>OX336388.2:1509182544-1510419544 GCA_946902985.2 Meconema thalassinum
ATTGAATCCAGGGTCCTGCACAATTACGGATGGCATATAACGGAGCTCTGCAGTACTAGTTGAGTTCCATCGATTTATGACATCGAATTTTGCATCCACTAGTTTCTGAGCTGTAGATCAGTAATATCAGAATAAATAGGCAACTGTTGATTAATTGATAGCGTATGATATTCCCTTACCAAAGCATGATGTCTGCGAATTCGTGGAGGAGCAATGTGACTGAGCATAGGAAGTCATTCAATTGGAGTTGACTTTATAGTACCTGAGATTATTCTCATGGTATTATTGAGTTGCA
This sequence comes from Meconema thalassinum, assembly GCA_946902985.2. Lineage (NCBI taxonomy): Eukaryota > Metazoa > Arthropoda > Insecta > Orthoptera > Tettigoniidae > Meconema > Meconema thalassinum. Next base: position 1,509,182,840 of record OX336388.2, read on the forward strand.
TATCAATTTTCTTTACATGAGGCTGTTGAACCAAACAGGGGTACAATACTCAGCAGCAGAAAATACTAGACCAATAGCTAAACACCGAAGGGTAGTGGCATTCGATCCCCAAGTTGTGCCACAAAGCTTGCGGAGGATGTTATTCAGAGTGTTTAGTTTGCCAGCATTGCATGTCAGAAGGAGAGTGTTCTATCTAGAATAACTCGCAAGTACTTTGGAAACCTGTTATACTTTAACAGTGTATTCCCAAAATATACATTGATAATTCTTTTTGCCTCACGATTGTTAAGATGAAATCAAAACTTAAAATTCAATTACGACTAACTTAATCATTGGATCGCTACCTAATTCGGTAATAAAACAAGAAGTTCCGTGACGAACTAAAGAGCCTACTTTTCTTAAAATTTAAGATTCATGACAATGATTAATCTATATGGATCTATCTAGAATAATGACGAAATTAAGTAGGTAATATCGAAATTTCTAATTAGTTCGAAATACTGTATACCTGGCATAATGTAGCTTGCTAGTTTTGCTAGTTTGCTATTGTTGTTTTAAGGGGCGGAACTACGAGGTCATCTGCTTATAGAGAACTACAGTTGGCAGCCCTGGTGACTGAATATATTCTTAGTTCCATCTCTTAAGGTACAGAATACAAAATTTGGTTGAAGTCCAATGGATAGCATGGACGTTACATGCAGTTAAACATTGGATCTAATAGCGCGCGTAAAATCATGTTGGCAACAATGACATACATGTATTGGTGAGAAATAATCTGAAATAATATGATCTATTGTTGTGTCAGTTTTGAATGAAATCCATTAGTTAGTATAGAAGTTACATGCATTTTAAAATATGACCTATCAGCAGGCTTAGAATCATGTTGGCAGCACTGAGTTATATTAGTTACTTCAAATTAATCTAGAATGGCAGGTACTATGCGTGTGCAAAGTTTAGAGCTATTGGCTTGCATACTTTCTGATATATTGATATTAAGGTAACACAAATAGAGACAGTATTTATTAACAGTTGGCAGCCCTGGTTACTCTTAAGAATCGGCATAGTCATATCTGTTTTGGTACACATAGCACACCCGAAATTTGGTTGAAATCCAAATGATAGTATAGACGTTACATGTATTTAAAGTTGGACCTCTCAGCATGCTTAGAATCATGTTGGTAGCACTGACGTATATAAGTTACTCCAAATTAATATAGAATGTCAGGTACTATACGAGTGCATAGTTTAAAGCTGTCGGCTTGCATACTTTCTGATATATGGGTATTTGGATTAAAAATGAGAGCATTTATTAACATTTGGCAGCCCTGGTGGCTCTTAAGAATACGCTCTGTCATATCTGTTTATGTATACATAGCACATACGAAATTTGGTTGAAATCCAATTGATAGTGTAGAAGTTATATGCAATTAAAATTTGGACCTATCAGCAGGCTTATAATCATTTTGGCAACACTGCCATGTATGGCCTCCTGGAAATTAAACTGCAATATTATTATCTATACGTGTGCCAATTTTGAAATAGCTCCCATTCATACCTTCCAAGATATCCAACATGGAGCTCAAATTTCAATTGCGATTTTTCAGCAGTTGGTAGCACTGACATCATTTTTAAATAAGGCCGTGAGATATTCAGGTATAGATCTTTACTTCTACCAAATTCTGTTTCGATTGCTGCAGCCGTTTGGGTGTTGATATGGGGGACACACACACACAGCCAGACAGGACAGACAGACAGAAGGACAGACAGACAGACACACATTTGCCCGATCTCATAAGTCTACCTTTTCCTCATTTTTGCAAAATGTGAAAAATAGGCTAATAACATAATATAAATGCGACTTACATCCAAACATACAAGGTCATCAGCTGTACCAATTCAGGATGGTTGTCATGTGAATTATGCAAGCATTATAACCCATAAATTAGGACCCACCTGTTCCGTTTATCAAACCGACACTGGTTTAAACTGTCCTAAAGGGCGTGGCCCCGTTCGACATTATAAGTTTATATTATACTATTGTACTGCAGAAGTGACCTTAAAAAGTTAAGCCGTCTCGGTTACAAGACAAGATGGCTGATCTCTCTGGTGTCTGACCTATATTTCATTAGTTTTAGTATGTTACATGCAATATAGCCTACCGATTGAAATATTATAAACTTTCTTATTAAATGGTTTAAAATGGAAATACAGTACACTGCACCGATGAAATCGCTTAGTTCAAGTCATTACTTGCTATGACGTATGTAAGTTCATTGATAAAGATATACTTTTGAGGACATGTTTGGCTCTGTAGTAGAGCGTTGGTCTATTACCCGGTCAGCTGGGGTTCAAAGCCAATCGGAGTTGCTATTCATTTGCTTGATTTTTTATAATTATTGGTTTTAAATTACTCAGACGTTTTAAAATTAAGCGTTATATTGTGCATTTTCAATGGTAAGTATATATTTAATTAACACAGCGTTCGCCACGGATCTGCACGAGAGAAATCTACCAGCAACCAGATGAACTATACGTTGCCAACCACGGTCAACTGGATGCGAGCTGCGCTCGACACCGGCCTGTTGGAATCCATGCTAAAGGTTTCCTCTTGTGGCCGCTAGAATGCACTTGCCGTCAAGGATAGGCGTGAGAAGACATCTGCGGTGTAGTAGGTTTCAAGTAGAAAGCCTCCTTGTCTAGTCCGGTACAGGAAAGCACAGCTCGTATTCAGTCTGCCGTGGTGCCAACTTTGTGGAGGCCCATGCGATACCATGTGAGGGCATGCAAATGCATAGAAATATCTCTGACGCAATAGGGCTATCTTATGCGAAACATTTCCGCCAGATGTCATGACTGTTCTATGTGGGACTACATTGGTTTGCCTTCCGTTGGCATTCTAGACGCATCGAACTCGAAGAATGACATAATTAAGTTCATAATACGATAGAGTTTTATTTTAAAGTGTTTGTATCAGCCTATTGTTTGTAATTTGCAAATGTTATTTGAACTAAAGAGCAAAACGATCCCACATAGTAACTGTACACTGTCTGTTGGTGCTAGTTCAGGATATTCCTATTCTCTTAAAGTGAGACTCTGTACATTTAGGAGAAAGTAGGCTACATGTTCTTTGCTGAACATCTTGTTTAAAAATAAGTGTGTATATGGAACATAGGCCATTAAATCCTGAGGTGCTTATGAATGTTGGAGGATGGATTTAGGTCATGAAATTCAGAGATAATAAGAGTTGAAATTTTAAATTGAAGAGGTTATATGAAATGTTGTGGGATCAAAGCCACTAACATAATGTGAATTTATGTTCGACCCTGACTATTATGTGTTAGAAAACTGTATCATAATGATGGTCATTACAACTCTATATTTCATTATGAAACAGTTTCTCCCACCAATCACAGCTAAAGAAACAGTTGTTTGACCAATTAGATAAGGTTAGCATCGCACCTGCGGGGAGTTCCAAGGCCTTCTGAACTGCGTTGCCTAGTATCATAGTGGGGTAATCGAGAAGGCCATGGTCAAATACAAGGCATTCTCTGCGTCTCATGCGCTCTGTTCTGCACATAAAACTGGCGAAATCTCGACAGATATTTATGAATATTTATCTTCGAACATAAAATAGTTATAATAATTATCGTCGAACATAAACAGTCGTATGCAACTCGCCTATAATGGTAATTAAGACACTCGTATGGAAATTATAAAACTCGCATACGCTCGTTTTATAAATATACTCGTGTCTTAATTATAGCCATCATAGGCTCGTTGCATAATGTACTGTTTTACAATATTGTGCATTGTTAGGAAACGCTGTTGAGCAGAGTGAACGGCTGATTGCTGATAACGTCAGATGTTATGTTGTTCATGTGGTATTCCAATACAACAATCAAGCTGCCAATTAAAAAACTTTAGGGAGTAAAGCAATTTAAATATAATAAATAAAGCATGGATGTGGGATATGTATTGAGTATTATAAATAAAGAAAACATAGAAAAGTTAACTTCTAAAGCTTAAATAAAATATCAAAATAATATGAATGCTTCTAGACATGTTATCTACAGGCGAGACTAATCGATTGTGAGTCTACGTTTTGACATTTCTTGGGAGAGACTTCTATGAGATCATTGGTCGATTATAGAGTTTGTAGGACATGAGGAGATCCTACAGGGAGGATCCACACGTAAATAGACACTTTTGATGAAAGTCTAGTGAGGAGTTGTTGGAAAGGTCGATGCATGTAGAGAATCGTTGTACAGTTTTTAAAACCTGTACAGTTATTAGAATAGAATAGCTTGGTGTTTATTAAACTAGAACATATACCAGTTTAGCTAGATGCTATATTTTTAGTGTAGCTAAATGTTGAAAGTGGTACCATTAATGCTTAGCTTATTTATATTGGTGCAACATTACGATCAGTGTCAATAATTAACATTAAGTTCTAATTATAGAACGTAGGAGATTTAAATTCGTACCACTATCCTAGGTTATTCATTGACTTCGTTTTGTCGGATAGGACTTTTTGAGGCAATTTATGGAACTAAATATGGGTTGTTATTTTCTGCAGGAGGGTAATAGGTAGATTATGCTTCGCACATCATTCCCCAATATCAGACGTAGGTTAGACATATTTGGCGACCAATGAACGTCGGCCGACACCTTTTACCTTAAATTGTGATGATCTGTTGAAGAATTGATATTTTCATGTTCACGGCAAACCCTTGGCTATGACCCTTAGTGTAATATTCTCGTGCTGGAAATCGTTCAAAATCAAATCAACAAACTTTGTGGTTTGTTTGTGATGGGAGCTCACAGTACCGTGGACTTCATCCTTGCATCCCGTGGCATACTGGACCAAACGGGCACAATAAATATGCCCATATTGGTGCTGTTGATGTTTTATAAGAGCTTTGCGACGTCGTGGTTATGTAGTCCTGTGTACTTGGGTGCGTATAGAATTAGGCTGATAACCTGTGTCACTCTGATGTCTGTACGTGTGCATTTCTAATTGAGATAGGATATGGGTAGGAAGCGACCATGACCTTAAATTATGCATCATCCAATTATTTGCCTAGAGTAGAAGTGGAGAAACCAGGGAAAACTACTTCCAGGATGGCTGAGGTAGGAATCGTATCTGACTCATCGCAGTTTTCCTCACGAGCCGAGTATACCCCGTTCCAGACCTCAGACCAGAATTAAATGGCTTGGCGGGCTTTCACGGGTACCTAGAAGGGAGCTAGTGTCAGCTGTAGAACATCCTCACGGAGCAGATTGTATAATGAAATACCGGGTGAGTTAGCCGTGGTCGTTACGGCATGACGGCTGGTATTCGCTCACATCCGGGAGGCGAGGAGGTTCGAATCCCCCCGCCGGCAACCTTAAAGATGGTCTTCTGTGGTTTCCCATCTTCCTTCCAGGCAAATTCCGGGGTTGGTCCCTAACTATAGGCCACAGCCACTACCTTCCAATTCCTCGTCCTTACATTCAAACTTTCCTCCCCCAGACAACACTCCTCACGCGACGGTACTTGTAGTTCTTCCATTGGGTGTCCGCCTCGAAGCAGCTACAAAACTGGTGAGCCAAACATGTCCTCGGACACTCCCGGCACTAAAAGCCATACGCTAAAAAAATAAAAATGAAATGACTAGGATGATGCACGCGACTGATGGTATCTGTTTCTTCTTGTTTCACAGCCTGCACTCCTGTGTTACTAGATCTTCGTGCCCGTAATATTTTCAGGAAGAGGATTTACTGTATTTGCAGCAACACAGTGATCTCATAGTGACATTTTTCTAGCCCACCCCGACACAGTTATTACTGGAACCATGTACCGCAGACGCATTTGTCTTCTCTCCTCTCCTCTGATTATTATGCAACTAGAGCTGCGCAAGTTGGTCACATTTAACTTCAAGCACAGAACCACCCGCAGAGGTAACTTATCTAACTTCTTGTATACATTACTGGCTCCACCGCACCAGTGCAGCGTGATTCCTGCTTACAGTCTGTGACATTACAGCCTGTGACGTCACCTACATAACAACAAGTACAGAGTTGGAAATGAATTAACAAGGACAAGTTTCATTGTTCACTGAAATTTCCATAGGACGAGGGTCAGGTCAAATGAGGGGAAAATTACCCCGATGTTCCATTGCTTGAAACAACAATCACAACCAATATTTGTCTTCTGTTAATTAAATTAGGGGTTTTATAATTGAAATACTCTTAGTATTTATTAAGTTCGTACATCTTAGTCAAGGATGTTGAAATTGTAATAGGTTATACAAGTTTCAGCCACGTTGTAGTCTTCTTCAATAACTATTCTCTAAAGACACAATTAAAACAAAAGTTTGGTGCTTTTCAGTCGGTCAACACGAATGTACCCAAATAGAGCTGGGTTATGCCCTGATCCTGAAATAAATTACATAAGATTAATAGATACACTAGGATGACCAGTTTCGATCGTCAAGCGATCATCATCAGATCCATTACACTTAGGCTATAACATCTACGTTTGAGAATACAGGTGAAAAATATATACAATATGTACAATTATTTAGTTGCAGTGTGGTAATGCAACAGTCGGTGTATGTTAAATGTGGTGTATCTAATGTTAGGTAAACTTCTAAAATAGTGATGAAAATCCGGAATTTGTCTGTTAGGGGTGATTATATGGTTTTACAAAATCAACTATGGTTATACTGAAATAATGCAAGCTTATACTTATCGAGTTGTCTCTTTAACTGGAACTTGAAGCAGTTGCGTGTTGCTATAGACACCAGTTGTAGTCGACTAAACCCGAGTGTTCGCTGGGTGGAACTGGTTTTCCCCTTCCTCCCCCTTTAGTTGCTATGTTCTTCCAGAGGTCAGTGCCATGTATATTTGTGTGACTTTGCCAAATCTAGATAAAAGTGTATGCTATTGAATGCAGGAGTCTGCAACTACTAAATAAACAAGACCCGTATTCAAAGTCAGGGGTATATTCTATCACATGCCAAGACATTGGTTGTCAAGCTAATTACATTGGACAGAGCGGAAGGCGAGTAGATACACGTTATAATGAACATAAGAATGCGATAAGATACGGAACACATTCAGCCGTATGCGAACATATGTGTGACACGGGGCACAGCTTCACTAAAATCGAGACTGATCTAAAAATAATTCATCACGAATCGAAAGGCAGAGCTCTCGACATAAAAGAAGCAATCGAGATTCACCTAGCCAAACAAAACAATCCCAACAATCTAAATGAACACACTTTTATGGAGAGTTCACCCCTTTTCGCTCTACTAAAAAACACACCCTGTCGAAAACAAGACACAACTTAGCGATACAGCCAAGCTAGATAAAAAGGGGGGAAAATAGCGGTGTTTATAGGTAAATGTTATTTGGATCAGGTGTACTATGTACATTTTTCTGCAATAAACCTAGGCCGATATGCGCGGCAGTACTAAAGGTGCCGGGACGTCTTCAATAGACCGTGTACCGCTTAGTGAGAAATGGCTTTTTAGCCCATGCGTGACGAAGATAGTTCCACGGTCTTTAGTAGTTGCAGACTCCTGCATTCAATAGCATACACTTTTATCTAGATTTGGCAAAGTCACACAAATATACATGGCACTGACCTCTGGAAGAACATAGCAACTAAAGGGGGAGGAAGGGGAAAACCAGTTCCACCCAGCGAACACTCGGGTTTAGTCGACTACAACTGGTGTCTATAGCAACACGCAACTGCTTCAAGTTCCAGTTAAAGAGACAACTCGATAAGTATAAGCTTGCATTATTTCAGTATAACCATAGTTGATTTTGTAAAACCATATAATCACCCCTAACAGACAAATTCCGGATTTTCATCACTATTTTAGAAGTTTACCTAACATTAGATACACCACATTTAACATACACCGACTGTTGCATTACCACACTGCAACTAAATAATTGTACATATTGTATATATTTTTCACCTGTATTCTCAAACGTAGATGTTATAGCCTAAGTGTAATGGATCTGATGATGATCGCTTGACGATCGAAACTGGTCATCCTAGTGTATTTATTAATCTTATGTAATTTATTTCAGGATCAGGGCATAACCCAGCTCTATTTGGGTACATTCGTGTTGACCGACTGAAAAGCACCAAACTTTTGTTTACTTAGGCAACACTGAAAAATGGCTTCAAACCTCACAACACAATTAAAACTTAATATAATTATGAGCAAAGTTGATTTTATATTAATGTTCATTAAAAAACGTATTCAAAAACAGAACTGTTAACAAAAGTGTACTTTTTGATGATAAATACTCATAAAATTATTCTTTTGAAAAATTTGTTTTATAAATAGAAGAAACACATTTTTAAAAGTGTCCTATGATGGTCCCTCATTGAATTGAAACTGGGTTCCTTGTCAAGAGGAGCATTCGTGATGATGACAAAAATCAGGAGTTTTTTATGGTTTGGAAATTTGTTGCTATTAATCCCCGCTCAATTGAAAATGTTGTATGGGGTATGGATGGTCCTTGATTGATAACATTTCTCGGATATGTATTGTGTAATTCAATTTCATTGGGTGTTGATGTTATGTTGGTTTCACGGAATGAGTCATGGGCTTTACCATATCGTAGTTATCAAATCCGGTGTTATTCTTCGTTGTGTGGGAAATCTGTCTGAAAACGTGGGTCTGTGTGTGTTGAAGATTTGGAAGGAGGCGGCCGTGGACTTAAGTTAGAAACCGTCCCGATATGTGTCTGGAGTGGAAGTAGGAAACCGACTCTAGGGCAGCTGAAGTTGGAATCAACCCCATCCATACTCAGTTTTGCCTCTCGTGGTTGAGTGTGCCCTGTTCCAATTCTCAGCTCAGAATTACATTTCTTGGCAGAGCCGACAATCGATCCCAGACCGACTGGATTCAAAGTCTCAATAAGAACATCCTACCAACTACCAAAAATTACGCGCCCGAGATACCCACATTTGGGGCATTCGCAGGGGTCAACATTTCAAATGGAAATTCTTAGATCCATAATTTACGAAACATTAAACATTTTTGACACAATCTCCACGTACTTTGTGTGTATGGAGTTCATTTGATACGAACCTACACTGTGATGACAGGAACTGGGTATGCAATTGTTGTTAAAACTTCCTCATCAGAAGAAGTGGCCCAGGACATAAATGTGCCGTTCAACATTAAACAGGAGTTGGTGTGGAAGAACATATAAAATTTCCACGCTTGCTATGACCGCTGTAATTCAAGATCTCCAAACATTAGCTACCCAACTCAGGCATAAAACGTTCCAATAACAAGTCGGCTATTCCGACCAATGTGAATGTTAACAGACATTGTATTCTAGGGACTCAAATTGAGACCCCTGTATCAAAATTTTCGAGTTAGATTCACGACACAGGAATTCAAAGTTCTAGTTTCAGGGCTTTAGGAGGGGATATAAAGCCTGGTGAGAACACCTGAGAAATGAGGCATCCTTATAGTGTATATCATTATGAAACAATATTCCGTGATTCCCAACTTCATTCAACGACAAACTCGGGAATGGCTCCAAACTTGGAAAATATGCAACCACCTCAAAACCAAATACATACGCACACACAGACACACACTACTACAATCATAACAACAACTCAAATTACCATACATGTACACCACTGATCAAAGCTTGAAATAAGAGAGCAGCGGAATATTATTGCCTAATCAGTTTTTTCCTACTGCAAAGTTTCGAAAATCTACATATTTTAGAAGGTGAATATCCCATTTTAAAATTGCACAATATTCCCTCAATCAGACGATACGTCAGACTAAATTTATCAGCGATTCTATTCGTGGTGATTTGCCGGTAGTCGACTTAATAATTAAAACACAAGATATTACTCATTCCTTTCGCTAAGATCTTCTAAATATGAAATTATGGATAAGATACACGGGAGGGTCCTACATATTTAGCATTTTTAGCCTATTTTCAATTTTGAAAAAATAGGCTTATGAGATCACCTTTTGTCCGTGTGTGTGTGTGTGTGTGTGTGTGTGTGAGAGAGAGAGAGGTGTGTGTGTGTGTCCTAATAACTTCTGAACGACTGGAGCGATTTCAATGAAAATCGGTAATTTCATAGCACTATTCCAGGCGACCCCGATCGTGCCCTTGAAATATTGTTACGTCTCACCAATCCAACATGGCGGCTGTGCGAAATATTTCACCACCATTTAATATCTCCGAAACTATTACGGATATCACACTGGAATTTATTACGGTGATAAAGAGAACTACTAGAAGTTCACCTATGAGACTTTTGGAAAACTGGTAACTACAAAACCAACATGGCGGCCACGCGAATTTGCGACTTTTAAATAGACGTTTCTCGCGATTTAACCAACCAAACGCAATAAAACTTTGTACAGTATATGTTTATACACATTGTAATGTACCGACATCTAACTTCGTTCAATTGTTTACATAACCACAAGATGGCGGATGTGTGAAATATTCCACCGTCAATCTATATCTCTGAACCTATTAGCGGTATCACCCTGAAATTTTGTACGGAGATAAAAGGCACTACTGGAAGTTCATCTATAAGACTATCAAAAACCGGTTAACTACAAAACGAACATGGCGGCAAAGCGAATTAGAAAATTTTAAATAGACCTTTCTCGCGATTTAATGTTCCAAACGCAATGAAATCTGGTACAGGAAATGTTTATACACATTGTAATGCACTGGTTTCTAATTTAGTTCAATTGTTTACATAACCTCAAGATGGCGGCTGTGCGAATTTTAAAATTAAGTTTTTATTTCTTGTGTCGTAAACATGCGATCGAAGTGAAAGTTTGAATAACGAACCTACGCAATAATTTTCCTTTAATGGTACATGACTCTATGGCCTATACATTTAACAATCCAACATGGCGACCATCCGAAATATTTAGATGGCTCTGAATATCTACGAATCTATTATTGCAATCAAACTGAATTTTTTAATGTTCATAGGGGCTATGAACTTAAGTTCACCTATAGGACTTTAAATAACCTGGTGATCACAAATCCAACATGGCGGCGACGCGAATATATAAATATTCACATGGACGTTTCTCACATTTTAACCATCCGAGTGCAGTGAAACTTGGTACAGTAAATCCTTATACGAGTGTTAATCAACTGGCATCTAATTTATTTCAATTGTTTCCATTACCACAAGATGGCAGCTATGCGAAATTTTAAAATCTACTTGTTACTTTTTGTGTCCTAATTATGCGATTGAAGTTTGAATGCTACACGTACACAATAATCTTCGTGTAACAGTACATAACTCTTAGACCTACATATATAAAATCCAACATGGCGACCATCCGAATTATTTAGTCGGTTCTCAATATCTACGAATTTATTACAGCAATCGAACTGAAATTTTGTATGTTGTTAGTGGCAGTTAACATAAGTAGGATATATGAAAATAGGCTGTATAATTCTTCACGGAACTACTTGTTTTAATTGAATTTGGCTCAGGCGTTTAACAATTGAACGTGTCCCCACCATAACGTTGTAAGTGCCATTTTTTCCTCCTGGAAATGCCACTAGATGTGTTTAACCACTTTGCACGTCATCTACTGTAGTGGCATTTCCCAGGAAAAAATACATTGGCGCTTGCAACGTTGTGGTGGGGACACATTCAATTATTGATACAGTGGGAGGGGGACATAAGACACCTGTATGGCAGATAGACTGACAGACATAGATCCCTGATAGATAATTCTATTTCAGTTTTATAAATATAGGCTAAAATTGTTGTTAGTGAGTTCAATCATCGCTTAGGTCATCCTGATAATCGAGTACTTGTACATATATGATATTTCTTTCTTATCAGTTTTGCCGCACGAGGCTGAGTGTACCACGTTCCAGCCCCCACACCAGAATTATATTTCTTGGCAGAGCCGGGAATCGACCCCAGACCTCTGTGGTGACAGCTAAGAATGCTGGCCACTGCTCAGCGCCCGCTTTGAGGTTTCATTTAACTTCACTCCAAGGATTACCGTGTTGGAAGCCCTTTTTCAGGCTTGCCTTAGAAATCGAAATGTGTTCGCTAATCCTGAAAAAATACTACATGATGTTAATAAATACAATTGGATGACTAGTTTCGATCACCATGTGATCATCATCAGATCATTTACTCGTACGCTATTAAATCTACTGTATATGGAGAAGTATGGATTAATAATTACAATATATACACTTCTTTATTTGCAGTAGCAATTAAACTAGCAAACTAGTCAAGATATGTGCTTTTTGTTGAGATACTGATAGTTATTAAATGGTGCACTTAGCAGTTTGAGCGATGTGTGGTCCGTTTTTGTGCACAGCGTATGGTCGATTTTGCTGACACAATAACCTGACCATTTAATAACAATCACATAATGGCACTAAGCAAGCAAACTTGAAGATCAATCACCACTATCAGTATCGCAACAAAAGTAACATATCTTTACTATTTGTGCAAGATTAATTACTACTGCATCTAAATAAGTGTATGTATTGTAAATATCATAACCCACATACTTGCAGACACAGATTAATAGCTGAAGTGTAAAGATATGATGATCGCTTGACGATCGAAACTGGTCATCAAATTGTATTTATTAATCTCATGTAAAAGGTCTTTCTCAGGATTAGGGAATCGTCCATTAGACAATTGGGTACTGACCGTCCGAAAAACATTAAATTTCGACTCCAAAGGTACAAATGTGACGTATTACGAACGAATGTATGTCTAAAGTCAACACTTAGGCATATTCGATAAAAACTCAATTATCTCATGGTAGGGTAGTTATAAAAAGCGCCCTAAAAATAGGAAATCTTGTAGATGTAGCGTAAATATTGCAATCATTGCAAAAGAAGAGCTGGACGTCTATCTTGGGAATTCACCGCCTGACTTGCTTACTCACCCTTTTTCACAGGTGGAAAATTAATAAACAACTAGTTGAAACCCGTCAAAACATGACGGACAATGACAAAAATATTTACTGAAGAAGCTTCTTATATAAGTTACATTCTTTGTACGATTACTTCTTAGCACTATTGCAACTTTAAGGGCGTCAAAAGTTAGCACTCTCAACATTGCAACATAAAGCTAGTCATGACTGAAAACGTGATGAGGTAAATAGCCCAATACTTTCTAGAGTTTTTCCTTGAGCTTTATTGATTGTGATGAAGTAGGCCGAGCGAATAGGAAATTGTTGCCTATTAAAATACAATGTACTGTACCTGCAAGTGTTTTATCGGAAGGTTTTAAATCAAGTCGTAAGATTTGAGCTCCCTGCCCAATATTACTGCACCTATTATATCCGAATCCAAGCAATTTCTTACATATTTCTTACAATTAATATGTTTCCATATAGGAGTCCTTGGGAAACGTTCAGATTTTTAAGGAGCATAACTATGGCTCAAACGTTCGGAGTATGTGGAGGCGAATCCCTTAATTCCAAGGAATTGAAGAATTCTATAGTAGGGATATAAAGTAGCTGGCTTTCATCTTCAGTATCTAATCTGTTAACGCTGATGTATGTGTTTGAACTACTGTATATAAGTTCAATGACTTTTAAATTAATATCATTACATTCTTGCAGCCTGTCAAATATTTTATTTTCCAGCAGATCAATTTTACCCTCACAACAGTAAAGACCAAAGTAACCACGCGTAGATATTACGCAAGAGAAATGCAATGTAGAACAATTTTTATATTTGATCTTCACGGTCCTTACACTGTACTGCATAATATCTGGAATTGTTCCTGAAATGGCCTATTTATATTGAATTTTAAATGTGGCTTCGTATTATTCGATAACACAATAGTGTCCTGCATCCACGGAGCCGCTAAATATTAAATGTCAAATAATACTTCCATTGCCGAAATCAACAGCGTAGTTAGACTCAGTACTCTAAACAAATAATCATTTTCTTATTCAATGAAGTTCAACATGACCCGTCCAGACACTTTCATACTCAAGTTGGTTGCTGAGGAGAATGCGATGAGACTGATCGCCTATAATAAAATTCTTATAGTTATTCCTGCCAGCGATTTTTTTTGTAATAGCTTGAAAACGCAGCTCAGAATAAACTCTTCATTTTGATACAAACAGTACGAAACTGCTCTAAATAAGCAATTTCCATCACCTGTTATAGGTTATGGCAGTACATTTTGCTGGGAAACATAGAATCACTTCGCCAACTACTGGAATGAGCATAGGCCTATACTCAATACTCACTTCGGCAGTCACCCTAATGGAGGCAGTTTTAGAATTCTATCACCCGTGCATGTCCAAAATCGTATTAACTCATGGAAGCCCACCTATTCTTGGCTATCGCCCCGGAGACCCGGGTTACATTTCCTTCCCTGCCAAGAATTGTAATTCTGGTCTAAAGGCAAAAACGGGGCACACTCATTCTCTTGAAGTATAACTAAGAAGAGGGAAGTTCGATTCTCACCTCAACAATCTTGGATGTGGTTTTCCGTAGTTTCCCACTTCCACTCAAGGCAAATACCGGGACGGTTCCTAGGCCTCGGCCGTCTCCTTGCCATTCCCCTCCTTAATTACAAATACACACTTTAATGCAGCCATGGCAATAACACAGGTCAACAGAGAAAATTTTAAACATACACACCAAAGTACACGGGGCTGAGTGACCACGATGTCGGAGCCCTTCAAACGAATTATGTTTCAGAAGTGTCTCCCATGGCGAAAGCAATTGTGGACACGCGCGAGTGCCTGGAAAACTACTTTTTTCTTTAATAGTTTAAGAGTATATCGACATTGCATAATTATAACTTTTAGTCTAGGACGCTACCAACTTGACCACCGAAGCATTGGGAAGGAATTGCAATATTAAGGTACATAAATAACGTACACATTCAACTGTCAGTTAATGTTCTTCAACATTTCCCTTCTTTTATAACTCTATTTCAGTATACATATCGTGGAAACATCATAGAAAATATTCCCCTCCTTTATAATTCTCATAAATAACTATCACGTGAAAACACGCCATGTCTGATGTATTAAATATATCGATGCAATGGTGCTTCAGTCTGTTGTCGGTTATTGGAACTATATGGGCGAGGTACTGCCATCTGTTGTCAGTTACTGTAACTGATTGCAGATATTGGGGACAACAGTTAGCTCCATAGCTCTTTCGATCACATGCTGTAATGCAATGGTAAAACGGAAATAAAATGTATTGATGTGGAATGTAGAAATATGTATCTATAACTTAAAGCAAACAGCATGAAATCGCTGGCGGATTGTAGATAGAATGCATAAGCTAATTGTTGTATATGGGCGAATAACATTATGTGCAAGTTAATTTCATGAAATTAAATACTAATAATTGTTGAATTAAAGAAAACAATAGTGATAGCACATTAAAATAAGGCTATTTTCGCTATCGTTTTACCCTCCAGGGTTGGCTTTTCCTACGGACTAAGCGAGAGATCGCATCTCTACCGCCTCTGAAGGCAGTGTCCTGGAGCTTGAGACTCTGAGTCAGGGATACAACTGGGATGTGTGACCAGCACTACGCCCAGGCGGCCTCACCTGCAAAGCGAACAGGGGGCATGATGAAGGGATGGGAAGAGTGGGACGGTTAGGCAAGGAAGTGGGAAGGAGGCGACCGTGGCCTTACAGTGGGAACCATCCCGGCATTTTCCCGAAGATGAAGTGGGAAACCACGGAAAACCCCTTCCAGGATGGCTGAGATGGGATTCGAACCCCCTCTACTCATTTGGGCCACCCGAGGCAGAGTAGACCTCGTTCCAGTCCTCATACCTCTTTTCAAATTTCGTGGCAGAGCCGGGAATCGAACCCAGGACCTCCGGGGCGGCATGAAAATCGGTCCAGTGGGGAGTTGTTGGCGATTTACAAATGAAAACGCCTTGTGTTTTAAATATATAGATGGCAAAGGAGAATCCGATACTTAACGCGAATTATAAAAGTAAAATATGTTTCGACAATGTAATAGCAATCGTAAGAAGGAAGGAAACGGAAATAAAAAAACATATCCGAAGTGGGATTCGAACCCACTCGACCATGCATAATACACATTACTGAACTGGAACTATAGCCACGCGGCTATCCAGACAACTGTCCTTTGATGCTATATCAAGGTACCTAACCACCATACACACTCAACCTGCAGTTTAACTCCCTCAATACTTTGCTTATTTTATAATTCTATTTCAATGTATATTCTAAGAACATAATTAACAATATTGGAGACCCTGTTTAATTCTCATAAACAAAGATCTCAGTTAGACGCGGCGGGAAGCAAGCCCAATTTCCCTCGTTGAAAAGAGTCTTTGTGCGCAAGCGCAGGAGCGGCAAATATTATGTTTTTCTTTAATAATTTGTAAATATACCCTAACATATTTTCCTTTTAAAGACACTCTGCTCGACAATGTAATATCAATCGTAAGAAGGAAGGAAACGGAAATAAAAAAAAAATATGACCAAAGTGGGATTCGAACCCCCTCGACCATGCGTAATTCGAATAATACTGGACTGGAACTCTAGCCACGTGGCCATCCAGACAACTGTTAATGTTAACAATATCAAGGTACATAACCACCATACACACTCATCCTGCAGTTTAACTCCCTCAATACTTCGCTTATTTTATAATTCTATTTCAATCTATATTCTAAATACATAATTAACAATATTGGAGACCTTGTTTAATTCTCATACACAAAGATCTCAGTTAGACGCGGCGGGAACCAAGCGCCATTTTCCTCGTTGAAAAGAGTCTTTGTGCGCAAGCGCGGGAGCGGCAAATATTAATGTTTTCTTTAATAATTTAAAAATATACCCTAACATATATATTCCTTTTAAAGACACTCTGCAAATCTACATGCCAAGAGCTCTCGTTAGAATGCATTACGAAGTAAATCGGTTCTGTCATTCTCTCAATCTCGCGGTAACAAAAATCACCTTAGTGTTTTAAATATATAGATATCATTATCCAAGGCCCACTAAACTAGCGACAAAATACTTGATATTCCCCGCGACCACCCTCAGCGCTGAAGGAGTATTTTCAATTGCTGAAAACATTGTGACTGCAAAGCGGAGCTGCTTCGCCCCAGAAAATGAGTAGTTGTTAGTATTTTTGCACCAAAACAGACCGTCGATTGAAATATACAGTATTATCATATTTATTTTTAAATAATGCATCTTGTTTGTGAACTGTTGAAGCCATTCTTTCAGTGTTGACTGTACAAAAACTGTCAGTTGTAACTCTTCAGTTGGTCAACATGAATTTGTCCAATGACTGTGCGGGGTGCAATGTATAAATAATATGAGTAATATGTAAATAAACTTCTTGACAAAATTACACGTATTAGTTATGATCACAATAACCCCGGCGGGAGTAGGCAGGCTAAAGCGTAACAGCTGTCCGACCAAGGCTCCACTGAGAAATGTAACCTTATGCATAATAGAATTCAAGTGCATGCTCTAGTTTTATTTTATTTATTATATTGTGTTATTCTTATTTGTATACACGATCATAATACTCATAAGTAATTCACAAACCCTTATTAAACAAACTAAACGTATACAATGCTCAAAAAATGTTTCGCATATTGTGATTTAGTAACTGGTTTATTTTCTATGTCTATGTTATCATATTATACACAATATAGGGTACATACAAAAATAAACAAGAAGTTCCGTGAAGAACTAAAGAGCCTACTTTTCTTAAAATTTAAGATTCATGCCAATGATTAATCTAAGTGGATCTATGTAGAATAATGACGAAATTAAGTTGGTAATATCGAAATTTCTAATTTGTTCGAAATACTGTATACCTGGCATAATGTAGCCTTATAGAGAACTACAGTTGGCAGCCCTGGTGACTGAATATATTCTTGGTTTCACCTCTTAAGGTACACAATACAAAATTTGGTTGAAGTCCAATGGATAGCACAGACGTTACATGCAGTTAAACATTGGATCTAACAGCGCACGTAAAATCATGTTGGCAACAATGACATTCATGTATTGGTCAGAAATAATCTGAAATAATATGATCTATTGTTGTGTCAATTTTGAATGAAATCCATTAGTTAGTATAGAAGTTACATGCATTTCAAAATTGGACCTATCAGCAGGCTTAGAATCATGTTGGTAGTACTGACGTATATAAGTTACTCCAAATTAATATAGAATGTCAGGTACTTACGTGTGCATAGTTTAAAGCTGTCGGCTTGCATACTTTCTGATATATGAGTATTTGGATAAAAAAATGAGAGCATTTATTAACAGTTGACAGCCCTGGTGGCTCTTAAGAATACGCTTAGTCATATCTGTTTATGTACACATAGCACACATACGAAATTTGGTTGAAATCCAATTGATAGTGTAGAAGTTATATGCATTTAAAATTTGGACCTATCAGCAGACTTATAATCATTTTGGCAACACTGCCATGTATGGCCTCCTGGAAATTAAACTGCAATATTATTATCTATACGTGTGCCAATTTTGAAATAGCTCCCATCGATACCTTCCAAGATATGCAACATGGAGCTCAAATTTCAATTGCGATTTTTCAGCAGTTGGTAGCACTGACATCATTTTCAAATACGGCCATGATATATTCAGGTATAGATCTGTATTCTACCAAATTTTGTTTCGATTGCAGCAGCCGTTTAGGAGTTGATAGGGGACACACACACACAGCCAGACAGACAGACAGAAGGACAGACAGACAGACACATTTGCCCGATCTCATAAGTCTACTTTTTCCTAATTTTTGCAAAATGTGAAAAGTAGGCTAACAACACACAATCTGCTTTGCAAAAGAGACAGAAACACACGACGAATAACAAAAGTGATAATGTGGGTCTGAGCACACAACTGTCCTTTTCACATTGGGACATATCAATACCGTCTATGGCCACCACGAGCTCTAATCCACGCTTGCAAACGAGGAGGCATACTGACCACCACCAACGAATCCACTCTTGGAAGCTTGGACAGCAGCAGCTTCAATCAGTTGCTCTTTGTTTGTTGGAGGATTGGGACGGTGCGAAATTGCCCTCTTGGGCTCTTTCCATGTATGTTCAATACAGTTCATGTCCGCAGAATAGGCAGACCACTCCATTCTCTGTATGGCATGCATCTGAAGGAACTGACTAACCACCCTAGCTCGATGGACACGAGCATTATCGTTCACTAGTGTAAAGCTCTCACACATTGTGGCGGCAAATCCTGTCTCTATACACCAGGCCAGTCATGTTACCGTGGATAGGAATTAGAGGCGTACGTCGACCGAACATGATTCCACCCCAAAACATGGCTGAACCTCCTTGCCGTTGGTGGTTTTCCTGGATGAAGGGCTCGTGAAATCTCTTACCCACTCGGAGCATTCGAGTGTGGCGACGTAATAGTGATAGTGATTGTAATAGTGATC
This sequence comes from Meconema thalassinum, assembly GCA_946902985.2. Taxonomy (NCBI): domain Eukaryota; kingdom Metazoa; phylum Arthropoda; class Insecta; order Orthoptera; family Tettigoniidae; genus Meconema; species Meconema thalassinum. The sequence continues at coordinate 1,509,202,313 of OX336388.2, forward strand.
ATAACTAACACAAGTAATGTTCCCAGGAGTGTTATTTACTTATAATTAATCTATTTTATACATTGGACTTCGCCCAGTCTTTGGGCAAATTCAAGTGGACCGACTGAAGAGTTACAACCTAGAGGTATTTGTAGAAATTAGGCTAAACTCGAATAAAACAGAAATGTTCCTGTCCTAAATTGTAAACTGCCTTCGCCACAAAAAATGAACAAGATTCAAAAGCTTTGCTGAAAACTCCTCGTTTTCTTTTCCTGAAACCCTTCCCAATTTGATTGATGTCCTTTCACGGTCACTGGCTGTTATTTGGTTATTGTTAACATAAACAAGGAAGGACACGTATCTTTACGCAAAATTTAACTTTTATAGATTTCTATACATCATTCCGAAAATAAGCTTAATTCAACTTAAGCGATGACACCTCATTTAAACCATTTTCAAAACTTATTTTCTTATCTCGTGTCTCCTGATCAATTAATCGATTTTTCGGTTAATCGTTTAATCGATTTTAAGAATGTTCGATTAATCTATTAATGATTTCCTATTAATTTCAAAATAATCGATTATTGAAAATCGATTATTACCGGTTCTAATATTACTGAACACTAACCATATGAGCATGGAATAGAGTTTCAGTTGAGTACAACAAGCATAACAATGCACGTACTAGCGTATGATTAACATTTAAGGCCGTAGTCATATTTTAATGAATAGACTATTAATTGCGAACAAGTCTGTTAAATCAAATATAAGTTAAGTATGAATGGCCTCTTTATCCAGGGATCTAAACTGGAAATCGTAAAATAATGTTACTCTAAATGAATGAAAGATTTGTGCGTCATAGTAATAGGGGTCTACATTTATATTTCTGACGTTCATGGAATCGTTCCAATTTGTAATCAGACAGTAAAGGAGGTATATAGGCCTACACTTTTAGAATGAATACACCACATTTCATAACTTCGTTTCTTGTTAAATATAATAGAAAATATTTGTTTACTAAGCCACTGATGTTAGTCTTTTATGGCGCAATCTGAATGTAATAAATTTAAAAATATGAATATACATGGCGTCATTTTTCATTAATTTACTTTTTTATTTTTTGATTGTGAGGAAGGGGAGGCGGGCCTACTAAAGAATTTCGTTGGCGAGGTGCGTCCCACTTTAACGAGAGAAATGGCCGCAGTCCTGGTTTTGACAGGCTCCACTCGTTCGCTGCGATCGAGTTTTTAAAGACTTTCACACAATTAAACAAAAAGTGCCATGCCGCACCGTGCTGAGCCGGATATATAATGAACTACGGTATTGCTCAATAGACGCGTCGTTTACCATTACACTCCCAAACTTCCCAGGTCCTCATATTCTATCTGTCCGCCTCTCCTTCTCTTCCTCTCACACTTTTTCCTGGTCGTAATAACGAATTTAATGAACGAATACGAAGAGTAATAATTTCTATATAAAAAGAACTGGTCGGGGTGGAAGTAGAGGAGTGATTAAGAGAAGAGGCTGAACGGCCTTCCAAGCCATAAGCTGCTCTTGGAACTGGTAATGAGATGAAGGCAGGAATCAAGCCACGAGGCAGCGAAGAGACGGATTACGGCACATAACAAGAGGTTTAAGACGCCACGCTGCCTGCCGAGAAGAACGCGGAACGTGTCTGAAATCTGGCAAGACAATAGCGTGTTAAGAGGAAGCCAACTTAAGAGAAAATGAAGCGTATAAAAACCCCTCTTTAATGGACTTTGAAGAATCGTTGTCAGGAGAAAAGCAACACATTTATTATTTTAAATTCGTTGTTGTTGTTGATTCATTTAGGGGCTTGTAGCATTGTGGTCATGTAGCACCGTATACTTGGGTGCATGTGGGATTTGTTTGATCAACCTGTGTTATTGTGATGGCAGTGTGTATTTGTAATTCAGATTAATTACTGTAAACGGATTTGGTGAGGCTGGGCCTTGTTGAAACGTAAGTAATGGTTAGGCTATAATACTTCCATGATTCATACGTTCACCATTTTAAAACTATTTAGCTGATGACCATGTAGTATATGCAAAAGACACTTCCCACATTAAGGTAATATTGTTTTTTAAATTTGGCACAGATGATTAGGTTAGTCGAAATTAGATTTAAGCTTTGAACATTTGGGTGGCCGCTATTACGTTTCGTCAAGATGGTGGCGATTTAAAACATGACACTGAGGTGTCCTTTGCTAGTGCTACCTCTGTACCAAATTTCGTTCAATTCGGTTTCAGCGTATTTGAATTGTTAGGGAGGAAAAGTATAAACACTCACAGGCGCGATTTGCACACATACACGGCTGCCATCTTCAACCTATTTAGCTGATGACCTTGTAATTTGGTCAAAATATGCTTCCTACATAAAAGCATGTTGTTGACAAATTTGATATAGGTCAGATGATTAAGTTAGTCGTAATTTGATTTAAGCTTTGAACATTTGGGTGGCTTCCATTACGATTCCGTCATGAATGCGGCAATATAAAACATGTCACTGATGTGTCCTTTGCTAGTGCTACCTCTGTACCAAATTTCGTTCAACTGATTTCGTCGTGTTTTAATTGATAGCGGGGACAGATATACATGCCCAAACACACCATTTGCACACATACACTGCCGCAATCTTTAAACTATTTAACTGTTGACCTTGTAATTTGGTCGAAAGACGCTTCCCATATGAAGGTATGTTGTTGAAAAATTTGGTAGAAAACAGATGATTAGGTTAGTCGTAATTTTTTTAAGCTTTGAACATTTTGGTGGCCGCCACTCTGATTCCGAGTTGGGTTAGTAGGAGAGCAGATGCGGAAAAGGAATAGAAGACCAACTGGACAGTTTAATGAGCCCCTAGTCGCTGACTTAGCAACCAGACACACACTGCTGAGATACGGGCCAGACAGAGGCAGGCGGAGGGGAGACTAGAGATATGACGCAGCATAAAGTTTGCAAGGAATTTGACTGCAACATTACTGTGAGGTCTATTGCTACCAGACCCTCCGGGACTCGTTAACTATGCGTATGCACGCATATAGGGAGAATGGTTTAGATCTTATCTTGGCATAGGTAAATTAGATGGCTGATATTATATAAGTTGTCATGGTAAATTGCTTTGAACATTAAAAATTAAACTATGCAGTCGTGCATCTGTGACACAAAAAAGAAAACTCTTGGATAATATAATATTACTGTCAGAAATGTGGAAAAATAAACACTGTTGGGCTGCAACAGGAAATTAATTGTCAGACCTACTTGCATAATTATTTTGGAGGGGAGATATAAAAGAGTGCTTTGTGTACCACTGGCAGAAATCTTTAAAATAAATGGGTAAATATTTTTACTAACTCAGTGTGATATACAAGTTCCTTGCCTTTAAATGTTGTAGTTCTTGTTCCATTAGAGGCTTGGAGAGCGTGGTTCTAGGCCCCATGTGTGTAAACATTGTCCGATAACCTGGTGTGTGATTGTAATTGAGGCAGGGATGGGTGAGGAAGTGGCCTTGAACACATGTTGAGACCGGTGTGTAGCAAATACGTATAATTTCACTGAAACCTGTAGGCCTATTCGTTCAGATGTGACGATCTCAATCACTGGCAAGTAAATTGGGCAATTTTATGCCCTCGCAATCCAAATAGGAAATTTTCTTCACAACAAAATGCCTGTATATAACTGTTGTTACAAATATTCGAGAATGTTGAAATTTTCATATTTAATAAAGTTCGTTATAATATTTGGCCAATTCAGCATTAGGAGGTTCACTGCAGTATACTTTAAAATTGAAACCGTATTCATACGTACTATGTCTAGCTTCAGACTGTACTTCATGGTGATGCCTCTATTCCCCTGGGTTCGTTTCCTGTGCTACTTGACAACTCACAAAGAGTTAAACGTGCACTAGAACTAAAGGAGACAGCGCTTCTTGTGTCTCATTAAGTTCGTGATGGTCAACTCGGAGCAGACTGGGAAATATAATCGAGCAGCGGCAACTCGGTACATTGGCGGGAGTGGACCGTGACGAGCAGGGAAATGGACTGTGGCAAGCTGACGGGGCTAGTTTGCAGTATGAGAAGCGAAGTTCAAGCTGACGGAGGAGATATCTCCCGTACATTTAAGTAGTAAAAATTCCGTGACTTCTCTCTGTAACAACATGAGTACGTCTTCCAACCTTGAATAGGAACTATCATGTGAGTCAGTTGGTAACGTAGAAAGGTGCTGTGAAAGATATATTGTTGTTATTACCCTTAATGTTTTATTTAGAAGAAAGTAACTACGTGACCATCAGGTGTAAATATAGGCTAAGGAAAATCTGGTACAGATGCTGCTGCGGTACAGACGCCGCATACACTGTAGCCATAGGTTCCCATCGTTCCGGCTATATGGCGGTATGTACAGTAATTCTATCTCGGTACCGTATCTACGCAATAACCTCTATTTGCGGGCGTGGTGCAAGTTGCTCGTTTATTACGCAAATTTCAGTCGATAATGTGAGACGAGTGCATGTTTCCTCCTGAAAAAGTTTTTCCTTGTGTCCATTCATTGAAAATAAGGTTGGTTTCACATGCTTACGTCAACCATTTTTAGTACGGAAGGAGTCTTAACAGTTATTGTAGTAGTTGGTTAGCTTATTTTCAGCCATGCGGCGTCTGTACCTGACATTTGGGACAGTTTCCGCACAGTAATCAGCTATAGATGCCTCATTGATCTGTCTGTTAGGTAGTCAGCCCGAAGGCTGGTTGCAAATGTTATCTGGAAGCATTTAAACTCTTCAGAGTGTGGCGGTATTCTATTCGAGTATTATCATATCTCATGATTCTTAAATACATAATTTATTTAATTGATTTCATTGTTAACATCAATGCTACTATATACTGTGCCCGTTTGTCCACCTGGGATGGACAGGTGATCACATGCGAGGCAACATGAGCACAGTGTGAACACGAGATCAGGTTCAAGTTTTTATGAAATTCGTTTATAATGTGATATTAGAACACTAATAGAACACTCTTATGCCAACAGGTGATGGAATATATAACAGTATAAAATCTTTAATCTTTAAGAAGGCTAAAGGAAAGGTCGATACATGTGCTGCACATTTATAATGTGAATTATAATAAAACGTAGTTTGTATTAACGAGGTGGAGTATTTTCAAATGATAAATTTCATTCTTCAAATTATTATCTAGTAGGCTAGTATGATCTAATACTCAATTGTATAAGAGATGAAGAAATGAACGTACATTTTATTTGGTTATTAATTATTTTACTTGTGGCATCTCTCAGAGCAAGGTCGGCATCTTTACAGGGTTGCAACACTTATTTCTCTATTTCTTCTTTTCACCGATTTATTTTCAATTACTAATGCTGTACTCTTATGTGATCAATTGCAAACATTTTAAAATTATGCTCTATTAGATTGCAGCAAATTTTAAAGCAATTCTGCTGAGATATAACAAACGTTATAAAATGTGCGGCAAGACTCCCGGATTTGCCTTAATGTTTCAATATAGGTATTCGAACGAGTATAAAGTATTTCAAAGGCATAATCCACTTGAATGTAAATCTAAATTTACGATCCAATTCGTTTTCTCATTTTACATTTAATAGTTCACTTTAGGGAGACTTATCGAGTTCTAGCCTTGTATACACTTATATTATTCAATGCCTGACATGCAAACTATTTGCATACAAAATAAAATATATGCTAAACGCGGCTATATGCTTCTGACCTACAACCACCCTTGATTTTAACCCGATGGTCCTAACACAGCCTTATGTAAAAGAGTGGGAGGCGTAGAACAGTTTTATACATTTAGGTAGATTTCACAAAAAAAAAAAAACTACCTAATGCAATGTGTACCATGTTTCGACTTCCGTAAAATTCCGTCATATATTCGCGTTTCACATCCCCAAATCCCAAAACAACTGTCAGTTCAAAAGCTTATATATAATTTATTTATGTACAGTATGTATGTATGTATGTATGTATATATGTATATCACTTTCTTGTGAAATCGATAACTACCGCAATTTTGCAGCAATCACCTTGAACTCTATACTTAATAAATGTACCCCTTTAAGATCTCGGTCGAGGTCGTTAATGGGCAAAATCGGACGAGGGGGTAAAATGGGGTCCACTTTCGTAAAAGTAAAATACCGTTATAACTCTCTTAATATCTGAAAGATCAAATTAATATAAAGTACATAGGATTTTTTCGGATAAGGGCCAAACATTTATGTTTGAAAAGTATTTTGATAGCACCAACCATTGACCATAGGGGTGGGAAAAATTGGGGTTTTCGAGGGGAAAAAAATCATATCACTCTTAATAGGCACAATCAAACCCGTTTAAACTGGTCAATACTCCTCGAATTATTACTTAAAAATTTTAGCTGAAATAATTTTTGATATGACCCACCGTTACGTCACGGGATGAACAAAATTATTTCAGAATTATAAGAAAATACCAAATAGATGAAGGAGGAGCCATCATAGGTTGCCATGACATCGCCACTGCACGACAACACATTTAGTTTTCCATCTGTCTCTGTGGGAAGCGACATCGGTGGCGTAGTTGGTAGCATGCCTAGCTTCTATGCCCAAGATCGTGGGTTAAAACCTGACCGAAGTCATCAGATTTTAAGAATGTTAAAACCCATCAGTATGCCTTCCTTCGGAAGAGAAGTAAAGCCAACGGGCCCGTATCATAGATTTATGAGCCACGTGTGAGTCTGCCGTCGTCGGCAGAACCCGAGACGTGGTAATATAACTAAGGCATTTACTGGCACAAGATCAGCAACTGTCGCTGTTTTGCGGACGTATCGCCAATATAAGAATGTATCACAGCTGTTTTAGTATAACACATGCCTGCATTTTACATCGGAAAACTATTCCTAACTTCAACTTCTATTTCTTAATGTCATATTTGTTAACAGCATACTTTCAAAGGTGACAGCTTTCAAACACGAGGGAGCTAAGTTGTTACATGAGTGCGGTAAAACACTTTTCTTTGACTTTAACTTCTTCTAATAGTTCTTTTAATTAGGAAAGCTGAAATAGCAATAGTTATTGACTATTTAAGGGACTCTGGAACGTCAAAGTTTTCAAATGTTCAAAATTTTGATTTTGTGCATTATTAATCTACGCACTTTTAGCTTCCTAACGGTACTTACATTTTTCCATATCTCATTCCTGAGGCAACCGTTCCCTCCAAATTTAATTACGTCTCACCAATTCAACATGGCAGCTGTGCGAAATACTGTATTACAGCGGTATTCTATATCTCCGAAACTCTTACAGATATCACTCTAAAATATTGTACGGTGATAAAGGACACTACTAGACGTTCACCTAGAAGTTTACTTATGTGACTTTCAAAAACCTGTTAAGTACAAGCGAAATTGAAACATTTATATAGACTTTTCTCGCGATTTAACCATCCGAACGCAATGAAACTTGGTACAGCAACTGTCTATGCACATTGTAATGCACTGACATCTAATTTAGTTGAATTGTTTACATAACCTCAAGATGGAGGCAGTGTGAAGTTTTGAAATTAAGTTTTCAATTTCTTGTGTCCTAATCATGTGATTGAAGTCAACGTTTGAATGAAATGAAATCCACAGCCTGCTTCCAGTCTCTGACCGGGTCAGATATCCTCCATCTAGCGGCGAGGATATGAACTGTGCCGGCTGCCGAGGCCTGACGCACTCCTCTGGAGCAATGATTAAATGAATGACAGAAATGAAATGAAATGATAGTGGAGAGTGTTGCTGGAATGAAATTTTGACAGGGAAAACCGGAGTACCCGGAGAAAAACCTGTCTGCCTCCGTTTTGTCCAGCACAGATCTCACATGGAGTGACCGGGATTTGAACCACGGACCCAGCGGTGAGAGGCCGGCGTGCTGCCGCCTGAGCCTCAACGTTTGAATAATGAACCAAAACAATAATGGTCATCTAATAGTACATAAATGTATGGCGTACATGTATAGAAATCCAACATGGCGACCAACCGAAATATTTAGACGGTTCTCAATATCTACGAATCTATTACAGCAATCAAACTGAAATTTTGTGTATTGATAGAGACAATTAACTTAAGTAGGTTATATGAAAATAGGCTAATCAGTTCTTCGCGCATCTAATTGTTTCTAATGGACTGTAGTAACAAGAATAACTTCTAAGAAAGAGCCTGCGTTGGAAGCAAAGGCAAACGTACATGGAACAAAAGCAAAATACAGTATATGCTAGTGTTTCAAATGGAAGACGAATGCCTGCGTGCCTGAGCGGAAATGTTCTCGCCTGCTGTACCCAAGGTTTCAGGATGGAATCCTGGTGCAGTCAGCTGGCATTTGAGGGTGCGAAAATTCGAAGGAGCCGTGTCAGTTGATTTACTGGCACTTTAAAGATCTCCTTCGAGACAAACTTCCGGCACCCCGGTGTCTCTAAAACCCACAGTAGTTAAAAGGGACGTAAAACCAATAACATTAATTAATTAATTATTGTTCAAACATTTAAGTTTAAATTTCTCGCTAAAATATTTTTCTTGATATAAATTTCGACTTTTGTTTCGGAACTTTTCAACACACAAAGCTGAAATTTGTTGATGTGATATGTGTTTTATTTTAACATGTCCTTTCTGAAATTTACTTCAGCGTCATTTTGACAAATGGAAATGTTCAAGAAAGTGATATTAAAATTATGCAATTTTAAAATGATTCACGAAAATTCAAAAATTCATATATTTTCATAAAGCCTGTGTCAAAGTAAGGACAGGGCTTCTGAGGCCATCCCTGCAAAACATCCATTAGTTCCTATTAATATTATTCAAATAAGGATAAATAACAAAGTGCAATATACGACATTCCGGAGTCCGTTAAGCACAGTAGTTGCCACAATGCGCACAGTTGTTGACGCCCACAATATTGACTAATTTTGAACTTGTTCGTCAAAAGAACTATATCATTCAAGATTCAAAAAATTATATATTGGCTTCCACAGTCAATCATCATAATTATATATTACTAGCTGAAGTACCCGTGCTTCGCTACGCGTCATAAATAAATTAAAATGTGAAGGTGACAGTTAAAACAGGGGATAGGCGAGGTGCTGCGCAGAGGGAGATTAAGGATGGAACATTTTGTCCAACTACACCGCTCGGCGTTGACCGTGTTTTATAGCACAAATTTAGGTTTTACTCGCTAACAGTTGCAGATACCTTTCGGATAGAAAATGTAATTTTGAACCTCGCATATGCCATCAAAAGTTTGCTATTTCTTAGCGTTCTCTTTTTATTTGAAATGAAAATATGAAAGTTTGAAACCAAAGTGTGTAGTGACGTCACTAAAATGGTCGCCATTTTAAATAGTGCAAAGTATTGAAATCAAAAGTAACCTATATGTTAACCAGGTAAATCAGCTACTTCCATGTAAAATTCACGTAAATCGGACCAGTGGTACTTGCGAGATTGAGTAATACACAGACACACACCATCTCAATTTTAGCCTCACATCGCCCGCGTCATAGTCGTATCATATTGTTTTTCAATGAAATGCAGGTTTAACCCCGTTAACACCCCTTTAGAACCTGAATACCCAAAAATCCCTCCTTAGTAGACGTTTTCGACACACAACAAACAAACATATCCCCAAAATATCATTCTTCTAACTTTAATAGTTTTGGTTGGTCGATGAGAGCAAACATCCAAAAATCCTTCCTTAGTGGACGTTTTTCTTCCAGAAGTTCACCCCTCCCCATATTCCCCTTAAATTGCATTTATGAAAACACGGTCGAACACCTATTTATTTTATTTATTTATTCATTTATTTATTTATTTTTAAGCTGATAGATTTCCTCCGAGTTTCAGACTTCTCCCTATGTCGTTTAAGAGACACACGCTCAGTTAGGAATCTTTCAACCCCCACTTTTCATCCCTTTCACCTCATAATATACACTACATCGAAAAACCATTAGACATGTGTCAGCTTATTTTTAATAATTAGTATATATGCCAAGTATCACATCCCCAAATGAAACCATTCGTGAGATATTGTTATTCAATGGAAAGCACGTTTACCCCCTTAACACCTCTTTAGAACCTGAATATCCAAAACTCTTTCCTTAGTGGACGTTTTCGACATACAACGAACATATCTCCAAAATTTCATGTTTCTAACTTCAATAATTTTGGTTGGCCGATGATGAGTGAGTGAGTCAGTCAGGACATTTTCTTTCATTTATTTTTGATAATTTCACCCGTCCCCATGAACCCCTTAAATTGGATTTATGAAGCAAACGGTCAAACACCTATTTACTTATTTAAAGCTATTTTCCTCCTGAGTTTGATGAGTGAGTAAGTGAGTCAATCAGTTAGGACACTTTCTTTCCTGTTTTTACCCCCCCAGAATTTCACCCCTCTCCAAGGGCCCCTTAAATTGGATTTATGAAAAAACGTTCGAACACCTATTTACTTGTATTTTAAGCTGTTTTTTTCCCACCGAATTTCAAACTTCACGCCTATGTCGTTTCAGAGATACACGCTCCGTCTAGAATCCCTCAACCCCCAATTTTCACCCCTTTCACCTCATAATATACACCACATCGATAAACCCTTAGACATATGTCTGATTATTTTTAATGATTAGTTTATATACCGAATATCACATCCCCAAACAAACAACTCATGAGATATCGTTATTCAATGAAATGCACGTTTACCCCCTTGACACGTCTCTAAAACCCGAATAAACAAAAATCATTCCTTAGTTAACGTTTTCGACATACAGCGAACATCTTCCCAAAATTTCAGGTTTCCAACTTTAATAGTTTTCGCTTGGCGTGATGAGTGAGTGAGTCAGACAGGACATTTTCTTTCATTTATTTTACCAGAATTTCACCCCTCCCCATGGGCCCCTTAAATTGGATTGATTAAAAAACGCTTGAACACCTATTAACTTATTTCTTAAGCTGTCTTTTTCCCCTGAGTCAGTCAGTTAGGACACTTTATCTCCTTTTTTCCCCCAGAATTTCACCCCACCCCATTGGCCCCTTAAATTAATTTATGAAAAAACAGTCGAAAACCGATTTACTTACTTTTTAAGCTGATTTTTTTCGCTGAGTTTCAAATTTCTCGCCTGTGTCGTTTAAGAGATAGGCCTACACGCTCCATTAGGAATCCTTCAACCCCCACTTTTCAGCCCTTTCACCTCATAATAATATACCACATCGAAAAACGCTTAGACACATGTCTGCGTATTTTTAATGATTAGTTTATATGCCGAGTATGACATCCACAAATGAAACCACTCGTGAGATATTGATATTCAATGAAATGCAGGTTTAACCCCCTTAAGACCCCTTTAGAACCCGAATATCCAAAAAACCTCCCTTAGTGTACGGTTTTGACATACAACGAACATATCCCCGAAATGTCATGTTTCCAACTTCAATATTTTTGGCTGGGCGATGATGAGTGAGTGAATGAGTCAGGACATTTCCTTTCAATTTTTTTTTCTTCAGAATTTCACCCCTCCCGATGAACCCCTTCAATTTGATTGAAAAACAAACTGTCGAAAAGCTATTTACTTACTTTAAAGCAGTTTTTCCCGTGAGTTTGATGAGTGAGTCAGTCAGTCAATCAGTTAGGACACTTTCTTTCCTGTCCCCCCGCCCCCCCCCCCGAATTTCACCCCTCCCCATGGGCCCCTTAAATTGGATTTATGGAAAAGCGGTCAAACACATATTTACTTATTTTTATGCTGATTTTTTTCCGCTGAGTTTCAAACTCCTCGCCTATGTCGTTTAAGAGATACACGCTCCGTTAGGAATCTTTCAATCCCCACTTTTCACCCCTTTAACCTCATAAACACATCGAAAAACCCTCAGACACGTGTCTTGTTACTTTTTAATGATAAATTTATATGCCGTGTATCACATCCCCCAATGAAACCAATCGGGAGATATAGTTATTCAATGAAATGCAGGTTTAACCCCCTTAAGACCCCTTTAGAACCTGAATATCCGAAAATCCTCCCTTAGTAGACGGTTTTGACATACAATGAACATATCCCCAAACTGTCATGTTTCTAACTTCAATAATTTTGGCTAGGCGATGATGAGTGAGTGAGTAAGTGAGTGAGTCCGGACATTTTCTTTCAATTTTCTTTTTTTAGATATTCACCCCTCCCCATAATCCCCTTAAATTTGATTTATGAAAAAAAAAACTGTCGAACAGCTATTTACTTACTTTAAAGCAGTTTTTTCCCCCTGGGTTTGATGAGTGAGCCAGTCGGTCAATCAGTTAGGACACTTTCTTTCCTGTTCCCCCCCCCCCCCCCGAATTTCATCTCTCCCCATGGACCCCTTAAATTGGATTTATGAAAAAACTGACAAACACATATTTACTTCTTTTTTATGTTGATTTTTTTTCGCTGTGTTTCAAACTCCTCGCCTATGTCGTTTAAGAGACACACGCTCCGTTAAGAATCTTTTAATCCCCACTTTTCACCCCTTTCACCTCATAATATACACCACATCGAAAAACCCTCAGACACATGTCTTCTTATTTTTAATGTTGAGTTTATATGCCGAGTATCACATCCCCCCATGAAACCAATCGGGAGATATTGCTATTCAATTAAATGCAGGTCTACCCCCTTAACACCCCTTTAGAACCTGAATAGCCAAAATTTCTCTCTTAGTGGGCATTTGCGGCCCTTGAGGAAGCTGCATACCAGATTTCATTCCAATCCGTTCGGTAGTTTCTGAGATTTCGTGATGAATAAATGAATGAGTGAGTGAGTGAGTGAGTGGTATTTGAAAATTATATAGTAGAAAGAAGATAGTGTCAAGTCTTTGTTACGCTAAACTCGGTTGACAGAGCTGTGTGAGCAGTTGAGTAACTAACGGGATTTCAAGTAAAGATCCTCATTTTCTATACCGGTAGTGCTGAGCACAATTGGCATCAAGTCGGCCGTGTCTCGACTTGAGCTATGTTGCCATGGAAACTATCTGCCTTGCCATTCCTTCATGAGTATATTTTATGATTTGACTAGCAGTAGTACCCGGCTTCGCCCGGTGGAATGATGATAATGTTTTAAGGTCTCCTTAGAAATATAATGGACTTAAAATCTAAGTCATTTGCCCCCAAAGACAATGAGGGAGTAATATCTAGGTCATTTGCCCTTTTGATAAGGATGATAATAAAAACTACTGTTGAATTGACACGTCAAACTTACAAACTACCGTAATAGAAATACATATTTCAAAATTCACAGGCGAGGAAGACTTATTGTGTGTGGTGATTAATGGTGTAATGGGCGTAACATCTACTGTAGGTCATTTGCTCTTATGATGAGGATGATAAGGGAAACTACTACCGGTATTGAATTGACACTTCAACGTATAATATACACAATGTACTGTAATAAAAATAACTATATGGCGGCTTCGGTGGCGTATTTGGTAGCATGCTGAGCTTCTATGCCCAAGATAGCGGGTTCAAACCCGGCCGAAGCCGTCGGATATTTTAAGAGCGTTAAAAATCCGTCAGTATGTCTTTCTTCGGAGGGGAAGTAAAGCCGGCGGTCCCATGTCAGATTTATGGCATGTTAAAGAACCTTCCACTAATTACACCTGTGTGAAGCTAAATTGGATAGGTAAACAACGCGCATAGATGTCTACGTTCGTTGCCAAGAGCCGACTGCAGTGGCGTCTAGTAGCTAAGTTCCGAACTTGGCCTAGTAGTCGTTGACGGTGGCGCTTGGCGGCAAAAGTAACGAACTATTTGAAGAATTCTAAGTTGCAGTTTGTACTTAAATTAAAAAACAGATAACACACACTAATACAGTCATCACAATTAACACCGGTTATCAGACAGATTCTACACACACCCAAAGTACACGGGACTACATGACCGCGTTGTCGCAGCCCCTAAACTTAAGAACCAACCAACCAAAAATAAATATTTTAAAAATCACAGTCGAGAAAGACTTTATGCGGCGGTGATTATTGGTATGATGCGCGTAACATCTAGGTCATCTGCACTTATGATGATGATAATAATAAGGTAATGAAAAAATGACTACTAAACGAACATGGTGTTATTTTAAAACTGATATAGGTAATTCAGGTGTCTAGCTTCGATGTCTTCCAAAGTCTCAACCTTATTTTCTGGCTTAGGCCTGTACTGGATGCGTCTAGTGAAAGAGCGTACTGCTCGGCAAAGACAAAGAATATAGGTCCAAACTGCACGAACCTGAGATGATCGCAGATGATGACGAAATATGATGACACACGTTGGGGGTTCCCCGTCCTATACAGATTGACCGGGAATCACTCACTGTTTCGCAACGGCCCTGTGCTGGCATCAGCATAGACAGCAGGAGATAACACGGCGGGCTCTGGAAAGTACACTCAAGACACCTCGCGATGAATCAGCAAGCTATTATCACAACTGACCCCCCCCCCCAGGGTCTCACAACTTGTGGGACGTGGGTTGGCGACCACGGAACCCCAGCTGAGTCTGGCATCGCTTTTATTTCCTGGTGCCGGGCTCATTTCAGTTCTCTTTCCTGTCGGCCTCCCTTGGTCAACTCTTGTTCTCTTCCGACCCAGACTGTATTAGGGTATCCGAGGGCTAGGGAGTCTTTCAATTTCCCGCCTTAATTGGCTTTGTCTCATCTTTCCTGATACCCTCATTCTTCGAGGGGTCTGCCTTCTTTTCCTTTTCATAATATCTCCTGTCTTCTGCTCAAGGCCCTCAAAGAGGCAGGGTGTGTGTAGACCCACCACTTCTGGTACACCCTCAAGGGCTCATGACTGGTGAGTTAGGAAGCTGGCAACCCCGAGGAATTCCTGAGCTACATGCAGGGAATGGAGTGGTAGGCCTATGTCAGAAATTTCAAGTGGACAGTGTTACGCATCGGTTCCAAAGGGTAAGTAAGTATACACACTTTGTTTTCGATCGGTGAACGATGTAGATTTGTACCAAAGGGCCTTAATGCGGGAAATGGAGTGGTCTATCCGAAATTTCGAGTGAACAGTGTTACTCGTCGAGTTCCATACGGTAATTATGTAAAATCTGGTTGAGATCGGTGAAACTGTGTAGTTTTGTGCCAAGGGCCAAAATGCAGGGAATGGAGTGGCCTGTCCAAATTTTAAAGTGGACAGTGTTACTCATCATCATCATCATCATCTTGTACAGTTTCCAGCCCCAGGCTGGGTCTGTTTGGAACATCGGGTTCCAAAGGGTAAGTATACACATTTTGTTTTCGATCGGTGAACGATGTAGATTTGTGCCAAAGGGCCTAAATGCGTGAAATGGAGTGGTCTGTCCGAAATTTCGAGTGGACAGTGTTACTCGTCGAGTTCCAAAGGGTAATTATGTAAAATCTGGTTGAGATCGGTGAAACGGTGTAGTTTTCTGCCAAAGGGCCAAAAAGCAGGGAATAGTGTGGTTTGTCCGAAATTTAAAGTGAACAGTGTTACTTGTCGGGTTCTACGGGGAAGTATATAAAATTGGGGTCAGATCGGTGAAACGGTGTAGATTTGTGCAAAACAGCCTAAATGCAAGGGATGGAGTGGCCTCGCCGCAATTTCAAGCAGACAGTGTTAGTCGCAGTGTTCCAAAGGGTAAATATACAAATTTTGGTTGAGATCGGTGAAACGGTGTGGATTTGGACCAAAGGGCCTAAATGCAGGGAATGGGGTGGTCTGTCCGAAATGTCAAGTGGACAGTGTTACTCGCAGGGTTCCAAAGGTTAAATATACAACTTTTGGTTCAGATCGGTGAAACGGTGTAGATTTGTGCAAAAGGGCCTAAATGCAGGGCATGGGGTGGTCTGTCCGAAATTTAATGTTGACAGGGTTACCCGCAGGGTTCCAAAGGGTAAGTATACAAATTTTGGTTCAGATCGGTGAAACGGTGTAGATTTGTATACATAACAGACAGACAGACAGACAAACTTTGTGCTTTATATATATAGATAGAAGATATATTAGCCTGTTTTTGAGTGAAAAAGGTCCAAAATCAGAAGAATGAGAAAGACTATCGAAAATTCATGTAGCCAGCGGTTCCTTCTGGGTCCTAAACTATGTGTATGCAAAATATGGTTGAGATTGGTGGAACGGTGTAGATTTGTATACGGAACCAACATATATACATACATACATACATACAGACTTTCACTTTTATATATTAGATTTCAGTAGTAAAGATTCCTCCTGCGGTGCTCACAAGTGACCAATCGTGACAAATGAGCATTGAAATGAAAGAGAATAGACATTAGCAGTGACGAATTGCACTCTAATTTCATAAATATCTATAATTTCTTTACAAAATGACATTTAAAGAAATGTACGAAGTGTGCGATTTCCATATACTGTTGCTGTAGGAAAATATGCTCCATAATTGCTGTCCACTTCACATTTTGGCCGCTGTGACGCCTGTTTCATGTCATTTTAACATTCTGAAGTCTTTCCTTTATCATTTTGCATGGATTTCAGAAACAGTAAATCAAAGGAATGAGTACTCAAATCGTATAATTACATAAATATCGAATAACCATTGGTGTTATGATGATCCAATTTTCAGTGATTTCCTCCTTAAGTTAGGGAACGTAGAACTTGGAATTCTAACTGAAATGTAAATAGTGCTCTATAATCATTTGGTTGAAATAAATAATAACATAACCTTTCTCCTTAAGTCTCTCATTATAAACCTATTGGGGAAAGTGTGGTTTATGAACATGCGAGATTTCTCGCACGGGTCCGCTCTTTAATTAAATTACAGAAAATTTTCTAGGTTTTTACCTTGTCTGTTGCGGGTTTTCCCTTTAGTTGTGCCAAGTCATGCCCATCAGTGGGCTCATTGTACACACTTTGGGATTGGGAAACTTGCACAACACTGCATTAGTTTGTTGTTGGTGATTCTTTTAGGGGCTTTGCGGTATCGTGGTAATGTAGCCCCGTGTACGTGGGTGTGTGCAGAATTTGCCTAATAACATGAGTCACTGTGATGTATGTACTAGTGTTTGAGGAAGGATTTGGGTAGGAAGTAGCCGTGGATTTACGTTATGTACCATCCTGTCTTTTGGCTGGAGTAGACATGGTAGACCACGAAAAAACACTTCCAGAATGGCTGAGTAGGAATCGAACCCACCTCTTCTTAGTTTTGCTTCACGAGTCTGAGTATAACCCGTTCCAGCCCTCAGACCAGAATATTTACGTACTGTAGGCTACTGTGTGAAACTGTAATCATTGGAGGCTATGCTTGGATTAGTTGCCCATAAAATGAGGTACCTAGAGGGAGTGTGGAAGACACGGTGAAAGATCACACTCACTCACAGCGCCAGGCAAGATCCAAACTTCAACATTCCATAGCAGTCGTGGGAAGCGGCTTCGGTGGCGTAGTCGGTAGCATGCTGAAGTGCTATGCCCAAGATTGTGGGTTCAAACCCGCCCGAAACTGTCGGATTTTTAAGAACGTTAAAACCCATCAGTATGCCTTCCTTCGGAGGAGAAGTAAAGCCGGAGGACCCATGTCATAGATTTGTGGCATATAAAAGAACCTACCACTACAATTGGTAGTGTGTAGCAAGATATGTAGGTTATACGTGGCTCGTTTCGAAACGCTCTATCAAGTTCCAACGTTCGCCGTTTGGTGTTAGTGATAATAGCATCTGGTAGCCAAAGTTGGAACTACTTAAAATTGAACTTGTTGGGAGCCTTCGGGCGTTCAATTTAAATAGGCGCGCCTGGTTACGCTACTAGGAACTTTGGTCTGAATTATTGATTCGATGATGATGATGATGATGATGATGATAATGATGATAATGGTTTTTTAAATTCAAGTTTACCCTGCAGGTTGGTGTTTCCCACGGACTCAGCGAGGGAACTCACCACTACCACCTTTCCAGACAGTGTCGTAGAGCTGGGAACACTTGGCCGGAGTTGATACAACTCGGGGAGGGGAGATCAGCACTTCTCCCAGGCGGCCTCACTTGCAAATCGAAAAGGGGCCTCATGAGGGATGGGAAGGGAAGGGAAGGTTGGGATGGATAGACAAGGAAGAGGGAAGGTGGCGGCCGTGGCCTTACTGTAGGTATCATCCCAGCATTTGCCCGAAGACGAAGTGGGAAACCACGGAAAACCACTTCGAGGATGGCTGAGGTGGGAATCGACCCCCCTCTACTCATTTGGACCACCCAAGGCTGAGTAGACCCCGTTCCAGTTCTCTACCACTTTTCAAATTTCGTGTTAGAGCCGGGAATTGAACCCAGGACCTCCAGGGCTGCAGCTAACCATGCTGACCGCTACGCTACGGAGGCTACAATTGTTTTTTAAGGGGCTTAATATGTAGGTTATCGGCCCCTGAGATTTGATATTGAGAATCTGTAACTACCGCTGTTGAAGAAACCTATAACTGTTATACTTCAAGCTCCAGTGGGCACAAGAACATTCTGGGGATATATTATCGTAACATCAATGACTCAAACTCTATTCAGGTTTGTTAAAATCATTCAAGAATCGCATTAATTATCTCACAATAGAATCAACTTTGATTACTCAAATAAGGCTCGGCTCGCTGATTAAGACTATTGTTAACTCCATTTCCGCTCCACTGATCCGTGAACGAAAACAATGTCCGTCTTCGGAATAACGAATCTGGACTAGTGAAAGCTGATCGTTACTTGGTTATTGGTATCATTAAATCTCTTGTTGTTCTGGTAATACAATTACATAGGTCTATGGGATTGTAAGCAAGGTTTGTATGCAAAATCAACTAAAATGTGGTGATCTTCAAAATATTCTGAGGACATCTAATATTATCATATATTATTTCATGTGAAGACGTGGTCTCAAGTTAGGAACCATCCCGACTTTTTCTAGCAGTATAAGTGAGAAACCGCGGAAAAACAGGATGGTTGATGTGGGAATTAAACACATCTAAACTTGGTTTTGCCCCACGAGGTTGAATGTACCCCGTTCCAGCCCTCAGATCAGATTTCAATTTCCAAGTACAGCCGGGATTAGAATCCTGGACCGCTGGGGGTGACAGACTAGAATGCTAACCACTGCGCCACGAGACACCATAGTAGTCCGCACTGGACGAGTGATCGTATTCAGATTTCAATGTTATGGCTAAATCTGGAGAACGCTCAACAACGAAAGCTCTCAAGCCCAATGATACTTTCAAGTTTTAGCCTACTTTTGATTTTTGCAAAAGATGATAGTAGACTTATGAGATCTACACGGGCCAAACATTTTGAGTATCTGTGTGTGAGTGAGTGTGTATTCTGCATTGCTTTCCCCCACTCCCTATCAATTCAAACATGACGAAACTGAATTGACGAAATTTGGTACAGAGGTAGCACTACTAAAGCGCACCTCAGTGTCATGTTTTATATCGCCGCCATCTTTACCAAAACTGAATGGTGGCAACTCAAACGTTCAAAATGCAAATTCAAATTACGACTAAATTAATAATCCGATCACTGCCAAATTTGGTGACGACATACCTTCATATGCGACGCGTCTTGCGCCTAAACTACAAGGTCATCAGCCGCACCAATTCAATATGGCGGCCGTGTGAATTATTCCAGCATTATATTATATAACTTAGAAACCACCAATTCCGATTATCGAGAACGGTTTAAACTGTCCTAAAGAACATGGCTCGTTAGATATTTAAAGTTCATATTATAATATTACACGATAGCAGTGACATTAAGATGCTGAGATGCTGAGCCGTTTTGGTTACAAGACAAGATGGCAGCTGATATCTTGTATCAGTTCACTATTTTGAGAATTCCATGCAATATAGCCTACTGATAGAAATAATATAAACTTTGTATGAAATGTTTTATAATAGAAATATACTCCACTGAATAAATCGTTTAGTCCAAATCATTATTTGATAAGACGTTGTATGCAAGTCAATTGATAACGATGAATGTCGGTGGACATATTTGGCTCTGTGGTAAAGCATTAGATATTTGCCCTTTTGATTTGGGTACAAAACCTATCAGAGTTGTTTTTTATTGCTTTATCTTTTTGTGTTAATTGTTTTGCAATTACTCACGCGTTATAAAATTAAGCGTTATATTGTGTATCTTGCAATGGAAAATATATATTTAATTGAAACAAAGTTCCTCGCCGGATCTCTACGAAAGAAATCTACCAGCAATCAGATGAACTATGCTCTGTCAACCACGAATAGATGCGAGTTTCGCTCTACACCGGCCTGTTGGAACCAATGTCAAAGGTGTAATCCAAACGTTTCCTCTTGTGGCCGCTAGAATGCACTCATCACAAAGGATAGGCGTGAGAAAAAAAATCAGCGGTGTAGTACGTTTCAAGTAGAAAGGCTCAATGTTTAGGCCGGTAGAGGAGAGCGCAGCTCGCATCCAGTCAGCCTTGGTGTCAACTTTATGGTGGCCCATGCGATACCATGTAATGGTATGTAAATTCATAGAAATATCTCAGACGCAATAGAGTGTTTTTAAGCGAAAATTTTCCGCCAAAGTAATTACTGTTCTATATGGGACTCCATTGGGATGTCTTCCGTTCGCATTCTATACGCATCGAACTTAGGGAATTACATAATGAAATTTATAATACTATTCTTCTTCTTCCTCCTCGCTTTTTCCCGTTACGCGGGGTCGGCTTTCTTAATCCTGAGGCGCCACTCATTTCTTTGGAAAGCATCATCAGCAGATAGGTCCAATACTCTCATGTCCCTCTGGACATTCGTCATCCATGTTGTTTGAGGTCTGCCGTTCCCTCTCTTGTGTGTAGTCATGGAAAGGCACTTCTTCACTACATGATTCTCCGGTCTTCGCATAACAAGTCCATACCACCTTAGCCTGGTTTCTAAAAGTTTCTCTGTTATAGGCGGTACTTTGAAACTGCTCCGCACATGTTCATTACGGATTTTATCTTTGAGAGTAACTCCACCTGCCCAACGTAACATACGCATTTCAGTGGTATGTAGCTTTTGCTCATGTGCCTTTGTAGTAGCCCATGTTTCACTACCATAGAGTAGGATTGGTCTTACGGCAGTTTTATAAACTTTCCCCTTCGTTCTTATGGGTATTTTCGGATCACATAAAACTCCTGTTAGTTCGCGCCATTTGTTCCACCCAGACGTGGCCCTATGGATTATATCGGTGGTTATCGTGCCACCTTCAACAATGACAGAACCTAGATATTTGAATTGTGCTACCCTTGGTAAGGTTTCACCATCTAGTTTAAGTTCAATATTTGTCATACTGGGTTTATTGTTATGGAAGTCGCATACCATATATTCAGTCTTGGTTCTACTAATGCGCAGTCCATTAGACCCTAGAGCTCTCCTCCATTGGTCTAAACTCTCATGTAGGTAATAAATACTGTGAAATATTAGTGCCACATCGTCAGCATACAAAAGATTCCACGGTAAGAGTTTCTGAAATTGTTTTGTTACGTAGTTTATAGAAATATTGAATAACAGTGGACTTAGAGCACTTCCCTGAAGAACCCCTACTTTGATATCAAAGCTTTCGGACAAACCAGCTGGGCTTCTGACACATGTCTTTACATTGTTATATATATTTATAATACTATAATTTTATTATTTTAAAGTGTTTAACAGCCTATTGTGTGTTATTTGCAACTGTTGTTTGAACTAAAGAGACAACGATCCCACATAGTACCTGTAGGCTATCTGTTGGTGCTAGTTCAGGATATTCCTGGTCTGTGAAAGTGAGACTCTGTACGTTATTTATGCACATTGATAAGGACAAATAGTTATAACTATACCCATGCATTTAGGAGAAAGTAGGCTATATGTTCTTTGCTGAACATCTTGTTTTAAAAATGTTACGCTTCAATGTAGGCATACAACTGCCTCGAGTGGGGATGTAAAGTTTAAAGTTATACAACGAATAACAATAATGATAATGCCTACCCAATATTCCGTTTCAAAGTGTTTCGTCGATAAGATAATATCATGACTTTCTAAATAACGAGGTGTATCGAGAATATCCTTACTGGCACAAACCCCATGTGAGGACTTCAAGACAGATGAATGAATGACAGATGAATGAATGAAGAAGAACGAAACATTGTTGTTGTTGATTGATTTGGGGGCTTTGCGACATCATCGTGGTCATGTAGCCCTGTGTACTTGAGTCAGTCTGGAATTTGTCTGATAACCTGTGTTATTTTGAAGGCTGTATTAATGTGTGTAGCTGTAATTCAGTAGAAGATTGGGAACGAGTTGGCCACGGCCTTAATTTAGGAACAATCTCGGCATTCGCCTGGAGTAGAAGTGGGGAAACCACGGCAAACCATTTCCAGAAAGGCTGAGGTGGGAATCGAACCCAGCTCTTCTCATTTTTGTCTCACAAAAACAAAACAAAAAATCAATGGAAAAGGAAAAGCTAACAAGTAGTTCTGTGAAGAACTAAATAGCCTATTTTCACATATCCTACTGGTTTTTACCATTAAAATCTCCCGCGGCTATTAAAACGATTTTCCATGTGATGTACACCAAATAGCTTTTGATACACGACCAATGTCTCCAACAAAAACATTGCATTGAGAACGTACGTGCTAGAATAAATAACAATCAGTATCGGTGAGGGAGACTCCTCCCGCGAGATGGCATCTTTCTGTAACGCGTCACGGGAATTTAATTCAAGAAACATCTCATGCAGGGCATCTATGATTTACGAGAAGTCAGCTACAGGATTTAGTGCCATTAGATTATGATTATTTTAATAACCTAGCATACGATCCCCTCTTCAATCGCTTGAATAGGATACGTGGAATAAAAAGAAATATGGTTTTAAAATTTCGAACGGCTGCTTTATTGGATGTTTGAAAACAATTGAACATGAGATGTCCCTGTACTAAGCTCTGAATAAAGATTCACTGTTCTTAGCATCACTGCTAGACCTATCGGGTGATTACATCGCTAGGCATATCATTTAAAATACTTGAAAATCAGTTGGCCGCCATGTTGTTTTTGTGTTTCTCAGGATTCGAAAAGTCACATATATTGTAACATTTATGCATCTGATATAGCATAAATATTACAGATACATTCAGGAAATATGTTCACATTTTAGAAGGAAGAAGGTGCAGCATCAAACGAACTGAGAACCACAAAGGAGCATACGGAACGTGACTTTTCGCAACTTTCTCCTCGAGCGGACAATAGAGCGCAACCTACAGTCGCAGCACATGGTAGCCATATGTGGAGAACAAGGGATCGAGGACGTTCAACCCTGAGAAGGGAGGTTACAGATTCAACGACAATCGGCAGAATAATCGCCACCCATTTAGAAAAAATAAGAGAAATAATTAGTGTACAAAATTGTAAGTTACATCATTGGAAAGAAGAAGATTTTAGCCTCAAGAATGTTATTTTCAAAGTCACGAAAGAGCAGTATTTGAATTAATTCAGCACAAGAACTGGAGAGGGAGAAATTTCGAATGAACCAATCTGAAATTGGGGGTGGATAGACGCTGAAAAAGAGCGCGAATTCCCTGGACAATGGAAATTATCACGGAGCTAATTATCAGCCGAACGCACGATCGAATTTTGAATTCAAACCAAGTTTTGTGACATTGGGAACGAGAGCAATCGATTGAACCATGTTATATCGTCATACGAGTGTTGCTCTGGATTTTAATTTAAAAAATGCCCCACTCCTGAGGATTTCCTAGCCAGACCATTAAATAGCCTGATGAAAATCAGTGGAGACAGTCGATTTCTGGCCAACTGAGAGGCGATAGCTCACGCCGGTCTGCGGCCCAAATACAGCGCGAAAAATTGATAAGTATTGAACAGTAAATTTGTATCATCGCAGCATAGATATTCGCGTGTGCGAACATTAAAGTACAGTAACATTCATTTAAACCGCCAGTGTCGCGATATGCTTATTTATACGGGCCCAAACCAGCAAGATTTGAAGTCCGTAATTGAGGATATATACAGTAATTCAAATCAGTAGCATAGGAAGCTAGATTGACTATTGGATGAATTGAGTAGGTCATGCCTAGCTGTAGATTATAGGAGGTGCTCCGCTAAAGAAAAACAGTGCATAAATTGTGTGAAAATTTCATGGTGGACCTTCCATTTTCATGAAACTGAAACAGTGTTAAGATTGCCCTCCCACATCAAGAGCCATGGACTTCAAGAGCCAACGGAAAGGACGTCAGCACTTAAGGATTAGTCGAGACATTATGGATAGTTAAGTACCACAGTTTGTGGCGTGCATAGCATGATGTTCCTTACGACAGGTGTTGGATAGTTCACCCAAAATTAAAAGTCATTATAATTAGTAGGGATTACCGGAACAACATGTCGGAATGAAGTGAAACTTGTATATATGTATTGTTAGAGTTAAGTTTGTGTTTTTATCATGTGTATGCGTGATCATCATTGTTTTGTTGTTTTGTGTGATTAAGGGATAATTTTCTGCATTCAATGCACGGTTGTGGGATTCAGAGATTTTCAAGTGCATTGGCACGACATTAAGCGTAGTATGTTGAGATTGGAGGGGAACCATTCAGGATATAACAGGCCAATTCTAATAATGCCATGTAAGCCTGAACTCAAAGTTAGAAAGGCCGATGACCGTTACCAAGGTAAGAGGTAACGTGAGATTGGTGAGAGACTGCAGCCGTACTAGGTAAGTCAGATGAGGTTGATAGATATTTATGGGCCGAGCTGAGAATGCAAATTTAAGGTAAGCTTTAGTCAGTTATTTGTCTAGTGCCATTACTGTAGTTTTAATGCACATTCGACCTGTAACCGGGAATTGCCACACGCCAATCATGACCGGCCTCTTGCGAGAATGGAAATGATTGAAAAGGGAAATTATCCAGCCCACCTGTAAGCCATAACTAGCAAAATGAGAATGAGCTATTAGTTAGCTTGTCCGGACATTATTTAATGTCCGTTGTAATTTGAACATTATATTGATTTGTTTGTTCTTTCGAACATTAATCTACATGTTTTGTCGTGTAATATTTTGTGTCTGCCTATATTTTGAGAAGGCCGGTGTTTAACCTGTGAGCTTATTATTTTTGTTTTTTCAGTAACGTAAGGGTATTTTGATTTGTTTTAAGGGGGGATTTAACTTGTTAAGAAGTTTGTCTTTTATGAATAAACATTGTTATTTTAAGATTCCTCTGGCATATCAATTTTAGTGTAAGCTTCCCGTGATCCTTCATATAATATCCCAGGATGTTGAGTGGAAGTTTAGAGCCACACGGACAGGCCACCCCCTGAGAAAAGAATCTGCATCCTGGAGGACCTGAGAAGGCTACAATATGTACTTAATTAATAGTCCTCTAATACCATACAAAATTCAGTTTGTGAACCAGTGGAATATATTGTATGGACACCGTGTGGCAATTGTTTCATAAATAGGCTGTAGAATGATAAATCAGCAGATGAATATTCTAATGATAATTCATTATACTATATCTCTATTGCTTGATTGGGACACGAGAAATAAAAACGAGATTTTAAAAAACAAACACAACTGCCATCATAAAGTTCTCATAAAATGCAATTAAATTAGACGTCAGTATTTTTACGGGTGCGGGGTTGCTTCATCACCTCGCCGCGTGATTCACAGCCCGCCCCAGGCTACCCCTGCCTCTGTGTTAACCAGCGGCTTGCGAAACAAGACAGCGGTAACAAAGAAACCATCTCGAACCTTCGCGGCCCACCTGGTGTTGGAATTCTCTGAAGGTCTGAGGGTAACCGTGAACCCTGGCCTACTCTGGAAACATCTGTTGAGTCATCAGCCCCGATATATAAGAGCGACCCTGGCCAGGGGGTGACGTCTGTGTTTTGAGCGAGTGTGCTTTTACTAGTGCGACAGAAGTAATTGTGGTGAAGTGGCGTGCGACTTGCGAAATCCAGTAAGACTGTTTCCTAGCTTGCGGACAGCGAAGCAGTGTGTAGTACTGAAGCATTTATTGGTGAGTGACAGACTATCGTAAATAACTATAGTTTGTGTATTCAAGGGAGAGGAGCAGGTATTTCTAGCGAAGACACGGGTCTAATTTGTGGAAGGATTAGCTGCATGAGTAAGTGAAAGGGGCGAGAGGGCTCCATAAGGAAGAAACCTGAGTAAGGCAGCTGATGGTTCTATGTGCTCATTGTGTGGTGTATATTTCTGACCTGCAATAAAACTAATATTTTTTTCAAAGAACCATTTGTGTTGTGCTTTACCTACTGTAATCCAATTAACGAACGTGCTGCTAGGGGTGGCACGTAACAACTGGTGTCAGAAGCCGGATTACGAACCCAAGCACAACACCTGAAGGTCCTGATTCAAAACTCGTGCAGGCCATTTTACCACAGTTCACTATTTCTCCTGTGTGTGCATGCCACTCACAAGACAAAGAACTAAAATGGAAGCACAATTACAACTAATGCTACAAAAGTTAAGTGGCATGGAAACCAAGATGGAGGATGGCCAGAAGAAGATGAAGACGGCCAGAAGAATTTAGCCGAGGACCTAACTTCCAAATTAGAGGACAGCCAGAAGAAGTTAGCAGAAAACCTGAAGAAGATGGACGACGGTCAGAATAAGTTAGCAGAGGATCTGACTACCAAATTTCTGGATGGACAGAAAAATTTGGAAGAGTGTATGCTGACTAAATTAGAGGAAAGTCAAAAGAAATTAGAACAGGGTCTGCGTGAGGAAGTCACGGCAGTGGAAAAGACGTTCGACGCCTTAAAAGAGAAAGTTGCTGGGCTGCGAAGACGCCCACCCACGGTTACACCGGGAATATTAAGTACGGGACAGAGCAGAGTGACGCCCCCAACCTTCGACGGAAAGGTCCCGTGAAGCACTTAATTACGTCAGTGCGAGGCAGCCTGTTCCATAAACAACTGGAACAACACGGAAAAGGCTACAGCTCACATTGTAGCGCTGAGAGGGGACGCTCTTAATGTCCTTGAGGCCATCCCGACTGAATCTCAGTACTACGCTTCACTAATCGCCCATATGGAGTCCCGATATGGAGATAGCCATCTTCAGCAGGCCTATCAGATGCAGCTCCGGACCCGGGTACAAAAGAACGCGGAAACCCTGCAGGAGTTCGAGACGGACATCGCACTCCTCGTAAGGCTCTCATATCCAACAGCGCCAGCCGACTTTCTGGAACAGATTGCGACGCAGACCTTCACCGACGGGCTACGGGACTCGGACACTCAGCAGGCACTGCGACTTGATGCGCTGAGACACGCACTTGAGTTTGAGACGGCAAAGCAGGCAAAGCGTCAAGTGAACGTCGACGAACCAGCCAAAACCAACGAGACCAAGCCCCTGGCCGATGAATTGATGGAGGCGCAAGGCCGGTTCTTCAATAGTCGCGGCATCACCAACAACGACGCAGCCGAAAGACACCCGGAGAGGCGGCCCGGAAGAGACTACCAACCTGCTGGACCTGTGGTAAGAAAGGTCACCTGAGCAAGGACTGCGGTGATCGCCGCCGCCGAGGGTATCAGTCGTCCGAAAACCGCACGGCCCAGGGAAATGAGTAATAGCCAGCCTAGGGGGGCAAAGGTTGGCTTGTGACAGTTGTCAAGCCCCGGCAGTCCAGGTCCGTGGGGCGAAGATATGGAGGCACAATAGCAGCCTGATGGTCGACGGATTCGTTAACGGAGAGAGCTGGCCTACGCTGATCGACACGGGAGCGACGAGGACCATCGTCAAACCCCACCGTGACCCCGAAGTGGAGAGTGAAACCCACACAAAGGAACCTCCAACTAATAACCGCGACTGGAGAGAGCGCACCGGTACATGGCGAGGCATCGCTGGAGTTCGTCATTGGTCGACGGGCGGTGAAGCATCCAGAGCTCGTGGCTGATGTAACGAACGAAGTGATCATCGGACTGGACTTTCTGGACCAGAACAACATCATCCTGGACCTGAGTACTAACACGCTCCACTACGGCGGTGAGGAACTTGCTTTGCAACCAGCACAAGAGACCATCACCGCACGACGACTAAGGCTGAGAGAGGACGTCACCGTTCCCGCCAGGACAGAGGTCAGAGCTGCCGTAATTGTCGACGGAAATGCTGAGGGAGTGGTGGCTGCCATCGATCCAAAATATGAGGACATCCAGACAAAGGGATTGCTAATTGCCAAGACTCTCATCAACACGACGTCTCGGCCATACGTCCGCCTGTCCAACCTGAACGACTACGACATAACGGTTCACCGGGACACCACCCTAGGAGTCTGCGAACCCGTTACCTGGATTGCCCGCATCAGAGACACGACGGACGGACACCTGCAGACGGACAACCGAAGAAGACGCGCCATGCCAGAAGAACTACGGAAGCTGTACCAAGGATCCCAGGACCATCTAGACGAGGAGCAAACACGCCAACTTCGGCACCTGCTACGCGAATTCCAGGACGTATTCTCCGTGGGGAGCAAATACTTCGGCAGGACAAGCTTGGTCCACACAGAATCGACGTTGGGGACAGCGCACCGATTAGGGCCCCATTCCAACGTGTCCCGCTCGCACAGCAAGCCGAAGTTGACCGGATGGTAGAAGAGATGAAGGAGCAGGGGGTGATCGAGCCATCACATGGTCCTTGGAGTTCTCCGGTCGTGCTATTGAAGAAGAAGGACGGCTCCACCAGGTTCTGCGTGGACTACAGGCGGGTGAATGACGTCACGAAGAAGGACAGCTACCCTCTACCCCGGATCAACGACACCCTAGACAACATATCAGGGTAAAGATGGTTCTCCACCTTAGATTTGAAGGGTAGCTACTGGCAGGTGGAGGTTCATCCTAAGGACCGCGAGAAAACGGCGTTCTCTGTTGGCAGCGGGCTCTGGCAGTTCACCGTCATGCCATTTGGTTTGTGCAACGACCCTGCTACCTTCGAAAGGATAATGGAGTCCATTCTGAGGGGACTACATTAGAAGACCTGCCTGGTCTACCTAGACGACGTCATCGTTCTAGGGAGGAGATTCGAGGAGCACTACATCAACCTGAAAAAGATCTTGAAGAAGCTACAGGCTGCCCAGCTGAAGTTGAGCCCCAAGAAGTGTCAGCTCTTCCAGAAGCAGGTCCAGTACCTTGGACATATCGTCTCCGAGGAAGGGGTGCGCACCGACCCAGAGAAGACCGCAGCTGTGAGGGAGTGGCCAGTTCCGAAGGACAAGTCCCAACTACGAAGATTTCTGGGGCTCTGAACATATTACCGTCGCTTCGTGAGGGGTTCGCCGACATTGCCAAACCTCTGCAACGGCTGACCGAGAGGGACCTACTCTTCATGTGGACTGCAGAATGCCACAAAGCCTTCGAACAACTCAAGCAGGCTCTGTGCACCGCATCTATTCTGGCCTACACCAGACCTGGAAAAGGTTCATCGTCGATTCCGATGCCAGCGACTTTGGTATAGGGGGAGTCCTGTCGCAAGTAGTGGACGACGAGGAGAGAGTAGTGGCCTATTTTAGCAAGGCCTTGTCCAAGCCAGAGAGGAACTACTGCGTCACCAGGAAGGAACTGCTCGCCTTCTTGAAGACAATTGAACACCTCCACAAGTACCTGTACGGACAGGAATTACTCATCAGGACCGACCATGCATCCCTGCGCTGGCTCCTGATCTTCAAGCAGCCCGAGGGACAACTTGCGCGGTAGTTACAGAGGCTCCAACATTACAACTTTGAGATCCAACACAGGAAAGGCCAACTGCTTTCTAACCCTGACGCCCTGTCACGAAGACCCTGCCCCGAAGACTGCACCTTCTATGCCAGAAGGGAAGAGAACACCGGGGTACAGTGCCGAAGGACTACCGCCGAACTTCAACGGAGCTGGAGCCGCAAATCTTTCACGCAGGCACAAGCGAAAGATGAGGACCTGGGACTGATAGCCGAATGGAAAAGGGCCTGTGTTCCCAGACCCGGGTGGAACATTGTGAGCGACTGCAGCCCAAAGTTTAAGTCCTACTGGGCGTCCATCCAAAGGCTATGACGGAGGAAATCCTGAAAGAAGTCCATGGAGGATCATCTGGGGGACATCTGGGGATAAAGAAGACCCTGGAGAAACTGAGAGAGCGGTTATACTGGATTGGTTGCCGAGCAGACGTGGGGAACTACTGCGTGAGGTGCCATGATTGCACAGCCAGCAAGGGCCCAGGACGAAGACGAAGGGGCCCTCTGAAGACCTAAAATGTGGGCGGCCCCATGGAGAGAGTGGCCATCGATGTTGCTGGGACTTTTCCGTTGAGCGAGGCAGGGAACCGTTACATATTGGTCGTTAGCGACTACTTCACCAAATGGCCAGAGGCGTATGCACTTTCTAACCAAGAGGCTGCGACGATCGCAGAGACCCTGGTGAAGGATTTCATCAGCCGGTACGGAGTACCCTTGGAGCTGCACTCCGACCAAGGTAGGAATTTAGAGTCGCAGGAGTTCCAGAACTTATGCCAGCTGCTGGGAGTCCGGAAGACAAGGACGTCGCCGCTACACCCCCAGTCTGACGGGATGGTAGAGCGATTCAATCGCACCATCGAGAACCATCTCCGGATAGTCGTCAGCGAGCACCAGAGGGATTGGGTCAGACATCTACCGCTATTTCTCCTGGCCTACCGCACCACCGTGCTTGAAGACACCGGGTGCACACCAGTCCGGACCATGTTTGGGAGGGAACTCTGTCAACCGGTCGACCATGCGTTTGGCCGACCTGGGGACGATTCAGTCCCGGTAAGCCAGAATTGTCAAGAACTGGTCGACCGACTGGAGGAAGTACACGTGTTCGCAAGGAGGAGACTGCGGATCGAGACCTCCCGAATGAAGAACCGATACGACCAGCAGACGGATGCCGGCGGATTCCACGAGGACTACCTGGTCTGGCTCTTCAACCCTTTACGGAAGAAAGGCTTGTCACCCAAACTGCAGAAGTCCAGGGAGGGCCCATACCGAGTCGTGAAACGGATCAAAGATATCGTCTTCAGGATCCAGCGGAGCCCGAGGACGAAGATGAAGATCGTGCATCGAAATCGCCTGGCTGCCTACGGAGGGACACAGACGGACCAATGACTGATCGGGGCGATCAACTTTTTAGGAAGGGGGTGGTTTTACGGATGCGGGGTTGCTTCATCATCTCACCGCGTGATTCACAGCTCGCCCCAGGCTACCCCTGCCTCTGTGTTAACTAGCGGCTTGCGCAACTTGGCAGCGGTAACAAAGAAACCGTCTCGAACCTTCGAGGCCCACCTAGTGTTGGAATTCTCGGGAAGATCTGAGGGTAACCGTGAACCCTGGCCTACTCTGGAAACATCTGTTGAGTCATCAGTCCCGATATATGAGAGCGACCCTGGCCAGGGGGTGACGTCTGTGTTTTGAGCGAGTTTGTTTTTTCTAGTGCGACAGAAGTAATTGTCAATATATATGACTTTTGTCATTATTCTGTGTGGTGTATATTTCTGACCTGCAATAAAACTACACACATCAAAAAAAGTTTTGCATCACCTCGGTTCCAAGAGTTCCGGAACCGTTAAATACAAAGGGAATAGAGATCAACACAAACAACATTTCAGCTCGTTTTATTGCTCATGAGACCCACACATTGCATGTTGTACCATCATACAGCTAGACTTTCAGCATTTGTGGTCCAGATTGCAGTACACACCACTACCTCTAATACCCAGTAGCACGTCCTCTTGCATTGATGCATGCCTGTATTCGCCGTGGCATACTATCCACAAGTTCATCAAGACACTGTTGGTCCAAATTGTCCCACTCCTCAACGACAATTCGGCGTAAATCTCTCAGAGTGGTTGGTGGGTCAAGACGTCCATAAACAGCCCTTTTCAACATATCCCAGGCATGTTCGATAGGGTTCATGTCTGGCGAACATGCTGGCCACTGTAGTCGAGCGATGTCGTTATCTTGAAGGAACGCATTCACAAGATGTGCACGATGAGGTCGAGAATTGTCGTCCATGAAGACAAATGCCTCTCCAATATTCTGCCGATATGGTTGCACTATGGGTCGGAGGATGTCATTCAGGTATCGTAAAGCCGTTTCGGAGCCTTCCATGACCACCAGTGGCGTACGTCGGCCCCACATAATGCCACCCCAAAACATCAGGGAACCACCACCTTGCTGCACTCGCTGGACAGTGTGTCTAAGACGTTCAGCCTGACCAGGGTGCCTCCAAACACGTCTCCGACGATTGTCTGGTTGAAGGCATATGCGACACTCATCGGTGAAGAGAACGTGATGCCAATTCCGTGGGGTCCATTCAGCATGTTGTTGGGCCCATCTGTACCGCGCTGCATGGTGTCGGGGTTGCAAAGCTGGACCTCGCCATGGACGTCGGGAGTGAAGTTGCGCATCATGCAGCCTATTGCGCACAGTTTGAGTTGAAACACGACGTCCTGTGGCTGAACGAAACGCATTATTCAACATGGTGGCATTGCTGTCAGGGTTCCTCCGAGCGGCAATCCGTAAGTAGCGGTCATCCACTACAGTAGTAGCCCTTGGGCGGCCTGAGCGAGGCCTGTCATCGACAGTTCCTGTATCTCTGTACCTCCTCCATGTCCGAACAACATCGCTTTGGTTCACTCTGAGACGCCTGGAAACTTCCCTTGTTGAGAGCCCTTCTTGACACAAAGTAACAATGCGGACGCGATCGAACTGCGGTATTGACCTTCTAGGCATGGTAGAACTACAGACAACATGAGCAGCGTACCTTCGTCCTGGTGGAATGACTGGAACTGATCGGCTGTCGTACCCCCTCCGTCTAATAGGCCCTGCTCATGCATGGTTGTTTACATCTTTGAGCAGTTTTAGTGACATCTATGAACAGTCAAAGGGACTGTATCTTGGATACAATATACACAGTCAACGTCTATATGCCGGAGATCTGGGAACCGAGGTGATGCAAAACTTTTTTTGATGTGTGTAATATTTTTCTAAAGAACCATTTGTGTTGTGCTCTACCTACTGTAATCCAATTAACGAACTTGCTGCTAGGGGTAGCACGTAACAGTATATTCAGGCTTGTGAGCAGATATACCGTGCCAAGTTTCACTGCGCTCGGGTGAAATTTCGCAAGAAAAATCCATTCAAATATTTAAAATTTGCGTCTCTGCATGTTGATTTTGTGATCACCAGGTTATTGCAAGTTCCATAGGTGAACTTATCTTAATAGCCATACAAATTTCAGTTTGGTTGCTGTAGCATATTCGAAGACATTGAGAACCGAGTAAATATTTCAAATGGTCGCCGTAGTAGATTGGTATACTGTATATTTACGCCATAAGGTTATGTACCATTAGATGAAGATTATTGCGTAGGTTCATTATTCAAACTATCACTTCGATCGCATAATTATGACACAAGAAATAAAGATAATAATTTTAAAATGTCGTACAGCTGCCATATTGAGGTTATGAAAACAATTGAATTAAATTAGAAGCCAGTAGGTTAAATTTTGCGTTAACACTTATCGTATTAAGTTTCGCTGCGCTTGGATGATTAAATCGCGAGAAAATTCAATTTAAAAGTTTTAACTTTGCATGGCCGCCATGTTGGTTTTGTACTTGACAGGTTTTCGGAAACCACATAGGTATATCTACAGATTAACGGTCACGTAAGACTAAAAGCTTCCTTCCTTTTTTCTTTATCTACGTACAAACGTTCAGGTGATATTTGTTACTGTTGCGGAGATATAGAATGCCAGTGAACTATTTCGCGCGGCCGCCATGATGGATTGGTGAAATGTATTGACATTTTCAAGGTATAGTCAAGGTTGGACGAGGTAGTAATATTTCCTTACCGAGTTTCATTGAAATCGCGTCGGCTGTTTACATTTTATTAGGGGAGGAGACACACTTACACTTACACAAACACGGACAAAAGGTGATTTCATTATCCTATTTTTAGCCTACTTTTCATATTTTGCAAAAATGAGGAAAAAGTAGTCTTATGAGATCGATCCGGGAAAATGTGTGTCTGTCTGTCTGTCTGTCAGTCTGTCCTTCTGTCTGTCTGGCTGTGTGTGTGTCCCCCCCAGCAACTCCTAAACGGCTGCAGCAATCAAAACCAAATTTAGTATGAGTAAAGATGTGCACCGAAATATCTCACGTCCATATTTGAAAATGATGTCAGTGCTACCAACTGCTGAAAAAACGCACTTGAAAATTGAGCTCCATGTTGGATATCTCGCACGGTATGCATGGGAGCTATTCCAAAATTGGTACACATGCAGATAATACTATTTCAATTTAATTTCCAGGAGGCCAACAATGACAGTGTTGCCAAAATAATTTTAAGCCTTCTGATAGGTCCAATGTTTAAATGCATATAACTTCTACACTATCAATTGGATTTCAACCAAATTTTGTATGTAATATCTGTACATAAACAGATATGACTGAGCGTATTCTTAAGCGCCACCAGGGCTGCCAACTGTTAATAATTGCTCTCTCAATTTTTTTTTATCCAAATACCAATATATCAGAAAGTATGCAAGCCAACAGCTTTAAACTATGCACACGTATATTCTGATATTTTAGATTAATTTTGAGTAACTTATATACGTCAGTTCTACCAACATGATTATAAGCCTGCTGATAGTACCAATTTTTAAATACATGTAACTTCTATACTATCAGTTGGATTTCAACCAAATTCCGTAAGTGCTATGTGTACCATAACAGATATGACTATAAGTATTGTTAAGAGCAATAAGGGCTGCCAACTGTTAATAAATCCTGTCTATATTTTTTACCCTAACATCAATATATCAGAAAGTATGCAAGCCAACAGATCTATACTTTGCACACGTATAGCACCTGACATTGTAGATTAATTTGGAGTAATTAATACAAGGCAGTGCTGCCAACATGATTCTATGCCTGCAGATATGTCCAATTTTAAAATACATGTAACTTCTATACTAACAAGTGGATTTCATCCAAAATTGCCACAACAAGATATCATAATATTTCAGATTATTTATGACCAGCACACGCATGGTATTTTTGGCAACATGCTTTTACGCGTGCTGATAGATCCAGTGTCTAACTGCATGTAACGTCCATTGGACTTCAACCTAATTTTGTATTCTGTACCTTAAGAGATGGAACTAAGAATATATTCAGTCATCAGGGCTGCCAACTATAGTGCTCTATCAGGCTACATTATACCAGATATATTTTGAACTAATTTGATATTTCGATATTACCAACTTATTTTTTTTTTCATTATTCTAGATAGGTTCATATACTGTAGAAAAATCATTGGCATGAAAAGTAGGCTGTATAGTTCTTCACGGAACTTCTTGTTTTTTTATAAATGAAAAGAGGCTAAAAAAACTGGCGTGGTCAGCAACCGTCTTGAGTGTAGTTTTTGCCCCAGTTTTTCCATATTCCCTCAAGGCAAATGCTGGGATAATACATTATTTCAAGTCCCGGGACACCTTCCCCATCTTTGTCCCTAATACAGATACACATACTACTGCTGCCATTACAGAAACACAGGTTATCAGACAAGCTCAACTAACACCCAAGTGCACTGGATTGATTACCGAGATGTCCAAGCCCGTAAATTGAACAATTAATTACAGGCTAATGAAACTGATACTGGTCTCTCACATTGAGCAAACCAACCACAAAAAACATATCAACTAACTGTTCGGAACTCGTCATAGACATGTAAAGCAGACTTCCGAAGAGCTATTGTACGTTTTTCAGTTAAAATCATGTCGTCTTGGCACCCCTACTTGAGTCGTATACAAAGAGATTGTTGGCCCAGACAAGCAGAGCGCTTACACAAAACGATGCCACTGCAGATACAATAAATCATTTGACGCTTTATGCAGGACAACGGCGCCTTTCTGCAGGTAATGAAGAAACATTGGAGTGAATACTGCATTTGCCGCCAAGCGAATATTAGAAAAACAACACGGGGTGCAACGAGTCTCACTTCATCATCAAGAAATATTATTTTATCGCCAGAATAAAGGTACCTTCCTCTTTCAACATCTGAAAAGTACAATTCCATCTAACTCCCATACTATCAAATGGACTCCATCCAAATTTTGCATATACATTATACACCGGTACCTTAAGAGATAAAATTTAGACGAAGAACGTCCTGATTTAAGAACTTCAATATCTGGCACCAGACGACCGAGGGAGAAGTTTTACTTGTGGCAGTATACAAATATCAACTATGATCGCCAACCTTCGTTAGAATCTGGAACACCAAGAAGTAGAAGAAAATATAGTGGTAGTGATAGTGGTAATGGTACATAATGCCCAACAGATGTCAGAACATGCCAGAGATCGACTCGGCACTCTAAAGAGAATGGGGAGTATAAGAAGAATGAAGTTCTTGCTCACCGTTTATATACGGGTGAAACACTCAACGGGTAAATATTAAATTCATTAAATATTAAATATTAATGACTGTGATGCCAATATACTTCTGTAGATAATGCTAATATTCTAAATAGATCAATATAAAGTGTTGAATCTTGATTTTCAAGAAAATTGTGATCTACAGCTCTTCACAAAGCTTCCTTTTTTGTTTGAGAATTTACTTGCCGTTTTATTATTAACACCCACATAAATCTGTTAAGCACTCAACAATATTTTCGATTAAAGAAATACTTCGAGAAACTGATATTATAAATTATATGCTTTAATTTGGTCTGTGTATCTGTTATTCAGTGCAGACAAACATTGTGGGTTTGCAGTCATATGTCAAGAAGTTAAGAGAACGTTCCTCAAGCACATAATATGATGCATTAAGTTCTGTTTGAGAATAGCAGTGTGGAGCTTGACTCCCCAAGGACAAGTCTTGAAGGAACTCCATTATGCTGAGAAAACAAACCGCCGGTGCGGCTTGGCGTGTGCAAACTTGGCCTCAGAGTCTCATTCAGAGCAGGGGTCTCCTCTGGCAATCTGTCTTCTAGCTGTTGTCAGCACCAGAACTGGTTAATTCCGTGTGGTCAGACTTAGACTAATTATATACTAATATTCCTCTACAAATAACACTCCTTCAGTTTGGTCCGTAAAAATGTAAGAATTTGATTAATAACAGTGCTTTAATTCTATTTAATAATTTAATAGTATGACAGAATTTTACTAAGTAAATTATAAAGAGCTTACAAGTCGTCATTTAAATCTGTAGCATATATCCCAACATTGCTTTCTGCATTCTCAATCTGGGAACCTTGATGACATCCATAATGATGTTAACTTATATCGCCAGTGACCGTTTCTGAATCTGAAGAGACGACATCGGTGTTTTCTTGGCAGGTCACTTGACTTGGCCTTTATGGGACGTGCACCGGTGATCCAAAAATCTTATTTGGCCACTCATCCTTCTAGGATTGGATTAAATCAAAGCAATAACACAGGCTGGTCCCTGAAATCTCAGCCGCTGATTTGGTGGATAGCAGAATATCCGTTGAAGATGAATTGTCCAGGTCATCTTAGCTTCTCTCATCAAAACGTGTTTCCTCCACAGGTGTGATGGAGGAATGAGACTGAGCACAGGTAACCAGTGGAATGGGGTCGGCTTCTCGGTGCCTGAAATGCACAGCAACTGTGCATCCTCTAATCATGCAGGAGCAAAATATTGTGCAGTATAGTAGACAAGTTAAGTATAGGCAGACAGCGGAGGCTCCCCTGGAAGTTGATATTGTAACTTGCAGTCGGTCAACACAAACGAATTCCAATTAATGTAATATGTAAACTAATAACCTAAAATAAACTACATGTGATTAAGATATATCGTTATAGACAACATTAATCACATAAATTAAATGTGATTATATACCTTAATCACATGTAATTAATTTCAGGTTATTTTATCACGTGTTCCAGTTATTGGAATTATTTTGTGATGGCCGACTGAAAGCTAATTGTCAATAAGGTAACACTGAGTAAAGGCCTCAAAACTATCTTTCTCAAGGAAGTGTCACAGATTTTATGCAATATATTTTTCCTTGTAGCAACTTCTGAAGACTGGTTAGTGAAGTGTTATTCGCAGCTCATTGTTCTATCAAGAGTGGCACTGAGATATTTTGCACAAGTCCTCCAAGTAAAACAGTTGGTTTGTAGCTTTCCAGGTGATTATTGAGGTGGAAGGAGCAACTTCAGTGTTTGTACAGCTTGGAATCAGTTTCCTGAGCTCAATGAAAATTAATAAATTCTCCAACAAATAATAGACCATATTCAGCTTATTCAATTTATATGTCAGCCAGAATACCGCTGTAGGTTAATTCTGCAAATAGCCTGCAGAGTACCCATTATATCACCTCTTATAACAATATAAATCAGCGCTGTTAGTTTGGACACTTTAAATGGTATCATCCATAATTCTTCTTTTGAAATTATGGTGAGCATCTCAATAGCAGGGCGTGGATGTGCGTCCATGAGAGTGTGGACTTATATTAAGTAATAATAGCTATCTCACTTCCATACAGCAAGGTCGGTATGAATCAGGCCACGCCAACGCGAGCACTTAGTGCTTGCGCGCCCTTGTGCTGCGCCCAGCGGTACCGGCGCTTTTCCCCTCCCTTCCCCCCTTTCCTCCCCGTGTAGTGGCGGTAGCACAGTCAGACTTGGATGATGAGCAATGGATCGCTGACCTCACTTTCATAAAAGACATCACGGGGTATTTAAACGATTTAAATATCTCGTTTCAAGGCAAAAATAAATTAATCAGTACTATGTGCGACCGTAATGAAAGTTTCAAATTGCAGCTTATGCTTTTTAAAAGTCAGCTTCAAGAAGGAAATTGGGACAATTTTTCCTCTCTAAAATCCTTGAATTTAAGTACTTATGAACACATCAGTGGGTACACAAAAGCATTACAGTCATTGCATAAACAATTTGAAGATAGAAGAAATAAAACAAGTAAAACCGGCACTCGAAGTTTTTATGACGCCTTTCTCGGTGAGCTCAGAGGATGCTCGATGAAGTATTCAAGTTGAGCTGATAAAACTACAGTAAAATGAATTTTGAGAGACCGGTATTACCATTACAATGGGGATTTCATTTCATTTTATAAAGGCGTTGAGGAATAAGAATTCCCCTTGACCTGAAATTTGTTGCTATGTTCGGAACAACGTTCGTTTGTGAGCAAATTTTTGATGTGTGACATCTTTCCGCTCGGTTGCTGGATAGTTTTGTGGGAGTGATTTTGAAAATTGGGGACGGAAGTGTATCTGGCAGTGGTAGATCGAACGGAAGTATGCACTGCCCGCTCGATCGATCGAACGAAAGCGTACTAGCTGGCAGTGGTGGAAAACGGAAGTGTGCACTGCCCACTCGATCAATCGTACGGAAGTGTACTAGCTGGCAGTGGTGGAAAACGGAAGTATGCACTGCCCGCTCGATCGATCGAACGGAAGTGTACTAGCTGGCAGTGGTGGAAAACGGAAGTATGCACTGCAGGCTGGATCGATCGATCCGGCGGGCAGTGGTACGAGAAACAATGAGCGCGCGGTGTCGGAAATTGATACCATGACGTACTCTCGGCCATGTGGAATGTATATGACATACTGAACGGAAAACGCTCATGTGAACTCTGGTGTCAAGTTATTGAAACAAATGACATGGTACATGTTCGAAGTTTTCGTATCAGTATTTAAATGGGAAAATGCCTTAATATCAAACATTGTAAGTAGTCGGCATTGCCGGTATTATGATTCTGCACAATGGCTATTCAAATATTAACCCACATAACGGTAATGCAGTCATCAATATAATATAATCGTTGTGATTATACGAGAATTGAG
Source organism: Meconema thalassinum (assembly GCA_946902985.2). NCBI lineage: Eukaryota > Metazoa > Arthropoda > Insecta > Orthoptera > Tettigoniidae > Meconema > Meconema thalassinum. The sequence continues at coordinate 1,509,242,115 of OX336388.2, forward strand.
CAAGCCTTCATGAACTATTGCGGAATACATTCTCTTTACTCACAAGAGGGCCTATTCATAAGGCATTTTAAACTCAATTTCACGCAGGAACATTATCGAAACAAGCAAAATATAAATGAAACTTAATTCCGTAATGCTGTATTATTGGAACGTGGAAATAAGTCACCATCTTGTGCACAACATTTTCGTAGTCGAAATAGCCGTGGGGTTAGTGCTTATGACTGTGAATCTAGAGATCTTGGGTTCGAACCCACGGACGGGGTAGATATTTTTGTTACCAGATTATAATTTTAAACGATATTTATCATATCAATATGACTCATTTTAACAGAATCCATATGAAATTACGTGTTGATCTGTGAATGAAGAGGACCTGTTTATAAGGAATTTAAGGTTATGAGCGGTGTCGCGTCTATTAATCTAGTTGATCCATATCGTATTCTTTATTTAGGCTAGTGCTGGTGGAAGCTACAAATCATCTAATAAAATGAGTTCCGTATTATAAACCACAATATCTGTAAAACACTCCCTTTTACAATAGATTAATATTTGTGCCAATAATAGTATAAAATACCGGTGTATCAACAATTTCACATGAGGTTTCTTCTATGTCAGATGTTACACATCATATGCGACTACTGTATGGCTCGTATTTTTATTTCAATTGTTAACTTTAACAACACAAAAACAAGGTTAAGTTTGTCTGATGCTTCCTTGGAAGCTACACTTCGGATTGCAACTGCCAAATTGTTCCAAATATCGGCAAATTAGTGACTTCAAAGCGATGCCAAAAATAAGGAATGAATGTTGAAAATTAGTGCAAAATCAGGAGCGCAATAAAACTGTTATTTCTGTCTGAACACAGAATTGGCATTACTATTATTATTATTTGTTTTTATACCGGAACACCGCCTGAAGCCCGCTGTTTTGCACAGCCCCATTCACCAAACAACAACAACACTACTCTCGCCTCGCTAAGCGCTGCCTCTCAAACAGGATAGCACCGGTGGACTGGTCTAAATACTGAGCGATGTAGGGAGAGTTTCGTCGCTATATTAACTTTTTATTTACAGATTACCGAAGATCACAACTGAGAACGCACAGCAATGGCTTTTCTACACCTCAATTCTATGTCCTTCCCCATCTTGAGAGGGCATACAGCCTAAGTATTGAATATGTTCCACCTTCTCCAATTTAGTCCGTCCTACCAGACATTATATTTTCTTGTGTTTTCTCCCTACAGACATAACCTTCGTTTATTAAATGGAATAACAACATCTTATAATTATACACACATCAAAAAAAGTTTTGCATCACCTCGGTTCCAAGAGTTCCGGAACCTTTAAATACAAAGGGAATAGAGATCAACACAAACAACATTTCAGCTCGTTTTATTGCTCATGAGACCCACACATTGCATGTTGTACCATCATACAGCTAGACTTTCAGCATTTGTGGTCCAGATTGCAGTACACACCACTACCTCTAATACCCAGTAGCACGTCCTCTTGCATTGATGCATGCCTGTATTCGTCGTGGCATACTATCCACAAGTTCATCAAGACACTGTTGGTCCAAATTGTCCCACTCCTCAACGACAATTCGGCGTAAATCTCTCAGAGTGGTTGGTGGGTCAAGACGTCCATAAACAGCCCTTTTCAACATATCCCAGGCATGTTCGATAGGGTTCATGTCTGGCGAACATGCTGGCCACTGTAGTCGAGCGATGTCGTTATCTTGAAGGAACGCATTCACAAGATGTGCACGATGAGGTCGAGAATTGTCGTCCATGAAGACAAATGCCTCTCCAATATTCTGCCGATATGGTTGCACTATGGGTCGGAGGATGTCATTCAGGTATCGTAAAGCCGTTTCGGAGCCTTCCATGACCACCAGTGGCGTACGTCGGCCCCACATAATGCCACCCCAAAACATCACTGCACTCGCTGGACAGTGTGTCTAAGACGTTCAGCCTGACCAGGGTGCCTCCAAACACGTCTCCGACGATTGTCTGGTTGAAGGCATATGCGACACTCATCGGTGAAGAGAACGTGATGCCAATTCTGTGGGGTCCATTCAGCATGTTGTTGGGCCCATCTGTACCGCGCTGCATGGTGTCGGGGTTGCAAAGCTGGACCTCGCCATGGACGTCGGGAGTGAAGTTGCGCATCATGCAGCCTATTGCGCACAGTTTGAGTTGAAACACGACGTCCTGTGGCTGAACGAAACGCATTATTCAACATGGTGGCATTGCTGTCAGGGTTCCTCCGAGCGGCAATCCGTAAGTAGCGGTCATCCACTACAGTAGTAGCCCTTGGGCGGCCTGAGCGAGGCCTGTCATCGACAGTTCCTGTATCTCTGTACCTCCTCCATGTCCGAACAACATCGCTTTGGTTCACTCTGAGACGCCTGGAAACTTCCCTTGTTGAGAGCCCTTCTTGACACAAAGTAACAATGCGGACGCGATCGAACTGCGGTATTGACCTTCTAGGCATGGTAGAACTACAAACAACATGAGCAGCGTACCTTCGTCCTGGTGGAATGACTGGAACTGATCGGCTGTCGTACCCCCTCCGTCTAATAGGCCCTGCTCATGCATGGTTGTTTACATCTTTGAGCAGTTTTCGTGACATCTATGAACAGTCAAAGGGACTGTATCTTTGATACAATATACACAGTCAACGTCTATATGCCGGAGATCTGGGAACCGAGGTGATGCAAAACTTTTTTTGATGTGTGTATCTTGAAGGCTTTTGGGTAGATTTCATTAGAAAGCTAACTATTGCAATGGGTACCATGTTTCGACTTCCGGAAAATGTCGATATATCTTCGCATTTCACATCCCCCAGACCCCAAAACCACCGTCAGTTCAAAGGTTTATATATAATTTATGTATATATATCACTTTCTTGTGGACACGATAACTGCCGTAATTTTTCCCCAATCAGTTTGAATTTTTTACATCTCGGTCGAGTTCGTTAATAGGCAAGATCGGTCGAAGGGGGTGAAAATGGGGGGCTTTTTTTCGAAAAAGTGAAATTTCGCTCTAACTCTCTTAATACGTGAAATATCGAATCCACACAAAGTTCATAATATGTGTCGGATAAGTGCCAAAAATTTATGTCAAATAAGTTTTTTGATAGCACCAACCATTGACCAAAGGGGTGGAAAAAAGTGGGTTTTTCGGGAAACATTAATCATATCTCTCTTAATAGGCACAATATCAAAACCGTACAAAATGGAAAATATTCCCCTAGTAGTTACCTAAAACTTTTGTCTGAAAGAATTTTTGACATGACCCACCATTATGCCAAGGGATGAGAAAAATTATTTCGGAATTAAAGTAAATGCTAAGTGCTATCAGAGGTTACCATGACAACGTTTCTAAATTGATGAGGGATGAGCTATCAAAGGTTGCCAAGACAACGCCATTGACGAGATCACATTAACTTTTAGCCTACTTTTCACACTTTGCAAAAATGAGGAAAAAGTAGGCTTATGAGATCGATCCGGGAAAATGTCTCTGTGTGTCTGTCTGTCCTTCTGTCTGTCTGTCTGTCTGTCTGTCCTTCTGTCTGTCTGGCTGGATGGCTGTGTGTGTGTGTCCTCCTGTATCAACTCCTAAACGGCTGCAGCAATCGAAACCAAATTTAGTATGAGTAAAGTTGTATACCGGAATATCTCAGGCCCATATTTGAAAAAGATGTCAGTGCTACCAACTGCTAAAAACGCACTAGAAATTTGAGCTCCATGTTGGATATCTTGGAATGTATACATGGGAGCTATTCCAAAATTGGCACACATGTAGATAATACTATTTCAGTTTAATTTCCAGGAGGCCATATATGACAGTGTTGCCAAAATAATTTTAAGCCTTCTGATAGGTCCAATTTTAAAATGCATATAACTTCTACACTATCAATTTGATTTCAACCAAATTTTGTATGTAATATGTGTAGATAAATAGATATGACTGAGTGTATTCGTAAGAGCCACCAGGGCTGCCAAATGTTAATAATTGCTCTCTCTCTATTTTTTTTATCCAAATACCAATATATCAGAAAGTATGCAAGCCGACAGCTTTTAACTATGCACAGGTATATTACCTGACATTTTACATTAATTTGGAGTAACCTATATACGTCAGTTCTACCAATATGATTCTAAGCCTGCTGATAGGACCAATTTTTAAATACATGTAACTTCTATACTGTCAGTTGGATTTCAACCAAATTTCGTATGTGATATGTGTAACATAACATACAAGAATATAAATATTCTTAAGTTCAATCAGGGCTGCCAACTGTAAATAAATGGTGTCTATATTTTTACCCTAATATCAATATATCAGAAATTATGCAAGCCAACAGCTCTATACTTTGCACACTTATAGCACCTGACATTCTAGATTAATTTGGAGTAATTAATATAAGTCAGTGCTGCCAGCATTATTCTATGCCTGATGATAGCTCCAATTTTAAAATACATGTAACTTCTATACCAACAAATGGATTTCATCCAAAATTGGCCCAAAAAGATATCATAATATTTCAGATTATTTCTGACCAGCACTCGCATGACATTGTTGCCAACATGCTTTTACGTGTACTAATAGATCCAATGTCTAACTCCATCTAACGTCCCTTGGACTTCAACCACATTTTGTATTCTGTACCTTAAGAGATGGAATTAAGAATATATTCAGTCACCAGGGCTGCCAACTGTATTGCTCTATTAGGCTACATTATGCCTAGTATACAGTATTTCGAACTAATTAAGACATTTCGATATTACCAACTTAGTTTCGTCATTATTCTAGATAGGTCCATATACTGTAGATTAATCATTGGCATGAATCTTAATTTTAAGAAAAGTAGGCTCTTTAGTTCGTCACGGAACTTCTTGTTCCATCTGACTATGAGGGAAGCGGCTAACTGGTAGCATGCTGAACTTCTATGCCCAAGGTCGCTGGTTCAAAGCCGGCCAAAGAGCGCTAAATATCCCTCAGCATGTTTTCCTTCGGAGGGGAAGTTACAACGTTCGTTGCAAGTTGCTGGTTGCGGTGGCATCTAGCAGCCAAGTTCACATTTATTTGTCGTTGACGGTAGTATTTGGTACAAAATTAGGTACTACTACTTAAAATTGACCGTCTGCAGACCTTACCTGAATTACAGACTAATACAGTCATCACAAATAACACCGTTTATCATACAGTTTCTACACACTCCCAATGTACACGGGGTTACATGACCACCTTGTCGCAGCCCCTAAACTGAGGAACCAACCAACATCTCTGCGGGAGATAACATTTTGCGGAAAGAAGTAACAGTCCGTTAGATAGTTACACATCAGTTCCAAACCTTGCATAAGGACAATGTGATCACAAGTATAAAAATGAACCCCAAATGACAAGAAGGTTACCATCCCCATAAGACAATAAAATGTTCAAAATATGCATAGAAAGACGAAAAAAAGTTCATTAACCTCCAATTGTAAAATACTTTCTCGCAATAAATGAGGTCTGATCCTCCTACAAAAACCTGCATATTTTGCCTATTATAGCCTAACACCAAGTTTGCCTGGTGAAATCTACCTCCGCCTTCCGGCGTGCCGAGAGGAGTTTTTTTTGATTTGCAAAAGGTTGTCCTGGAGATGAATGTGGTCGCCTACTGCAACACGGCTGCTCTTTTTGAAAGCAATTTGTACTGTTTTTGCCCACTTTAAAGTCATTTTTCCCAACCGGAAATGGTCAGGACCAAACGAAAAGATACGCAGTGCAGTGACAAGACTGGCGGTACATAGATACCACCATTAACTCCGCAGGAGAACAGACTATCACGACCCTTCACCAGAAAGCCTGTGTAAATTCTGCACAAATCATGTGCAAGTTACCATTTTATTGGATGCTTCAAAAGAACAAAATCACTGCTGGAGCAGAGCAGAGACCAAGACCAATGAATATTAACGTTAGTAACACCATTCGACTACTTATCTCTACTTAGTATAAAACAAAGTCCCCGATTTTTGGATGTCACGTGTAATCTCGAGAACTTCTGGTTGTATTTTGATGCGGTTTTCACCATTCTGTAAAGGATATCTCTAGGATGATTTCTGTAGAAAATAATTCATTTATGATCAAAGGAAGCAAAGCAGTAACGATTTCAGTGAGAAAGTACAAAAAAAACTGGCATCTGAGTGCTTTGTAAGCTTACTGGACAAACCGTTAAAAATATCTAAATACTATGAGTGTAAGAATTGTTCAGCATGAAAAGTTCTACAAAAACGTCGACGAGAGCATATCTCTATCTTAAATACATCGCCCTCTATAAGTGTTTTTATGTTTTCATTTCTTCCAACCATGTCCATTCAAATACTGAGGCGACAGTTTACGAGCTAGATAAGGGCGAGTCTATCACCCCTGCAGAGGCGGTTCTAGCCCTGGGCCGGGGGGGGGGGGGGGGGCGGGCCCCCCCCAGTTTTAGTGAAATAATTATTTTAAAATTTCTTGGTTACTAAATAAATTGATAATTTACAGATACAATTTATCTGATATAAAACAAACTAATGCATTTAATTAAGTTAATTTTTCTTTCAATTTCAAGATTTATTTATTTTATTATATGTAATTTAAACACACAATTCAAATCGTGTATAAATATAATATTTTTTAAATGCGTAGTGCATACACCAAGAGTATTAAACTCTTTTCCTAACTTTATGACATGGAAGTTCAGAAGTTTCCAATGTAGAGAAACCTCCATGCGATACAAGTGCATCGATATCTCCCCAACTCTGTGACAAGAATGTAAGTGCAACTGTTCCTAATATAGACGAACCAGTACCATTTTATATCAGTGCATCGATCTATGATGGTCCATGCCAACCACGTAAATCAGTTTATAAACAAACGTTACTATACAATAAGAACAGAAGTTTTAACAGTAAATGGTTTGATAGGTATACATTTATTGAATACTCTGAGAACAAAGATGCTGTTTTCTGTGTCGTCATTTCGTTCAATCTGATTCAAGCATGCTGAACATGTTTTCAGTAAATCTGGATTTTGCAATTGGAAAAGAATATGAGAAAAACATACAAAGCATGCTGATAGTGAATGTTATAAATCTTCAATAGTAAAGTGAAACAGTTTTCTGGTAAGTGAACATAGCAGCACAGTGATTTCGAAGCTAAGCGAGAAACCTCTGGTTATATTGCGTAACCGCTCAGCTGTGGCAACAATGGCCCGAGTCGCATTACTTTGTGCTCGGCAAGACTTTGGGCTTAGAGGTCATCGCCAAACAGTTTCGGATGATGACAGTGTTAATAATAAAGGGAATTTTGATGAAATTTTAAATGTAATTAAACTAGAAAGTGAAAGCACAAGTAAACAGTCTACCAAAGAATGCAACTTACTCATCTAAAGATTCTCAAAATGAATTTCTTGATATCTCAGCTAATATAGGCTAATAGTTCAACATATTGGAGGAGAGACGAAAAAATATAACAATGGTTATGTTTCCTTAATCCTGGATGAAGTTAGAGTTGTTAGTAAAGTGGAACAGATGTCCGTATGTGTCAGATATGTAGGGCAAAATTCTATAGAGGAGCGTTTCATTGGTTTTATACATTTGTCTCAACTGAATGCTGAAATTATAGCTAATTCAGCTTTCAGTGGGTTTCGATCCATGTAAGTGCATTGGACAAGCATATGATGGAGCCGCGGTTATGTCAGGGAAGATAAGCGGTGTGCAACGTTTATTGCGACAAAAGGTCAATAACCCGTGTGGTTACGTGCATTGTTAAATTTAGTTTTGGTGGACGTTTCAAAGCCAGTTTGTAGACGTGGTAGGGGACACTTTTGGTTTACTGGAAGCAATTTATGCTTTTCAGTCTGTATCTACTGTAAGACACCAAAAGGTTGTTGAGATACAGAGTGATCTTCATCCAGGAGAACGTGTTTTAGAGATACCTTTTCAAAGTGACACGTGATGGGTACGTAAATATAGAGGAGTAATGTATTTTCAGAATCGTTTTGCTTCAGTCAAAGCAGCTCTAGAGTATTTTTCAAAGTCAGCTAACAAGAAAGAGGCAACAGAAACAAAAGGTTTGTTGAAACAGCTTTGGAAAGTGAAGGTGATGTTTGTGTTACAAACCTTTTCTTATATTCTCGAGCTTGCCAATAGAGCCTCTATGTTCTTACAACAAAAACATGTGGACTTCGGAGGGGCACGTTGATTGATCTATGGTCTTGTAAAATCGTTGCAAGAAAAACGAAATGATGATTATTTTAAGGAAGTATGGGCGGTTACATGTGACTCTGTTCAGTCGTTAGGCGTGAAAGTTTATAAGCAATCTAGAGTCTCAAGTATTCCAAAGAACTTTTCAGACTACGTTTTATTAATGCCAGTCTCTGCGGAGAAAGACGAGGAAAATGTCACATTATCCGAGACATGTAAAAGAAATCTTTTTGAAATATTAGACAACATGGTAGAAGAGTTACTGCGTAGATTTACTGAAAATGATTTTGTGTGCAATGCAATGGATGCCTGTAACCCAAGAAGTGAAAACTTTTTTAATTTTGAATATATATTGAACCCTTATTGATCTTCGATAAATAAGTATTCATATTTATTATTATTATTACTACGGCCCAGGCAGCACATAAGGAAGTCGACTTGGATATTAGGGAGGCCAGCATTTCGTAACGATTGCAACAGAAGCTGAGTTGGTAGCTATTCCTGGGGACGGCCAGAATTAGTCGAGTTCAAGGCCAAATTGTGCAACTACTGTACCAAAATTGGAGACATAAAGGAAGAATCACGAGGTCCTCTCAACGAACATACGATTGAATCAGCCAATCGCAAGAGACCAAGCCGTGACCACGAGGTGGACGGCGTCAGTAGTAAAAAGCGCGCGGAAGTGTGTATCTAAGGAACCGCCGAACGGATTAATCTCCGCTCGAGTAATTTGAGACGTTGGATTTATTTGGAGAAGAATGACACTAGCCCCATCTTTGTGAGACAAAAACTCTGGAAGTTTTTTATCCGACTCCGCCCCACTCCACCGCCCTTGTCAGTTTCTCATAAATAGTTTGGCCTGACGCTAATCTAAGTCTATTCTTGTGGAGCCTTCAGAGGCATACTCCACGCCAGTTTGAAGTGTGATTTTGACGCTCGAATTTATCTAAGTCTTATTGTGTGGAGCCTTCAGAGGTATACTCCACGCCAGTTTGAAATGTGATTTTACGCTCTAAAATCAGTGAAGCTAATTTATTTTATGAGCTCTGGGAAGCTAAAGTCGCAGCGTTTGCAGTTTCGAATTTTAAAAGTTATAATACATTCTGTTCTAAAATCAACTAAATTGTGTGATCTAAATATTTCACGCCAGCGCGTGATAAACTGTAACATTCTTTTAAAGACGACGAGTTCAACTTTAAGGGGGAAGTATCGTATCACCCTCATTAGCGCTTACCAGAACCGAAGTCCACAAGACGGAACGGAAATACCGGACGAGATAGCGACTGCGAGTGCAGCCAGGATTTTGAACTTGTTAACGAGCCAGTGGCGCGGACTCGAGATGTATATTTTATGTATAAATTGTGTGCATTGTATGTGTTTTTATAGTGCGTATGTGCGATATAATTAGGGCCAGTCTTCGCTATTAATCGCAGTAGGACAATTGTGGGTGAACTGAGTAGCCTGCAAGCGATTATAGATAGGCAAATATTTAACATTGAACTTTTCTGCCAAGGAGTCGAGACCAAGGTGATCAGCACGTGGTTTGAAGTTGGGATGAGCTTCAAGAAATCAACGCAGACGACTACTATGGAGTGCTAAATTGTCCATAGGGTAATGGGTTGAGAAGGATGTCCTTAGTCCTACATGCAGAAGCGGTGATGTACTAAAATTGGATTATTTCAATTATGTAGTTAGATTTGGCCGGGGAACTTTGTAAATAGTCATGTTTTTCTTTCTTGTTTTTAGCTGTTTTTCTTGTACCGACACTATATGTTTAAATGTCCGTTGGCGCGTGGCCAAAGTGTTTGTTGATATTTTGATAGATTTTTTTTGAGTCATGTGTAATGTACGCGGCGTGCGTGCGTGATTTTTTTTATCCTTGCAATTGCGGAACCCGTTACATTCGATAAATGGTGCTTTATTAACGTTAATATTTGAAATAGGAATGGGAGGAAATGATTGTAAAACATTTTGCTGAACAGGTTATTATTCATGTTAGGGTAGCCGAGTGCACCAACTTAAAAGTAATTGTAGAACACCTTCGTTCTAATTTTGATAGATTTTTCTTGAGTCCTTTTCAGGTGGACTAGTCACGGCATAGAACGATGGCGCCAGCATGTGGATATTATTTGTGTCTTTTATTTCAGGGTCTGTCACAACCCATACGTGTGATTCAGTGTGTGTTGATGTGTCTAGTGTGTGTTGATTCTACGTGAGGAGGGGGTAGTGGTCCTACCGCCCTTATATATTTTTGCTGCTGTTGTATTTTAGATGGAAAGACAGAGTGCTCTTGGGAGACTGCTGATTCTTGTCCATATGTTTTTCTGACACACACGTATTATTGTGCTTTGGGGCACATTTCTTCGAGGTTCGACCCCATGTTCTGGGAGGTCGAGGTTATTGACACGTGGGTTGACAGACATGCAGTGTTCCACAAACCGCCCGTTTTGCCTGTGACTTATTTTGATAGGCAGTCCTATTTGTCCGACTGAACCCTGTAAGCTTTCTTGTAGCAAACCTGTTCATTGTGATGGCTAATTTTTAAGCCATAATTAATTGGGGAGTTCGCCATGTGTGGAACGGATTGTTGTACCTTGTATGGATAAGAATATTGTGATTAACGTAAATGTTGGCTGTTTGCCTATTGCTTTGTTGATGACTCGATTTCATGTAATTTTGTTTGTCACACCCGTGTGGTGTAGTGGTAGAGTATTGGTAAATTTTGACAGCGGTCATTTGAGTATTTCTCTATTGGTCACGTGTTAATGTACTTGTGTTGATTTGTATGAGAAGTCCTAAGTTTTTAGGCAGTAAATGTTGCTACGGCAATTTAAGTCCAATTTCACACGGAAATTTTGTGTTTGTTTATAGTAGATTTAGGAAGTGTCGGTTTAATTTAAGTATTGTAGTTGTGTTCCCTCGTGTCGGTCTAGCTCTAGGAAATGCGGATTCGTTGTTTGAAGGGTCACTCTGGATGATAACGAATCACGCATTCAAAGTACACATCGTGGTGCATGTAGAACGGCGTACGCACTTATATGGTCACTTTTTGTATTTTTATTTAGGGACACTTGGTCCAGGTAATTAATCTCTCCAGAGATATCGCCTAAGTTTTTGGCATTTTTATTAAGCGGGAGTCAATTGGGAGTTTTTGTTGTTAATTGTTTATGTGTAAATATGGTGATTTGTTATTAAATTCAGTTGTTTTAACCCTGGCTTCACTCTTTCCTGCATGTTATTTTGTTATATGTTACCCTGCAAGTTAATGAAGCGCCCTGACAACAACTTACGAATATGACCTGTTACGCCCCGAATCTGAGTCTCATATGCTTCTTTGCAAGGGTTCATAAAACAAAAATGGCTGCCCAAGTGGGGATTGTTGTTGTTGTTGCTTCGCTGATCTCATATTTATTTCGTTGTGAAATGATGCCAGGTCAAGCGGACATGTAAATTCAGTAATTGGAGGCGATGTTGTACCGCCATGTGCATTAGTAAAATCACTGAGTTCCTAAAGTTAGAAATATTGAACAAGGTTAGAATTTGATTTGGTATTTGTTATAAACTTGTTCTGGCGCCCACATTAAAATTAGAAATTTGCATTATTGATGAACTCAGTCAAAGCAGGAAGATGTTGCCTTATATTTGACATTTAATTGACTTCGGTTAATTGGTGTTTCGTAAATTCTGTTGGTTAGGAATTTAAAAGCAGATCACTAGGGGTTATTTTATTGTTTGGGAATAAATGTCATTGTATTCAGTAAATTTTGTTACTGAAATTTTCATTAAATTAGAGCCAGTAATATTTAAATGTGTGACATGTATGTGCGTATAGGGCTGAAACCTTAGCCCATAACCCTGTTTTTCTCTGAATATATTTTGTGTGTGATATGGCGAGTGTTGATGAGATAAAGGCATTGTTAGAACAGATGTCGATCCAAATGTCCGCGAAAACTGAAAAACAATTAGAACAAATGTCCGCGAAAACGGAAGAACAATTAAAAGAACAATTAGAAGCTCAGCGTGAGCATAGTGAAAAACAATTACTTGATATGAGCGGTAACATTTCGGTCCAGTTAGAAGTCCAGAAATTAGACACTGACAAACAATTCAATGAACTAAACCACAAATTGTCACAACAGGCGGTAACACAAACCGAACAGTTAGGAAAAATCACGAATGATATTAATCAGAGCGTTCAAAAAGTAGAGAAACTGGCAGGCAAGGTTGCGGAAAACAACATCAAACAGTTAGGCGAAATGAAGAAATTGGAGGCGAAATTTGATAACAAATTAGTACAATTTGACGAGATGGTGGCAGATAAACTCAAGCAGATAGAGGCAGCATGTGTCAGTAACACCGCGGGAGTGAAGAAAACCCAAGAGAAACTACAGCAGCAAATTAATTCGGTAGATAACAACGTGCTGGAATTAATAAAGGAAATAGATAAAGTCGAAGTTAAGGCTGAAACCGAGCGGATACACTTGCGGGAAAATTTAGAGGAGCAATTAGGCAGAACACAAGAGATCATAAGAAAAGAGATGGAAGGCCAGCTAATAAACACACAAGAGGTCATAAGACAAGAAGTAGGGGAGCAGCTCGTCAAAACTCAGGATAATTTGGAAGAACAACTAGTAAAAACGCAGGAACGGATACGTGAAGAGCTAGAGAAAAATCAGGAGAGGAACGAGGAGAAAATAAATAGCTTAAAAAGTAGGATCCGGCGAGATTGGGACCAGCAGGCTCATGCGAATAAGGAAGACAGGTTGGCAGTTTTAAAGCGAATGCAGGCACTGGAGGAAAATATGAAGTCGAAATTACAGGAACACTCAGAATTAATCATAAAAAACGAGATTAGATCGTTAGAGAATGCGACATTATTTTCAAACGAAAATATTCCGGAAAAGCAAACAAGTATTGGAAGTCCGGCAGGTTCGAAGTTGGCTGAGGACACGAGTCGGGGTCAAAGTCCCAGACTAACGACTAATGCATTCCAGCAGTACAGGGGGGAGACTTCAACTCCGCAACCGAACTTGGCACCAGCCCAAGTCATCCAAGTCATTCGGGGTAATGATTTTAAGCCCGATAAGTTTAAAGAACATTCAGGAACCACTCCCAAAGCATTTCTACGGCAATTAACTGACTACTTTAATGACCAACACATCGGCCCGGAGAAACAATTAAGACTGGTGGAGAAATTTTTAGAAGGACCTAGCCTGACCTGGTTTTTAAGTTTCAAGTACACGTTTACAGACATGACTCAATTCCGCGAGGCGTTTTTGAAGAAGTTTTGGAGTCCTTCGTTACAGCAAGGGTTAAGAATGGACCTGTACACGCGCAAATACCACAGTACACATCCAACCCGTTTTTCAGAATTCTTCAGTCAGCAATTGGTAAAATTCAGGGATTTTGATGACCCGCCTAGCGAGCCGAATATGGTTCTAACCATCGGAAAACAACTCCCAATGCATATCCAACAATTATTAGTCGCAGGAAATATTCAGACCGCAGTCCAAGCCGAAGAATTACTCAGACACTTAGATGAGACGAGTATGGTAAGCCCACAGACAGGAAGAAGGAATTTGGAATGTGTCAACACGGCAGAGGTAGTTCAGGGACTCCAAAATAACCACGGCCAGGGGAACCAAAGTAAGACACAGTCCACAGGGACATAGTTCACGCCAAGAAGACAAGATTTTGACGGCCGAAACCAGTTCCATAACAACAATCAGAATTATCAGAATAACCGCGGGAGATATCATCAGAATAACCAAAATCAAAATAATCAGTGGACGTACCAGCGGGAATACACGAATTGGAGGGGAAACCAGAGACAAGGTAGACCTTACCAAAGAAATGGAGATGGTAGATGGAGTAACGGCAGGGACTATCGCCAAGAAAACAGAGGAGATTATAGGAATAACTGGGACGAACGATATATTGAATCCCGTAAATACTTGGATCAATTAAGTAATGAAGAAGCGGAGAAGGAGAAGTGGGGGCGTGCCATGGCGAACAGACAGAGCCCAGACAACCATCAAGGAGAGGGGGCAGAGAGTTTACTGAGGCAACAGGAGCGACAGAATGATAACCGGCGAAACACATCTAATGGGGCCCGGGATAAAAAAAAAACCAAATGAACTGAAAGGAGACAGGCTAAAAACGGAGATCGCCAGGGAGCAAGAAGAGATGATAGTGGTCAATATAGAAGAGTGGGTAGCATTCCCAGACGACTGCCTGGAGGAAGTGGTGAAGAACCGTAAAAATGTTATCAGACAGCTACCAATTATTTACGCGCATATTGGAGGTATGAGGGTGAGATGTTTGATTGATACAGGTAGCCAGGTGAGCTTAGTCACTGAAATTTTGATAAAAGAAATAGCAAGAAAACAGACTGTTCCTATTATGCCGGTACCGCTAATGAAAGTCAGAGGTGTCATTCCTGACAAAACTATGAATTGTAAACAGCAAGCATTTCTAGATCTGGAAATATTGAACCATACTTTTTCACACACATTCATTGTTATTCCAAAGATGAACTACAATATAATTTTAGGAGCCAACTTCATCTGCGATTTTCATGCTGTAATTGATTTACATAACAACACTGTAAGCTTCAAACAAGTAGAAGGATTGGATCATGTGGGTTTAAATATGGAAGAGAATCCGCTGGAGAGAGAGGCCAATACTTGGGTTGTTGAGGAATGCACTAATGAGGCCGGAGATAAGATCTTGAGGGGAGAGCAAGTCAACCAGACAGCAGTGCTAGAAATGGACAGCCGAGATATTTCGCAGGAACTTTGGGTGCATTTGGCGGAAGAAGAAATGGGCGGAACCAAATTCGAAATTCTACTTCAGGAGCGACTTAAGGAAGCCATCGTAGCGGAATCTGATAGAAGAAGTGAGCACTGGTGCAAAATCTGTTTTTAATAGCGCCAATTTGAAACCGTACTACAGAAGGGAACCATTTGATGATTAGGAAAGATGATTATGCAGAATCTGTATTGCCAAAAATTTATTTATTTTTGAAAGCAAACACTCAAATCCACGGGGAGCGCGTGAGTACGCACTTTGTTTGTAAACAACGAGCAGCTGAGACGACGGGAGTGGCAACTACGTGAGGAGAAGGGGGAGACCTAATGAAAATATGAATGACATTCCAGCGAGAAGGGAGCACACTAATTGAGTCACAGGGGCATACACTCGAGCAGCTGAGTGAGATTTAAAGAGATGTGTTGTTACTACAGTGGATTTTGTTTTTGAAATCCAAACCAATAAATTGTTTCGAATTTCAAAACCTTGCTGAGGATAAATGAACCCTTATTGATCTTCGATAAATAAGTATTCATATTTATTATTATTATTACTACGGCCCAGGCAGCACATAAGGAAGTCGACTTGGATATTAGGGAGGCCAGCATTTCGTAACGATTGCAACAGAAGCTGAGTTGGTAGCTATTCCTGGGGACGGCCAGAATTAGTCGAGTTCAAGGCCAAATTGTGCAACTACTGTACCAAAATTGGAGACATAAAGGAAGAATCACGAGGTCCTCTCAACGAACATACGATTGAATCAGCCAATCGCAAGAGACCAAGCCGTGACCACGAGGTGGACGGCGTCAGTAGTAAAAAGCGCGCGGAAGTGTGTATCTAAGGAACCGCCGAACGGATTAATCTCCGCTCGAGTAATTTGAGACGTTGGATTTATTTGGAGAAGAATGACACTAGCCCCATCTTTGTGAGACAAAAACTCTGGAAGTTTTTATCCGACTCCGCCCCACTCCACCGCCCTTGTCAGTTTCTCATAAATAGTTTGGCCTGACGCTAATCTAAGTCTATTCTTGTGGAGCCTTCAGAGGCATACTCCACGCCAGTTTGAAGTGTGATTTTGACGCTCGAATTTATCTAAGTCTTATTGTGTGGAGCCTTCAGAGGTATACTCCACGCCAGTTTGAAATGTGATTTTACGCTCTAAAATCAGTGAAGCTAATTTATTTTATGAGCTCTGGGAAGCTAAAGTCGCAGCGTTTGCAGTTTCGAATTTTAAAAGTTATAATACATTCTGTTCTAAAATCAACTAAATTGTGTGATCTAAATATTTCACGCCAGCGCGTGATAAACTGTAACATTCTTTTAAAGACGACGAGTTCAACTTTAAGGGGGAAGTATCGTATCACCCTCATTAGCGCTTACCAGAACCGAAGTCCACAAGACGGAACGGAAATACCGGAAGAGATAGCGACTGCGGGTGCAGCCAGGATTTTGAACTTGTTAACGAGCCAGTGGCGCGGACTCGAGATGTATATTTTATGTATAAATTGTGTGCATTGTATGTGTTTTTATAGTGCGTATGTGCGATATAATTAGGGCCAGTCTTCGCTATTAATCGCAGTAGGACAATTGTGGGTGAACTGAGTAGCCTGCAAGCGATTATAGATAGGCAAATATTTAACATTGAACTTTTCTGCCAAGGAGTCGAGACCAAGATGATCAGCACGTGGTTTGAAGTAGGGATGAGCTTCAAGAAATCAACGCAGACGACTACTATGGAGTGCTAAATTGTCCATAGGGCAATGGGTTGAGAAGGATGTCCTTAGTCCTACATGCAGAAGCGGTGATGTACTAAAATTGGATTATTTCAATTATGTAGTTAGATTTGGCCGGGGAACTTTGTAAATAGTCATGTTTTTCTTTCTTGTTTTTAGCTGTTTTTCTTGTACCGACACTATATGTTTAAATGTCCGTTGGCGCGTGGCCAAAGTGTTTGTTGATATTTTGATAGATTTTTTTTGAGTCATGTGTAATGTACGCGGCGTGCGTGCGTGATTTTTTTTATCCTTGCAATTGCGGAACCCGTTACATTCGATAAATGGTGCTTTATTAACGTTAATATTTGAAATAGGAATGGGAGGAAATGATTGTAAAACATTTTGCTGAACAGGTTATTATTCATGTTAGGGTAGCCGAGTGCACCAACTTAAAAGTAATTGTAGAACACCTTCGTTCTAATTTTGATAGATTTTTCTTGAGTCCTTTTCAGGTGGACTAGTCACGGCATAGAACGATGGCGCCAGCATGTGGATATTATTTGTGTCTTTTATTTCAGGGTCTGTCACAACCCATACGTGTGATTCAGTGTGTGTTGATGTGTCTAGTGTGTGTTGATTCTACGTGAGGAGGGGGTAGTGGTCCTACCGCCCTTATATATTTTTGCTGCTGTTGTATTTTAGATGGAAAGACAGAGTGCTCTTGGGAGACTGCTGATTCTTGTCCATATGTTTTTCTGACACACACGTATTATTGTGCTTTGGGGCACATTTCTTCGAGGTTCGACCCCATGTTCTGGGAGGTCGAGGTTATTGACACGTGGGTTGACAGACATGCAGTGTTCCACAAACCGCCCGTTTTGCCTGTGACTTATTTTGATAGGCAGTCCTATTTGTCCGACTGAACCCTGTAAGCTTTCTTGTAGCAAACCTGTTCATTGTGATGGCTAATTTTTAAGCCATAATTAATTGGGGAGTTCGCCATGTGTGGAACGGATTGTTGTACCTTGTATGGATAAGAATATTGTGATTAACGTAAATGTTGGCTGTTTGCCTATTGCTTTGTTGATGACTCGATTTCATGTAATTTTGTTTGTCACACCCGTGTGGTGTAGTGGTAGAGTATTGGTAAATTTTGACAGCGGTCATTTGAGTATTTCTCTATTGGTCACGTGTTAATGTACTTGTGTTGATTTGTATGAGAAGTCCTAAGTTTTTAGGCAGTAAATGTTGCTACGGCAATTTAAGTCCAATTTCACACGGAAATTTTGTGTTTGTTTATAGTAGATTTAGGAAGTGTCGGTTTAATTTAAGTATTGTAGTTGTGTTCCCTCGTGTCGGTCTAGCTCTAGGAAATGCGGATTCGTTGTTTGAAGGGTCACTCTGGATGATAACGAATCACGCATTCAAAGTACACATCGTGGTGCATGTAGAACGGCGTACGCACTTATATGGTCACTTTTTGTATTTTTATTTAGGGACACTTGGTCCAGGTAATTAATCTCTCCAGAGATATCGCCTAAGTTTTTGGCATTTTTATTAAGCGGGAGTCAATTGGGAGTTTTTGTTGTTAATTGTTTATGTGTAAATATGGTGATTTGTTATTAAATTCAGTTGTTTTAACCCTGGCTTCACTCTTTCCTGCATGTTATTTTGTTATATGTTACCCTGCAAGTTAATGAAGCGCCCTGACAACAACTTACGAATATGACCTGTTACGCCCCGAATCTGAGTCTCATATGCTTCTTTGCAAGGGTTCATAAAACAAAAATGGCTGCCCAAGTGGGGATTGTTGTTGTTGTTGCTTCGCTGATCTCATATTTATTTCGTTGTGAAATGATGCCAGGTCAAGCGGACATGTAAATTCAGTAATTGGAGGCGATGTTGTACCGCCATGTGCATTAGTAAAATCACTGAGTTCCTAAAGTTAGAAATATTGAACAAGGTTAGAATTTGATTTGGTATTTGTTATAAACTTGTTCTGGCGCCCACATTAAAATTAGAAATTTGCATTATTGATGAACTCAGTCAAAGCAGGAAGATGTTGCCTTATATTTGACATTTAATTGACTTCGGTTAATTGGTGTTTCGTAAATTCTGTTGGTTAGGAATTTAAAAGCAGATCACTAGGGGTTATTTTATTGTTTGGGAATAAATGTCATTGTATTCAGTAAATTTTGTTACTGAAATTTTCATTAAATTAGAGCCAGTAATATTTAAATGTGTGACATGTATGTGCGTATAGGGCTGAAACCTTAGCCCATAACCCTGTTTTTCTCTGAATATATTTTGTGTGTGATATGGCGAGTGTTGATGAGATAAAGGCATTGTTAGAACAGATGTCGATCCAAATGTCCGCGAAAACTGAAAAACAATTAGAACAAATGTCCGCGAAAACGGAAGAACAATTAAAAGAACAATTAGAAGCTCAGCGTGAGCATAGTGAAAAACAATTACTTGATATGAGCGGTAACATTTCGGTCCAGTTAGAAGTCCAGAAATTAGACACTGACAAACAATTCAATGAACTAAACCACAAATTGTCACAACAGGCGGTAACACAAACCGAACAGTTAGGAAAAATCACGAATGATATTAATCAGAGCGTTCAAAAAGTAGAGAAACTGGCAGGCAAGGTTGCGGAAAACAACATCAAACAGTTAGGCGAAATGAAGAAATTGGAGGCGAAATTTGATAACAAATTAGTACAATTTGACGAGATGGTGGCAGATAAACTCAAGCAGATAGAGGCAGCATGTGTCAGTAACACCGCGGGAGTGAAGAAAACCCAAGAGAAACTACAGCAGCAAATTAATTCGGTAGATAACAACGTGCTGGAATTAATAAAGGAAATAGATAAAGTCGAAGTTAAGGCTGAAACCGAGCGGATACACTTGCGGGAAAATTTAGAGGAGCAATTAGGCAGAACACAAGAGATCATAAGAAAAGAGATGGAAGGCCAGCTAATAAACACACAAGAGGTCATAAGACAAGAAGTAGGGGAGCAGCTCGTCAAAACTCAGGATAATTTGGAAGAACAACTAGTAAAAACGCAGGAACGGATACGTGAAGAGCTAGAGAAAAATCAGGAGAGGAACGAGGAGAAAATAAATAGCTTAAAAAGTAGGATCCGGCGAGATTGGGACCAGCAGGCTCATGCGAATAAGGAAGACAGGTTGGCAGTTTTAAAGCGAATGCAGGCACTGGAGGAAAATATGAAGTCGAAATTACAGGAACACTCAGAATTAATCATAAAAAACGAGATTAGATCGTTAGAGAATGCGACATTATTTTCAAACGAAAATATTCCGGAAAAGCAAACAAGTATTGGAAGTCCGGCAGGTTCGAAGTTGGCTGAGGACACGAGTCGGGGTCAAAGTCCCAGACTAACGACTAATGCATTCCAGCAGTACAGGGGGGAGACTTCAACTCCGCAACCGAACTTGGCACCAGCCCAAGTCATCCAAGTCATTCGGGGTAATGATTTTAAGCCCGATAAGTTTAAAGAACATTCAGGAACCACTCCCAAAGCATTTCTACGGCAATTAACTGACTACTTTAATGACCAACACATCGGCCCGGAGAAACAATTAAGACTGGTGGAGAAATTTTTAGAAGGACCTAGCCTGACCTGGTTTTTAAGTTTCAAGTACACGTTTACAGACATGACTCAATTCCGCGAGGCGTTTTTGAAGAAGTTTTGGAGTCCTTCGTTACAGCAAGGGTTAAGAATGGACCTGTACACGCGCAAATACCACAGTACACATCCAACCCGTTTTTCAGAATTCTTCAGTCAGCAATTGGTAAAATTCAGGGATTTTGATGACCCGCCTAGCGAGCCGAATATGGTTCTAACCATCGGAAAACAACTCCCAATGCATATCCAACAATTATTAGTCGCAGGAAATATTCAGACCGCAGTCCAAGCCGAAGAATTACTCAGACACTTAGATGAGACGAGTATGGTAAGCCCACAGACAGGAAGAAGGAATTTGGAATGTGTCAACACGGCAGAGGTAGTTCAGGGACTCCAAAATAACCACGGCCAGGGGAACCAAAGTAAGACACAGTCCACAGGGACATAGTTCACGCCAAGAAGACAAGATTTTGACGGCCGAAACCAGTTCCATAACAACAATCAGAATTATCAGAATAACCGCGGGAGATATCATCAGAATAACCAAAATCAAAATAATCAGTGGACGTACCAGCGGGAATACACGAATTGGAGGGGAAACCAGAGACAAGGTAGACCTTACCAAAGAAATGGAGATGGTAGATGGAGTAACGGCAGGGACTATCGCCAAGAAAACAGAGGAGATTATAGGAATAACTGGGACGAACGATATATTGAATCCCGTAAATACTTGGATCAATTAAGTAATGAAGAAGCGGAGAAGGAGAAGTGGGGGCGTGCCATGGCGAACAGACAGAGCCCAGACAACCATCAAGGAGAGGGGGCAGAGAGTTTACTGAGGCAACAGGAGCGACAGAATGATAACCGGCGAAACACATCTAATGGGGCCCGGGATAAAAAAAAAACCAAATGAACTGAAAGGAGACAGGCTAAAAACGGAGATCGCCAGGGAGCAAGAAGAGATGATAGTGGTCAATATAGAAGAGTGGGTAGCATTCCCAGACGACTGCCTGGAGGAAGTGGTGAAGAACCGTAAAAATGTTATCAGACAGCTACCAATTATTTACGCGCATATTGGAGGTATGAGGGTGAGATGTTTGATTGATACAGGTAGCCAGGTGAGCTTAGTCACTGAAATTTTGATAAAAGAAATAGCAAGAAAACAGACTGTTCCTATTATGCCGGTACCGCTAATGAAAGTCAGAGGTGTCATTCCTGACAAAACTATGAATTGTAAACAGCAAGCATTTCTAGATCTGGAAATATTGAACCATACTTTTTCACACACATTCATTGTTATTCCAAAGATGAACTACAATATAATTTTAGGAGCCAACTTCATCTGCGATTTTCATGCTGTAATTGATTTACATAACAACACTGTAAGCTTCAAACAAGTAGAAGGATTGGATCATGTGGGTTTAAATATGGAAGAGAATCCGCTGGAGAGAGAGGCCAATACTTGGGTTGTTGAGGAATGCACTAATGAGGCCGGAGATAAGATCTTGAGGGGAGAGCAAGTCAACCAGACAGCAGTGCTAGAAATGGACAGCCGAGATATTTCGCAGGAACTTTGGGTGCATTTGGCGGAAGAAGAAATGGGCGGAACCAAATTCGAAATTCTACTTCAGGAGCGACTTAAGGAAGCCATCGTAGCGGAATCTGATAGAAGAAGTGAGCACTGGTGCAAAATCTGTTTTTAATAGCGCCAATTTGAAACCGTACTACAGAAGGGAACCATTTGATGATTAGGAAAGATGATTATGCAGAATCTGTATTGCCAAAAATTTATTTATTTTTGAAAGCAAACACTCAAATCCACGGGGAGCGCGTGAGTACGCACTTTGTTTGTAAACAACGAGCAGCTGAGACGACGGGAGTGGCAACTACGTGAGGAGAAGGGGGAGACCTAATGAAAATATGAATGACATTCCAGCGAGAAGGGAGCACACTAATTGAGTCACAGGGGCATACACTCGAGCAGCTGAGTGAGATTTAAAGAGATGTGTTGTTACTACAGTGGATTTTGTTTTTGAAATCCAAACCAATAAATTGTTTCGAATTTCAAAACCTTGCTGAGGATAAATGAACCCTTATTGATCTTCGATAAATAAGTATTCATATTTATTATTATTATTACTACGGCCCAGGCAGCACATAAGGAAGTCGACTTGGATATTAGGGAGGCCAGCATTTCGTAACGATTGCAACAGAAGCTGAGTTGGTAGCTATTCCTGGGGACGGCCAGAATTAGTCGAGTTCAAGGCCAAATTGTGCAACTACTGTACCAAAATTGGAGACATAAAGGAAGAATCACGAGGTCCTCTCAACGAACATACGATTGAATCAGCCAATCGCAAGAGACCAAGCCGTGACCACGAGGTGGACGGCGTCAGTAGTAAAAAGCGCGCGGAAGTGTGTATCTAAGGAACCGCCGAACGGATTAATCTCCGCTCGAGTAATTTGAGACGTTGGATTTATTTGGAGAAGAATGACACTAGCCCCATCTTTGTGAGACAAAAACTCTGGAAGTTTTTATCCGACTCCGCCCCACTCCACCGCCCTTGTCAGTTTCTCATAAATAGTTTGGCCTGACGCTAATCTAAGTCTATTCTTGTGGAGCCTTCAGAGGCATACTCCACGCCAGTTTGAAGTGTGATTTTGACGCTCGAATTTATCTAAGTCTTATTGTGTGGAGCCTTCAGAGGTATACTCCACGCCAGTTTGAAATGTGATTTTACGCTCTAAAATCAGTGAAGCTAATTTATTTTATGAGCTCTGGGAAGCTAAAGTCGCAGCGTTTGCAGTTTCGAATTTTAAAAGTTATAATACATTCTGTTCTAAAATCAACTAAATTGTGTGATCTAAATATTTCACGCCAGCGCGTGATAAACTGTAACATTCTTTTAAAGACGACGAGTTCAACTTTAAGGGGGAAGTATCGTATCACCCTCATTAGCGCTTACCAGAACCGAAGTCCACAAGACGGAACGGAAATACCGGAAGAGATAGCGACTGCGGGTGCAGCCAGGATTTTGAACTTGTTAACGAGCCAGTGGCGCGGACTCGAGATGTATATTTTATGTATAAATTGTGTGCATTGTATGTGTTTTTATAGTGCGTATGTGCGATATAATTAGGGCCAGTCTTCGCTATTAATCGCAGTAGGACAATTGTGGGTGAACTGAGTAGCCTGCAAGCGATTATAGATAGGCAAATATTTAACATTGAACTTTTCTGCCAAGGAGTCGAGACCAAGATGATCAGCACGTGGTTTGAAGTAGGGATGAGCTTCAAGAAATCAACGCAGACGACTACTATGGAGTGCTAAATTGTCCATAGGGCAATGGGTTGAGAAGGATGTCCTTAGTCCTACATGCAGAAGCGGTGATGTACTAAAATTGGATTATTTCAATTATGTAGTTAGATTTGGCCGGGGAACTTTGTAAATAGTCATGTTTTTCTTTCTTGTTTTTAGCTGTTTTTCTTGTACCGACACTATATGTTTAAATGTCCGTTGGCGCGTGGCCAAAGTGTTTGTTGATATTTTGATAGATTTTTTTTGAGTCATGTGTAATGTACGCGGCGTGCGTGCGTGATTTTTTTTATCCTTGCAATTGCGGAACCCGTTACATTCGATAAATGGTGCTTTATTAACGTTAATATTTGAAATAGGAATGGGAGGAAATGATTGTAAAACATTTTGCTGAACAGGTTATTATTCATGTTAGGGTAGCCGAGTGCACCAACTTAAAAGTAATTGTAGAACACCTTCGTTCTAATTTTGATAGATTTTTCTTGAGTCCTTTTCAGGTGGACTAGTCACGGCATAGAACGATGGCGCCAGCATGTGGATATTATTTGTGTCTTTTATTTCAGGGTCTGTCACAACCCATACGTGTGATTCAGTGTGTGTTGATGTGTCTAGTGTGTGTTGATTCTACGTGAGGAGGGGGTAGTGGTCCTACCGCCCTTATATATTTTTGCTGCTGTTGTATTTTAGATGGAAAGACAGAGTGCTCTTGGGAGACTGCTGATTCTTGTCCATATGTTTTTCTGACACACACGTATTATTGTGCTTTGGGGCACATTTCTTCGAGGTTCGACCCCATGTTCTGGGAGGTCGAGGTTATTGACACGTGGGTTGACAGACATGCAGTGTTCCACAAACCGCCCGTTTTGCCTGTGACTTATTTTGATAGGCAGTCCTATTTGTCCGACTGAACCCTGTAAGCTTTCTTGTAGCAAACCTGTTCATTGTGATGGCTAATTTTTAAGCCATAATTAATTGGGGAGTTCGCCATGTGTGGAACGGATTGTTGTACCTTGTATGGATAAGAATATTGTGATTAACGTAAATGTTGGCTGTTTGCCTATTGCTTTGTTGATGACTCGATTTCATGTAATTTTGTTTGTCACACCCGTGTGGTGTAGTGGTAGAGTATTGGTAAATTTTGACAGCGGTCATTTGAGTATTTCTCTATTGGTCACGTGTTAATGTACTTGTGTTGATTTGTATGAGAAGTCCTAAGTTTTTAGGCAGTAAATGTTGCTACGGCAATTTAAGTCCAATTTCACACGGAAATTTTGTGTTTGTTTATAGTAGATTTAGGAAGTGTCGGTTTAATTTAAGTATTGTAGTTGTGTTCCCTCGTGTCGGTCTAGCTCTAGGAAATGCGGATTCGTTGTTTGAAGGGTCACTCTGGATGATAACGAATCACGCATTCAAAGTACACATCGTGGTGCATGTAGAACGGCGTACGCACTTATATGGTCACTTTTTGTATTTTTATTTAGGGACACTTGGTCCAGGTAATTAATCTCTCCAGAGATATCGCCTAAGTTTTTGGCATTTTTATTAAGCGGGAGTCAATTGGGAGTTTTTGTTGTTAATTGTTTATGTGTAAATATGGTGATTTGTTATTAAATTCAGTTGTTTTAACCCTGGCTTCACTCTTTCCTGCATGTTATTTTGTTATATGTTACCCTGCAAGTTAATGAAGCGCCCTGACAACAACTTACGAATATGACCTGTTACGCCCCGAATCTGAGTCTCATATGCTTCTTTGCAAGGGTTCAATATATTCTCACGTTCTGTGAAAAGTATAATCTAATCTTCACAGACCGTAAGGTTCTACAGACTGAAATCAGATAAGCTAAGAATGTATTTAGAGGCAAATATCCAAACACTTCCTCATTCTTTTTTTCTGAACTTCTGAAAATGGAAGTTGCTTTTCCACAGCTACTATTATTTTTCAAGTTGATGCTGACTCTTCCTGTGTCATCTGCTTCTGCTGAGCGCAGTTTCTCTCTCGTAAAACGAATAAAATCCTATTTAAGAGCAACAATGGCAACTAAGAGGCTTTCCAATCTCGCAATTCTTTCAATTGAAAGAGAATTAAGTGGCAAATTACTTCACGACCCTTCTGATATAGTGAACCAGTTTGCCCAGAGTGGAAACAGAAGAATAAATTTATGTGACAGTGACATATGCTATTTTTTTACCAATGATAGTTTTTAGCCTTTTTTTCTCATTTTGCAAAAATGAGGAAAAAGTAGACTAATGAGATCAATTCGGTGAAATGTCTGCCCCCCCCCCAGATTTAAGCTTCTAGAACCGCCACTGCACCCCTGTTAAAGCCTAACTAGCGGGCGAACGTATTACCCCCGGTACAGCCAGCAGCAAACCGTTGAGTCGTGTTGAGTTAAGACTTCAGAGAAGGGTGGTTGTGTTTGGAGTTTCCCTGGAAGTGCAACTCGGCTTTTCTTCATTTCGCATGTTAACTTTCCGTTCCGAAAAATACACAGTCACGTTAAGATTGGACGGAAGTGGGATTTGTGTTTCATGCACCTCGCCATTCTTAAATTACGTCCGACAAGAATTCGTTATAATTAATAGTCCAGTCAGTGATTTTAAGCCATCATGCCATGATTTAAAACGGATATAGGTCATAGTTCATTGACATCGAAAAAAGCGCTTATCTCGGAACAATGAAACAGAGCAACAAATAATTTCTCGATTGTCACAAGAGAAAGAAAGACTTCGTCCTCGGCTCCTTCAAACCGCTGCTCAAGAAGAACACCGTCTGAACCATGATCAGAAACAAGCTTATGACACCATCACATCTAGCATCACTAAGAAGGAAGTTAGGATATTTTTTCTCGATGTCCCTGGAGGCACAGGCAAAACGTTCTTGATTAATTTGCTGCTCGCCAAAGTGAGTCCTGGTGGTAATATTGCTCTTGCCGTCGCATCATCTGGAATTGCAGCCACTCTTTTGGAAGGGGGGAAGAACAGCACATGCAACATTTAAACTTCCTTTGAAAGTCATCAGTAATGATGGACGCGTATGTGATATTTAAAAACAAAGTAACACTGCCAGTTTAATCCAAAATTGTTCTTTAGTTGTATAGGATGAGGCTACAATGTCACACAAAACTTCCGTTGAAGCTGTAGACAGGACCATGCGTGATCTAAGGAATCGGAACACACCTATGGGTGGCTGGATAGTTTTGATCGCCGAGGATTTTCGTCAAATATTACCAGTTGTTACCAGAGGAACGAGAGCCGACGGAATGAACGCTTCATTAAAAACATCTTACATCTGGCCGGATATAACAAAATTGGCAATCAAAACTAACATGCGAGTACTCTTATCTTCAGAAGATAATAGTCTGTTTGCTAATTTCTTACTTAGATTCGGAAATGGAGATTTACCTGTCATTGACGGGAAAATTACCCTCAATCACGATTTCTGTGTCTTAGTAAGCAGCATTCAAGAATTGATTGATAGTGTTTATCCACAAATCCATGACCTATCTAACAACTATCATTCATGGTTTAAAGAAAGAGCAATATTATTGCCGACAAATGAACGAGTTGTGAAAATTAATGACTTGGTGTACTCCAAATGCACTGCCCAGGCTCTTGTATATTACTCAGTAGACGCAGTAGTCGATAGTGATGAAGCAGTTCATTACCCTACGGAATTCCTAAATTCTTTACTTCCTTCTAGCTTGCCACCACACAAGCTTATTTTAAAAGTGGGAGTGCCTATTATATTGCTACGTAATTTACACCCACCAAAGTTATGCAATGGGACGCGATTGGTAGTGAAAAACTTTGAAAAATTGTTTCATTGAAACAACTATTTTAACTAGCTGTGGTACAAGAGAAACGGTCTTAGTACCCAGAATCCCTATGATGCCTTCAGATTTGCCTTATCATTTCAAACGAGTACAATTCCCAGGAATAGTCTGCTTTTGCATGACTATAAACAAAGCATAGGGTCAGACACTTTGCGTGACTGGAGTTGATCTCAGTGGGGAATGTTTTTCTCATGGACAGCTTTACGTGGATCTATCGCGTGTTACATCAAACCGAAATCTTTTCGTGTTCACTGCTGGAGGGAAAACGACTAATGTCGTATACAAGGATATCTTATAAGACCTCGCTTAAAAGTAGCCTATCACCTTGCATTCATATATGTTCACGGGCGAAGCTGGGGTGGGTCGCTAGTTAAGTTATATTTTATTGCTATTGGCTACATTACACTATTATTATAATTACAGTGTATCTGTCAAGCAAGACTTGAAAATGTGACCGCAGTTGGGATTCGAACAATTTGGGTCCTGCTTTACACAAATGTTGGTTTGAATTCTTACTTGTCAGGTATGACTATTATAAGAGAATCTATGTACTAAAGCCATTTCTATGGTCTAATATATTTTTAGATGTGACAAAGAGCATTGGAGTGATAAAGCTAGCACTCAGCAATAAATCTGCTCTCCGAGAACTGAAGCTCTTTGATTCGAGCCTTGCGGTTCTATCATTTAAGTGACAGAATATCTCGCCACACAGCTGGAGTCTGAAGTACGATACTGCGCAGTGTTGGTAAGGATTTAATGTGGCAGGAGTCAGATGATATTTATATCACCGTGCTACTGATCGAACGGGAAACTGTATGCCGCTACGCTATCTTCACTGTGATTTACCCTACAGCCATTAATCAAGGACTTAGACCATCTCTGTGCATGACCTCTGAAATATAGAGTGTTGTGGGGAGAGTTTGATTTAGACAACATGCCGTAAATAGTCATCTAGTCGAGTTTCTAATGCTTTGTCACGTGAGGGAGTGAAATGAATGGATGTGATAACGACCGGCACGGTGCGCTGAATTCACATACAGTACACCCACCAACCTTCTCGGCTTTCTACGTATGGAGACTCTTGTATCTTATGCCATGAGTTCAATTCCTTTCTACGTATGGAGATGTCTTGAGTTCAATTCCTCACTCTGGCTCCTAATTGAATTCTAGCCCGAGATCTCAAATAGTGTTCATTGAACCTCAAACATGAGAAGCGATGTGTCCGATTACCACCTTAGTCATTCGAGCAATATACTTCCGCGGTTTTCCAGTTTTTTTTCATGCTAATTCTGTGACGGTGGCTATTTTAAGGTATGTAGGCCTATATAATTATGTTTAGGAATAAAATGCACATTTTTGAACCGATTCCTTTGAAACATTTTCCACATCATACATGAAACCCAACCATCATTTTTTTGTATCAGAAACTGTGTTTTCTGTTTTCACTTCTCCTAATTTTCGAATAACAGAACAAAAGAAAATCTTTTTTTTTTCTTTTCAAAATGTCCTTCTTCATTTCCCGTTTCCAGTTCCCTGGGTCGGGTTGCGAATCAAGGACCTCCACAGTTGTCCTTCCCTCCACCATTCATTTCCTTCTTTCAATACATCTTTTTCTTTTACTCCCCCTTTCTCTATGCTTTCCTTCACGGTATCTATCCACTACTTTTCTGGGCCTTCCTATGGTCTTCTTCCTGGTATTTTCTTCATTAATATTAATTTTGGTACTCTATATTCTTCCATTCTCATCATATGCCCGTACCACTTCAGCTTACTGGTTTCTATCTTGTCTTGCGGTTTTGGGAACCCAGTTCTCTCCCTAATGTCCACTTTTCTGATTTTATCCCTCCGTGTCTTCCCAATTATTCCTCCAAGGAACTTCATCTCGGCTGCTTGGATTCGGCTTTCATCGCGTTTTGTCCTAAAATTACTAAATATCAATCAATCATCAACTTTGTTTTACTGAGTTCTTTTATTTAACGCAGAAATAGAACCATGCAGTTATCTGCAACAGTCAGAGTGAACGAGTATTTTATGTCATTTTTCAAAAATAAATGCAATTTTACTATTGATTAAAATAAACATGATGGCTAAAGTTTTCAAATGGTGGCTTCGGTGGCGTAGTCGGTAGCATGATGAGCTTCTATGCCCAAGATAGCGGGTTCAAACCCGGCCGAAGCCGTCGGATTTTTAAGAGCGTTAAAAATCCCTCAGTATGCCTTCCTTCGGAGGGGAAGTAAAGCCGGCGGTCCCATGTCATAGATTTATGGCATGTTAAAGAACCTTCCACTAATTACGCCTGTGTGAAGCTAAATTGGATAGGTTAAGAATGTAAACAACGCTCTTAGGTTTCTACGTTCGTTGCCAAGAGCCGACTGCAGTGGCGTCTAGTAGCTAAGTTCGGAACTTGGCCTAGTAGTCGTTGACGGTGGCGCTTGGCGGGAAAAGTAGGAACTATTTGAAAAATTCTAAGTTGCAGTATGTACTTAAATTAAAAACAGATAGGCCTAACACACACTAATACAGTCATCACAATTAACACCGGTTATCAGACAGATTCTACACACACCCAAAGCACACGGGGCTACATGACCGCGTTGTTGCAGCCCCTAAACTTAAGAACCAACCAACCAATCAACCAACCAAAGTTTTCAAAGTATCCAAAAATCCCTAGTTCACAGCATTCCTACATTCATTAGCTTTAACTTGATGTACAGGTATCAATAATATTCCTATGTCAATTTTTGATGTTGATTTTGTTACCGATAATTTAAAGGCACAAAATGCTAAAGACTATAATTCTGAGAATAACGTAAATGAAGTTACACACTTGGATATGGCCAAATAAACTAATTTAGATCATTTTAAAAAGTTTTTTTTTTTTTTTTGCCTATCGCTTTTACTGCCGGGAGTGTCCGAGGACATGTTCGGCTCGCCAGTTTTGTAGCTGCTTCGAGACGGACACCCAATGGGTGAGCTACAAGTACCGTTGGGGAGGAAAGTGGGAATGGAAGGTCGAGGAGTTGGAAGGTAGCGGCTGTGGCCTATAGTTAGGGACCAACTCCGGCATTTGCCTGGAAGGAAGATGGGAAACCACACAAGACCATCTTCACCGTTGCCGGCGGGGGGATTCGAACCTCCTCGCCTCCCGGATGTGAGTGACTTCCAGCAGTCATGCCGTAACGGCCACGGCTAACTCACCCATTTAAAAAGGTAATTCTTCGGAAGTGACGAACCTGGATCCTACACTTGCACTTAGCTAATATAAGTTATATCATTTTCATGATTTGTATACCTTACTTGATATTCCGGGATATTTAGATGCAAGTAAGATGCTGTGGAGCCACACCCCGTAGATATGTGCACACGAGCTACCATAAAATAGTTTTTTACCTAATTATTATTATTATTATGAATATCCATTACAGTAAATGGAACCATATTACACATAGTACATTAGGGTTATAGTTTGTTACAAAATGAAAAAAAAATACATCATAATTATGAGATTAATTTTTGAAAAATATGATGAATTAAAGATAAAAATTGGTTATAACAACTTTTTTTTTCGTGAATATATGATAAAGTGGTTTTGAAAATGTCAAGTTGCAGAAATGTAAGTGAGAGTTCAAGTTGTATTTGGCTTTACCAAACACAGAGCATTCAAACAACAGGTGATCTATTGTTTGAGGAGAATCACAAAAACAGGAATAACCATCTCCAATATTCATTTTAAACGTTCGAAATAGGATTTAAAGCGCCCGTGATCAGTTAAGAATTGAGTAAGTTCAAAATTCGGCACAAACATCTTACTTCTGGAAAAAATATATTTCTTGTGACAGATCCTTTTGTAGAACGGGTCCAGTAGTTGTTCCACTGACTTGTTATGTGACTTCTAATTTGTCTCTTTGCAAAACATATTGGGGACTTGTCATATGAAGCTTGCATATTAGATGCTGCTGCTGTGTTTGCGAGTTGATCCGCTCTTTCGTTTCCAGGAGTTCCGACATGTCCTTGAATCCAGGTGAAACAAATGTGAGAGATTTGATGAGCTATTGCTCTGATAGTAACAGCAGCTGGGTTCATATTGTACTTGTCATTTAATTACCTTAGTGCAACTTGGGAATCACTGAAAATCCGAGAATTCTAGTTTTTCTTTTAGCACCATTGGACTGCAGAAATTATGGCCCAACGTTCTGCCTGATAAACGGAACAATTTAAAGACAGTTCATACTGTGATGACAATACCTCAATATTATTCCCATAAAGTACAAATGCACATCCAACTTTATCAGTTCCGTCGGCATTCGAAAAGAGAGAACCATTCGTGTAAATACAGCAATTGTCTGGGTTTGGGCAGTGATTCAAGACATAATTCTTCAAGACACTTGGATGACCACACTCCAGAAAGTGTCACTTTTGTTCCATGATAATATTCAGAATAGGCGTATTTCATGTTCCGTTATTCTTTAGTAGCGTCAGTTCAGCTTTCCCGACAGCAGTAAGGGACAGTGGCTCAATCCCTGCAATAACCAGTGCAGCATCAGTGGAGGTTGTATGGTAGGCACGGGAAATTCTGAATGCGAATCCCCGTTGGATTTGCAGTAATTTTTCCTGGGCCCATTTCTTTTCCAAGATGGGACGGAAGGAAACCAGCCCATATAGATTCAAAGGTATAAAGGCCGTATTATAAATTATTTTAAGTACTTGAGAATGTAATCCCCACGAAGGTCTACAAGCGAAGTCTAATCCTTGCAAAAATCTGCTAGCTTAAGTTTTAATCTATTGAAATGGGGCCTAAAGGTCAAATGTTTGTCTAGTATAACTCCCAAGTACAGCAGAATAATTTTTTGTCCACTCATCTTAATATTTGGTCTTCTCAGTTTCTTCTTCTTGTAACGAACATAACTTCAGTTTTTTGCAGATTGAAATTCAGTTTATTGTCATTACCCCAGTTAAGTAAGGTAAATAATGAAGTGTTTGCTCGTACGTTCAAATCACGCACATCATCAGCTTCAACTAATAGAAGAGCATCGTCAGCATAGGCAATAACCTTGCAACCAGGTGGAAGAGTTAGTTCTAGCAGGCTGTCATATAAGATATTCCAGAAACCAGGGCTACATGTCGATTCCTGTGGGCATCCCTTATTGATAACTTTGGACGAGACTGCCGTTCCAACTCGAAGTTGTACTTTACGTTTAAAGAAATAGGCTTTTATTAATTCATAAAGATTCTTGGGACATAGCTTTCTTTTCAGCTGATGCAAAATATTTGGCCACCAGGCGCTATCAAAAGCTATCGTTTCTGAGAGAAAATGCCCTGAATCCACTCGACCACAGCGAGGATAGCATCTTCAGTAGATTTCTCTGGTGTAGGCTAAATCCAAATTGATGATTGCTTAAGTGTCCATTACTATACATGTGAAACATGACTCGATCAATTATTAACTTCTCCAGAATCATTCATAATATAGGAAGGAGGCAGATCGGTCTGAAGGATTTGGAGGTAAACATAGATAACTATCCTTGGGGATTATTTTAGCAACTGCAGGTTTCCAGGATGTAGGGAAAAAGCTAAGTGATAAGCAATTGTTGAACAGGGTAAGGAACAGGGTAGGAAAGCAAAAATGAATGATTTTAATTATATTTGCTGATAGGTCTTCCCATCCAGGGGCTTTCTTGTCATTCTTTGAGAGAATTATACGCTCAACTTCTTGTTTCGAAAAGGGTACATCATTGGCTGTGTTCGGTGGGAAATTGGAAATTATCCTGATAGATCTTTGTATTTCTGTATCATCGCCTTCACCCGGAAAGAATGCATTGATTTAAGTGTCAGCAGTGTCAGAGAAGTTTTTTGTGAAACCGATGTGCGTCTCAATTGAAGTGAGAGTGTTGTTGAGGTTACCAGGTTTCCTGGATAATTTGTATATAAGACCCCAAGGATTATGTTTCGTTGGAAGTGAGCAGAACTCTTTCCAACTTTCTGATTTCCTTTTTAATATTAGGTTCCTATAATTATTATTCTTTAGCAGCCAGGTATATTTCTGCATATCTCAGCTGTAGGATTGGACAACGACTTTGTTTATAGCGTCTCTGGCAGGCTAACGAACTAATTATAGGTGGAATAATTTATTAACTTGAAATATATGTTAATTTTAAGCAGTCAAAATTGCCATAACAAACCTTAAAGCCATGTCATTCATATCCTAAATCACAAATTTACATACTAGACCTTATGTTTGAACTGATATGAGTGTGGAGGCGCCAGGGTGATGGATCCTGCATTAGAAGATGATTTTAAATATGACTGTAAAACTACTGGAATGGGTTCTGGTATTTAATACCTCGGTGAAGAACCACATGCAGCATGGCCGCTGTCAGCGTCGGATTTCGAACCACCGATCACTGCAGCTCTCCCACTATCGTGCTGTGCTCGGCTACGGTGCCTGGTCTTTACATAGTAGCTTCTTTATCACTGTAGACTCGGCTGAATAATTATGTTCATTGCTGAAGAACTTGTTAGGGAGTGCGCGTACTTCGTGTTCCTTCGTTAGAATTCATAGTGACAGTAGTTTGAACACGGCTACTTTCCCAGTGTTTAAACATATACAATGCCAAGTTAGAAATGCATAATTTGTTTTAAATCACTCCTCCGTATTCGTACTTCCAACACAGCAACGATTCCTTTACAACCTTTGTTCTCAGATTTTCACTGCCTTCTCATTTCTTTCTTCTACAGCAAGACACGGAATGTGGTGTCTCCTAGCAACCACTTCGTCCTTGTAGTCACAGTTCTTTCGTCCTGTCGGATAAGGGCCTAATCTGCCAATTAGGGATAAAATTGAGCAGAAGACAGCCAGCGCCTCATCATAGGTGACATCCATCAATTTATCTGAGGTAGAAGTGGGATGCCACTGAAAACCACTTCTAAAATGGTTGAAGTGAGAATCAAACCCGCGTCTTCTGAGTTGTCCTGAACACGCATTGTAGACTATATCCCGTTACAAACTTGGCACCAGAAATGTATATAAATTATTTGAAGCCATACTTTTCAGTGTTGCCTATACAAAATTGTAAATTTGTAGTTCTTCAGTCGGTCAACACGATTGTGCCCAATGAATGGGCCGGGTATAAGATATACTTATGTAACTGAAAACGTGTACATTTTTAGACTATTTTCAATTTTGAAAAAATAGGATTATGAGATCACCTTTTGTCCGTGTGTATGATTCGTGTGTGTGTCCCCCCCCTAATAAAATCTAAACGGCTGGAGCGATTTCGATGAAACTTGGTAAGTTCATAGCACTATTCTGGGCGACCCCGACCGTGCCCTTCAAATTTTGTTACGACACACCAATCTAACATGGCGGCTGTGCGAAATAATTCACCAGCATTCAATATCTCCGAATCTATTACCGATATCACCCTGGAATTTATTACGGTTATAAGGGAACTACTAGAAGTTCGCTTATGTGACGTTTGAAAATCTGGTAACTACAAAACCAACATGGCGTCCAAGCGAAGTTGCGACTTTTAAATAGACGTTTCTCGTGATTTAACCAACCAAACGCAATGAAACGTGGTACAGTATATGTTTATATTCATTGTAATGCACCGACATCTAACTTCGTTCAATTGTTTACATAACCACAAGATGGCGAATGTGCGAAATATTTCACCGGATTCTATATCTCTGAAACTATTAGCGGTATCACCCTGAAATTTTGTACGGAGATAAAGGGCACTACTGGAAGTTCATCTATAAGACTTTAAAACCAGTTAACTGCAAAACGAACATAGCGGCCAAGCGAATTTCAAAATTTTAAATAAATCTTTCTCGCGATTTAATGTTCCAACCGCAATTAAATCTGGTACAGGAAATGTTTATACACATTGTAATACACTGGTATCAAATTTAGTTCAATTTTTTACATAACCTCAAGATGGCGGCTGTGCCAATTTTAAAATTAAGTTTTTAATTCTTGTGTCGTAATCATGCGATCGAAGTGAAAGTTTGAATAATGAACCCACGCAATAATTTTCCTCTAATGGTACATGACTCTATGGCCTATACATTTAACAATTCAACATGGCGACCATCCGATATATTTAGACGGCTCTGCATATCTACGAATCCGTTATAGCAATCAAACTGAATTTTTTAATGTTCATAGCGGCTATGAACATAAGTTCACCTATAGGACTTTAAATACCCTGGTGATCACAAATCCAACATGGCGGCGACGCGAAGTATAAATATTCACATGGACGTTTCTAGCAATTTAACCATCCGAGTGCAGTGAAGCTTGGTACAGTAAATCCTTATACGAATGGTAATTCACTGGTACCTAATTTATTTCAATTGTTTCCATAACCTCAAGATGGCAGCTGTGCGAAATTTTAAAACTCCTTGTTACTTCTTGTGTCCTAATTATGCGATTGAAGTTTGAAACTACAAGTACTAAATAATCTGCATGTAACAGTACATAACTCTAGGACCTACATATATACAATCCAACATGGCGACCATCCGAAATATTTAGTCGGTTCTCAATATCTACGAATCTATTACAGCAATCAAACTGAAATTGTGTATGTACTGAACCCTTGCAAAGAAGCATATGAGACTTAGTTTCGGGGGGTGTAACGGTTCATATCATAAGTTGTTGTCAAGGCGCTTCATTAACTTGCAGGGTAACATATAACAAAATAACATGCAGGAAAGAGTGAAGCCAGGATTAAAACAAATGAATTTAATAACAAATCACCATATTTACACACAAACATTAACAACAAAAACTCCCATCCGACTCCCACTTAATAAAAATGCCAAAAACTAGGCCAAAATCTCTGGAGAGATTAATTACCTGGACCAAGTGTCCCTAAGATAAAAATAACAAAAGTGACCATATATGTGCGTATGCCGTTCTACATGCATCACGATGTGTACATTGAATGCGTGATTCGTCATCATCCAGAATAATCATTCAGACAACGAATCCACATTTCTTAGAGCTAGACCGACACGGGCGAACACAACTACAATACATAAAATTAAACCGACACTTCCTAAATCTAATATAAACAAACACAAAATTTCCGTGTGAAATTGGAATCAAATTGCCGTAGCAACATTTACTGCCTAAAAACTTAGGACTTCTCACACAAATCAACACAAGTACATTAACACGTGACCAATAAAAATACACAAATGACCGCCGTCAAAATTTACAAGTACTCTACCACTACACCGCACAGGTGTGACACAAAATTACATGAATCGAGTCATAAACAAAGCAATAGGCACACAGCCAACATTTACGTTAATAATACAATATTTTACCCATACAACGTACAACAAGCCGTTACACACATGGCGAACTCCCCAATTAATTATGGCTTAAAAATAACCATCACAATGAACAGGTTTGCTACATGAAAGCTTACAGGGGTCAGTCGGACAATCAGGACTGCCTATCAAAATAAGTCACCAGGCAAAACGGGCGGTTTGTGGAACTCTGTATATCTGTCAACCCACGTGTCAAATACCTCGACCTCCCAGGACATGGGGTCGAATCTCGAAGAAGTGTGCCCCAAAGCACAATAATACGTGTGTGTGTGTCAGAATAATATGGACAAGAAACAGCGGTCTCCCTAGAGCACCCTGTCTTTCCATCAAAAATACAACAGCAGCAAAAATATGAGAGCGGTAGGACCTCTACCCCCTCCTCACGTAGAATCTTGACACAGTAACACACACACAGAAACACACGTATGGGTTTTGACAGACCCTGAAATAAAAAGACACAAATAATTTCCACATGCTGGCGCCACCGTTCTATGCCGTGACTAGTCAACCTGAAAAGGACTCAAAAAAATCTATCAAAATTAGAACGAAAGTGTTCTACAAATTACTTTTAAATTGGTGCGCTTGGCAACCCTAATATGAATAATAACCTGTTCAGCAAATATCTTACAGTAATTACCTCCCATTCCTATTTCAAATATTAACGTTAATAAAGCACCATTTATCGAATGTAACGGGTTCCGCATTTGCATGGACAAAAATCACGCACGCACGCCGCGCACATTACATATGACTCAAGGAAAAACAAATATCTAACAAACACTTTGGCCACGCGCCCACGGACATTTAAAACCTTT
The DNA here is from genome assembly GCA_946902985.2 of Meconema thalassinum. Classification (NCBI taxonomy): domain Eukaryota; kingdom Metazoa; phylum Arthropoda; class Insecta; order Orthoptera; family Tettigoniidae; genus Meconema; species Meconema thalassinum. The sequence continues at coordinate 1,509,279,841 of OX336388.2, forward strand.
AGCGTCGGTGCAAGAAAAACTCTAAACAACAAGAAAAGAAACATGACTATTTACAAAAGTTCCCCGGCCAAAACTAACTACATAATTGAAATAATCCAATTTTTGTACATCACCGATCTGCTTGTAGAACTAAGGACATCCTCCTCAGCCCATTGCCCCTATGGACAAATTAGCACTCCATCGTGGTCGTCTGCGTTGAACTGTTGGAGATCATCCCAACTCCAAACCACGTGCTGATCATCTTGGTATCGACTCCTTGGCAGAAAAGTTCAATGTTAATTATTTTACCTATCTATAATCGCTTGCAGGTTACTCAGTTCGCCCACAATTGTCCTAATGCGATTAATTGCGAAGACTGGCCCTAGATATCTCGCACACACGCACAATAAAACACATATAAAATACACTGCAATCTGTACATAAATATACACCTCGAGACCACGTCACTGGCTCGATAACAAGTTTAAGATCTTGGCTGCACAGGCAGTCGCTATCTTGCTCGGTATTTCCGTACTGTCCTGTTGACCTTCGCTCCGGTGAGCGCTAATTATGGTGTTACAAGACTTGCCCCTCAGAGCTGAACTAGTCGTCTTTAAGTAAATGTTACAAGTTACCACGCACTGGCGTGAAATATTTAGCTCACAAAATAAAGTTGATTTCAAAATAAAATGTACTAGAGCTTTAACATTCGTTAATGCAACTGATGTGACTTTAGCTCCTCAGAGCTCACAAATAAAATAACTTAACCAAATTCAGAGCGTTAAAATCACGATACAAACTGGCGTGAAGTAAGCCTCTCAAGGCTCCAAAACGAATGACTTCTAATAATTTCGAGCGTCAAAATCACGATTCAAACTGGCGTGAAGTAAGCCTCTCAAGGCTCCATAAAGAATGACTTATAGTAGCGTCATGCCAAACTATTTATTAGAAACTGACAGGGGACGGAGGAGTAGGGTGGAATCGGATAAAAATTTCCAGAGTTTTTGTCTCACAAATATGGGACTAGTGTCATTTTTCTTCAAATAAATCAAACGTCTCAATGCACTCGTGCGGAGATCAGTCCGTTCGGCGGTTCTTTAGATAATCAATTCCGAGGGCTTTTTACTACTGACGCTGTCCACCGCGTGGTCATGGCTTGGTCTCTTGTGATTGGCTGATTCAATCTGATGTTCGTTGCAAGTGACTCGTGATCCTTCCTTTATGCTTCCAATTTTGGTACAGTAGTTGCTCAATTTGGCCTTGAACCCGACTAATTCTAGCCGTCCCCCAAGAATAGCTACCAGCTCTGCTCTTGTTGCAATCATTACGAAATGCTGGCCTCCCTTTCTCCATGTCGACTTCCTTAAGTACTGCCTGGGCCGTAGTAATAATAATAATAAATATGAATACTTATTTATCGTAGGTCAATAAAGGTTCAGTACATAGTGGCAATTAACATAAGTAGGATATATGGAAATAGGCTGTATAGTTCCTCACGGATCTACTTGTTAAAACGCTGAATACCCTTTCGGGTGCCAATAAATACGATCTGAAGACCTACTCAGTTCTGGGCGCATTGTGTGTTAACAGGTACTAGCTCGACAGGTGGAACGTTCAATATTGAATTAGCCCCATTGATACCTCCCTACAAAGAGCCAATTGAGGGATTATCATTTCACCCATCAGTGCCACACACTACACCCGCACACAATAACATATTATCATGACGTGACTCCTCCTATACCGGTGTAATTACACGTTATGAAAGGGAAGCGAGAAGGTTGTCTCGCAACATACATATGAGAGATTCAACCACCTCGTGGTGAAGTGGCTAGCACTCATGGTTCGATTCCCAGTTCTGACAAGGAATGTAATCCTGGTCGGAGTGTTGGAACGTGCTGCCATCGATATCGTGAGCCAAAAATGAGATGAGGTGACTTTGACTTATATCTCTGCCAAGCTAGGAGCGATTTTCCAATAATTCCCACTTCTACTGCAGGCAAATGCCGCGATGGTTCCTAGCTTAAGTCACTCACCACCTCCTTACCAATTCTATGCTTACATATACACTTAGTATTACGTACATAATAATATCACAGGTTGACAGACATATTCCACACTCCCTCATACATCCGCCCAAGTATACTTGCTATATAACATTGGTGACACAAAACCCCTAAATGAATCGACAACAACAAAATTGCCATGGAAGAATGTTACTGATTAACACAGGTTTCCAGCCTTTGTAATTAACTGATTGTAGGTCTCAAACAATTATTTGGACCAAATTGGTACTTGAAATGTCATTTTATTATTATCATTATTAGTATCATTAATGCAGAGCGTCCGCAAAGTCTCTCCGCAGCGACGAGCTACGCGTGTCTCACCTTGCGGGATATGTTATGTTGGCAGCACATTTATGTCACTGATTACACAAAGTCTCCCCGCAGCAGTTGGCATAAGCATGCATTTGTTCCGTGTTGACTTCAACTGGAATGATATGGTGGGGAATACCGGTGACCGAGAGTGACTGCCTGTGCGTGACAGCGTTGACCCTGTAAGTTGTGTTCTTGTCAAGTTCTTGTGTAAGCTGAGTCTAGTGGGAATGCTTACAGAACTTCTGAAGAGCGTGTGTTTTTAGTGGAAGAGGTTTTCCGTGATTGTGGAAACTTAACGGAGCACAGTGTGATAGTGGCGTATATATAATTGCACTATTAATTTAATGTAATTGTTTTCCTTGTAACAACATAACATGAATGTACTGCCAACTCAACACGTTTCGCAAGGCGAGACACGAGCTGCGGAGAGACTTTGTGGACACACTGTATGATAAATATTTATAATAATTATAAATTATGTAGTTATTGGCTATTTGGGCAGAACCTGCAGGTGCAAGGACCATTAAAAAGAATCTCATATCCCACTTTTTTACCAAGAAAACTTGTTGTTTATTTATTTAGGGGCTTTGTGACATCGTGGTCATGTAGCCCTGATTACTAGAGTGTCTCATAACCTGACTTATTGTGATGTCTGTATTAGTGTGTGTATTGTTAAGTCAAGTGAGGACTGTGAAAGAGCAGCCGTAGTCTTATGTTATAAACTATTGTAGCATTTGCTAATGTAGAAGTGGGGAAACCAGGAAAAACGTCTTCCAAGAATGACTGAGGTGGGAATCGAACCAATATTTTTTTCAGATTTACCTCACGAGGCTGAGTGTACGCCGTTCCAGAATTAAATTTATTGGCAGAGACGATAATTGATCCTGGACAAAGACTGTACAATAACTAACCTCTGCCTCTATTTGGCCTCCAATGCACACATTATCTACCTGCCAGGGAACTGAGCAGGAGAGCAGGGTGATGCTGTGTGCAGACAGCTATCTGACCTTGATATAGAAGATGGTGAACCCAGATGTTAAGCCCTTTAAAACAACAATTGAAAAGTTATCATGCTAAAGGGGCCAAGTAACAAAATGTACTTTTAAAGATATTGAGAAAACATGTAACCTATTCACAAGAAGTGAACTAAGTATGCACATTAACACTTGCTCGTTGAAGCACGCCATCACTTGTCATGTTCAAAATATAACAAATACAGTAAACACTGACTTTTCTAGAAAAATTGGCACTAAAATGCAAAACGGGCTAAGTCCACCAAACAAAATTATTGTATTTGTATACCTCTAGTACATATTTTATTGTTCAAACTTGGCACAATTCACGGCAAAACTGTTTGTACACTTCAGGCAGGTATTCCATCATATATTGATGTCTCTTTCTTCTCTGAAGACAATCCTTTTGCACCAGTGATCATTTTGAAATCTTCACTTCGACACCATTTTTTCAACACTCTTATCGTTTCCCATCCCTCTATGTATTTTGATGTGTAACATCTTTCCACTCGGTGACTGGATATTTGCGGGAGTGTTTTTGAAAAATGGGACGGAAGTTGATCGGACGATCCAGCTGGCAGTGGTGGATCGAACGGAAGTGTGTAAGACGCACTGCCAGCTGGATCGCATTGCTGAACACTTTCATTCTGACGGTAAACGCTCATGCGAAATCTGGTGTCAAGTGATAGGAACAAAGCACATGGCACATGTTCGAAGTCTTCGTTTCAGTACTTAAATGATAAAATGCATCAAACATTGTAAGTAGTCGGCATTGCCGGTATTATGTTTCTGCACAATGGATATTCAAATATTAACCCACGTACCGGTAATGCAGTCATCAATATAATATAATCGTTGTGTTTATACGAGAGCTAAGCAAGCCTTCATGGACTATTGCTGAATACATTCTCTTTACTCACAAGAGGGCCTATTCATAAGGCATTTTAAACTCAAGTTCACGCAGGAACATTATCGAAACAAGCAAAATATAAATGAAACTTAAATCCGTGATGCAGTATTATTGGTAGGTAAAAATAAGTCACCATCTTGTACCTAACACTCGTGTGTTCGAAATAGCCGTGGGGTTAGCGTCAATGACTGTGAATCTAGAGATCTCGGGTTCGAATCACGGACGGTTTAGATATTTTTGCTGCCAGATTAGCGTTTTAAACGATATTTATCATATCAATATGACTCATTTTAACATAATCCATATGAAATTACGTGTTGGTCTGTGAATCAAGAGGTCCGAGAACTGGGCAAGCCTTTCATGATCTACTGCTGTGAGCATTACATTTACTCGCAAGTTGGCCTATTTATAGGGAATTTAAGGTTATGAGCGGTGACGCGTCTATTAATCTATTTGATCCATATAGTATTCTTTATTTAGGCTAGTACTGGTGGAAGCTACAAAACCTCTAATAAAATAAGTTCCGTATTATAAACTACAATATCTGTAAAACACTTCCTTTTATAATATACAAGCTGTACCCGGCATGCGTTGCAATGCCAATCAAAGAAAGTGTTGGCGTTGAAATTTTGTTTCTTGAAGTGCTTTTGGATACACAACATGTTTTTCAATTTCCGTTAACTGCCCTATGCTATCGTAAAATGGATTTTCTAATTTAGAATCAATCGTGAGAGCGTGCACAACAACTTTCAAAAGTTACATCGCAACCGGATGAATGGTATATGAACGTATACGGGATTTTGTTTGAACGATTCGTGCGCTGTCACTCATTTGTTGATTCTACTCGTACGCTACCTGTTGAGAAATGGATTTACTAAGTCGAAACCCTACCCTGGCGTGTACACATTAACTCATCAAGGTTTCATCACAATCGAAGAAGGTTATATGAACGCATAGGGGATTTTGTTGAAACGCTTCGCGCGTCGTCACCCATTTGTTGCATATACTCGTGCGGTACCAATTGTGAAATGGATTTATTAAGTCGAAACCCTTCCCTGGCGTGTACACAATAACTCATCAATGTTTCATCGCAATCGGATGAATGGTATATGCACGTATACGGGGTTTTGTTTAAACGATTCGTGCGCTGTCACTCATCTGTTGAATCTACTCGTGCGCTACCTATTGAGAAATGTATTACTAAGTCGAAGCCCTTCCCTGGCGTGTACACAATAACTCATCAAGGTTTCATCGCAATCGAAGAAGGTTATATGAACCCAATAGGGGATTTTGTTGAAACGCTTCACGCGTCGGCACCCATTTGTTGCATCTACTCTTGCGCTACTTATTGTGAAATAGATTTACTAAGTCGAAACCCTTCCCTGGCGTGTACACAATAACTGATCAATGTTTCATCGCAATCGGATGAATAGTATATGAACGCATACCGGATTTTGTTTAAACGATTCGTGCCCCGTCACTCATTTGTTGAATCTACTCGTGCGCTACCTACTGTAAAATGTATTTACTAAGTTAGAAACCGTCACGTAAGTGTCCACAACATCTCACCCAAGTTTCATCGCTATCGGACTAATGGGATATGAAGACATAGGGGAGTGTATTGAAACGCTCCGCTTGTCGTCGTTCATTTGCCAAATCTACTCGTGTGCTACCTACTGGGAAATGTATTTACTAAGCCAGAAACCTTCCTTGGAGTGTCGACCATATTTCACCCAAGTTTCACCGCTAACGGCAGAATGGTATATGACCTTATACGGGACTTAGTTGAAACGCTTCGCGCGTCGTCCCTCATTTGTTGAATCTACTTGTGCGCTGCCTGTTGTATAGTGGATTTACTAAGCCAGAAACCTTCCATGAAGTGTACACAACATCTCACCCAAGTTTCATAGCTATCGGACGAATGGTATATGAATGCATACGGGACATGGTTGAAACGCTTCGCGTGTCGTCGCTCATTTGTTGATTCTACTCTTGCGCTACTTATTGTAATATGGATGTACTCAGCCAGAAACCTTCCCTGGAGTGTACACAACATCTCACCCAAGTTTCATCGCAATCGGATGAATGGTATGTGAACGTATACGGGACGTTGTCGAAACGCTTCGCGCGTAGTCACTCATTTGTTGAATCTAAACGTGCGCTTCGTATTGTAAAATGGATTAACTAAGCCAGAAACCTTTCCTGGAGTGTACACAACAATTCACCAAACATTTATCACTGTCAGACGAATAGTATATGACCTTATACGGGACTTTGTTGAAACGCTTCGCGTGTCATCGCTCATTTGTTGAATCTACTGCTGCGCTACCTATTGTAAAATGGATGTACTAAGCCAGAAACCTTTCCTGGAGTGTACACAACAGCTCACCCAAGTTTCATCGCTATCGGATGAATGGTATATGACCTTATATGGGACTTTGTTGAAAAACTTCGCGCGTCGTCGCTCATTTGTTGATTCTGCTCCTGCTCTTCCTATTTTTAAAGGGATTTACTAAGCCAGAAACCTTCCCTGGAGTGCACACATCTCAGCCTAGTTTCATCGCTATCGGACGAATGGTATATGAACGCATACGTGACTTTGTTGAAATGCTTCGCGCGTCGTAGTTCATTTGTTGAATCTACTCGTGCGCTGCCTATTGTAAAGTGGATTTACTAAGCCAGAAAATTTCCCTGAAGTTTACACAACATTTTACGCAAGTTTCATAGCTATCGAACGAATGGTATATGAATGCATACGGGACTTTTTTGAGACACTTTGCGTGTCGTCGCTCATTTGTTGAATCTACTCGTGCGCTATCTACTGTGAAATGTATTCACTAATTTTGAAACCTTCACGTAAGTGTATTCAACATCTCACCCAAGTTTCATCGCTATCGGACGAATGGTATATGAACACATACGGGACTTGTTTGAAACGCTTCGCGCATCGTCACTCATTTGTTGAATCTACGCGTGCGCTACCTATTGTAAAATGGATTTACTAAGTCAGAAACCTTCCTTGGAGTGTACTCAACATCTCACCCAAGTTTCATCGCAATCGGATGAATGGTATATGAACGCATAGGAGACATACACACCCACAGACAAACTATCACGTTACATTGATTTTTATATATATAGATTAATATTTGTGCCAAAAATATTATAAAATACCAGTGTATCAACAATTTGCCGTCCTTGAAATGGTTTCCGTGTTTTCCCATTTTCAACTCCAGGAAAATGCTGAGACGGTACCTTCTGACAGACCACGGCCGCTTCCTTCCACATCCTTTCCCAGTTTCGTTCACCATGATTCATTTCAATTCGCATTAACTCCTCTCGTGAGGTTGGCGTCAGGAAGGGCATCCGGCCGTAAAAACCATCCGCCACAAATACTTCCATCGCATCTCATCCCCGACCCCGTAGGAAAACGGGAATAATAAGGGGTAGACATACACTACCGGTGTATCAACAATTTCATGTGAGGTTTCCTCTATGTCAGATGTTACACATCATATGCGACTACTGTAAGGCTGGTATTTTTAGCCTACTTTCGATTTTTGCAAAAAATGAAAGTAGACTTATGAGATCAACACAGGGCGAAAAAAAGTGTGTCTGTCTGTGTGTGTGTATGTGTGTGTGTGAGTCTGTGTGTGTGTGTGTATGTGTGTGTGTGTGTGAGTCTGTGTGTGTGTGTGTGTGTGTGTCTGTGTGTGTGTGAGTGTGTGTACTCTGAATGTCTGTCCCCCCCTATCAATTCGAACACGGTGAATGCGAATTGAACGAAATTTGGTACAAAGGTAGCACTAGCAAAGGGCACCTCAGTGTCATGTTTATATCGCCGCCATCTTGACGGAAACGTAATGGCGGCCACACAAATGTTCAAAGCTTAAATCAAATTACGACTAACCTAATCATCCAATCTCTACCAAATTTTGCAACAATATACCTTTATGTGGGGAGCATCCTTTGACCAAACCAATAGGCCATCAGCGTAATAGTTTGCGGATGGCGGCCATCTTTGTGTGAAAATCGATTCCCCCTATTAATTCGAGCAGGGTGCAACCAAATGGAACGAAATTTGGTACAGAGGTAGTACTAAAAAAGACACCTCAGTGTCATGTTTTATATCGCCGCCATCTTGACGGAAACGTAATGGCGGCCACACAAATGTTCAAAGCTTAAATCAAATTACGACTAACCTAATCATCCGATCTCTACCAAATTTTGCAACAACATACCTCTATGGGAGGAGCATCCTTTGACCAAACTAATAGGTCATCAACGTAATAGTTTGCGGATGGCGGCCATCTTTGTGTGAAAATCGATTCCCCCTATTAATTCGAACACGGTGCAACCAAATGGAACGAAATTTGGTACAGAGGTAGTACTAACAAAAGGCACCTCATTGTCATGTTTTATATCGCCGCCATCTTGACGGAAACGTAATGGCGGCCACACAAATGTTCAAAGCTTAAATCGAATTACGATTAACCTAATCATCCGATCTCTACCAAATTTTGCAACAACATACCTTTAAAGAGAAAGCATCATTTGACCAAATGACTAGGTCATTAGCCTTATAGTTTGCGGATAGCGGCCATCTTTGTGTGAAAATCAATTCCCCCTATTAATTCAAACACGGTGAAACCGAATGGAACGAAATTTGGTACAGAGGTAACACTAGCAAAGGGCATCTGTGTCATGTTTTATATCGCCGCCATATTGACAGAAACGTAATGGCGGCCACACAAATGTTCAAAGCTTAAGTTAAATTACGACTAACATAACCATCCGATCTCTACCAAACTTTGCAACAACATTCCTTTATGGAGGGAGCATCCTTTGACCAATCTAATGGGTTATTAGCCTAATAGTTTGCGGATGGCGGCCATCTTTATGTCAAAATTGATTCCCCCTATTTATTCGAACACGGTGGAACCGAATGAACGAAATTTGGTACAGAGGTAGCACTAGTAAAGGGCATCTCAGTGTCATGATTTATATCGCCGCCATTTGACAGAAACGTAATGGCGGCCACACAAATGTTTAAAGCTTAAATCAAATTACGACTAACATAACCATCCGATCTCTACCAAACTTTGCAACAACATACCTTTATGGGGGCAGCATCCTTTGACCAAACTAGTAGGTCATCAGCCTAATAGTTTGCGGATAGCGGCCATCTTTGTGTGAAAATCAATTCCCCCTATTAATTCAAACACGGTGAAACCGAATGGAACGAAATTTGGTACAGAGGTAACACTAGCAAAGGGCATCTGTGTCATGTTTTATATCGCCGCCATATTGACAGAAACGTAATGGCGGCCACACAAATGTTCAAAGCTTAAGTTAAATTATGACTAACATAACCATCCGATCTCTACCAAACTTTGCAACAACATTCCTTTATGGAGGGAGCATCCTTTGAACAATCTAATGGGTTATTAGCCTAATAGTTTGCGGATGGCGGCCATCTTTATGTCAAAATTGATTCCCCCTATTTATTCGAACACGGTGGAACCGAATGAACGAAATTTGGTACAGAGGTAGCACTAGTAAAGGGCATCTCAGTGTCATGATTTATATCGCCGCCATTTGACAGAAACGTAATGGCGGCCACACAAATGTTTAAAGCTTAAATCAAATTACGACTAACATAACCATCCGATCTCTACCAAACTTTGCAACAACATACCTTTATGGAGGGAGCATCCTATGACCAATCTAATGGGCCATTAGCCTAATAGTTTGCGGATGGCGGCCATCTTTATGTCAATATTGATTCCCCCTATTAATTCGAATACGGTGGAACCGAATGAACGAAATTTGGTACAGAGGTAGCACTAGCAAAGGGCACCTCAGTGTCATGTTTTATATCGCCGCCATCTTGACGGAAACGTAATGGCGGCCACACAAATGTTCAAAGCTTAAATCAAATTACGATTAGCCTAATCATCCGATCTCTAGCAAATTTAGCAACAACATACCTTTATGGAGGGAGCATCCTTTGACCAAACTAATAGGTCATCAGCCTAATATTTTGCGGATGGCGGCCATCTTTGTGTGAAAATCGATTCCCCTTATCAATTCGAACACGGTGAAACCGAATGGAACGAAATTTGGTACAGAGGTAGCACTAGCAAAGGGCACCTCATATTCATGTTTAATATCCCTATAACACGTTGCATTTCAACAAGCTACTACAACCAACATTCAATCATACTCCTTGAAAAGGACAAAGAGTTATAACAATACCCATGTATTTAGGAGAAAGTAGGCTACATGTTCTTTACTGAACATCTTGTTTTAGCCTACTTTCGATTTTTGCAAAAAATGAAAGTAGACTTATGAGATCAACACAGGGCGAAAAAAGTGTGTCTGTCTGTGTGTGTGTGTATGTGTGTGTGTGAGTCTGTGTGTGTGTGTGTGTATGTGTGTGTGTGAGTCTGTGTGTGTGTGTGTGTGTGTCTGTGTGTGTGTGAGTGTGTGTACTCTGAATGTCTGTCCCCCCCTATCAATTCGAACACGGTGAAACCGAATTGAACGAAATTTGGTACAGAGGTAGCACTAGTAATGGACACCTCAGTGTCATACTTTATATCGCCGCCATCTTTACCAAAACAGAATGGCGGCCACTCAAATGTTCAAAACGTAAAATCAAATTACGGCTAAACTAATCATCCGATCTCTACTAAATTTGGTGACAACATACCTTTATTTAGGACGCGTCTTTCACCCAAAATTCAAGGTCATCGGCCATGCCATTTCAGGATGGCGGCCGTGTGAATTATGCAACCATTTTAATAAATAGCTTAAGACCCACCAATTCCGATTATCGAGCCTAGGGGGGTTTAAGCTATCCTGAAGGTCGTGATCCGTTATTTATTATAATTTAATATTATAATATTATACAGTATGAGTGGCTTAAAAGAGCTGAGCCGTTTGTGTCACACGACAAGATGGCAGCTGTCCTCATGTGCCTGTCTTATATTTCAGTAGTTTTAGTATGTTGTATGTGATATACCGTACTGATACAATAATATAAACTTTGCATGAAATGATCTTTAATGAAGATGTACTGCAGTGAAGAAATCGTTTATTTAAAGTCATTATTTGCCAACAGTTTGTATCTAATATGTCAGTTAAGAACACCTGACGTCATGGATACGGTTAGCTCTGGGCTAGCATGTTAGTCTGACACGCAGTTGACTGGGTATCGAATACTGCTACAGTTGGTTTTCTTTTCTTGAATTCTTTTACAAATGATGTGCACGAGCTTTTCCCACAGATACTGAATAAAATGTCATTTAGCTCAAAGGAGAGGATAAAGTATACACTCGTATATTAATAAAATCACAGTCCCAGCATCGCACATAAACAGAAGACATTAGAAAAAGGAGAATAGAAGAACTAGATACACGTTGTCATTAACCACAGCCTTCTTAATGCCTCTGTACGGTGCTGTCCTCTTGTGGGTTATGTGGGTAATATTGTTCCAAACATAACGCTGTGTAAATGCCTGAGCTGGCCTCCTGAAGTATGGCAATTTTGTAATACTGGTAGTTCAACTATTAGCCACGATCGCGCTCCGAATACCTTTAAACACTGCCAGCTGGATCGCCTCCCTCTTGGCTACTTTAAACTGCCTACTCATTCAACACCCATAGAACACTGCCATCGTAGTACATTACGATGGCAGTGCATTGGCGTACAAGATAAAGATTAATTCACTGATAGGTCGCAGCACTACCTACTGTGATTGGGGCGGAAGATGATTGGGGCGGAAGATTCTTAATTTTGCAGGCTGGCTTAATATAGAGATTAACGGACGTGAATGCATTACAATAAGTTAGTAGTTTTGTTATTCAATCATCATAAAGTATATAATATTGATCTTGACACTTACTGGCTTATTATCAATATAAAAGAAAACAAACAATACATTGTGGTTGGGGTGATTGTTTTAGGGATGAGGACAAAGAGTCATAAAGATACCCATACATTTAGGAGAAAGTAGGCTATATGTTCTTTGCTGAACATCTTGTTTTTTATTTGAATGTTAAATGCAAGGAGTGTATGTGTATAATCTCACAAAACAGGAAACATGATAAATCTTCAATTATCATCATTATCATTCCGAAGAGGAATAGCAGCCATTCAAAATTAATCAATTATTTACTTGTCCTATAGACAGTGTAGACATTGATAACATTAGCCAATTAATGGCTAAGCTGTGTATTGCTGCACGTCTGAAAGCAACGGGAAACCACAGCCGTAATGTTCTTCTCGAGTATATGCAACTGTTCAATCTATACAGTGAAGGAAATTAGAGAAATATTTAAAGTAGAACAAATGATTCAAGGAGAAATAATTTCAACACTGAGTTTTGCTGATGACATTGTCATCTTTGTCGATTCACCAGAGGATTTGAATGACATTTAAATGGTATGGATTCTGTCTCGAGGAAGGAATTCATGGAGAAAGTGAATACATATAAACCAAAAATAATGGAATGCAGTCGAAAGATATCAGAAACCCCTTCTGGCGCCAAATTTTCAGGTGAAAAGCTAAAGCAAGTAGAAGTATTCTGCTCTTAGGAAGCAAAATAGACAGTGATGGACGAAGCAAAGAATGTATAAAATGTGGGTTGGCTCAGGCAACGAAAGTCGTTTTAAAAGCCTTTGTCTGGAACATGGCACTGTATGGGAGTGATACTTGGACTGTTAGTGCAGCAGAAAAAGGACAATGGAAGCGTTTGAAATGTGGTGTTACGGGTGAATGATGATCAAATAGGTAGATAGAGTAACAAAATGAAGGAGTATTAAGACGCCTAGGCAAGGAGAGATGTTTCTGGCGACTGCTAATGAAGAGAAGAGATAGGTTCGTAGAACGCATACTAAGACACCCAGGAACAGTAAACTTAGTTATGGAAGGAAGAGTTGAAGACAAGAACTGTAGGGGTAGACCAAGGTTAGAATATTTTAAACAGATTCCCTCGGATGTAAGGTGTGCTAGCTATCTAGAGATGAAACGATTAGCTCTGAACAGGAAGGCTTGGAGGGCTGCATCAAACCAGTCAAGAGTCTGAAGACTCAAACTACAACAACAGATGATAGTGGGCGAGTATACACACGTGTTACTCACCAGGGCCACATTACAAAATTGTGTACACGTTGTGATTGTAAATGTGTGGACTAGGCTTCTACCTTCTCACTTGGCAGCTGGATCTGGACGGCAAGCAAATCAATTGGCCTATATTTGACGTGAGTCCTCTTTACAGAACAGGCAAATAATATTAAGTGCACTAACGCAACTTTGTTCTGTTTATGTTGGTTTGGGACTCACAACTACTCATAGTGCAACGGACTAGGAAGGTGAAAACTCGTCCTGACTCTCTCTTTCCTCTCCACCACTTGGTGTCTAATGAGATTCCACGTCGTGGCCAGGCAATTTCCATACTGTATACTGCTTCTTTTTTACATATTTTAACATTTAATTCTTTAAAAAATCACTTTTTCTGACGTCCTTGTTCCCAGTCGTGGTGCTGTCAACAGTTATAATATATGCTTGCTGTGTGAAGTACTCTGTATCACGTCATGACCGCACCTGATATGGTGGTTACGTTCTAGGGCACTTCTCCTTTAACATTATAATCAAATAATGTCTGTTCGTACCTGTCGTTGATGGTCAGTAGAAATAATGTTAACATATCACAACACTGCTTATTTGGGTTTATAGTTCTACGAGGCGCATCTAGAAGGTAAGTTTCCTATTTTTGATTAAGGGAACATAGTTATATGAAAAGCTATATTGGCATCAGGTATAGCAATGTGTCAACTATTTTTAGACATTGGCACTAAATTAATTGAGACACTTGTCATGGCGTGGTATCAACTGTTGTAGTTCTGTGTCATAGACGTCTACGAATGGAACCAGCGTGTGCCAGTCGTCTTCAGCTCTTTGTCAGTGTGAAAATGCTCACCGAAGGCCAGAAATATTTTGAGGTGGAAGAAAATGTGGAAATTGCTGAGTGGAAAATCAGGACAGCAACTGTTCTGCAGAAGTTTGGCTGGGAGCTGTTTGATCATCCGCCGTACAGTCTTCATCCTGCTCTCACCGATTTCCACCTTTCCTTGCAGCCAATGGTCAGCATTTTCACACTGACGATGAGCTGTGTTTGTGTCGTGTGGCCTCCTTAGAGACCGAGTGCTGGTCTTTCTAGTCGACGCCCGATGGAATGGCTGAATAGGAATGAAACTGGGCAAGGATGTTGAAGGAAGGGCCCGTGGCCTGTCAGAAGGTACCGTCCTAGCAGTTGCCTGGTGTTGAAAATGGGAAAACCACGGAAAACCATTTCAAGTATGGCCCCATGAACTAACACTGCGCTTTAGCCAGCACAGCCACAGCTGTCGGTGACGATGAGCAATAGATGACTGTCACACGCTGGTCCCATTCGTAGGTAGCAGACTTCTAGGACATAGGACTAAACAAGTTATTATGACAAGTGTCTCAATTCGTTTCGTGCCAATGTCGAGAAATAGTTGACACATTGCTATACCTGTTGCCAATAAAGTTTTGCATATAACTAAACGCTCTTTTCTTCTTTTTAAGTAGAGAAACTTACTTTCTGGATACGCCTAGTAGTTTGATGGCTTATCGTTGCGGTATGTCACATCAGTATCAACCACATATTCGTGGATTGATTGTATGGGAGTAACTATTCGTTGGGTGCCTTGTGAATTTCAATCATGTACAGTAGATATTTAACACAAGTATTTATAGCAGTGCTAGCGGTACTTTATTTTTATTTTCTTACATCTTACCAGATTAGTGTTGGAGGACTACGAATGTTTGTGATCAGCATTGTGGGTTTTAATAGTGTTTCGTATAATATCGTTGTCTTGTATATTTATATGATTTGAGCAAATTGAATCTGACGATATTCGCTTGACGAATGAAACTCATCATCATTTAAATCCCTCCTCCTTTGTAGTTGTCGTTTGAGTCTTCATTCTATCCACTGGTTTGATGTAGCTGTCCATGCGTCCCTGACCTGAGCTAATCGTTTCATCTCTACATAGCTACCACACCATACATCCGAGGCAATCTGCTTAACATATTCTAACCTTGGTCTACCCCTACAGTTCTTATCCTCGGCATTCCTTCCATAACTAAGTTTGCTATTTCTGAGTGTCTTAGTATGTGTCCTAGCAACCTATCTCTTCTCTTCATTAGCGGTTGACAGAAATGGCTTTCCTCTCCCACTCGACGTAATACCTCTTCATTCGTAACCTTATCTACCCATCTGATCTTCTTGAATCTTCTGTAACACCACATTTCAAAAACGCTCCAATTCTACTCTTTTCTGCTGCTTCAACAGTACAAGTTTCACTTCCATAGAGCGCCACGCTCCAAACAAAAGCCTTCCAAAATGGCCTCCTAATATATAATTCTATGTTCGATGTCAACAGATTCCTTTTATGTAGAAATGCTTTCCTTGCCTGTGCTAACCTACTTTTCATATCCTCCCTGCTTCGTCCATCACTGGTTATTTTGCTTCCTAAGTAACAAAAGTCACATACTTCCTTTATATTTTCACCTGCCAATTAGACATCCATAGGGGTTTCTGATTTATTTCGGCTACATTCCAAAATTTTTGTTTTACATTCATTAATTAATTTTTATCTTGAATTCTTTCCTCAAGACAGAATTTATACAATTTAAAAACTAATTCAAATCATCTGGCGTGTCGGCTAAGATGACGATGTCATCAGCAAATCTTAGAGTTGAAATTATTTCTCCTTGAATCGTTACTCCTACTTTGAATTTTTCTCAAATTTCCTTCATTGCTTGTTCTATGTATAGATTGAAAAGTATGGGTGATAAGTTACAGCCTTGCCTTACACCTTTCTGAATACCAGCTTCTCTCTCATATCCTTCCGCTCGAATAACTGCTGTCTGGTCTCTGTATAGATTGTAGAGCACCCTCCTATCCCTGTACTTTATTCCAATCGTTTTCAAAATGTCAAACAACTCCAATCAACCTTATCAAAAGCCTTTTCTAAGTCTACAAATGCCACGAACGTTCTCTTATCCTTCTTTATTCTACCTTCCAAAATCAACCTAAGACTTAGTGGAGCTTCCCTTTCCCATGTTTCTCCTGAAGCCAAACTAGCCTTCACCCATCTCTCTGTCTTTCCATCTTCCTGTAAATTATTCTAGTCAGGACCTTTGAAGCATGAGTGGTGAAGCTTGTTGTGCGGAAATCTTCACATCTCCAGTTCATGTTTTCTTCGATATAGGGATGGTAACATTCTTCTTGAAATCAGAAGGTAGCTCACCTGTCTCATTAATCCTACACACCAATAGAAGTAATCTGATCTGACTTTCTTCACCTATGCAGCGTTGCATCTCAATCGGTATATCATCCATGCCTCGTGCGTTGTTCCTGTTTGAGTCTTCCAATGATCCATCAAATTCTGATCCCAATATTAAATCTCTCTTCTCATCTCATCACTTTCCTATTCCCATTCCATTACATGATTCTCAATCTCCTTCCCCTTATGCAAACACACTAATCTATTATATATAATCCAAAATTGACTCATCACAGCAGGGCTCAAACCACTAGATCTAGAAAGCTGAAATTTTGCATGTTGGTTTATCCGAGTATGTAGAGGCTCACTAAGAAACGGTTTTTGAAAATTCTATTTGTAAGTGACTTTTTTCGGCCCTTTGGCACTGAGCATCCAAAATTGACTCATCATCGCAGGGCTCAAACCACTAGACCTAGAAAGCTGAAATTTTGCATGTTGGTTGACCCGAGTATGTAGAGGCTCACTAAGAAACGGTTTTTGAAAATTCAATTTGTAAGTGACTTTTCTCGGCCCTTTTGCACTGAGCAAGGACAGTCGGTACAAAGATCGGATTTAGCTCATTTTAAACCGCCAGATACGAGAAACAATACTCGGAGGTCCTGTAGGAACCCCGAAACACGCTATTTAATTTCCTAAAATGAACGGTTTCAGAGATATTCCCAAATAACTGTGTTCCCTCTGAGAAACAGATCAACGTTACTATGGCAACCGATGCAATTTCGCAGACAGGGGATAGTTTTCTGGCAATATCTCGAAAACCGTTGGTCTTAGCGCCTTAAAACGTGGGGTTCGGTTCCCACATCCTAGAAGTGGAAACCACGAACATTGCTCCTCGCATTAATACGCTTAAAATGAGCTATATTCCATATTTCTACGAGCAAATCGACTTGAAAAGTCTCTTCTATCTATCTATTATATAAAACACACTGTCCTGACTGACTGACTGACTGACTCACTGACTGACTCATCATCGCCCAGCCAAAACTATTAACGTTAAAAACTTGAAATTTTGGGGATATGTTCGATTTATGTCGAAAACGCCCACTAAGGAAGGATTTTTGGATATTCAGGTTCTAAAGGGGTGTTAAGGGGGTAGACTTGCATTTCATTGAATAACAATATCTCCCGATTGGTTTCATTGGGAGATGTGATATTCGGCATATACACTCATCATTTAAAATAAGAAGACAAGTGTCTGAGGGTTTTTCGATGTGGTGTATATTATGAGGTGAAAGGGGTGAAAAGTGGGGATTGAAGGATTCCTAACGGAGCGTGTATCTCTTAAACGACATAGGCGAGGAGTTTGAAACTCAGCGGAAAAAATCAGCTAAAAAAATTAGTAAATAGGTGTGACTGTTTTTTCATAAATTCAATTTATGGGGCCCATAGGGAGGGGTGACATTCTGGGGGAAAAAACAGGAAAGAAAGTGTCCTAACTGATTGACTGACAGACTCACTCATCAAACTCAGGGGGAAAAAATCTGCTTAAAAATAAGTAAATAGGTGTTCGACAGTTTTTTTTTTCAAAAACCCAATTTAAGGGGTTCATGGGGAGGGGTGAAATTCTGAAAAAAGGAAATTTAGAGAAAAAGTCCTGACTCACTCACCATCGCCCAGCCAAACTTATTGAAGTTAGACACATGACATTTTGGGGAATATGATCATTGTATATCAAAACCGTCCACTAAGGGAGGATTTTCGGAGGGGGTTAAACCTGCATTTCTTTGAATAACAATAACTCCCGATTGGTTTCATTGGGGGATGTGATACTCGCCATATAAAAACATCATTAAAAATAAGAAGACTTGTGTCTGAGGGTTTTTCGATGTGGTGTATATTATGAGGTGAAAGGGGTGAAAAGTGGGGGTTGAGGGATTTCTAACGGAGCGTGTATCTCTTAAACGACATGGGCGAGAAGTTTGAAACTCAGCGGAAAAAACAGCTTAAAATAAGTAAATCGGTGTTCGACCGTTTTTTCATAAATTCAATTTAAGGGGCGTATGGGGAGGGCGTAAAATTCTGGTAAAAATAATTGAAAGAAAATGAACTGACTGACTCACTCACTCATCATCGCCCAGCGGAAACTATTGAAGTAGGAAACATTAAATTTTGGGAATATTTTCGCTCTATGTCGCAAACGACAACTAATGAAGGATTTTTGTTTATTCGGGTTCTTAAGACGTGTTAAGGGGGTAAACGTGCATTTCATTGATTAACAATATCTCGTGAGTTGTTTCTTTGGGGATGTGATATTCGGCATACAAACTAAACATTCAAAATAAGCAGACATATGTCTAAGGGTTTATCGGTGTGGTGTATATTATGAGGTGAAAGGGGTGAAAATTGGGGGTTGAAGGATTCTTAACGGAGCGTGTATCTCTTAAACGACATAGGCGAGAAGTTTGAAATTCAGCGGAAAAAATAGCTTAAAATATAAGTAAATAGGTGTTCGACAGTTTTTTCATAAAACCAATTTAAGGGGCCCTTGGAGAGGGATGAAATTCTGGGGGAAAAACAGGAAAGAAAGTGTTCGAACTGATTGACTCACTCATCAAACTCAGGGGGGAATAACAGCTTAAAAATAAGTAAATAGGTGTTCGACCGTTTTTTTTTTCATAAATCCTAATTATTTTTTATTTCTTTTTTTTAGCGTATGGCTTTTACTGCCGGGAGTGTCCGAGGACATGTTCGGCTCGCCAGTTTTGTAGCTGCTTCGAGACGGGACACCCAATGGGTGAGCGACAAGTACCGTTGGGGAGGAAAGTTGGAATGGAAGGACGAGGAGTTGGAAGGTAGCGGCTGTGGCCTAGAGTTAGGGACCAACCCCGGCATTTGCCTGGAAGGAAGATGGGAAACCACAGAAGACCCTCTTCAAGGTTGCCGGTGGGGGGATTCGAAGCTCTTCGCCTCCTGGATGTGAGCGACTGCTAGCAGTCATGCCGTAACGATCTCGGCTAACTCACCCGGTATAAATCCAATTGAAGGGGTTCATGAGAGGGGTGAAATTCTGAAAAATCAATGAAAGAAAATGTCCTGATTTACTCACTCATCATCGCCCAGCCAAAATTATTGAAGTTAGAAACATGAAATTTTGGGGTTATGTTCGTTGTAAGTCGAAAAACGTCCACTAATGAAGGATTTTTGGATATTCAGGTTCTAAAGGGGTGTTAAGGTGGTAGACCTGCATTTAATTGAATAACAGTATCTCCCGAATGGTTCCCTTGGGGGGATGTGATACTCGGCATATTAACTCATCATTAAGAATAAGAAGACACATGTCTGAGGGTTTTTCGATGTAGTGTATATTACGAGGTGTATTTGTGAAAAGTGGGGGGTTGAAGAATTCTTAACGGAGCAAGTATCTCTTAAAAGACAGAGGCATAAAGTATGAAACTCAGGGGGGAAAATAAGCTTGAAAAATAAGTAAATTGGTGGTCGACCGTTTTTTCATAAATCCAATTTAAGGGGCCCATGGGGAGGAGGGAAATGTTTGGGAAAGAAGTCTACTAAGGAAGGAATTTTGGATATTCACTCATCATCCCCCAGCCAACCATATTGCAGTTAGAAACTTGAAATTTTGGGGATATGTTCGTTGTATGTCGAAAACGTCCACAAAGGATGGATTTTTGGATATTCATGTTCTGAAGGGGTGTTAAGGGGGTTAAACATGCATTTCATTGATTAACAATATCTCACGAGTAGTTTAATTTGGGGATGTGATATACGGCATATAAATTAATCAGAAAAGATAAGCAGACATATGTCTAAGGGTTTATCGATATGATGTATATTATGAGGTGAAAGTGGTGAAAATTGGGGGTTGAAGAATTTTTAACGGAGCGTATATCTCATAAACGACATAAGCGAGAAGTTTGAAATTCAGCGGAAAATATCCGCTTAAAAAATAAGTAAATAGGTGTTCGACCGTTTTTTCATAAATCCCATTTAAAGGGTTCATGGGGAGGGGTGAAATTCTCAAAAATAAATGAAAGAAAAATGTCCTGGCTGACTCACTCACTCACCATCGCCCAACCAAAATTATTGAAGTTAGAAACATGAAATTTTGGGGATATGTTTGTTGTATGTCGAAAACGTCCACTAAGGAAAGATTTTTGGATATTCGGGTTCTAAAGGGGTGTTAAGGGGATAAACGTGCATTTTATTGAATAACAATATCTCACGAGTGGTTTCATTTGGGGATGTGATACTTGGCATATAAACTAATCATTAAAAATATGCTGACACATGTCTAATGGTTTTTCGATGTGGTGTATATTATGAGTGAAAGGGGTGAAAAGTGGGGGTTGAAGGATTCCTAACGGAGTGTGCATCTCTTAAACGACATAGGCGAGGAGTTTGAAACTCAGAGGAAACCAATCAGTTAAATAAAAATATTTAAAAAAAATTAAATAAATAGGTGTTCGACCGTTTTTTCATAAATCCAATTTAAGGGGCCCATCGGGAGGGGTGACTTTCTGGAAGAAAAACGTCCACTAAGGAAGGATTTTTGGATGTTCACTCTCATCGACCAACCAAAACTATTAATGTTAGAAGAATGATATTTTGGGGATATGTTTGTTGTGTGTCGAAAACGTCTACTAAGGAGGGATTTTTGAATAATCAGGTTCTAAAGGGGTGTTAACGGGGTTAAACCTGCATTTCATTGAATAACAATATGACACGACTATGACGCGAGCGACGCCGCGGGTACCTGCTAGTAATACATATTAATTTATCGCATGTAGGCTTTCTTCATGTAGAGTATTATATTTCCCGCCTAATATACAGTAATTGGTGTCTACCGACTGAAACTTATCGTTGTAGGTGAATAATACAAACCACAGATTGATAATAACAGTAAGATATTAATTAACTTGTGATAAAATGTTCTTGTCACTACAACCTTAAAACCAATAACAGGTACACTAATTATGTCGCAAGTGATTACTATCAAATAAGCGATTTCTGTATTTTAACGATTTTAGAGGAATATTCTTTCTGATTAATAAATTAAAGGAAAGGTATGATATTTCTTATAATGAAACTACCACCATATACAAACGTTGTTTTTGAAAATAAAATAGGATATTAAAACCCCTTTTTATCCTGTTGTTCAATTACAGTCGCCCACGTCGGTAAGGATTAGTGCTAGAAGCGAGAAATAATCTGGCTTAATGTAGCCTATTTTTGTGTAACGTACTTAAATACTATCATTTATGCCGTCCAATCCCATAGTTTTGGTAGGATGCTACAACAAACAAACCCGCAGACATGGACAAAAATAAAATTTCAGCGACCGTTAGTCTTCACTCTCCTAGGCTGATATAAAGAATGAACTATGGAACACAAAACGTACAGGTAGAAGTACTATATTATGTTCTTACTCTGTTGTTTTCTTGCAATGCGCTGTGAGAAGCAGTTTGGTGATTTGTTATTTTCTCCGAGGTGAGTACTGAAGTGATTTTCCCATTGCTCCATGTTTACGAGGGGACTTGGTTTCTGCTTCTTTGAGGATATTAAGATTTTGCAAGGTTTCTCTTGTTATATTTAAGGAGCGAAACTAATTTATAGATATTGCTATTGTCTGAGAAGGAAGAATTTGGTGCCAAGTGACTGGTCCCATTTTATGCAACCGGTTACCAAAGAAGTTTTATGTTCTCTCTACAACGTCAGGCTCGCCAATGTTATAACATAATAATGATGTCGTAATTTTGAACGTGGAAGTCTCCAATAAAACTCGTCATAACACCCACTTCATTAACTTCAGTCACTAATGAGCCGTGAGATAAGAAAGGGAGAGAACCATAGAGGGGAGAAAATGTATTTCCTTGCAACCACGCTCCCTCTGTCGGTCATTGACGGCCTCAACCTTGGTGGGGATGAAGTACCTTGCTTTCAGCTCATATTCACTGACATTACTCACTTGGTCCTCCCGAGCAGATGATGCTAATCTCTGTCTGGATGACCCCTTAAATGTGGTGTATGTCAACATTTCCACCTTGTTGAGACAAGTCGTGTCATCGCATGGAGTTAACGTCTCAATTTTCAATTTTATATTAAGCCAATAATGTTATAGAAAAATTAAACAATACTATATTCATTGTCTTAGCATTAAGACTCAGTATATTATTGATGCTAAAATTAGTTTAAATAAGGCATATCACCCCTTCTATCTGGATTAAAGTTTGTCATAAGATATTAATTTTTTTTTGCCTTTCAATTATAATCTACCTGATAACCAAATTAAGCTTTTGTAAATCTATACTGGATGTTTTACTCAACATTGGTTGCAACATCATGAGCCAATTTTCTTTTCATTGGAGTTATCACTTCAAAATGTTAGATCAAAAATGTAATCTGTAATAAACGAGATGGTGATATAATAAATAACACTTAACTTCAAACAAAGGACTACGTTGATAAACCTATACTCTACTACTGAAGCCTGATATCTTCTTATGAACAAGAGTCAAAAATAATAATGCCTTTCGTATCTATCAAAATAGAATATCCCTGTCAGGAATTCATTTACTGCATTCTCAATTGCTGAATAAGAGTTCAAAACAAAACCATGTTCCAGAAATACGTATTTAGCCACTGAGTACACCATGGCCTCGCTTCGACCAGAACTAATTTTCAAGTATGGTCAGAGAGAATCAACTTCCTGCGTATAGGCTTGAGATGAAAGAGTCTCACAAGGCATGGTTGAAACCTAACTTAGGTGTTTTCTTTGATACTATGTTCTTGATAAAATGCCTAGACATTAACCATTATGAAGGTGGTTTTAAATACAATGTTCGTGATGAATCATTTTAATCGAGAACGATACAACTAGAATGGACTTTAAATCAAATGCTTAACAACAGAAACATATCGCTTCTTGGAGCCATTTAACTCTCTTACACAATGATATATCAAAAGCCGTACCTCTTCCTTGCTTCTCTCCTCGGCAGGAGAACTTTAATCTCTTTGGTGGCCCCGTGCAATTGGCTGTGTTTGTAGAGGAAGTCTTTCTGATAACCGGTGTTAACTTCCTATAATGAAAGGTCGACTGTGTGAAATAACCAGGAGAACTACAAAGAACGATAAAAACCACGCACAAATCTCTCTCTTGGAACAGAATCAAGCTGTGAAGCTAAGTTAGAACAACAAAAGAATCACCATTTGACAGGGAATATCAAGACAACCACCTAGTTATTTTAGCACAATGTTCTCTAAAGAAGTATTTCGTAAGTAACTCGCATACAAGTTTACAAATATGAATTAAATGATCGCATGACTTGTTGACGCAAAACTAGTAGCTGTGGATCGATACATGCGCAAGTCTGAGTTTCAAAATACGAGCTATGTATTTTTACTCATTTTAACTTAACAATGTTTCCCTATTGTCCACAGGAATGGTTTTGAATTAACACACGCTCAGTTAGCCTAAATATCGCAGAATGTTTGGCAGAAATAGTTACAAATGAACTTGTTGATACTCGATAACGAACAATAGATATTCACGCTTTCTTCTGATAACATCACTGGTATCAGGGAGAAATGGCAGTTCATGATTCTCAGCCTCCCATTGATTTTCTCTCCACTAATATTCCCCCGACACTTATAACTGTCACTGTTATTATTCCATTTCGTGGTAATTTAGCCTCGCGTACTTGTCCTTTATAATAACCTGTGTTATTGATGTGTATTTGTAATATGAACTGGCCGTGGACTCAAGTTACGTACCATCCCGGCATTTGTCTGGAGTGGAGAAGAAAACCATGCCACCTGTTCTCAATATTGCTTCATGAGGCTGATTGTTTTCAGTTCCATTCCTTACTTCAAAATTGTGTGTTTGACAGAGCTGGAAATCGAACCTCTGGTGTGTTAGTCAACAATGTTAGCTACTGCGTTACTAGCAATTTAGGCATGCAGACCTAATACAGAGTACTGTGCAGTGGCATTTCTATCAAGTCAGAACTGGTAAAAGTGAATAACAATTTCCCGATGTACAGTAAGTCTTAGAGCCGTTTACAGCAGAGTACACACACATACACAGTCAAAGACACACAAACACACAATTTTTGGCCCTGTGTTGATCTCATAAGTCTACTTTCATTTCTTGCAAAAATCGAAAGAAGGCTAAAAATGAGGATATAGTAAACTTATGAGATCGATACGGGCAAATGTGTGTATGTCTGTTCTTCTGTCTGTCCTTCGGTCTGTCTATCCTTCTGTCTGTCTGTCTGTCTGTCTATGTGTGTCTGTGATCCCCTCCCTATCAACTTCTAAATGTCTGCAGCTATCGAAACCAAATTGGTATGAGTATTTAAAAATGACGTCTGCTATAATAATAATAATATCGTATGGCCTTGGTGGTCGGGCGCAAGCTTTGTTATTTGACACCCAGAGGGCAGCTTGCCTGTCGAATTTAGTTGTTCCTTGAAGCACTATGAAAGTCATGGAGGTTAGATATCCAAGCTCCTTCACTCTATAGCGCTTTCTAGTAGAGAAATGAGGAACTTTGTGTTGGCGGAAATTCCCGAGATTAATTTTGCCATTATGAACTCGGCCTACTGAATTCAAATGGGTTCTTTAACATGCCAACATCGTATAACATGCGTGTCGTGATTTTTGCCGCCTTTCAAAAAAACATTTACCACGGCCAGGAGCGAACCTGCAATCTTGGGGTTAGTACTCCGACACGATAACCACTCAGCCACCGTGGCAAGCATGACGTCCACTGAAAAGTCGCAGTTGAAATTTGAGCTCCATGTTCGATATGTCGGAGGGGCGTGGGAGCTATTCCAAAATTAGCACACACATAGATAAAAATATTTCAATTTAATTTCCAGGACGCCTTACATGACAGTGTTCCCTACACGATTCTATGGCTGCTAATAGGTCATAAAGTTATATTTATATGATTTCCAAACTATCAATTCAATTTCAACCAAATTTCGTATGAACTATGTGTACCATAACAGATATGACTATGCGTAATGTTAAGAGAAACCAGGGCTGCCAACTGTTAATAAATGCTCTGTCGAATTTATTCACCTAATACCAATATTCATAAAGTCAGTAATTGAGGTCCGTATTGACTAACTATATATTAGAAAGAAAATTATTCATAATAAGAACGAACATAAAATAGATTTACAACTTCAAAAAGATTGCAAAAGTTTATCAACCAAAATGAAACAAAACCAATTCATCCTAACTAAAGCAGACAAAGGTAACACCACGGTTATCATCAAGAAAAAGATTATATAAACAAAACAGAAAATTTCCTCACTAATCCAAATTTTGAAATAAATAATAAAGACCTAACCCAAAGTTTACAAAGGAAACTCAAACAGCCTTTGAAAAACACCATATTCATCCTTGATAACAAATTAAAGAGCAAAATGGTCAACATGAACCCGAAATTACAAACATTATGAGAAATACCTAAAATACATAAAGTTAACATACCCATCAGACCAATAGTTAATTTCAGAAATATTCCGACATACAAACTCGCCCAATTTGCTCATTCATTTCTCATTCGCATTACATATTCAAGGCCAATGCTTCTTTCAAAAATTCAATACATTTCTGTGTATTAACAAGCAAACTGAACCTTACTGAAACCCATTCTTTACACACAATACACACAGAAGATATGTACACAAGCATACCTATTTCTGTCACTATCGATGTTATTGAGAAGAACTTGAAGAACAAAAGTGATTTATCGCAAGTTAAAATCTCTGAATTTTTAAACATCTTAACATTCATCTTAAATAACAACCAATTCAGCTTCAATGAGAAAATCTATAAACAAAAAGAAGGCCTCGCCATAGGTTCTCCTTTATCAAGAATCATAACAAACATATTCTTAGAAAATCTGGAACACGAATTAATCTTAAACAAAAATGATGGTTTATTCTTTTGAGGAAGATATTATGATGATGACGTTTTCATAATCCTCGACAACAATCTCCTATGCTATCAGATATTCAGAAAACCAACTCAAACCAGCACTGTTATTAGACAAGATTCTAATCACCCCGCTTCCCACAAAAGAGCAGCCTTCACATGTTTTATTAATAGAGCTTTAAACATCCCACTGTCTGACGTAGAGTATCCTAAAGAAGTTTCAATAATTCACCAAATTGCCGAAGCTAATGGTTTCAATAGAAAGTATATTAACAGTATTATTAACAAAATTAAGAACAAACCCGCTTCCAGATTAGCAAAAGAGGATAAAGAACCTTCCGCTTATGCAATGTTCACTTTTGTGAATCAATCCACCTACAATGTTACTAGTGTATTCAAAAAATATAAAATAAAAGTAGCGTTCAGAACTAACGACACTAATCACAATAATTTTTTCCACTCACATATTCTCTATAAAACAAACAAATATAAAAATTCTGGTATCTACATAATCAAATGTAAAGATTGTGAAGCTGATTACGCGGGACAAACGGGAAGAGGGTTTAACACCAGATTGTTGGAACATGTTAATGCCATTAAACATAATAAATTTTCGGCGATAGGCAACCATATGGTAGAAACTGGGCACAAATTCACAACCATAGAGAACGATCTAGTCATTTTACATCAAGAAAACAAAGGCACGCTCATGAAGATTTTGGAACAAATAGAGATTGACAAAGCACAGAGATTTAACCCTTCCCACAATCTCAATGAAATAATTTTTGAAACCAGTATTTCATACAGAACACTAATAGACGCATTATATAGTAATAGATAAATTGATCAGTTGAATTCCACCATTCATACCATTTATATTTCCAAATTCAATAATGATTATTAATACCTCTCATCTTCCGCATTCATCTACCCCAAAACAGCCAACGGCACATCATAAACATCCACATTTATTTTCCTTAGTTTTTATTCCCTTCCTCTAATTCCCTTCCCCTTCTCCCCTAGCATGTCTTTGGACAATCAAAGGAGTGATATTTGCGAGACACGCTTTTGATCTGCTGTTGTTCGCGCCCAAGCGCACTACATACGGTGGGGCCTGGCACGGCTGCAGGGATTCTTTTGTTTCTTTGCCATGATGTTCACCAAGGGCAGCATGGAGACTAGTTCAAACCTACGATGACGCAACCAAACAGTGGCCTGATTCAGCGGCTTTAGTGCACTCAGGCCTAGAAATCCAAGCCAAGATGGCGGCCAGCAGGTGTGTAGCAGTTAGAGTGCTCCAACTTTTCCTCGTGTTCTACCTAGTAAAAAGCTCAGTGGGTGCCTCGAAAAAGATCCTCGATCATTCTTTAACAATTGAAGACTCGTGTGTGAACTCGGACCTGAAGGAACACCTCATGGTAGTTTGTAAACTCAATATATCTTCTCTCACATGGTGTGGAAGCGAGGGGCTGATAGTCACGGCAGCAGGCAGAGGGCGCCCAGCACTGCGCGGGGTTGCCAGACCACCCGCTACATTATTACATCTCGTGGTGCTGTCTGTGGCCCTCAGTGGAGATGTGGAGATGAACCCAGGGCCGAATAAGGTGTGTGTAATTTGTGATTCGAAGGGTCGTGTGAATCAGTTATTTGTGACATGTACATCTTGCCACTGTCAAGCGCACAGAACTTGTGCAAAAATCAGTGCTTCAAAACACAAAATAATCACCTCTGGGAAACAATCGTGGCTGTGTTTGAACTGTTCTTTACCTCAGTTCTCTAACTCATTTTTTAATACATCGACACAGAGTGCAAATAGTGTAGATAGTGACGTAACACCCTCGGATGGCAAAGCATTGTCCATTTTTTCCTTCAATGCTCGAAGTGTAACATGTCCCTCCAAACAACCGGACCTGCGTTCCTGTCTCACAGCACTTAATCCGTCAATTGTGTGTTCAGGGGAGACATGGCTGAAAAAATCCACTAACGACCCAGAAATATTTCCGGTAACATACACCATGTTCCGCAAAGATCGAACCTGGACATCAGGGGGAGGGGTACTAATAGCCATGAAACCTGAGTTAAGGCCTGTTCGCCAACGGGAGCTTGAAACTGATGCTGAGGCTGTGTGGGTGGAATTCACGTGTGCGAACAATACATTTCTAATAGGCTCTGTATACCGTGCTCCAAATTCAACTCGGCTCATCAATGATGAACTTTTGGAGTCGCTCCGTCGTGTACAATACATCCAGCACAAATACAAGGCCATTTACATAACAGGCGATTTTAATTTAGAAAAGGACTGGCAAAACTCTCCTCCCACTCCCAAGGATCCCATTGCTAATGAATTCCTTACCGCATTCTACGATTTATTCCTAGACCAATTGATAACCGAAGCAACTCGAATCACACAAACTACACGCTCCACAATAGACCTATTCCTCACAAGCCTTCCTTCCTCCGTACAGAAAGCTGAAGTCATACCCGGTTTCAGTGATCACGCAGCCATCTTTACCACATTGCATTACAACAAACCACGCAGCAAGAGCACAGTGAGGACAGTATACAATTACAAAAAGGCAGACTGGAAACTGCTATCATCTTTATTCCTCAAACACCTTCCCACCCCATGTATTCTGGACACCAGCGACATCAACTCAGTGTGGCACGCCTGGCGAAAAAGTTTCTTTGTATGTGTGGATATAGCTATACCGAAAATAACCATTAGTAGGAAGAAAAATTCTCCTTGGGTGACGAAGGAAGTCATTAAAATGATTAGGAAAAGGAACGTTTTATACAAGAAATGGAAAAGTTGCTCAACTGACATCATGTGGGAAAAATACAAGAACATCAGGGACCAAACAAAGAAATTAATTCGCGAAACATACGACAATTATATTCACAAAATAAGCAGCACCAGTGAAATGTGGAAATTTTTGTCCAGAAGACGCGGCACCGCTGCGCCAGCCTCATTTCACTGTAACGGTACATTCCTCAGTGCACCCCAAGATATTGCAACAGCGTTCAGTGACAGTTTCAAGCAGAACTTTTCTAAGCCGGATATGACCATGAACCTGCTTCTGCCAAGGTCATCACTTCCACCCCTCCCACTCTCTAACCTGCACTTCACAACAACTGAGGTGATTCAGAGCCTACGGAAGATTAGACCACATGCGGCGACCGGCCCAGATGATGTTCCCGGGCGGATCCTGCTGCAGTGTGCGGAAGCATTAGCGCCCTCTCTGTGTGCGTTATTCAACCTGTCTATCAGCCAAGGTTCTGTGCCGTGTGGGTGGAAATGTGCTAACGTGGTGCCCATCTATAAGCATGGTGACAGAGAGGATGTTGCAAATTACAGACCGGTGTGTCTAACATCTATAATTTGTAAATGTATGGAGCGGCTAGTAGCAAACAGTGTGCTGGAATTCCTGCGGGAGAACAATCTGCTCGACCCAAATCAGCACGGTTTTCTTCCGGGTCGTTCTTGCACTACTCTATTGAAAAAAGTCATTGATGAGTTTCAGTTCTACTTGAATCAGCCAGAAGTGAAACAAGTGGACTGTATTGCACTGGATTGGGCTAAGGTCTTCGATCAAGTGTCTCATGAAAGACTTTTGTTAAAGCTACAGCAGCTTAACATACGGGGTAGCTTACTTGCATGGGTGAGGTCATTCCTAGAGGGTCGAACGCAGTGTGTGGTGTACGGAGGAGCTCGATCGCAGGCTGCTCAAGTTACTTCTGGAGTGATTCAGGGCTCTGTGATCGGACCTCTTCTCTTCACTATATATGTGCTCGATCTTCCTGGCTGTGTCACCTCATCAATGTCACTATATGCAGATGACACCGTGCTATACAGGGGCATTAAATGTGAAGAAGATTCCCTCTGTCTTAAATCAGATCTGGACAACTTATCGCTGTGGTGTTCTGTGAATAATTTAAATATAAATGTACAAAAATGTAAATACATAAGAATAACCAGGTCACAAAAACCCATTGAGAATGAATACAAAATTATGAACAGTGTCATCCCACAGTGCACAAACTTAAAGTTATTAGGGGTAACAATCTCCGACACCCTGAATTGGAGCATACAAAGTGAAGAGGCAAGATGTAAGGCCACCAAAGTTCTGGGTTTCTTGTACAGAAACATGAGAGGCTGTAAACCTAGAGCCTTCAGGATGGCTTACACATGCATGGTCCGTCCGATATTAACGTACGGCTTACCTGCTTGGCATCCCACTACAGCGGAAAACATAAACAAGCTCCAGCGTGTACAGCGCCGCGCAGAAAGGCTAATAGCTCGTTATTCCCCTTCCCCTTTGTCAAAATTTCCATCTATAGAGGCAACAGCCAAACAAATTGATCTAATTTTTCTTAAAAAATCCCTTACAGGTTCCATTAATATTGACCCTTTTTGCCGACTGTCATTGGCATATCGCTCAGTTCGGAGAGGACGAGGTGTAACTCTCGTTCCGCCCTTCGCACGTAGCAATGCTTACCTGACAGGTTTCTACGGCCGTTCTGCGCGGCTATGGAACGCGCTGCCAGGGGAGGCCAAGATCTTGCCTCTTAGGAAATTCAAGCCGTACGTAAAAAGGTACATTTTATAAATAAACGTCTGTATGAGTGATTGATTGTCTCGCTGAATGAATGAGTATCTGAATGGAATGAATGAATGTATCGCGTGATCGAGGTTATGAAAGTGCGTGCGTGAGAGAGTGAGTGAACAGGAAAATGTACTATGTCAATATTCTAAATATGTAAATACTGCAAATATCTTTGTAAAACTTGTAAATATTGTTAAAACAAATGTAGATGTAAGCTGTGCCTGTGAAGCATGAAATATGTATGTGGGGCTTGCCCTTTTTCACTAGGCCTTCCATACTTCGTGTACGATTTATGGTGAATAAATAATAATAATAATAATAATAATAAATCCAATAAGAAGATCTTCTATGGAGAGTCGAAAACACTGTTTGATAAACTTCGCATTATTTATTTCATAAACTGTGTTCATGTCACTTATGTACTTGTAAAGGAAATCAATCTTTGATATTTATTGTACAGGCTGAGGAAGAGGGAGTTAGCAACCCTCGAAACATGTACCTGTGAGTAGGTTTAATATATGTATTGAAAATGCAGACATTCCTTTTATTTATTTGTAATACCAATAAATAATAATAATAATAATAATAATGTTATTGGTTTTACGTCCCTTTTAACTACATTGGCTTTTTAGAGACGCCGGGGTGCCGGAATTTTGCCCCGATGGGGATCTTTAACGTGCCAGTAAATGTACTGACACGGCTCCCTCGCATTTGCGCACCCTCAAATGCCGCGAGATCTTTGACTATACTATTACTCTAAACTCAGATGGCTTTGGATAATACGAGTAGACGACATCACTTCCTGTCACAGAGTAAACTTCATGCTCTATGGGCCAATAGTACGCGATAAAAGGTAAACCCAAAAGCACGCAACAAATCTAGTCTACACTCGATGAAGTTGATTTCAGGAATACAATTTAGTGAGCACCGTGGGTTAAACTATGAACTACGATGCACACTGACCTGTTCCCAAGCTGGAAAACAATTCTCACATCCACTATGTAGCAATTTTTCGTTAAATACACCTGTACCACACACAGCACGCCGTATGCCAATCATGGCCCATCGACTATACGTATTCCCAAGAGCCAGCGGAGCTGCCAACTGTAAATAAATACTCTCTCTATTTGTTACCTAATATCTATAAGTCAGATAATATGCAAGCCAACAGCTGAAACCTCTGGATACGTAATGTATAGTATCTAATATTCTAAATTAATTTGGAGTAACTAATATACGCCAGTGCTGCCAACGTGATTGAAGCCTACTGATAGGTTTAATTTTTAAATACATGTAACTTCTATACTGTCAAATGGATTTCATCTAAAATTGGCACAACAATAGATCATAACAGTTTAGATTAATTCTGAGCAACACAATCATGGCATTGTTGCCAACATGATTTTATACGTGCTGATAGATTCAATGTCTAACTATATGTAACGTCCATGCTATCCATTGGACTTCAAGTAAATTTTGTATGTGCATTCTGCACGTAAATAGATGGAACTAAGAATATATTCAGAGTCACCAGGGCTGCCAAATTTTGATGAATGCTCTCCATAACTTTCAACCCTAGTCTCAATGTATCCAGGCAAACAGTTCAAAATTTGGCATATGTGTATAGATGATAATTTTGCACGTTCATTTCGAAAGCCCATTCTTGAAAGTGGTACCAACATAATTCTATGCGTTCTCGTAGGTTCAATATTTAACTGCATTTAACTGGATGACTAAGAAATTGTGTACATTGAGAGTATGCCGTATGGGCGTATTTTCAGAGACAGCAGACCTACCGTAGACTCTCAGTATGTCATAATACATGGAAGGAATCAATTTCAAACAGACTGTTATGCTCCATTATGCTACACTATTTCAGGTATATTTCAAACAAATTAGAAACTAATGTCAGTATTACCAATTTCATCATTATTCTAGACAGGTTTATTTAGATTAATCATTTAAGTTCATAATTAATCTTTAGGGTTTGTGAAATAAGCTTTCTAAAATATATATGGCATGTATATGGAGACGTCGTAACCAATTTGATGATAGGTATTGCATATACCATCCGAAAGACAAGAGATTCTTCTTTCTTTCTTTCTTTTTTTCAATCTTCTCGTCGATTATTTGGGCACAGCCGTGACTCTTGACCCAATAACGAACACTCGAAAATAAAATATGTGTTGAGAGTTTAAATAATCTCTCTGACATGAGTAGAGGTTAGTACAGTAAATGGTCTTGCCGCATTATCTAAAGCCATCTAATATTTGTAAGAGAAATGTGTCCTGCCACCAGGAGGCGGAAAGAGTTTGGCGGACATGTTGGGATCGTAGCATTGGGATGGAGGACTTACACAGTCTAGGAGCAATGAAATCTGTTTTAAGACAGCAGGTGTTAGAGGATGAAAGGCAAGAGCAGGAGTATCTTGATACTACTAAGGCACTTTTGGGGAGCATTATGGCTGTTCCTCAAAAGAAGATGAAGATGGAGATTGAGATTTGGTTGAGGAAATTGCACGAGTATTGCATGAAAAGGGTGTGTGGTTCTTAGTGTTTAGGAATCCCACACACTTGAGGAGTCTGGGCCCTCTTCAAGCATCTCATGTAAGATTTTCCACAATCAGCCGTAATATATATAATACTGTATAATACTGTATATATTTAGAGAGAGGGATGAATCATTGGTATGGATCTTAAATTTGAAGAAAGGTAGGCTCCTTAGTTCGTCACGGCACTACTTGTTAAAATTTAAAATGCAGCTCGCAGACTCTTTGACGTTAGATAAGCATATTAAACCAGTTTTACTTCTGGCCCAAACGCCACCTTGAAAATATAAATTGTTACAATATTGTTCACGTGTAAAATTTTGTCGTTGAAGAATTGACGCTTAACATGATGGGAGATGCATATAAAGTGGTTTCACTGTATAAGGCATACAGTTAGTCATTGTTAAATCGTCATTGGTAGATTTCCAATCCTTGCTCCTTGATCAATATGTGCTATCAGTTTGCGGTCCGTACATGTGGGTAATAGCTTTAGTGCAACACCAATCATTTTGTTCGTCTTAATTCAAAACTTCATATTTGTGTAAATCGTGAAACGGGAAACGATTTCCTTGAATGAGATTATTTAATCCTTCCTAGCTATTAAAGGCGAATTCTGGATGTTGCCACCTGTTGGAGTGCCAATCAAGTAATTATACTCAAGGCCTGAACTGAAGCAGACTCTCAATTTTCCTTTATACTTTCCTCAATTTTTGTGTATTGTCCATTAGTTAGAAAGAATCGAAGTATGATAGGAAAGTAAGCGTCTGATTTCAATTGATGGGCTGTTATTGTCTTGCTTAATCTTGCAATGTGCCTAATTGAATGGCTCACTCAAAAAGCGTCACAACTGGCATTATCCAATGCGTTCAAGAATAACGAAACAAATTGCTTCTACGTCTTCAATGTTGTATTCCCATTTTCATAAACATCGCCTTTATTATTGCTTAATTTAGAGGCTTAAACATCCTGGTCATTTAAATCTCGTGTACTCGATTTCGTCTAGAATGTTTGTGCTAAGCCGTATTATTGCAGTCTCTGTAGTATCATGTATTTTTAGCCTATTTACAATTTTGAAAAAAAAAAGGCTTATGAGATCACCTTTTGTCCGTGTGTGTGTGTGTGTGTGAGGTGTGTGTGTGTGTCCCCCTAATAAAATCTAAACGGCTGGAGCGATTGCAGTGAAACTCGGTAAGTTCATAGCACTATTCCCGGCGATCTCGACCGTGCCCTTCAAATTTTGTTACGTCTCACCAATCCAACATGGCGGCTGTGCGAAATATTTCACTAGCATTCAATATCTCCGAAACTATTACCGATATCGCCCTGAAATTGTGTACGGTGATAAAGGATACTACTAGAAGTTCACCTATGAGACTTTCAAAAACCTGGTGGCTACAAAACCAGCATGGCGACCAAGCGAATTTGAGACTTTTAAATAGACTTTTCTCGCGATTTAACTATCCAAACATAATGAAACTTGGTACAGCAAATGTTTACACACATTACAATGCACTGGAGTCTAATTTAGTTCAATTGTTTACATAACCTCAAAATGGCGGCTGTAAGAAATATTTCATTGACATTCTATATCTCCGAAACTATTACAGATATCACCCTGCAATTTTGTACGGTGATAAAGGGTTCTGATACAAGTTTACCTATGTATAATTCATAAACCTGTAAAGTACAAAACGAACATGGCGACCAAACGAATTTGAAATATTTTAATAGACTTTTCTCGTTAGTTAACTCTCTGAGCGCAGTGAAATGTGGTACAGTAAATGATTTTGCAGATTGTAATGTACTGCTATCTAATTTAATTCAATTGTTTACATAACCTCAAGATGGCGGCTGTGCGAAATTTTAAAATTAAGTTTTTATTTCTTATGTCGTAATCATGCGATCGAAGTGAAAGTTTGAATAATGAACCTAGGCAATAATTGTCCTTGAATGGTAAATAACTCTATGGCCTATACATATAACAATCCTAAAAGGCGAGCTTCCGAAATATTTTGACGGTTCTCAATATCTATGAATCTTTTACAGCAACCAAACTGAATTTTTTTATGTTCATAGAGACTATGAACATATGTTCACCTATAGGACTTCCAGTAACCTGGTGAGCACAAATCCAACATGGCGGCGACGCGAATTATAAATATTTAAATGGACGTTTCTCGCGAATTAACTATCCGAGTGCCGTGAAACGTTGCACGTTAAATGCTTACACAAATGTTGATCCACTAGCATCTAATTTATTTCCATTGTTTGCATAATCACAAGATGGCTGCTGCGCGTAATTTTAAAATCTCGTTTTTACTTCTTGTGTTCTAATCATGCGATTGAAGTTTGAATACCACACGTACACAATAATCTTAATATAATAGTACAAAAATAAAAATCCAACCTAGCGACCATCTGAAATATTTAGACGGTTCTCAATATCTACGAATCTGTTACAGCAATTAAACTGAAATTTTTTATGTTGATAGAGGCAATTAACATGAACAGGATATATGAAAATAGGCTGTATAGTTCTTCATGGAACTACTTGTTGTAACTGAGGCGAGGATGGATAAGAAGGGGGTCGTTGTTTTAGGGACCATCGTAGAATTTCCCTGAATACTATTTCTAAGGTGGTTGAAATGGGAAGTGAACCAACCTGTTCTCAGTTTTGTCTCATGAGACGTAATGCAGAATCCAGAATCGCACTCTGACCTCAGAGGTGACAGCCAAGAATGCTGGCCACTACACCTCACCAGAAGGAAATAGCGTAGTTATCAACATTCCGTAAGCTGGCCAGAAGGTGTCGTACATGACAGACCAGACCTGACCAGAAGAAACGTCCGAAGCGTAACTCTCCTACACTATGCAAGTGAGCACTTCATTTGTCTTACTCTCCAATGATTTCAATTTATCACGGTCTCACAAGGTGGTGAACTTGTCAGCATTTTAATCTAAGATTAGATGGGTCACAATTTTGATTTTTGGTTAAGCTGTGCGATTTTAACTTCATATGATTGTTCCCCTTGATCAGAGAAAGGATATAGGACGCCTTCATAATCATTGCTGGCTGTCGTCCTGGAGGTCCGGGTTCGATTCCCGGCTCTGCCTAGAAATTTAATTCTCATCCGAGGGCTGGAACAGGGTACACTCAGCCTCGTGAGGGTAAACTGAGAAGGGGTGGGTTTGAGTTCCCCCTCAGCCATCATGGAAGTAATTTTCCTTGCTTTACCACTTCTACACCAGGCAAATGAGGGGAAGGTTTAACTTCAGGCCACGGCCACCTCCTTCCCAATCCTCACCTCAATTAAAAAACACACACTACTACAGTACATTCAGCTTAATAACCCGGCCGAAGTCGTCGGATTTTTTAGCCTATTTTCAATTTTGAAAAAATAGGCTTATGAGATCACCTTTTGTCCGTGTGTGTGTGCGTGTGTGTGTGTGATTCGTGTGTGTGTGTCCCCCTAATAAAATCTAAACGGCTGGAGCGATTTAAATGAAACTCGGTAAGTTCATAGTACTATTCCCTGCGACCCCGACCGTGCCCTTCAAATTTTGTTACGACTCACCAATATAACATGGCAGCTGTGCGAAATATTTCACCAGCATTCAATATCTCCGAAACTATTATCGATATTACCCTGACATTTTGTATGGTGATAAAGGAAACAACTACAAGTTCATTTATGTGACCTTTGAAAATCTGGCAACAACAAAACGAACATGGCGGCCAAGCGAAGTTGTGACTTTTAAATAGACGTTTCTCGCGATTTAACCAACCAAACGCAATGAAACTTGGTACAGTATATGTTTATATTCATTGTAATGCACCGACATCTAACTTCGTTCAATTGTTTACATAACCACAAGATGGCGGATGTGCGAAATATTTCACCGGCATTCCATATCTGTGAAACTATTAGCGGTATCTCCCTGAAATCTTTTACGGAGATAATGGGCACTACGGAAGTCCATCTATAAGACTTTCAGAAACCGGTTAACTACAAAACGAACATGGCAGCCAAGCGAAGTTGAAAATTTTAAATAGACCTTTCTCGCGATTTAATGTTCCAAACGCACTGAAATCTGGCACAGGAAATATCTATACACATTGTAATGCACTGGTATCTAATTTAGTTCAATTGTTTACATAACCTCAAGATGGCGGATGTGCGAATTTTAAAATTAAGTTTTTATTTCTTGTGATGTAGTCATGCGATCGAATTGAAAGTTTGAATATTGAACCTACGCAATAATTTTCCTTTAATGGTACACGACTCTATGGCCTATACATTTAACAATTCAACATGGCGACCATCCAAAATATTTAGTCGGCTCTGAATATCTACGAATCTATTATAGCAATCAAACTGAATTTCTTAATGTTCATAGGGGCTATGAACTTAAGTTCACCTATAGGACTTTAAATAACTTGGTGTTCACAAATCCAACATGGAGGCGACGCGAAATATAAAAATTCACATGGACGTTTCTCGCAATTTAACCATCCGAGTGTAGTGAAACTTGGAACAGTAAATCCTTATAGGAATGGTAATCCACTGGCATCTAATTTATTTCAATTGTTTCCATAACCTCAAGATGGCAGCTGTGCGAAATTTTAAAATCTCCTTGTTACTTCTTGTGTCCTAATTATGCGATTGTAGTTTGAATACTACACGTACACAATAATCTGCATGTAACAGTACATAACTCTAGGACCTACGTATATAAAATCCAACATGGCGACCATCCGAAATATTTAGTCGGTTCTCAATATCTACGAATCTATTACAGCAATCAAACTGAAATTGTGTATGTTGCTAGAGGCAATTAACATAAGTAGGATATATGAAAATAGGCTGTATAGTTCTTCACGGAACTACTTGTTAAGATTGTTAAAATCCTTCAGTATGCCTTCCTTCGGAGGGGAAGTAAAGCCGACGGTCCCATGTCATAGATTTATGGCATGTAAATGATCCTTTCACTAACTAAACGTGTGTGAAGCTAAACTTCTAGGTCGGATTTCGTTGAAACGCTCTATCAAAGTTCCAACGTTCGGCACTAGGTGTAAGTGACATCTGGTAGCGAAAGTGGGAACTACTTGAAATTGAACGGAACTTGTAGCTCACCCCATGGGTGTCCGCTTGAAGCAGCTACAGCCTCTGGCGAGCCGAACATGTCCTCGGGAACTCCCGGCACTAAAAGCCATACGATAAATAAATAAATCATGAATGGATTATTCAGTTTGCTCTTTGAACAGCTTTGTTGCACTGCAAAGTATGATCTTAGAGAGAAGCAACATTCTGGTGTGATTTGTGTGTACTTTTGCCCATGTAATCTTGCATTTTATTTATTTATTTATTTATTTATTTATTTATTTATGGTATGGCTTTTAGTGCCGGGAGTGTCCGAGGACACGTTCGGCTCACCTGAGTCTGTAGCTGCTTCTAGCGGACACCCTAAAGGGTGAGCTACAAGTTCCGTTCAATTTCAAGTAGTTCAACATTCGCCACCAGATATCAATGATACCTAGTGGAGAACGTTGGAACTTTGATAGAGCGTTCTGACGAAATCTAACAATTTTGATTTACACAAGTTTAGTCTGTGAAAGGATCTTTTGCTTGCCATAAATCTATGACATGGGGCCGCCGGCTTTACTTCCCCTCCGAAAGAAGGCATACTGAAGGATTTTTAACGCTCTTAAAAATCAAACGACTTCGGCCGGGTTTGAACCCGCTATCTTGGGCATAGCAGATCAGCATGCTACCGACTACGCCACCGAAGCCGCTCAATCTTGCATTATAAACCCATCAACGACGTATACCGGGAGCCAGTCTCGTAGCCAGGCCCTTGTATCACCCAATTATTCATCCATTAATACATCTATCGTATCGGGGAGGTTAATTGGTTTTAAGGACTGTACGCTTCTTGCCTCTTGAATTGTATGGAGGTTTAATTTTTGCTTGTTTTCAGTATAGTATTGTTATCGCTGTGCCCTTATATTTACATCATATTAAATTCAGCATTATAATTGATTCAATGTCAATTGTTTAATGTGATATTCAAGTTCATACAAAATTAGCAAAACGTTTTTATTCATTCAAAGTTAATGGAATTGCTGCCATATATTTCAATGTTATGAATAACGCTAAATAGAACAAACTTCCCTCACTGAGGTTTTTTCAATGAATTATTGAACAGAGTAGATTTTTACATTTCATTTGTGATTCCAATAGTAAATTATGGTTTCGTATTCAGGACTGCGTGTGGCGTAGCGTTTGCCCGTGAAAAGTGAAATCAACCCTCTTCTCTCCCTCCATCCCTTACTTCCCTTCCTAGTTCATGCAACTCGCAGCAATTTTAATATAAAAAGCCACCCTTTCTTGGTGAGTGACGAAGGTTGCCCTAGCAGATATTCATTCCCTTAAGTATATTTAGAGAGTGCTTAAAGTTTTTCAGAGACCAAACTGCTTTGCTCTCAAGAAGTGGGAGTAATTTGAAAAGGAATTTGAAAAGGAATTAAGAAATGAATTAAAAGAAGAGAGGAGTGAAGAGGATATGGCAAGGCTAAGTCTTTAGAAATAAGAAGAGTTATTTCTTTCACTGGGTAGGTTTAAAATTAAATGTGAAGGAAGTTACTTAATGTTTTCACTCACATACAGTACTATGCATGAATTAGTGCCGCTCTCCGAGTCAGTAAGGTGGAACTCATTTTGTTAGTAAATGAAGGACATAACTCGTACGTCTCTGTATAGTAAACTCGGAGACGGATTTTGTGTACCTCATGAAACCGAAATACTTACTGTAAGAGGGAATTCTCTGAACGGTAAAGAGAAGCCTCTGTAACCCAGACTGACGGGATTGGTTTTCCGTTTTTTGTATGGAGAACTTAAATCACTTTAGGGCACGATAGAAAATGAGATTTTAGCCTACTTTCCATATTGTTTAAAAAAAAACAAAAAAGTGGACTACTAAGATCAATAACTTGGGGCGATGTGTGTGTGTCTATCCTCCTATCAGATATGTATGAGTTCCTGTGTCCATATCAACTCCCTAAAGCCATTTTTAGCCAATTTTCATTTATGAAAAAATAGGCTTCTGAGATCACCTTTTGTCCGTGTGTCTGTCTGTGTGTGCGTGTAAGATTCGTGTGTGTGTGTGTGTCCCTAATGAAATCTAAACGGCTGGAGTGAATGCAATGAAACTCGGTAAGTTCATAGCATTATTCCGCACGACCCCGACCTTGCCCATCAAATTTTCTTACGTCTCACCAATCCAACATGGCGCCTGTGCGAAATATTTCACCAGCATTCAATATATCCGAAACTATCACTGATAACACCCTGGAATTTTGTACGGTGATGAAGGGAATAACTGGAAGTTTACCAATGTAACTTTTGAAAACTTGGTAACTACAAAACCAACAAGGTGGCCATGCGAAGTCGCAACTTTTAAATAGACATTTCTCGCGATTTAAGCAACCAAACGCAATGAAACTTGGTACAGTATATGTTTATACACGTTGTAATGCACAGACAAATAACTTCGTTCAATTGTTTACATAACCTCAAGAAGGCGGCTGTGCGAAATATTTCACCAGCATTCTATATCTCTGAAACTCTTACCGGTATCACCCTGAAATTATGTACGGAGCTAAAGGCCACTACTGGAAGTTCATCTATAAGACTTTCAAAAACCGGTTAACTACAAAACGAACATGGCGGCCAAGCGATGTTTAACGTTTTAAATATAATTTTCTCGCGATTTAATGATCCAAACGCAATGAAACTTGGCACTGCAAATGTTTATACACATTGAAATGCACTGGTATCTAATTTAGTTCAATTGTTTACATAACCTCAAGATGTCGACAGTGCGAATTTTAAAATTAAGTTTTTATTTCTTGTGTCGTAATCATGCAATTGAAGTGAATGTTTGATTAATGAACCTTCGCAATACTTTTTCTTTAATGGTACATGACTCTATAGCCTATACATATAACAATCCAACATGGCGACCATCCGAACTATTTAGACGCTTCTCAATATCTACGAATGTATTACAGCAATCAAACTGAATGTTTTTATGTTCATAGGGGCTATGAACATAAGTTCACCTATAGGACTATCAATAACCTGGTGATCACAAATCCAACATGGTGGTGACGCGAATTATAAATATTCACATGGACGTTTCTCGCAATTCAACCATCCGAGTGCAGTGAAACTCAGTACTGTAAATCCTTATACAAATGTTAATCCACTGGCATTTTTTTTTTCAATTGTTTCCATAACTACAAGATGGCAGCTGTGCGAAATTCTAAAATCTCGTTTTTATTTCTTGTGTCCTAATCATGTGATTGAAGTTTGAATACTACACGTACACAATAATCTTCATATAACAGTACAGAACTCTAAGACCTACATATATAAAAATCCAACATGGCGACCATCCGAAATATTTAGACGGTTCTCAATATCTACGAATCTATAACAGCAATCAAAATGAATTTTATATGTTGGTAGAGGCGATTAACATAAATAGGATATATGAAAATAGGCTGGATAGTGGTGTCTTTGAGAGCTACCAAGTCTAGAAAGTCCTCGGTGACCCGAAGATCGTCATCCACCCCTCGAATGAAAATATTGAGCTGTGCTGTGTCCACAATGTCGGTTGATTCGTCAAGGGCGATGGAATATGATACAAAATGTGCTGCCTTCTCCATTATTGTTGTTCCATATCAATATCCATATATCGTCTATTCTGCAAGCCACAGTTTGAGGAGAAAGCGAGCTTTTTTACAATTTTCTCAATTAGCTTCGTAGGACAAATACATGCCACCGCGTCCATTAGGCACTCCTTGATTAAATTCCCTTCCGCGAAGGGTTTCCCAGCTTTGGGAATTCCCATCGAACATATGTAGCTTGTTCGTAAAGTTGGTCCACTAACCACACTCTCCTCTATCTCCTGTCAGACAAAAAATACGGAAAGTCACAATTTCAGTGTTCTTCAGAT
Source organism: Meconema thalassinum (assembly GCA_946902985.2). Lineage (NCBI taxonomy): Eukaryota > Metazoa > Arthropoda > Insecta > Orthoptera > Tettigoniidae > Meconema > Meconema thalassinum. Next base: position 1,509,322,580 of record OX336388.2, read on the forward strand.
AATTAAATCATTTGTTCATTTCCGTTTGTAAACAAGCATTATAAAATTAAAACAATATTACTTACAGAGAAGTGCTGCTTGAAATTTTCTTTCAATTCTTCCAATTTCGATTGGCACTGGCGTCTGTCAAATCACCGTAATCATCCCTGTGGTTGGCACTGTAGTGCAGTTCTAAATTGTGTTTTTGAGCCTATTAAATCTCGGTGGCACACTAAACATTTGGCATGGCCTTTATAAGCTGTACAGAAGAATGAAATTTCCCATTCTGCTTTAAAGGCTGCTACTTCACCACTCTTTTTTTTCTGTATGATGTTCAGTCATGACCACTGCGAAACTGATTCACTTGCACGCTGTCAACAAAGCGCATTGGACTAGACTAGCGACTGATGGATCGGCTGCTCACTTCGGCGCGGCGGGCAGACCGCGTGCTCAGCCAGACAAGCTCCTCCCGCCACTACCAAAATTACCTTCCACCAAAGAGCTGGCGCTTGGGGAGCGCTGTGTGGATGGCCCTGCCCTAAACGGATGCAACTATCAAAACCAAATTTGATATGAGTTAAAATCTATGCCAGGACATCTTGAGACTAAATTTGAAAATGATGCCATTGCTGCCAATTACTGAAAGAAACAATTGAAATTTGAACCAAATGATGGATATCTCAGAACGTATGAATGGAAACTGCTCCAAAATTGTCACACTATTGCTTATTCATTTTGATGGGCTCTTACATAACAGTGTTGCTAACATGTGCTGATAGGGTCAATGTTTAACTGCAAGTAAATTCCATACTATCTACCGAATTTCATTTTGTTTGTGGAATGTACTCTTTAATGATATAATCCTGCATTATTTAGAGTCACCAGGCCTGCCAAATTTTGATAAATGCTCCCTAGAATTTCGATTTCTAGTTCCAATATCTCAAATTCTGCATCAGCAATGTATGTCTCAAATGATACAACTTTGTATATTTTTGGAGCCATCAGGGCTAACAAATGGCTAGTAATACTATGCGAACATTTGATCCCTAGACAATATCGTAGAATATGTTCATATAAACAGTGTATAGCTCTGCACACTATTATGTTTTAACATTGCAGAAACGTTTTGAGCGACTTGGATATGTCATGGTTACCAAAATAAATCAACGCACGTTTATAGGCTCTATATTTAATAGAATGCGATTTTCAAAACATTTAATAGATTTCTACCATTTTTATACCATCATTTGATAACTCTTTAGTCGTCAACACGCTTTTGCCCAATACGATAGTCTATAAATAATTAATGAAAAACTACATGTATTAGTTATTATTCATTGATAAATAAGGGGCAATTTGCCGACCGTCAAGTGGTCATCACCAGATCCTGATCACTAGGGTGTAGTCTAATTTTTTGTACAAATATTTAAGAATTGTGATCTTAATATAGCCTACTTTGTATGACTTGCCTTCATAATGCTGAAATTTATGATTCTCAGTGAATCTCATTATTTAGAAAAGTTAGCCTGTTCTATAATGTTGTATTATGTGCTTCCGAACTACATGCGATTATTATACACGTGCGAATAGTTAAGCAACAAAACACAAGACCATAAAATCAGGGTACAGAAACTGAAATCTACTGTGATTATATGAGAAATTATCCGTTTGAGTAGCCAGGTTCACAGCCGGTCGTTGTACAGGTGTGCACTGACAGCGTGAATCGTCCTGACTGGGGGGTATGGAGGTGCAGTGGTCAAGCTGTTAATCTCTCACCACAGTGGACTAGGTTCGATTCCCGGTCAATTCATGTGAGATTTTCAAAGTGAGATGCTATGTCCTGTGGTTCGTATTCCACGTAGAAAGGAGGTCTCGTGGCTCATGATTGCAAGATTAACGGTCACGTAAATCTTCAAGCATCCTTTTCCTCCTGACTGACTTGTTAATGAGTTCGTTTGCCGGACCTCCCTTGCGCGTGGTAACCGTTATCTGTTGACGAAAGTTCTACTTACCAGATACCTGCCTTTCCCCAGGGATCTAGGGTTATTTTCCAATTGTGGTCAGTGGGCATTCTATGTGTGATCTAAATAAATACAGTTACATACAACGCAATCACACGAGTTATCAGTGAAATTTCATGCACACACACAAATAGAGATATACGGGAGACTCAGCTAAATCCGCAATATTAAGGGGATGATGGTAAACAATATAAAATAAGGGAAAGGTTGTCAATAATTAATCCTAACATTAACTTACTACAATAGCCTGTTTGTGACAAATTCTGTTCTTAAAATCTCATATGGCGTGGGGTGTCTAAATAAATTAATAACACTTTCGAAGGAATTTGAATTTGGTGACTTTCATGTTTTTTTATCCCAGGAATAAATTCATGATACGAACTAAATCTACAATGTGATAAATCTAATAATATGCTGGATTATTACCACTACCGCATAAATGCATTACCGAAATACATGAGATACTTCACAAAGTAATACACAGGTTTCCACGATTTTACCACCAGGTGGTAGCATTTGTCGTTTCGAAATTCACAGCCAAGAGAAATGAAGTAGTTGACTCAACACAACTGGTGAGAAAAACTTGTCTCTTGTACTAAGGTATCTCTGAAAAATATATATTTCAAGTGCTGCGGAATTAGCCGTATTGCAAAGTTTCCTCTACACGCGGCTGATTACAAAGATTAACGTATAATGTATTAGCTCGTTCTTCATGGAAAGCATAATATTCAGGTCGAAGGCATGATCATTACTCATTACTAGGCTTGGATCAATATGCTCGATAAAATCTCCAGATATGCTCGAAAACCATGTGTTTTATGCTCGATAGATATGGTCGAAAAAACCATTATAAACACATTATATGCTCGATAGATATGCTCGAAACCCCCATTATATGCGGTTAAATATGCAGAATATGCTCGAAAAACACCGTTAAAAACGATAGAAAGGAAAGTGAAACGAAAAAACCAATAACATACCTTTAAATACGAGCTTTATTTTCTAATTGTATGTATGATACACTGCAATATACTCGCATTCAAGTTTTACAAGTATATATAAGAGAAGTGCTCTTATAAAAGATACAGTTTAAAAGTTCATTTACAGAATGTTCTGAATTAGGCCAGTCAATGAAGTAGACCTGTATTGGTCTGTACAACAAGAAATTTTCTATGTTTTCAGTTTGGAATGATTTTCTTAAATCAGTCAATAAATGTTTCAATGAGGAGAACGACCTCACAAAAAGTTAAAAGCCTGCGGTTCTATTATTTGCACCAGATAGGCTTTTCAATAATTATTTCTGTTTTCGAACCTTAAGGATTGTCAGAGCCCGAATTCGGGGGAGAATTCGAAGAAAAACAAACTATTTAGACGAAAACCACAAGAATATGCATTTATATGCTTCTATTCTGAAAACAGCGGTTTTATGCATATATATGCTCGATAAATTTCAATTCTGTTGGTCCGAGAGAGGTGAAAATACCACCGAAAGGCTTATTTTAATGTGTACTATTTCAGGAAAAAAATATGCAAATATGCTCGAATCCGAGCCCTACTCATTACGATGGAGAAAGTATTACATATAGCCTAATGTAAAAGATTTCAATGCTGAATACTTATGAAGCCGGGAGTGTTTATTTGTAGGAATATTGTCCATTTGATCAGAAAGGAGCTCTTTTATTTCTTCTCAATGAGTGGTAGAAATGGAAATTTGTTGGAAGATGCGGTATAACAAATATATTTCATAGAGCTTTATAAATCCACTCCGAGAGCGTCGTGCACTTTACGAGGCACTCTTTCTCTCTATGTGATCATCTCTGTCATGAGCACGTTATCTTTGATCTAGTGTTTTCTTTCATCTTCCATTATTTCAACGGTTTCATCGCTTACCTGGGGAACTCTTCTCCTTATTGCTTTGTGGCAGATTCTCCACTGCTACACGGACGCCACACCACGCCGTGCTTGGGGAGCGAGCACGGAAATGGGCTGCTTGCCTGGCGATATATCGATATATGACATATCGAGAAGAAGCCTGCAACCGAGTGTTGTGCCACTGGTGTGTGATCTTAAATATTTGATTCAATAAATTCCACATGTAGGGGCATTAAGTAAGAGTCCCATGCATAATGCACACGGCGAATTATGACTAACGGCCCAAGATAACTCCTCTGTCTTTTAGCAAATTATTTTGGATGTGTAAATTTTGTTCAGTGTTCCCGTGGAAGCGCTCAATATCGAATCTTGTGTCAGATGATAATGTATATGGGGGTTGCCTGGTGCAGAGAAAGGGCTGGTATATATCACACACGCCCCGACTCCAGTTCCGGGCACAGAAATTGAACCATATTATTCACCACATGAGAACATCGTAACCACGTGCGCCAGCCATTTGAGCGTCCTTTCCTCCTGCCTCCTCTCAGACAATGGATGCTGGACGTGTATGTTATTGGCGGAGATGGAGTGAGGTCTAAAGAAGGGAGGGGGTAGTGGAGCAGCAATATAGTTGTCGTTGTTGATTCACTTGTTAGTCATGTAGCCCGTGTATTTGGGTGTGTGTGAAATCTGCCTGAAACAATTGCGATGGCTGTACTAATGTGTGAATTCGTTAATTGACCAGGAATTCAGCTAGGAGGCAGCCATTTTAAATAGGTGCCATCCTGACATTTGCCTGGAAAAGAAGTGGGAGACGTTTGCTGTTGTTATATTTAGGGACTTGGATATTGTGGTAATTTCAGCTCCGTGTACAGTGGGGTACGTAGAATTTTGTTAAAAACAGGTACCCTTCAAGCATTCCACCACCTACCACTCGATAGACAGTTAACCGGCACGATCAGAGGTTGAAGAAATACCGCACTCGTATTATTATTATTATTATTATTATTATTATTATTATTATTATTATTATTATTGTAATTATTATTATTAATATCATTATTATTATTAGCCTACTTTCGATTTTTGCAAAAAATGAAAGTAGACTTATGAGATCAATACAGGGCGAAAAAAGTGTGTCTGTCTGTGTGTGTGTATGTGTGTGTGTGAGTCTGTGTGTGTGTATGTGTGTGTGTGAGTCTGTGTGTGTGTGTGTGTGTCTGTGTGTGTGTGAGTGTGTGTACTCTGAATGTCTGTCCCCCCCTATCAATTCGAACACGGTGAATGCGAATTGAACGAAATTTGGTACAAAGGTAACACTAGCAAAGGACACCTCAGTGTCATGTTTTATATCACCGCCATCTTTACTAAAACTGAATGGCGGCCACTCAAACGTTCAAAACGTAAAATCAAATAACGACTAACCAAATCATCCGATCTCTACCAAATTTGGTAACAACATACCTTCGTATAGGATGCATCTTGTGACCAAACTACACGGTCGTCCGCCATACCATTTCAGGATGGCGGCCGTGCGAATTAAGCAAACTTTATAATCCATATCATGGGACCCACCAGTTCCGATTATCGAGCCGATAATCGTTTTAACTGTTCTAAAGGAAGAGGCACGTTCGAAATTAAAAGTTTATTTTGTAATACTATAGTGCAGACGTGATTTTAAAAAGCTGAGCTGATTCAGTAATAAGACAAGATGGCAGCGGATATCTTGTGCCTGACTTATATTTCACTAATTTGAGTATTGCATGCAATATAGCGTACTGATACAAAATAAATAAACTTTGTATGAAATGCTTTATATATAAATAATATACTCCAGTGATGAAATCGTTTAGTATAAATCATTATTTGCTAACAAGTTCTATGTAAGTCATTTTATATAGAACGATATTCGTTGACACAATTAGCTCAGTGGTAGAGCGTTAGCCTATCGCTCAAATGCCTATGGTTCAAACCCGATCAGAGCTAGGTTTTTTGCTTGAAATGTTATATGTTTATTGTTTTGTAATGACTCAGATGTTTTAAAATTAAGCGTTATATTGTGCATATTATGGTGTAAAATATATATTTAATTAAAACATAATTCGCCAGCAGATTTACTCGAGACATCTAGCTGCCAAAAAGGTAACTAGATTAACTTCCAGATTTTATTGAAAAGTTTCTTCTTCTGGCCGCTAGAATGCACTCGCTCTGTTAGGATTATATTGTTCGATATTTCACCACTAGATGTCTCGACTAGTCTACGTGGGGCTCCATTGATTACTACACCATTGGCATTCTATGCGCATCGAATTTGAAGAATGACAAGATGATACTACGATACATTTTTACTTTTTATTTTAAAGGGTTTGTAACAGCCTATTTTGCGTTACTTGAAAATGTTATTTGAAGTAAAGAACAAAACGATTTCACATAGTAACTGAATTCAAACCGTTGGTGTTAGTTCAGGATATTAATTACTACTTTTATTTCAGACAAATAGCAATCGAAAATATCCACATAGTTTGTATACACACGTCTCTGTAGGGTCATGGAAAGATTTGTTAATACAATTAGGGTTGTGAAAGCCATGCACAACCAGACGTGTAAAGACATGCCTCAACTCAATGTTGGATGTTGCCCACGGCAGGTCGTGTATGTAATAATAATAATAATAATAATAATAATGTTATTGGTTTTACATCCCTTTTAACTACTGCTGCTTTTACAGACACCGGGGTGCCGGAATTTTGGCCCGAAGGGGATCTTTAACGTGCCAGTAAATGTACTGACACGGCTCCCTCGCATTTGTGCACCCTCAAATGCCAGCTGACTGCGCCAGGATACGAACCTGCAACCTAGGGCCCAGCAAGCGAGAACGTTACCGCTGAGCCACGCAGCCAGTCCGGTCGATTATGTCTCCAGATCCATAACATTCTTGATATACTTCTTATCTTTCTTTCTTCAATGATGGTAGCAGTTTTTATCTAGGTTGTGGCGTTTGGTAGAGGTAAATCGTTTCTAAGGTCTTCAACAAAGAATAGTTCTATTATACTCTTTGATAATAACAACGAGTTATAACTATACTCATACATTTAGGAGAAAGTAGGCTATATGTTCTTTACTGAACATCTTGTTTTATTATTATTATTATTAATAATAATATTATTTTACTTCCGACATGAGCCATTATGGACTACGAGTTAACTATCAATATCAATATTGCTCTTGTTCGTCTGCCAGCTTTGATGTTGTGCCAGTATCTCTTGAGCCCATCACTCAGGGCCTTCTTCCAATCTTCTGAAAGAGGTTCCCTCCGTTTTGTGGGTCCTTCCCCTAACGTAAAACCCCAGTAATTTTGATAATTTGTCTAAATTCATTCCTATTTCCTCGGAAATACCGATTTCTGTAAGATCTGTATTGGTTATTGGAACCAAATTTTTTGACTTTTATCATTAACTAGCTATTTTACCCGGCGTTGCCCGGGTGGTGTATTTACATATAATAGAAAAATACATGCCAATATATTACGCAAAGCATATTCACTTAGCCACTAAGTGAGTTTAAAATATATTTCTCCTGGGCTCTGAAGTTAATGAAGTGCAATATTTTAACTCACTGTAAATCTAGGCCAAAGGTACTGTGGAGTAAAATAACGTGGTAGAGAATGCATCAATAACAAAAAGGGCTGTATATGCATATTTCTCAAGGACCTAGTGTCACAATTACAGTACTTTCCTAAGAGTCTATATTTTTGTTGTAATGGGTGTAATTAGGACGTCTTGTTCATATACTGTAGTTCTCTAATTTTATAAATGTTGCATCTACCTTTTTGAAAGGAAACGATATTTAAATTATTCAATGTTTGGATATAAAGTCATTATACTGGAGTCAAATATACTTACGATTTTTAACCCCGCACAAATGGTGTGATTAATGAGAAATGGCTTATTCATGTACATAAGTCAGTGTGAAGGCTACTTTAGCAGCATATTAAGGAATAGTATTGCTCTATTTACATGCCTATTATCTCATATTGGGAGGCTTTGGTGGTGTATTTGGTAGCATGCTGAGCTTCTATGCCCAAGGTCGCGGGTTCAAACCCAGCTGAAGTCATCAGAGTTTTGAAGAGCGTTAAAATCCCTCAGTATGCCTTCCATCGGAGGGGAAGTAAAGCCGGTGGACCCATGTCATAGATTTATGTGATGTAAAAGAACCATCCACTAACTACACTCATGTGAAGGTAAAGTTTGTAGGTTAAATTTGATTAACGCTATTAAGTTCCAACGTTCACCGTCAACTTCTGGTTGCGGTGGTATCTATTAGCCAAGTTTGCAGCTAGGTGTCGTTGACGGTAGCATTTGGTGGCAAAAGTAGGAACTACTAAAAACTGACTGTCTGCAGTCATATAACTCACAATAATACAGTCATCACAATTAACACCGGTTATCAGGTAGATCCTACACACATCCAAACTACACGGGGCTGCATGACCACGTTGTCGCAGCCCCTAAACACTGGATTCAACCAACCTATCTCACCTAGTTAAAGTAAATGCAGCAACGTATAATACCAGTATATTGTCAAATAAGATGCATTGATTGAGATCGCATTGGGCTTCTTTAGCCCCTAAAGTATTTCGTATGATAAGAAATATATTCCCTAAACACATACCGTAATGATCTCCAAAATGCTATAGCGGAGTACAAGGTGCTTAGAATTCGTGATAACTACACCATTATACAATATCATTCGTCAGTAAGCACTAAAATGACTAATGCATAGGAAAAACAAGATGTTCAGTAAATAACATATAGCCTACTTTCTACTAAATGCGTGGGTATTGTTACAACTCTTTGTCCTTTTCAAGGAGTATAATTCAATGTTGGTTGTAGTACTTGTTGAAATACAACGTGATATCTGGTTATTAAACATGAATATGAGGTGCCCATTGCTAGTGCAACCTCTGTAAAACAAATCATTCAAATTCGGTTTCACCGTGTTTGAATTGATATGGGGAAATGATTTGCACACATACATGGCCGCTATATGCAAACCATTGGCCTGATGACCTTGTAGTTCAATCAAAAGATGCTTCCCAAAAAAAGGTATGTTGTTGCAAAATTTCGTAGTGATCAAGTGATTAGGTTGGTTGTAATTTGATTTAAGCTTTTAACATTTGGGTGACCACCATTCTGTTTCCGTCAAGATGGCAGCGATATAAAACATGACACTGAGTTGCCCTTTGCTAGTGCTACCTATGTACCAAATTTCGTTCCATTTCGTTTGACCGTGTTTGAATTAATAGGGGGAATCAATTTGCACACATACATGGCCGCCATCAGCAAACTATTGTGCTGATGACCTTGTAGTTTGGTAAAAAGATTATTCATACATAAAGGTATGATGTTGCAACATTTCGTAGAGATCAGATGATTAGGTTGGTCGTAATTTGATTTAAGCATTTAACATTTGGGTGGCCGCCATTACGTTTTCGTCAAGATGGCGGTGATATAAAGCATGACACTGAGGTGTCCTTTGCAAGTGCTACCTCTATACCAAATTTCGTTCAATTCGGTTTCACCGTGTTTGAATTGATAGGGGGAATCAATTTGCACACCTACATGGCCGCCATCTGTAAACTATTATGTTGATGACCTTGTAGTTTAGTAAAACGACGCTCGCCATACGAATATATAATGCTGAAAAATTTGGTAGAGATCGGATGATTAGGTTAGTCGTAATTTGATTAAAGCTTTGAACATTTGGGTGGCTGCAATTACGTTTCCTTCAAGATGGCGGCGATATAAAACATGACACTGAGGGGCCCTTTGCTATTTCTACCACTGTACAAAATTTTGTTCAATTCGGTTTCACCGTGTTCGAATTGATAGGGCGGGGACAGACATTCAGATTACACACACTCACACACACAGACACACAGACAGACACACAATTTTTGGCCCTGTGTAGATCTCATTAGTCTACTTTCATTTTTTGCAAAAATCGAAACTAGGCTAATGCGTGTGAACGAACAGAAACGAACTATATAATGTATCGTATTCTTATGCAAACGTATTGTGGGATGAACACAATTATTTTGGAAACCAAGATCAGATACATGTACAAAGATCAGAACTGTTTGTCAACCAACAAACTGTAGTCATGGAAAACTGCCCATGGCGGTTCCTGGTGCCAAATTGTGTTACTACTGCCACACCTGGCCTCGTGGCAAACTGTGTTACTACCGCCAAGCCAGACCCCCTTGGAGTTGAGGTGGCTACTGTTGAAAACAGTTCGGAAATCTCATACGTCGGTTGTAATTCGTTGTTGCTGTCCTTATTGAGTCCATTGGCGTAAGTGGAGCGTTTTTCGTGTTTGGTTGATTGGCTGGTTAGTTGGTTGCTTGGTTTGTGGGTTGGTTGGTTGGTTGGTTGGTTTGTTGGCATGCAGCATTGCAGCGTTCGTGGCGTCATTGATTTACATGAGAATAATATATGTACAACGCTATTTACACTTCACTGGTATATAAGGGTGTCTTTGGGGTCACCACGATGGTAATTTCACTGCAACTATGCTTACATGACTACTGACCTGCGAGGATTAAAGCCGTTGAAATGGTTATGTTTATGCTATGTGTTGCTGCAGTAGTAACTTCTGTGTCTGAAGCTGACGCAGTTGTTCTTCCAGATCCTCCAACGTGTTTTATGACACAATCGATAATGTTGTGGTCAGCAAAATGTGGGATGAACACACTTTTTATTTGAAGAAATAGGTGATCAGATACATGTACAAAGAGCAGGACTCGTTTGCCATTAACCAAACTGTAGTCATGTGTACCGCTAGCCTTCGTCAACACTTTATTTATATCCTCTTTGGTCAACACTAATACCTTTGGATTGTCCCGGTTCGTTGTGGTACCTGGTGTCATTCTCTGTTACTACCGCCACATCGGTCCTGGTGGCAAACAATGTTCCTACTGCCGCAGCTACTGTTTGGTCCTTATCATCCGAAATCTAATCACAAAGAAAATAATGCTACTCTAAGAACAATCTGCAATAGTATGTCGAATGCAGGGTTTGCCAATGCATTTCTTGTTGATTTCATTTCCCTATTGTCCCCTGTAAATAAAAGTGATACGGATTCAGATTTTTATTGCGTTCAGATTTCTAATGTTTTTATCGTGCTTTAGATAATGAATGGTGTGGCCACTGCCTGCTGGATAGCATCCCTCCTGGCTGCTTTAAACTGCCTGCCCATTAAAAGATTACGGTATTGGTTTATGCGAACAACCTCGTTTCCAAATATAGACACTAAGAGTAGCACCAACCCCTGTGATCGCCGCTTTTTCAAGTCACTGTTACATAAATTTGTTTTGTATTGATATTAATGGTGAATTTGTGTTTTGTATTTTATGATGGCGTACTGCTGTGAGCGCTTTTGTAGATCAGAACAGGGCAAGTTTGAATACTGAGGAATCTCATTTCATGAGTTACCATCGAACAATTCACTGACTTATAAATACACACACTAACCTAATACAATCATCACAATAAGACGGGTTATCAGACAATTTCATCACACAGCCAAGTACAGGGGGCTACATGAGCACGATGTTTCAAAGCCCCTAAATTAATCAACTTCCCATTCTTCGGTGGCCGGAGGCTTTTCTTTTCCCTGTCTTTTAATGCCCTTATTCTTTTCTCTTCATCTCGTCTAGTATCCAAGTTAGATTTAAATTAGTTGGAAGTAGTTGTATTTTTATTATCATCCGTACCGTACGCGTAAATGAGCTAGACATTTCGCCCCTTGAAAACAATCACCTCCACCACAATGTATGTTTCACTTTCCTATAAATTGAAAATTTGCCCGTAAGTATGTGTCTGAATTAATATCATATTCTTTATGCTGATTTAATAACAAAGGAACTAACTTAGTGCCATGTTTTCGCATTTTTAGCTTACTTTTCACATTTTGCAAAAATGAGGAAAAAGTAGTCTTATGAGATCGGGAAAATGTGTGTCTGTCTGTCTGTCTGTCTGTCTGTCCTTCTGTCTGTCTGTCTGGCTGTGTGTGTTTCCCCCCCCTATCAACTCCTAAATGGCTGCAGCAATCAAAACCAAATTTAGTATGAGTAAAGATGTGCACCGGAATAGCTCACGTCCATATTTGAAAATGATGTCAGTGCTACCAACTGCTGAAAAAACGCACTAGAAATTTGAGCTCCATGTTGGATATCCTGCAAGGTATGCATAGGAGCTATTCCAAATTTGGCACACATGTAGATAATACTATTTCAGATTAATTTCCAGGAGGCTAACCATGACAGTGTTGCCAAAATAATTTTAAGCCTTCTGATAGGTCCAATGTTTAAATGCATATAACTTCTACACTATCAACTGGATTTCAACCAAATTTTGTATGTAATATCTGTACATAAACAGATATGACTGAGCGTATTCTTAGGAGCCACCAGGGCTGCCAACTGTTAATAATTGCTCTCTCTATTTTTTTTTATCCAAATACCAATATATCAGAATGTGTGCAAGCCGACAGCTTTAAACTATGCACACGTATAGTACCTGACATGTTTGATTAATTTTGGAGTAACTTATATACGTCAGTTCTACCAACATGATTCTAAGCCTGCTGATAGGGCCAATTTTTAAATACATGTAACTTCTATACTATCAGTAGGATTTCATCCAAATTTCGCATGTGCTATGTGCAACATATCAGATATGACTATAAGTATTCTTCAGTGCAATCAGGGCTGCCAACTGTTAATAAATGCTGTCTATATTTTTAGCCTACTTTCGATTTTTGCAAAAAATGAAAGTAGACTTATGAGATCAACACAGGGCGAAAAAAGTGTGTCTGTCTGTGTGTGTGTATGTGTGTGTGTGAGTCTGTGTGTGTGTGTCTGTGTGTGTGTGTGTGTGTGTGTGAGTGTGTGTACTCTGAATGTCTGTCCCCCCCTATCAATTCGAACACGGTGAAACCGAATTGAACGAAATTTGGTACAGAGGTAGCACTAGTAAAGGACACCTCAGTGTCATACTTTATATCGCCGCCATCTTTACCAAAACAGAATAGCGGCCACTCAAATGTTCAAAACGTAAAATCAAATTACGGCTAAACTAATCATCCGATCTCTACCAAATTTGGTGACAACATACCTTTATATAGGACGCGTCTTTCACGCAAAATTCAAGGTCATCGACCATGCCATTTCAGGATGGCGGCCGTGTGAATTATGCAACCATTTTAATAAATAGCTTAAGACCCACCAATTCCGATTATCGAGCCTAGGGGGGTTTAAGCTATCCTGAAGGTCGTGATCCGTTATTTATTATAATTTAATATTATAATATTATACAGTACGAGTGGCTTAAAAGAGCTGAGCTGTTTGTGTCACACGACAAGATGGCAGCTGTCCTCATGTGCCTGTCTTATATTTCAGTAGTTTTAGTATGTTGTATGTGATATACCGTACTGATACAATAATATAAACTTTGTATGAAATGATCTTTAATGAAGATGTACTGCAGTGAAGAAATCGTTTATTTAAAGTCATTATTTGCCAACAGTTTGTATCTAATATGTCAGTTAAGAACTGCTGACGTCATGGATACGGTTAGCTCTGGGCTAGCATGTTAGTCTGACACGCAGTTGACTGGGGATCGAGTACAGTTAGGTTTTTTTTTTCTTGAATTCTTTTACAAATGATGTGCACGAGCTTTTCCCACAGATACTGAATAAAATGTCATTTAGCTCAAAGGAGAGGATAAAGTATACACTCGTATATTAATAAAATCACAGTCCCAGCATCGCACATAAACAGAAGACATTAGAAAAAGGAGAATAGAAGAACTAGATACACGTTGTCATTAACCACAGCCTTCTTAATGCCTCTGTACGGTGCTGTCCTCTTGTGGGTTATGTGGGTAATATTGTTCCAAACATAACGCTGTGTAAATGCCTGAGCTGGCCTCCTGAAGTATGGCAATTTTGTAATACTGGTAGTTCAACTATTAGCCACGATCGCGCTCCGAATACCTTTAAACACTGCCAGCTGGATCGCCTCCCTCTTGGCTACTTTAAACTGCCTACTCATTCAACACCCATAGAACACTGCCATCGTAGTACATTACGATGGCAGTGCATAGGCGTACAAGATAAAGATTAATTCACTGATAGGTCGCAGCACCACCTACTGTGATTGGGGCGGAAGATTCTTAATTTTGCAGGCTGGCTTAATATAGAGATTAACGGACGTGAATGCATTACAATAAGTTAGTAGTTTTGTTATTCAATCATCATAAAGTATATAATATTGATCTTGACACTTACTGGCTTATTATCAATATAAAAGAAAACAAACAATACATTGTGGTTGGGGTGATTGTTTTAGGGATGAGGACAAAGAGTCATAAAGATACCCATACATTTAGGAGAAAGTAGGCTATATGTTCTTTGCTGAACATCTTGTTTACCCTAATATCAATATATCAGAAAGTATGCAAGCCAACAGCTCTATACTTTGCACACGTATAGCACCTGACATTCTAGATTAATTTGGAGTAATTAATACAAGGCAGTGCTGACAACATGATTCTATGCCTGCTGATATGTCCAATTTTAAAATACATGTTACTTTTATACTAATAAATGGATTTCATCCAAAATTGGCACAACAAGATATCATAATATTTCAGATTATTTCTGACCAGCACACGCATGGTATTGTTGGCAACATGCTTTTACGCCTGCTGATAGATCCAGTGTCTAACTGCATGTAACGTCCATTGGACTTCAACCAAATTTTGTATTCTGTACCTTAAGAGATGGAACTAAGAATATATTCAGTCACCAGGGCTGCCAACTGTAGTGCTCTATTAGGCTACATTATACCAGGTATATTTTGAACTAATTAGATATTTCGATATTACCAACTTAATTTCATCATTATTCTAGATAGGTTCATATTCTGTAGAATAATCATTGGCATGAAAAGTAGGCTGTATAGTTCTTAACGGAACTTCTTGTTCAATCTCGATATTAAGCCTCCAAAGTTAAAACTCTTCGTTTCAGGTATCGTCCCCTTAAAAAGCCGCGGTAGGTTGGTGCTGCAACCTAACGGTGAATTAACATACAGTATATCCTGTACGCGTCTGAGTGTTGAAGGGGCAGGCTGTTTAAAGCAGCTTGGAGGGATGCGATCTAGCTGACAGTGGGTGTAGCATAGCCTCTTACCGAGATAGATGGAAACTTGGTGGTCCCGTCTTCAGCTACTTTTGCCATGGAATTGGCCGGCCTTGCCTTTACTTCATTAGTTTATTTTCTGACTTTATTAGCCTTTGCTTGAGTGCAATAAGGCCGAAATCATAAGAATGAAAAAGACTATCGAAAATTCATGTACCGGTAGCCAGCGGTTTCTTTTGGGTCCTGAACTATGTGTATACAAAATTTGGTCGAGATTGGTGGAACGGTGTAGATTTGTATACGAAAAAAATCCACCCACCCACATAGGCCTACATACATACCCACATACAGAGTTTCACTTTTATATATACGATATTATTAGTCTATTATTAGGTAGATTTCATTAGAAAGCTAACTATTGCAATGGGTACCATGTTTCGACTTCCGGAAAATTTCGACATATCTTCGCGTTTCACATCCCCCAGACCCCAAAACCACCGTCAGTTCAAAAGTTTATATATAATTTATGTATATATGTATCTATCTATCTATCTATATATATATATCAGTTTCTTGTGGACACGATAACTGCCGTAATTTTGCACCAATCACTTTGAATGTTTTACATAATATGTATCCCTATAAAATCTCGGTCGAGTTCGTTAATGGGCAAAATCGGTCGAAGGGGGTGAAAATGGGGGGCTTTTTTCGAAAAAGTGAAATTTCGCTATAACTCTCTTAATACGTGAAATATCGAATCCCTTCAAAGTTCATAATATGTGTCGGATAAGTGCCAAAAATGTATGTCAAATAAGTTTTTTGATAGCACCAACCATTGACCAAAGGGGTGGAAAAAAGTGGGTTTTTCGGGAAACATTAATCATATCTCTCTTAATAGGCACAATATCAAAACCGTACAAAATGGAAAATATTCCCCTAATAAGTACCTAAAACGTTTGTCTGAAAGAATTTTTTATATGACCCACCATTACGCCAAGGGATGAGAAAAATGATTTCGGAATTTTAAAAAATGCCAAGTGCCATCAGAGGTTACCATAACAACGCTTTTAAATTGATAAGGGATGATCTATCAGAGGTTGCCAAGACAACGCCATTGACTAGATCACATTCATTTTTAGCCTACTTTTCACATTTTGCAAAAATGAGGAAAAAGTAGACTTATGAGATCGATCCGGGAAAATGTCTGTCTGTCTGTCTGTCTGTCTGTCTGTCCTTCTGTCGGTCTGTCTCTCTGTCTGTCCTTCGGTCTGTCAACTCCTAAACGGCTGCAGCAATCAAAACCAAATTTAGTATGAGTAAAGATGTGCACCGGAATAGCTCACGTCCATATTTGAAAATGATGTCAGTGCTACCAACTGCTGAAAAAACGCACTAGAAATTTGAGCTCCATGTTGGATATCTTGCAAGGTATGCATGGGAGCTATTCCAAAATTGGCACACATGTAGATAAGACTATTTCAGTTTAATTTCCAGGAGGCCAACCATGACAGTTTTGCCAAAATAATTTTAAGCCTTCTGATAGGTCCATTGTTTAAATGCATATAACTTCTACACTATCAACTGGATTTCAACCAAATTTTGTATGTAATATCTGTACATAAACAGATATCACTGAGCGTATTCTTAAGAGCCACCAGGGCTGCCAACTGTTAATGAATGCTTTCAATTTCTTTTATCCAAATACCAATATATCAGAAAGTATGCAAGCCAACAGCTTTAAACTATCCACACGTATAGTACCTGACATTTTAGATTAATTTGGAGTAACTTATATACGTCAGTTCTACCAACATGATTATAAGCCTGCTGATAGGACCAATTTTTAAATACATGTAACTTCTATACTATCAGTTG
Source organism: Meconema thalassinum (assembly GCA_946902985.2). NCBI lineage: Eukaryota > Metazoa > Arthropoda > Insecta > Orthoptera > Tettigoniidae > Meconema > Meconema thalassinum. The sequence continues at coordinate 1,509,339,529 of OX336388.2, forward strand.
GATTTCAACCAAATTTCGTATGTGATATGTGTACCATAACAGATATGACTATAAGTATTGTTAAGAGCAATCAGGGCTGCCAACTGTTAATAAATGCTGTCTATATTCTTTTAACCCTAATATCAATATATCAGAAAGTATGCAAGCCAACAGCTCTATACTTTGCACACGTATAGCACCTGACATTCTAGATTAATTTGGAGTAATTAATACAAGGCAGTGCTGCCAACATGATTCTATGATTGCTGATATGTCCAATTTTAAAATACATGTTACTTCTATACTAACAAATGGATTTCATCCAAAATTGGCACAACAAGATATCATAATAATTCAGATTATTTCTGACCAGCACACGCATGGTATTGTTGGCAACATGCTTTTACGCGTGCTGATAGATCCAGTGTCTAACTGCATGTAACGTCCATTGGACTTCAACCAAATTTTGTATTCTGTACCTTAAGAAGTGGAACTAAGAATATATTCAGTCACCAAGGCTGCCAACTGTAGTGCTCTATTAGGCTACATTATACCAGGTATATTTTGAACTAATTAGATATTTCGATATTACGAACTTAATTTCGTCATTATTCTAGATAGGTTCATATACTGTAGAATAATCATTGGCATGAAAAGTAGGCTGTATAGTTCTTCATGGAACTTCTTGTTAGCCTACTTTTCACACTTTTCAAAAATGAGGAAAAAGTAGACTTATAAGATATATCCGGGAAAATGTGTCTGTCCTTCTGTCTGTCTGCCTGTCTGTCCTTCTGTCTGTCTGTCCTTCTGTCTGGCTGTGTGTGTGTGTCTCCCCTATCAACTCCTAAACGGCTGCAGCAATCGAAACCAAATTTAGTATGAGTAAAGATGTATACCGGAATATCTCAGGCCCATATTTGAAAAAGATGCCAGTGCTACCAACTGCTAAAAAAACGCACTAGAAATTTGAGCTCCATGTTGGATATCTTGGAAGGTATACATGGGAGCTATTCTAAAATTGGCACACATGTAGATAATACTATTTCAGTTTAATTTCCAGCTGGCCATACATGACAGCTTTGCCAAAATAATTTTAAGCCTTCTGATAAGTCCAATTTTTAAATGCATATAACTTCTACACTATCAATTGGATTTCAACCAAATTTTGTATGTAATATGTGTACATAAACATATATTACTGAGTGTATTCTTAAGAGCTTCCAGGGCTGCCAACTGTTAATAATTGCTCTCTATTTTGTATCCAAATATATCAGAAAGTATGCAAGCCGACAGCTTTAAACTATGCACACGTAAATTACCCGACATTTTACATTAATTTGGAGTAACTTATATACGTCAGTTCTACCAACATGATTCTAAGCCTGCTGATAGGACCAATTTTTAAATACATGTAACTTCTCTACCTACAAATGGATTTCATCCAAAATTGGCACAAAAATATATAATATTTCAGATTATTTCTGACCAGCACTCGCATGACATTGTTGCCAACATGCTTTTACGTGTACTAATAGATCCAATGTCTAAATCCATGTAACGTCCTTTGGACTTCTACCACATTTTGTATTCTGTACCTTAGGAGATGGAAGTAAGAATATATTCTGTCACCAGAGCTGCCAACTGTATTGCTCTATTAGGCTACATTATGCCTAGTATATCTTATTTCTAACTAATTAAGACATTTCGATATTACCCTCTTAATTTCGTCATTATTCTAGATAGGTTCATATACTGTAGATTAATCTATGGCATGAACCTTAATTTTAAGAAAAGTAGGCTCTTAAGTTCGTCACGGAACTTCTTGTTCCATCTGACTATGAGGAAAGCGGCTAACTGGTAGCATGCTGAACTTCTATGCCCAAGGTGCTGGTTCAAAGCCGGCCAAAGTCGCCGGATTTTCTAAGAGCGCTAAAAATCCGTCAGCATGCTTTCCTTCGGAGTGGAAGTTACAACGTTCGTTGCTAGTTGCTGGTTGCGGTGGCATCTAGCAGCCAAGTTCACAGCTAGGTGTCGTTGAGGTTAGTATTTGGTACAAAATTAGGTACTACTACTTAAAATTGACCGTCTGCAGACCTTACCTGAAATACAGACTAATACATTCATCACAAATAACACCGTTTATCAGACAGATTCTACACACACCCAATGTACAAGGGATTACATGACCACCTTGTCGCAGCACCTAAACTGAGGAACCAACCAACATCTCTGCGGGAGATAAAATTTTGCGTGAAGAAGTAACAGACTGTTAGATAGTTATACATTAGTTCCAAACCTTGCATAAGGACAGTGTGATCACAAGTATAAAAATTAACCCCAAATGACAAGAAGGTTACCATCCCCATAAGACAGTAAAATGTTAAAAGTATGCATAGAAAGACGAAAAAATGTTGACTAACCTCCTATTGTAAAATACTTTCTCGCAATAAATGAGGTCTGATCCTCCTACGAAAACCTGCATATTTTGCCTATTATAGCCTATCCCCTAGTTTGCCCGGTGAAATCTACCTCCGCCTTCCGGCGTGCCGAGAGGAATTTTTATAATTATTATTCTGTCGTCTTTGATCTACATTGGGCCGTGATAAACAATCGGATGACTTGCCAGTCTCTTTTTCTTTTCCCAGAAGTTCTTCACATGATCGCTAAGTTTTCTCCTTCTGCTTTCAGACCAGATGACCTTGGTTTTATGACCTATGATTTTCCTGAAACGTTTGAATTCATCAACCTACCCTCGATACCCTGTTTTGGTTAGTATATCTTCTGGATTAATTTCAACTTCTTGGAGATCCTTTCTTATTTCTTCAAGCCATTTCATTATTATTAAAATTATTAATATTATTGTATGTCTGCTCCTTATTATTCCCGCTTTCAAAGGGGTTGGGGATGAGACGCGATGAAAGTCAATGAGGCGGATGTTTCTTATGCCTGGATGCACTTCCTGATGGCAACCACATGAGAGGAGTTAATGAGAGTTGAAATTTATTAATATGAATGAAACGGGGCACAATGATGTGGAAGGAAGTGGCCGTGATCTGTCGGAAGGTACCGTCCCAGCATTTGCCTGGAGTTGATGATGGGAATCCACGGAAAACCATTCAGTGGACGGCCGACCGACTCCACAGAGATCTTGGTCCGCTTGGCCTAGCACTGCGAGTTAGTGAGCGTAGCTACCGCTATCGGTATTCTTCTTCTTGTTTCGAATAGGCCATCTATGGACCACGACGTTCAACTGTTACATTTGGAGTGGGCTTTGATGTTTGCCCAGTAGTTACGCATCCTCTGGCTGTGTTGTTCCCTCCTCTCCTGGGTCCAGAGGGCACCTGTTTTCTTTCTTGACGGTTTGTCCTGGAACATCAATTGCTGAAGCATCTTCCTGAGAGATGTCCGGTCTTTTAAGACTCTTTCCGTCCCTCCAAGTTCTTGCAGATCTTTGCTCACTTCCCACAACCATGGTGACTTGGTCTTCCGCTTTTGCCAGTAACCGAGGAGCTGATTGGTCAACCTGGTAGGATGCATCCTGTAGACTTGTCCATAAAATGAAAATCCACAGCCTGCTTCCAGTCTCCGACCGGGTCAGGAATGGAATGAATGAAGCCCCCATCTAGCGGCGAGGATATGAACTGTGCCGGCTGCCGAGGCCTGACGCACTCCGCTGGGGCAATGATTAAATGAATGACAGATGAAATGAAATGAGAGTGGAGAGTGTTGCTGGAATGAAATTGTGACAGGGAAAACCGGAGTACCCGGAGAAAAACCTGTCTGCCTCCGTTTTGTCCAGCACAGATCTCACATGGAGTGACCGGGATTTGAACCACGGACCCAGCGGTGAGAGGCCAGCGTGCTGCCGCCTAAGCCACGGAGGCTTCTGTCCATAAAATGCTAGACGTTATTTCCTAACAACATCCGTGATTCTTTCACATACGTGTAGAGTTCTTGATTAGGACGCATTCTGTATTCATTACCTTCCTTAACAGGTCCCAATATCTTCCTCATTATCTTTCTCTCCTGTACTTCGAGTTTGTCCGTGAGTCCCTTCCGGTGGAATACAAGACATTCTGAAGCATATAAGGCTTCAGGACGTATAACTCTCTGGTAGTTGTCTCACTTTAGTCTTTCGGGAGTGACACTTCTTATTATATTTGTTCTTGGTTAGTTGATAAACCATTTCTAACTTGTTAACTCGAGTTGATAATGCCCTTACTTCCGAGAGATTCGGTTCAAGCCATTCTCCTAGGTACTTATATCTGTCAGTTTTCTTGATCTCTCCCTGGTCCAAATGCAGTGTACAAGGAGATTCACTGTTGTTTGTGATGTACTGTGTTTTTTCAAGTGACACATATAGTCCTACCTTAGCTGCTTGTTGCGTGAGAACATTAAGTTGTTTCACAGACGTTTTTATTGAATGAGATACAAGTGCCAGGTCGTCGGCAAATGCCAGGTAATCAACACTGAGCCCATTGCACTTGAGTCCCAAAGTGATACCACTTGGTACCCCCTGACTAGTTAGCTCCTATCGCCACTCCCTTATCACCTTTTCCAGGGCACAGTTAAAGAGGAGAGGTGAGAGACCGTCTCCCTGTCTTACTCCTGACTTAATTTCAAAGCTTTCAGAGAGGGCTCCTCTGAACTTCACTCGTGACATGGTGTTCTTTAAAGTCTGTTCGATAAGGTTATGTGTCTTCTCGTCTAGTCCTAGTTCTTGCAGGATCTTCATGAGAGTAGGTCTGTCAACCGAATCATACGCCTTCTTAAAATCAACAAAAATGATGACATATTTCTTACTAGCCATTTTTGCTTGCCGTAGCACTGATTTCAAGTTCAGTATATGTTCCGTACAAGAGCGTACTTTTCTAAATCCTGCCTGGTATTCTCCTAGTCGAGGGTCTAGCTGGGTTTCAGCTCTGTTTAACAAGGCCTTAGAAAAGATCTTGTATGTCACAGGTACTAACGAGATTCCTCGATAGTTGTTGATGTCGGTCAAGTCTCCTTTTTTATGTAGGGGATGAATGAAAGCAGAGGTCCAATCACTAGGCAATGTTTCAGTCTCCCAAATGTCATGGAAGATTTCTGTCAACTTGCCTATAGTTCTATTCCCAGCTTGTTTCCATAGTTCCGCTACAATTGAGTCTTCACCTGATGCTTTGTTGTTTTTCAAGGACTTGATGATGTCTATCACTTCTTCTTTGGTTGGTGGTTGAGAGTTTGGTTGCCTGATGGTGTCTTGATAAGTGAAGAATGTGTCAGGTGATTCACAGTTAAGGAGATTCTCGAAGTACTTGGCCAGAAGGTGGCAATTGTCCTTATCATTATAGGCTATCTGTCCATCCGGTCCTATGAAGTGGAGGCTGGGAGGATTATAACGGCTGAGGTTCCGTTTAAAGCCTCTGTAGAAATTTCTGGTGTTGTTCTTCTTGAAATCGTCATCCAACTGAGTCAGTTGGTCCTTTGTGAACTGTCGTTTTACTTGTCGGATGATCCTGGCAGTTAACTTTCGTTGCTCTATGAACTTATCCCTGTTATTTTGTGTCTTCTGTGAGTTCCACTTAAGCCAGGCTGCTTGTCTCTATGTCACCGCTTCATCACAGGTAGTCGTCCACCAGGCATGCTTCTTCTGCTTCAGTAATTGCGCAATCTCCGTGGCAACTTTCACTAGGTTCTCCCTCACTTCATCCCAGGGTATCCATTTTCTCCGTGAACTGTTTGCAATTTGAAAGTTTTTCTAAATCAAACTTAGTAAGTTTGTGTGACTTTGTTTATTTAGTATTCCGAGGTAGAAATCTTAGCTTGACCTTGGAGAGATAGTGGTCGGAGTCCAAATTTGCTCCTCTTAACACTCGAACATTCTGGATCTCTCTATGGGACTTCTTTGAGATGGCAACATGGTCTATTTGGAATACTCCCAAGAGACAGTTAAGTGATGTCCAGGTCTTTTGCTTCCTTGGCAGTCTCTTGAAAGCCGTCGACTTCATTACCAAGTTGAAGGCCTTACAAAGTCCTACTAGGCGCTCTCCATTCCTATTTGTCCTTGTGTGGGCCGGCAAATCTCCCACAATGTCTCTGTACTTGCGTTCTTTCCCTAGCTGGGCGTTGAAGTCACCGAGTAAGATGATTGTATGACGCTCTGGGACCTTGCATATGATGTCCTCTAGATCTTCCCAAAACTTGTCAGTATTTTCAGGGTTACGCTTATTGTCCTCATTGATGGGTGCATGGACATTTACTACAGTGTAGACCTTGTTTGTGCACCGGAAGGTTATTAAAGACACTCGACTATTGATTGAGCTGAAGTCAATAACTGAATCCAGTATCTTATGGCTTACAATAAAACCAGTCCCCAGGTATGGTACGTTCTTCATTCTCCTACGTCCTACCTTTCCTTTGAAAATACGGTAGCCCTGGGAGTCAAAGGCATGTTCATCAATATATCTGGTTTCCTGTATTGCTGTGAGCAGTATCTTGTGATTAGTCAAAGTGTCTGTTAAATGCTTCAGTTTGCCTATCTTAAGTAGCGAGTTGATGTTCAGTGTGGCGAAGTAGTTCTGTTGTTTATGTCTGATCTTGTTGTTAGTGGTTCTAGGACGATCCGACCCGTCCTTAAAGCATGTTGGTGTGGGCTCCCCAGACTACAAAGGCCCACTAACACCGCCGACAGCGGAGGTGGATTTGATACCACCTGGGGTAGTTAATTCCGTGCGTTTACTTTCCATGCTTTAGTTGAAGATTGGTTAGGGGGATCAGAGGTTTAACCCCCTGATCAAGTTACTACCGAGGTTGTATTATTATTGTATTATTATTATTATTATTATTATTGTATAGGCTAATTAATAAGGAAAATCATACATAATTAATGTATTATATAAACCCGGCCGAAGTCGTCGGATTTTTTAAGAGCCTTATAATCCTTCAGTATGCCCTTCTTCGGAGGGGTAGTAAAGCTGGCGGTCCCATGTCATAGATTTATGGCATGTAAAAAACCTTACACTAATTAAACTTGTGTGAAGCTAAATTTGCAAGTAAGATTTCGTTGAAACGCTCTATCAAAGTTCCAACGTTCACCACTGGGTTTCAGTGACATCTGGTAGCGAAAGTTGGAACTACTTGAAATTCATCGGAACTTGTAGCTCACCCCATGGGTGTATGCATTGAAGCAGCTACAGCCTCTGGCGAGCCGAACATGTCCTCGGACACTAACGGCACTAAAAGCCATACGCTAAATATACGGTATGTATTATATTATATTGTACAGAATATAGAAACATTTTCGGCCTCATTTTTAGGTAGATTTCATTAGAAAGCTAACTATTGCAATGGGTGCCATGTTTCGACTTCCGGAAAATTTCGACATATCTTTGCGTTTCACATCCCCCAGACCCCAAAACCACCGTCAGTTCTAAAGTTTACATATTATTTATGTATTTACATATATACCAGGTGGCCCCTTTGCGCCGTGCAATCTACTTATAAGTATCCCGCATGTACGGGTGATGAACGGGAGGTCTAATAACTGAATTGCTAAGGGGTAACCTAGCATGCAAGCCGGTTACGTCAGATTGCCAAGAGATAACAACCAGATGGCCACACGCTGCATGTTCCCCAGTAGCCTACTCCCATCTAATGCGCCCCATAGCAGTATGAAGCCTCGCTGGCGAGCACAGACGGTAGACGTCTATCTGGAATCACCAGTGCTTACCGTCTACGAGCTTCAACGTCATTACGACCAGCTTCTCCATAGATTAGTGTAATGTCCGTGTACTCATCAATGCTGAATACACCTGCCACCGTCAATATGTTGCCAGCAAGTGTCATGTTGTTGGACCACATATGAGTCTATTACGCTCTCAAATGCGAGGATCCAAAAGGCAATGGGGTGCATTAGACGGGTAGCCATGAGGAGCATGCAGCTAGCGGCCGTCCGGTTGTCATTCCTTCGTATTCTGACGTAATCGGTCTGCGTTCAGTGTGCCCCTGTGGAAATCAGTTAACAGGCATCCCATACAGCATTAGTGTATGCGGGACACCTAAAACTAGTTTGCACAGGGCAAATGTATATGTATATCAGTTTCTTGTGGACACGATAACTGCCGTAATTTTGCACCAATCACTTTGAATTTTTTACCGAATATGTATGCCTATAAAATCTCGATCGAGTTCGTTACTGGGCTAAATCGGTCGAAGGGGGTGAAAATGGGGGTCTTTTTTTCGAAAAAGTGAAATATTGCTATGACTCTCTCAATATGTGAAATATCGAATCCGTTCAAAGTTCATACTATGTGTCGGATAAACCCCAAACATTTATGTTAGAAGAGTTTTTTATAGCACCAACCATTGACCAAAGGGTGTGGGAAAAAGTGGGTTTTTCGGGAAACATTAATCATATCTCTTTTAATAGGCACAATATTAAAACCGTACAAAATGGACAATATTCCCCTAATAATTACCTAAACCTTTTGACCGAAATAATGTTTGATATGACCCATCATTACGCCAAGGGATGAGAAAAATGATTTCGAAATTATAAGAAAATGACAAGAGCTATCAGTGGTTGCCATGGCAACACTACTAAATTGATGAGGGATGAGCCATCAGACGTCGCCATGACAACGCACTTGCACGAGATCAGATTCAGATTTCCATCTGACTAAGTGTGAAGCGGCTTCGGTGACGTATCTGGCAGCATGCTGAACTTCTATGCCCAAGATCGCGGGTTCAAAGCCGGCCAAAGTCGTCGGATTTTCTAAGAGCGCTAAAAATCCCTGAGTATGCTTTCCTTTGGAGGGGAAGTTCCAACGTTCGTTGCGAGTTGCTGGTTGCGGTGGCATCTAGTAGCCAAGTTCACAGCTAGGTGTCGTTGACGGTAGTATCTGATAGCAACATTTGGAACTACTGCTTGAAATTAACCGTCTGAAGTCCTTACCTGAATTACAGACTAATACAGGCATCACAATTCACACCGTTTATCAGACAGATTCTACACTCACCCAAAGTACACGAGGTTACATGACCGCGTTGTCGCAGCCCATAAACTGAAGAACCAACCAAAATCTCTGCGGGAGATATAATTTTGCGTGAAGAAGTAACAGACCGTTACATAGTTACACATCAGTGACGAAACCTTGCATAAGGACAGTGTAACCACAAGTATAACAAGTAGTTCTGTGAAGAACTATACAGCCTATTTTCATATATCCTACTTATGTTAACTGCCACTATGAACATACAATATTTCAGTTTGATTGCTGTAATAGATTCGTAGATGTTGAGAACCAACTAAATATTTCGGATGATCGCCATGTTGGATTTTATATATATATATATGTAGGTCCCAGAGTTATGTACTGTTACATGAAGATTATTGTGTACGTGTAGCATTCAAATTTCAATCGCATGATTAGGACACAAGAAGTAACAAGGAGATTTTAAAATTTCACACAGCTGCCATCTTGTGGTTATGGAAACAATTGAAATAAATTAGATGCCGGTGGATTAAAATTCGTATAAGGATTTACTGTACCAAGTTTCACTGCACTATGATGGTTAGATTACAAGAAACAACCATGTGAATATTTATACTTCGCGTCGCCCACATGTTGGATTTTTGATCACCAGGTTATTGAAAGTCCTATAGGTGAATTTATGTTCTTAGCCCCTATGAACATAAAGAAATTCAGTTTGATTGCTATAATAGATTCGTAGATATTCGGAGCCGTCTAAATATTTTGGATGGTCGCCATCTAGGATTGTTAAATGTATAGGCCATAGAAGCGTGTACCATTAAAGGAAAATTATTGCGTAGGTTCATTATTCAAACTTTCACTTCGATCGCATGATTACGACACAAGAAATAAAAACTTAATTTTAAAATTCGCACAGTCGCCATTTTGAGGTTATGTAAACAATTGAACTAAATTGGATACCAGTGCATTACAATGTGTGTAAACATTTCCTGTACCAGATTTCATTGCGTTTGGAACAATAAATCGCGAGAAAGGTCTGTTAAATTTTTAATTCGCTTGGCCGCCATGTTCGTTTTGTAGTTAAGTGGTTTTTGAAAGTCTTATAGATGAACTTCCAGTAGTGCCTTTTATCTCCGTACAAAATTCCAGGGCGATACCGCTAATAGTTTCAGAGATATAGAATGCCGGTGAAATATTTCGCACATTCGCCATCTTGTGGTTATGTAAACAATTGAACGAAGTTTGATGTCGGTGTATTAGAATGTGTATAAACACATACTGTACCAAGTTTTATTGCGTTTGGTTGGTTAAATCGCGAGAAACGTCTATTTAAAATTCGCAAATTCGCGTGGCCGCCATGTTGGTTTTGTAGTTACCAATTTTTCAATAGTCACATAGGTGAACTTCTAGTAGCTCCCTTTATCACCGTAAGAATATCCAGGGTGATATCGGGAATAGTTTCGGAGATATTGAATGCTGGTGAAATATTTCGCACAGCCGCCATGTTGGATTGGTGAGACGTAACAAAATTCGAAGGGCACGGTCGGGGTTGCGCGGAATAGTGCTATAAACTTACCGAGTTTCATTTAAATCGCTCCATCCGTATAGAAGTTATTAGGGGGGAACCCACACACACCTCTCTCACACACACACACTGTCACACGGAAAAAGGTGATCTCATAAACCTATTTTTTCAAAATTGAAAATAGGCTAAAAATGGACTCCATATCACAAGAAGGTTACCGTCATCATAAGACAATAACATGTTTAAAATATGCATGAAATTACGAAAAACAAAGTTAATTATTCTCCAATTATAAAATACTTTCTCGCAATAAATGAGGTAGCAGGTAGGGACCCTCTTCGGAGGTTGCCCTGCCCAGGGATTGGCGCCCCAGAGGGATTGGTGAGTCCCAGAGCATACTGGCCCTGAGTGCACCATCTGGTAAGGGTCCCAGCTCAGGTTTACGAGTGAAGACCTCAACGGAATCTACAGCGGAGAAGATGGACTTCGGAGCGGTGGAGATTGCGGACGAGGCAGCCCAGTACTCAGGGAATAATGTGAGTGCACTAAGCATCAGCAGCGTCTGTTTCCCATGTTAGGGGCGGCTGCAAGGGCGTCTGTTCTCCATGTAAGGGGCGGCCTGAATACTTGCTGGCAGTAGCTCTAAAATGCCTTTGGGAGTGGCGACCCCATTGTAATTAACGCTCCTGAATAAGATTCGGAGAGGCCAACTTTGAAGGCGTTCAGTCTTCACCCCTAGTAAATCTCTTTACTAGTTCACATACGATGATAAACAACGACGCAGATGTCACTACCCCAGGGAGTATCCAATCTCCCGTCACCAATGGTGTCGCATTCAGGCCTTCGGACTCTGGGGAGCCTGACCTCATCGTGCGGGGAGAGTCGGAGTTCCCCAATACTGTCAACCGATTGAGACTCAAAACTATCACACACATTGGAACTATCAATATTCAAACTCTTTGTAAGACCGGAAATCTCAAGCAATTGGCCGATATCCTGAATAAACGCAAAATTTCAATAACAGCAGTCCAAGAAACCAGATTTACTGATGATGTGGCTTTTGAGTCGGAAGGTTATAGAGTATTTAAGGGGAAGCCGGCGTCTAAGAATAAACAAGGCTCTAGCGTTTTTGGAACATCCTTTTTAATAAGACGTGATGTGATGGATTCTGTCATTGGATTCACATCAGCTAGCGAACGTATCTCCGTATTATCTCTCAGATGTGGCAACAAGGGATACTCTATTGTAAATGCACAAGAGCCAGTTAATGATGACAACAAGAAGAACCCTGAAAAGGTCCAAGGTTTCTGGCAGTTGCTAGACGACGAGATCAGTAAGATCCCCGATCACCACGTCATGTTCCTGGTAGGTGACTTCAATGCTCAACTGGGCAAAGAATGACAGTACCAAAACATACTGGGGCCATATACAGCACATAGACGAACCAATACCAACGGCAAACGCTTAATTGAACTGTGTAGGTTGTACCAATTAAAGATCATGTCCACAGTTTTTCCTAGAAAGGCAAGATACCAGACCACCTGGCAGTCACCGAACACTGCTATGGGATCATTTCAAATCGATCACTTTGCAATCAGTGTAAAGATTGGAAAGAGATCATGAATGTCAGAGTTCGAAAAGGTTGGAATGTTGACTCTGACCACTTCTTCACACAAATTAAGACCAGATTATTACCTAAACGAAAGATACCTCCTACCATAATTCCACCACGGATTGATCCACAATTCCTTATGGAGAATAGAGAACGCTTTAAATCTGACATCATGCAAAATGAAATGAAAAACTGGAACCACCTGAGGTCCACTATATGCGAATCGACCAATAATCTCGGACAACCTCGAAGGAAGCGACGCCATAGATGGTGGAATTCTGAATGTGACCTTGCAGTTGATGAGCGTGCTGCTGCTTGGATGAAGTGGAACTCGACAAAACGATAAGAAGATTGGGAGAATTTCACAGTGGTTCGGAAACTGTCGAGCAAGACCATAAGGCGTGTGAAGAGATCTTACGATAGGTCAAGACTGGAAAAGTTGGATGAAGAATTTAAAATGTATAACACCAGAAACTTTTATCAGGTCTTCAAAGAGGAACTCTCTGGGTATAGACCACAATGCCTTCACTTCAAGGATACAGCCGGGGACCTGGTCACCAGCAACCGCGAGAACGTGGAACTTTTGGCAAACTACCTTGAACAATTGCTTAATTGCGAAGAGCCCACGGACAGATTGCCTGTTGAAGATCCTCCAGAGATACACCTGGCATCTAACCCACCAACTTTGTAGCAAGTTGCTAATGCCATCAACCATCTTAAGAACTACAAGGCACCCGGGGAAGATGGAATCATTGCAGAAGCCCTGAAAGCAGGTGGAAATACGATCGCAGAGGCCCTACACCAGATCTCAATCGAATGTTGGGAGACTGGCAGGATCCCTGATGACTGGAAATCAGCTGTCATACACCCTTTACATAAGAAAGGCGATCACAGTAATGTAAACAACTACCGGGGGATATCTCTGCTGTCAATAGCATACAAAGTGCTCTTCAGGATTTTACTGGACAATGTAGAGAGTCAATGTCACCAAACTATTGGTGAATATCAAGGAGGATTTCGGCGTGGAAAGTCCTGTACTGAGCAGATCTTCAATCTGAAAACCATTCTCCAACTAAAACAAGTAAGGAGTACGAACATTACTGTGGTTTTCGTCGACTTCGCAAAATCTTATGATTCCATCTACCGCCAGACACCGTTCTCAATACTCCAAGAACGAGGTGTGGATTATAACACACGCACCCTCATCAAACAGACTCTCACGGATACAACCACTAAGGCGAAGTTCAGAGGAGAACTATCTCGGAGTTTCAAGATCAAAACCGGAGTACGACAGGGTGATGGTCTCTCGCCCATTCTGTTTAATCTGGTGCTTGATAAAGTCATCAAGACATGGAAATGCACATTGAGGAATCTAGGAATCAAACCAGTTGCCATTGGAGCTGGAACCCGAAGAATCGAGAGCAGGTGCCTTGCCTTCGCAGATGACATTGCAATCTTGGCCAACAACTCTAAGGATGCTGGCATAGCTGTCCAAGCCCTGCACGAGATAGCGGTGAAATCTGGATTACAGATATCTTACGATAAGACCAAGTACTTTGAAAATCGGCACTACGGAAACACCCCTTTGACGACCATACATGGAACGATTGGAAGAGTCAATCACTTTCGTTATCTTGGTGAATGGGTCCACCCCAATGGTAGAGATGGCACCTCCATCTTAGCAAGGCGTACCAAACTCAACGCAGCATACCAACTATCCCACAATTTGTACAACAAGAAATGCATTTCGAGGAATGCAAAGATCTGTCACTACAGAACTGCTGTCAGACCACAGTTTCTGTATGCCGCAGAGACCCTCTTGATGAACAGAAAAGGCACCATGGATGACCTGGAGAAAGCCGAAAGACGTATCCTCAGGAAAATCCATGGCCCAAGATTGCTCCCAGATGGAACCTACCGTTTGAAATCTAATTCTGACCCGTATCGACAGTTAGAATCAGCCAATACCAGTATGCGACGTAGGAGGCTAAAGTTCTATGGGCACCTACAATGAATTAACAGCAACAGGCTTACCAAGAAGATCTTCTCCTTGGTTAAAACCTACAAGACTGGAAGCCCGTGGCTTAATGAAGTACTAAAGGACTTGGATTCGGCTGGAATTGTTGACCTTGATGTAGAAGATCGTTCTAAATTTTGTGCTATGGTAGAATCTTGGACCCCACCACCTAGAGTCTCTAAATGTCGGAAGCCCCTTTCGCAGGAGAGAAAGGAGAAATTATCAGCAGGGCTCAAGAGATATTGGGAACGGAAAAGAGCATCGAAGAACTAGTCATAAGTGCTCCGTAGTGGGCTTAAATCAATAATAATAATGAGGTCTGATCCTTCTACGAAAACCTGCATATTCTGCCTATTTTCTCCTATCCCCAAGTTTGTCCGGTGAAATCTACCTCCGCCTTCCGGCGTGCCCAGAGGACTTTTTTCCGTCTACAGTCCTTACCTGAATTACAGACTAATACAGCCATCACAATTCACACCGTTTATCAGACAGATTCTACACTCACCCAAAGTACACGGGGTTACATGACCACGTTGTCGCAGCCCATAAACTGAGGAACCAACCAAAATCTCTGCGGGAGATATGATTTTGCGTGAAGAAGTAACAGACCGTTACATAGTTACACATCAGTGTCGAAACCTTGCATAAGGACAGTGTGACCACAAGTATAACAAGATGTTCAGTAAAGAACATATAGCCTACTTTCTCCTAAATGCTTGGGTATTGTTATAACTCTTTGTCCTTTTCAAGGAGTATAATTGAATGTTGGTTGTAGTAGCTTGTTGAAATACAACGTGCTATAGGGATATTAAACATGAATATGAGGTGCCCTTTGCTAGTGCTACCTCTGTAAAAAAAATCATTCAATTCGGTTTCACCGTGTTTGGATTGATATGAGGAATGGATTTGCACACATACATGGACGCTAATTGCAAACTATTGGGCTGATGACCTTGTAGTCAGTCATAAGATGCTTTCCACAAAAAGGCATGTTATTGCAAAATCTGGTAGAGATCAAATTATTAGGATGGTCGTAATTTGATTTAAGCTTTTAACATTTGGGTGGCCGTCATTCCGCTTCTGTCAAGATGGCGGCGATATAAAACATGACACAGAGGTGCCCTTTGCTAGTGCTACCTGTGTACCAAATTTCGTTCAATTCGGTTTGACCGTGTTTGAATTGATAGGGGGAATCGATTTGTACACATACTTGGCCACCATCTGCAAACTATTGGGCTGATGATCTTGCAGTTTGGTCAAAATATGCTTCCCACATAAAGATATGTTGTTGCAAAATTTGCTAGACTCTAGATTATTAGGTTGGTCGTAATTACATTTTAGCTTTCAACATTTGGGTGGCCGCGATTACGTTTCCGTCAAGATGGCGGTGATATAAAACATGACAATGAGGGGCCCTTTGCTAGTGCTACCTCTGTACCAAATTTCGTTCCATTCGGTTTCGCCGTGTTCGAATTGATAGGGGGAATCGATTTTCACACAAAGATGGCCGCCATCCGCAAAATATTAGGCGAATGACCTATTAGTTTGGTCAAAGGATGCTCCCTCCATAAAGGTATGTTGTTGCAAAATTTGGTAGAGATCGGATGATTAGGTTAATCGTAATTTGATTTAGGCTTTGAACATTTTTGTGGCCGCCATTACGTTTCCGTCAAGATGGCGGCGATATAAACATGGCACTGAGGTGCCCTTTGCTAGTGCTACCTCTGTACCGAATTTCGTTCCATTAGGTTTCACCGTGTTCGAATTAATAGGGGGAATCGATTTTGACACAAAGATGGCCGCCATCCGCAAACTATTAGATTGGTCAAAGGATGCTCCCTCCATAAAGGTATGCTGTTGCAAAATTTGGTAGAGATCGGATGATTATGATAGTCGTAATTTGATTTAAGCTTTGAACATTTGCGTGGCCGCCATTACTTTTCTGTCAAGATGGCGGCGATATAAAACATGACACTGAGGTGCCCTTTGCTAGTGCTACCTCTGTACCAAATTTCTTTCCATTCGGTTTCACCGTGTTTGAATTATTAGGGGGAATCGATTTTCACTCAAAGATGGCCGACATCCGCAAACTATTAGGCTGATGTCCTACTAGTTTGGTCAAAAGATGCTCCCCCCATATTGGTATGTTGTTGCAAAATTTGGTAGAGATCGGATGATTATGTTAGTCGTAATTTGATTTAAGCTTTGAACATTTGTGTGGCCGCCATTACGTTTCCGTCAAGATGGCGGTGATATAAAACATGACAGTGAGGTGTCCTTTGCTAGTGCTACCTTTGTACCAAATTTCGTTCAATTCGCGTTCACCGTGTTCGAATTGATAGGGGGGACAGACATTCAGAGTACACACACTCACACACACACACACACACAGAGAGACTCACACACATACACAGCCTGACACACTTTTTTTCGCCCTGTGTGGATCTCATAAGTCTACTTTCATTTTTTGAAAAAAAATCGAAGGTAGGCTAAAAATGGACTCCAAATGACAAGAAGGTTACCGTCATCATAAGACAATAAAATGTTTAAAATATGCATAAAATGACGAAAAACAAAGTTAATTAATCACCAATTATAAAATAATTTCTCGCAATAAATGAGGTCTGATCCTTCTACGAAAACCTGCATATTCTGCCTATTTTCGCCTATCCCCAATTTTGTCCGGTGAAATCTACCTCCGCCTTCCGGCGTGCCGAGAGGACTTTTTTTAAAGGAAACACAAAGATGGGTTCTCAGATCAAATCATGAGCTGTACAAGTTAGCCAATCAACCCAGGGTAGTGAACGTGATGAAAGCGAAGCGGCTTCAATGGGCAGGGCATATCATCAGAATGGACGCTGCCAGAATAGACCGCTAGGTGTACGAGAAGGTGATTGGAGGCTCGAAAACCCCTGGAAGACCTAGGAGTAGATGGCAAGATGAGGTGACCTCTGACTGCAGACAGATCGGTATAACTGGATGGGAGAATACTGCGCTGGATGGAAAATGGAGGTAGATAGTGAGAGCGGCACGGGATCGTCACGTCCCAGAAAAACCAACGGAGTGAGTATAATCAATTATCTATATAATAAGCTCATTGCTTGTCTGTACGTCTGTCTGTCGGTTTGTCTGTCTGTTATTTATACAAATCTACACCGTTTCATCGATCTGAACATAAATTTGTATACTTACCCTTTGGAACCCTGTCTACTTCAAATTTCGGACAGATCACTCCATTTCCTGCATTTAGGCCCTTTGGCAAAAATCTACACCGTTTCACCGATCTTAACCAAAATTTGTATACATGCCCTTTAGAAACCGACGAGTAGCAATGTCCACTTTAAATTTCGGACAGACCTCTCCATCCCCTTCATTTAGGCCCTTTGGCAAAAATCTACACCGTTTCACCGATCTGGACCAAATTTTACCTACTTACCCATTGGAACCCGACGAGTAACAATGTTTGCTAGAAATTTCGGACAGACCACTCCATTCACTGTATTTAGACCCTTTGGCACAAATCTGCACCGTTTCTCCGATCTGAACCAAATTTTACATAATTACCCTTTGGAAGCCGAAGAGTAACACTGTCTGCTTGAAATTTCGGACAGACTACTCCATTCCCTTCATTTAGGCTCTTTGGCAAAAATCTACACCGTTTCACCGATCTGAACCAAATTGTGCATACTTACCCTTTGGAACCCGACGAGTAACACTGTGCTTGAAATTTCGGACAGACCACTCCATTCCCTGCATTCAGGCCCTTTGACAAAAATCTACACCGATTCACCGATCTGAACCAAAAGTTGTATACTTACCCTTTGGAACCCTGCGGATAACACCAACCACTTTAAATTTCCGGACAGACCACTCCATTCCCTGCATTTCGGCCCTTTGGCTAAAATCTACACCGTTTCACCGATCTGAACCAAATATTACATACTTACCCTTTAGAACCCGACTAGTAACAGTGTCTACATGAAATTTTGGGTATACCACTCCATTCTCTGCATTTAAGCCCTTTGGCACAAATCGTATCACCGATCTGAACCAAACTTTATGTACTTACCATTTGGAACCCGACGAGTAACACTGTCTACATGATATTTCGGACAGACTACTCCATTCCCTGCATTTGGACCCTTTAGCTCAAATCTACACTGTTTTAACTGATTGCACCGATGTTTACATACTTACGGTACCCTTTGAAACCCTGCTGGTAACACTGTCCACTTGATATTTTGAATAACTCTCTCCATTCCCTAAATTTAGTATATCAGACAAAAGGAACTTGAAAACCACGCTTTAAGGTTCTATAACCATTCATATCCGTAGTACTGTAGTGTAACTGTAAGAATATTTTAATACGTCTATTGTTGGCTGGCAATGCGGGCTGCATCACGTCACCCCCTACCAGTGTTCTGGTTAAGAATAGCGAAAATAGTTACATCTTGCGGTGCTTATAAATTGCAGTCACGGTGAGTAATTAGTGCAAAAAGATTTCTTGGGCCCCTTAAAACAGTTGTCATCATGAAAATATTATGCCCTGTATAAGTGCGATGGTGTTGGTGCAGCACATTAAAGTTATCAGCTGCATTAAGCGTTGGTGTTTTCAAATTTACTTTCGTTTATCCCAATCCTTATCATTGAGCGCTATGTGGCAATAAATGATACTATTGCTACCTCAGGAGCTCGGGACAGCCGAAGTTTTCCAAAGTGCTCTGCATATTTTTCGACGGCGCTATGCGACAAAAGACGACAGTATTGGTCTATACTTTTCTAACAGCCAATGAGATATCGGGCCTTTTCATTTCTCGTACTCCTCTTTCGAATCATATTCGT
Source organism: Meconema thalassinum (assembly GCA_946902985.2). NCBI lineage: Eukaryota > Metazoa > Arthropoda > Insecta > Orthoptera > Tettigoniidae > Meconema > Meconema thalassinum. The sequence goes on from OX336388.2 coordinate 1,509,358,479, forward strand.
CAATTCGTTTGTATATTACATGTGGCAGTACTGTAGTTAGAAAAAAAGAGCTGTTTCCCTATTTATTATTATCATTTTCATTAGGGGGAAATGACTTGAATGTTACGTCCATTATACTGTACTGCAAAATGTTATATTAAAAAAAAAAATTCCTGTTAGTTTAATTATCGTGTGCCAATTGTGTAGTAGTATTCATTATCATCCATAAAACAAATAAATCCACCGGGCGAAGCCGGGCACTACTGCTAGTACTAATATAATATATATAATAATAATGGATTGTTAAATAGGTTTTAATTGAGCATTAAGGAAATGAATTGTACAGACTTTTAGTAGATTAAATAATACTAGTTAATTATAGGAAATTGATTGTTAAGGTAGGAACAATTAAGGTATCATTGACACTAAAATTATATTTAAGTTGAATCAGTGCCGCTCGGTTGTGTTTGTGTAGATTAGTGCAATGCATTTTGTATATTGGATGGCATGAACATTGAGTTGTATAGCTTGATTGTGTGGTTCAATGATGATATAGGGAACAATGCTAATGTTTGCTAATTTCAAATTATACATTACTGGCTGGCAATGTGGCCAGTACCATTAGCCCCTGTCGTACATGGCGGGTGGTATAACCTGACCTGACCTGGTATGAATGAATGATGATGATGATGATAATTGTTGTTTTAATGGGCCTAACATCTAGGTTATCGGCCCATAATGGTTTGGGTGATAGTGAAAATGAAAGATGATCAAATGAAACCTACAACAAAAACTAACTACTGACTTATGAACTAGAAGAGGAAATGGGAAACGAAAAGGAGGAAAGGAAATCCCCTCAACCCTCGAAGAATGAGAATTAAGGGAGTTGGATGGAAGGAGAGCCATGGAAGGCAGAGAGGAAAGGGGAAAGGTGAGAAGGTCCGTCCCGAAGGAAATGGAAAAAGGGGGAAAACTTGACCCAGTTCAGGAAACCCTTGGGTTCGCCAAATCCAAAGATCACCAGCCGTGAGCCCTTGAGGGTGTAGCACTATCCAGAGTGCACCAGAAATGGTGGGGCTACACACCCTGCCTTCTATAGGGCTTTAAGCAGAAGGCAGAAGACATCAGGGAAAGAAAAACAAGAGGTCTGACCCCTTGAAGAATGAAGGATCAGGAAAGATGAGAGAAGGGCCAATTAAGGAGGGACAGTAAAAGACTCCCTAGGCCTCGAATATCCTAAAACGGTTGGGGTCGGAAGAGAACAAGAGTTGACCAAGGGAGGTTGGCTGGAAAGAAGACGGAGAGGAGCTCGGCACAATTAAGTGGAAGCAATGCCGGACTCTGCTGGGGTCCCGTGGTCGCCAAACCACGTCCCACTAGATGTGAGCCCCTGGGGGTGATAAATGAATGAACCTCCGGTCTATACCTTTACCCAAAAGTACGTCGGATTGGAACATACAATTCTGTTTGCAATCATTTTTGCCATTTGCAATTTCTTCATAAAGCCAATCGTTATAGAGATAAAGTCGACAATCCAAAATGAGTCACCCATAAATCTTTCTTCGCTATTATACTCCAAAAATTGTTTTTCTCCTAGATTGGTGCCTTAAATACCTTTTATTACAAATCATCTTGAAATTAAATGTAGCCGTTCGCATATGATGCTCGTTCATACAAGTCATACAGACATAATAATAATAATAATAATAATAATGATATTGGATTTACGTCACTTTTAACTACTGCGGCTTTTATAGACGCCGGGTTTCCGGGATTTTACCTCAAAGGGGATCTTTAACGTGATAGTAATTCTACTGACATGGCTCAGATGCCAGTTGACTGTGCCAGATTTCAATCCTGCAACCTTGGGTACAGGAGGCAAGAACGTCACCACTGAGCCACGCAGGTAGTTAAATCATACAGACATACCGACACTCAGAACATAATGACAATAAAACATGAACACCTTAAATTCGTTTATTCAAAACAATGTACAGACAAAATTATAAGGATTCTCGGTGATCCATTATTCTACCTCCCAAAATACCAGTAGATCTTATGAAGATGTTAACTCTTGACGCAGTGAATGGATGTATTAGAATGAGTTCTCTGCGAGCAGCTAGCACTTGTATGGATATGACTCTATGCTTTGTCGAATTCAAATCCACTCTGGGAGTAAACTAGGCCAATTCCTTATATGGTTTGCTTATTGCTGTGTCTAGTCTTTGTCTCAGATGGGGAGGAGGGAGGAGAAATATTGAAAATTCGTATTTAATGTGCAGCACGTCTACTACCAAACACCGCATCAACACCTCAAAGTGATCAGTTCCAGATATAATCATTTGGGTGCCACGGTATTTCGATCTTGCACAGGAAATTAACAGCGACGTGCGTGTATATTAAGGGTAGGACACGTCCATCAAACGAAGAACGTTCAACATGCGAGAGAGATATCGAAGGCCTACATTTCACTTCGCACATGCAGCCCAGAAACCAGGTCAAGAAGTTATTCATTATGAATATCTAAAACTAGGAGCCTCCGCGGTTTAGGCGGTAGCACGCTGGCCTCTCACCACTGGACCCGTGGTTCAAAAACCGGTCACTCCATGTGAGATTTGTGCTGGACAAAGCGGAGGCAGACAGGTATTTCACCGGGTATTCTGGTTTTCCCTGTCACAATTTAATTCCAGAAACACTCTATACTATCATTTCATCTGTCATTCATTTAATCATTGCCCCAGGGAGTTCGACAGGCTTCGGCAGCCGGCACAGTTAATATCCTCGCCGCTAGATGGGAGCTTCATTCATCCCATTCCCTGACCCGGTTGGTCAACCTGAAGCAGGCTGTGGATTTATATCTAAAAATAATATCATGAAAGCAAATTGCATGTGTTACCCGTTATATTTTCAGCTAATACTGTAGTTCATAAAATGTGAGTGAGTTTTCAACTACATAGCGTATACGGAGTTGAACCGATTGAGTGCTTTGCCCGTCTATAAACGGTGCACAAGAACTCTTCTTTTTCATATTCACCATTTGCTTTCGAGTGTCGAGTTGATTTCTGGCATGTTCTGCCATCTCTTGGGTATTATGTAGTACTACTTGAGTTATGAGCCGGCCCCGTGGTGTTGGGGTAGCGTGCCTGCCTCTCGCCCGGAGGCCCCGGGTTCGATCCCCGGCTCCGTCAGGGATTTTAAAACTGACGTGAGGGTTGGAACGGGGTGCACTCAGCCTCGTGAGGACAATTGAGTAGCTGTCTGACAGTGAGACAGCGCCCCGATCACGAATACCAAGATTAACGGCCGAGGGGACCCGACGCGCTGATCACGCGTCACCCCAATATCTGCAGGCCAAATGGCTGGGCAGCGGTCGCTTGGTCGGCCTTAGCCCGTCATGGGCTGGATAGTGCCAGGAGTTGACTTGACTTGAGTTATGATTTTTGCTTCCGGAAGTAACTAACAGAGTATTGTGTTTTGTAGACGTGCGTCCTCTACAGCTAGAATTCATCTGAGATGTAAACAAGCATGGCGGAATATAAAGCAAATCCTTCACACCACATTGTGATTTCGGATCAAAGAATATCAATCTTTGTGCTAGTAAGAAGCAACAAGTATTACATGCCTACTGATTTTAGGATATAGTTTTATTTTCGAACCTTTACCTGGTATGGAGGTAATGCAAGCGTGGGCACAAAAAATTTAACTACGGGTTTGAATTTATAATTAGATTAATGTTTGTATGTCTGCCCCTTGTTATTCCCGTTTCCAACGGGGTACGGGTTGAGATGTGATGGAAGTCTATGTGGCGGATGGATTTTAAGGCCGGATGTCCTTCCTAACGCCAACCTCGTGAGAGGAGTTAATGAGAGATAAAATGAATTAAATGAATCAAACTGGGTAAGTATGTGGAATCAAGCGGCCGTGGCTTCTCAGAAAATACCGTCCCAGCAATTGCCTGTAGTTGAAAATAGGAATCCACAGAACACCATTTCAAGGACGGCTGACGGTGGGGCTCGAACCCACGTTTACCGAGTCCACGGAGAGTTTCGGCCCATGGCCTAGCACTGCGCGTTAGCGAACTTAGCTACCGCTGTCGGTTACATTTATATTAATAAATACCTAAAACCTATAGACATTCTAAGCCCCGCTGATATCCTAAATATTACGTCTGCTACAATTTTATTTTAAATGCGGATGGAAGAACTTGGCACCGGGGTTGGAAATAGCTAACTAGTTAAATCAGAACTTAAAAGGCTAAATGGCATTGCACATCATGTAAGAAATTACAACACAAGTGTCCTTTAATGAATTCCGTAATTGTCAATATTAACTGACAGTGAGAACTATGAACAGCTTTATTAATTATATATTTAGCCAGGTGAGCCAATTTATTTGTTGTTCTGTAGAAAATATCAAAATGTGTATTCGTCATGATATGCTGTTCAATTAGTTTCAGTAATATGTAGTCATTTATTTACGTACATTACTGTGTGATGAAGCAAAATTGCACAATTTTAATAAATAACTCAGTAGGCCTATACTATGATATTATCCAAGGGTCCAAAAGTGCGCTTTAGGCCATTGCTATTACTAATTAAACATTAAATAAGACATGATGTCCAATAAATAAATCCTCATTCATCGAAAAGTAGGAGTCGAAAATAAGACTACCGTAGGCACTCGAAACTCAATCTCTTGCATTCTGGCATAAACCGAATACACCACGAACAGCACATGCCCTTAGGTAACTCAATGTCTTCTCTTAATGTAATGGCTTTGCATAAAGATGTTCGTATAAACTAGAAGCTATCGTCTGATAGAGACATTAACAATAGTATATTTTATCCAGCTTTCGATCTTTGCAAAAAATGAAAGTAGACTTGTGAGATCCACACGGTCCAAACGTTCGTGTGTCTGTGTGTAAGAAAGTGTGTATGTCTGTCCTCAATATAAATTCAAACATGACGACAGTGAATTGAACCAAACTTGGTACAGAGGTAGCACTAGCAAAGGACGGCTCAGCGTCATGTTTTATATGGCCACCATCTTAACCAAACAAAATGGTGGCCATCAAAATATTCTATCCGTAAAATATGATCCAAAAAGGCCCGGCTCCACTAGTTTCACTTATCGTACATAGGGTGGTGTGAACTGTCTTCAAGGAGGTCATCCGTTGTATATTTTAATTTTATATTCATAATATTATACTGTTGCACTGACTACAGTGCTCAGACCGAGCGACATTGCCGTGCCATGCACCGAGCACGTAAAGTTCACTCGTCAAAGTGGCGGCTATTATATGCTGCATGGGCCATATTACAGTAGCTTTATTTCTTTTATGGAATGTACTGAACGAAATTATATACATTTAGTGTGAAATACTTTATAATAAAAGTATAATACGCTGAAGAAATCGTTCATTCCAAGACATTATACGCTAGGTAGTTATACTAAGACTATTGATAACATTCTCCTAGCAACGGTCAGATGTAGCCAAAGAGTTAGTGTGCCAGACTCTCCGTAGGACTGGGGTTCAAATCCATGTAAGGTATTTTTTCTTGAATTTTTATATTTATTGTTTTATAATTACACGCACGTTATACTATTAAGCATATAGCCTGTAGTATATGTTTGCAATGGAAAATATTATATGTACTTCTATTACCACATATTTCAACACGCTACCATAGTGATTTACATCCGTTGTTCTTGATCCGTGATAGAGTCTACTACATCCAACAAAGCATCTGACACATAAACCAAATATTATTTCTAGTTGGTAAGGTATATTTTGGCCAAGCGACGGGTGTACGAAATCTTAACCATTGAAACAGCCTCTTTGTTGTAGAAACTTGCAATAAAACGAGCTGTGTAATTCGCATTTGTTTCCCATTAAAAATACGTACAGTACAATACGGGTAATTATGAAACAACAAATAAAATAAAACACAAATTTAAAAATTCCATGTTTTACACATTTGATCCCAGCTACACAGGTGCGAGCCGAGCGTCTATACCACTCGACCAAAGTACCACATTGAGTCAAAAAATTGATAATAGGTTCAGGAAGTACCGTAATGATTGGAAATAAGGAAGATCGTTAGCATATTATAACATACAGACCTAACACTGGGGTAGATGGCCTCACTGTTCTGTCCCTTAAAAGAACAATCTATCAACCTATTATACCCCACGTTGTATTTCAATAAGCTACTACAACCAACATTCAATTATACTGCTTGATAAGTCCAATGAGTTATAACTCTACCCATTCATTTAGGAGGAATTAGGCTATATGTTATTTACTGAACATCTTGTTAAAAATTACAAGCGATCAATTGAAACATAATATGTATGGCCTTTTGGAAGGTCACATCTATTTCCCACCCTATTCAAGCTCTTATTATTTCAATTAGTCTACATGTAATAAAAGGATACAACCTGCCCCCTCTTTTCAACGGCCTTCGATATAAATCGGCCAGAAACTACCACATACACATATTGCATAGGCCTATGGTATTAATTAGCATTTATCAATTAACTTATTTATTACAACAAGTAGAGCCTCCGTGGCTTAGGCGGCAGCACGCCGGCCTCTCACCGCTGGGTCCGTGGTTCAAATCCCGGTCACTCCATGTGAGATCTGTGCTGGACAAAACGGAGGCAGACAGGTTTTTCTCCGGGTACTCCGGTTTTCCCTGTCAAAATTTCATTCCAGCAACACTCTCCACTATCATTTCATTTCATCTGTCATTCATTTAATCATTGCCCCAGAGGAGTGCGTCAGGCCTCGGCAGCCGGCACAGTTCATATCCTCGCCGCTCGATGGGGGCTTCATTCATTCCATTCCTGACCCGGTCGGAGACTGGAAGCAGGCTGTGGATTTTCATTTCATTACAACAAGTAGTTCTGTGAATAATTATAACAGCCTCTTTTCTTTTCTCAAATGTTCAATAGTTCGTTTTAATTTGAAATCACTCCCTTCAATTAAATTTAATAGATTTTCCATTTTGGGATAAAATATGCACTACATCTACAATTTATGGAAATAATAAGCTAGAGAATTCTGTGCCAGAGGACTTCCATCATACATTTATCATACAACTTCTTCCAGCTATCGGTTCGGTAATGCATGAAATATAGAAATAGGTATGCCTGTCCTCTATAATATCCTGAAAGCAAGATTTCAGTATTTTTCATTCAACGTACTATTTTATTGAGTTAACCTTCACTGGGATAAGATCAATACACACTAATAAATATGCATCTGATTTAGATACCACAAGCGCCATTGAGAATTGAGAAGAACAAATCTAGAATATGATCTATCAGATTGTTTCACCCACAGAATCTAGTTTTATTGTGAAGGTGTTATTCGATGATGCGTTGGAGGAATTAATTTCTGAGAAATTTACACTAACGACATAATTTCTGAAAAGGAATCAACACTTACCTGCTGATCATAGTAAGGGTGTACTTTGGCAGATACACAGATATATAATCATTTGGAGACGAGTTAGATGAATTGATCTTTCAGGAATTGACATTTGCACCATCTAGAAATCATACAAAATAAAATAACTTATAAATTGTATTCTTAAAGTTTGAAAGCGGTGACTAAACCATTTTTCAAAGATCGGAACATTTAATGTCGAGTCAGAGATATATTAGGAATTGGTATACATGCCATCTATGATTTGAGAAACGTAAGAAACAAAATTATGTGACTGGAGAATTGGATTATAGTAGGAGTAATATTTCAGAATGATCGTATCCTTCAGTGATGAATTATATGAATTCATATTTGAGGGATTGATGTGCGCGCTATTCCTAAAGCATAGAAAGTAAGATACAGATTAATATACCTTCAGAATTAAACCATTGCAGCGGACCGCTATAGAGCAAGGTTCACAGAGATTGGATAATTCCGTAGCGAGTTAAAATAATTCATCCCTGAATAACTGACTCACACGCCCTTTGTAATTATTAAATGTATGCAATACATTACGTATAAGTGGATGAAGATTATAGTTGTGATTCAATGTACAAATTTTCACTTCAATTGCTTGAATAGGATACGAAACAGAAGCATATGTTGAATAATAGTACATTATGCAACGAGCCTATAATGGCTATAATTAAGACATGAGTATTTTTTATAAAACGAGCGTATGCGAGTTTTATAATTTCCATACGAGTGTCTTAATTACCATTATAGGCGAGTTGCATACGACTGTTTATGTTCGACGATAATTATAACTTTATTATATGTTTTAACATAAATATTCATAAATATCTGTTCAGTCACTACAGTAGAATGTTGTGATCGGGTGCTGAGGTGGGTAGTATATCTCACTTGTCCAAGCTCTCTGGACAACCGACGCATGCGCTCTGTGTGCTTCAATACCATATGTTCAGACTGCGCACCAGTTTTCAGTAAAACTGTCACTAAAGTCGTGTCAAAACCACGCACTGTGTAGAAATTGGTTTTGAGGATATTAAGGTACCGGTACAGTGATATTTCTTGTCTCATATTCGCCAGTTTATTTACGCGAACATGTGGACGGTGCGTATTCCATGTCGGTAATTTATTATAGTTCGATGTTGTGTTTATGTCCGACTTGTTGGATTTTGAGCGCACGCGTGAAGGTATCGTTACCTAATTGGTCAATGAACGAGCTCTGATTGGCTGGAGAAACTGTATCATAATGAAAAACGGTGTTATAATGACCATCATTATGATACAGTTTTCTAACACATAATAGTGAGGGTCGAACATAAAGTTTCAATTGAAATAGGCATCAATTCAACAATGTTTTAAATTATTTTGTGAAAGTATGAAAAACAAAATTCCTCTTCATAAATTATGTACTTCAGATGACTAGCTAACGGTTTCTAAGTCAAACACGTTAGCAGAACGGGTTAGTATATTTCGTCCTCCCAATTCTAACAAATACGTTGCACAGTCTTGTGCCGGGTTACATACCTGCATGCTGTAAATTATCAACACTCGAGATTATTGCCTCACAAGAATTCTCTAGTGTGTAATTAAGCACTTGATGTACTACCACTGTACCATATCAAAGTAATGGACCACTTGTGATTGCAGTTGCCCACCATTATCGACGGACCTTAAAGCACGTCCAGTGTTGGTGGGTTGGATGGTGGCAGCGATAAAGTCGAGGCGAGATTTACCAAATAATAGCTTTTGTTTCTTTATTTCTCTTTGTAAGCTTTTCCTTTGTTCCTACGGAACATGCTTTTAGGTAGCAATTTAAACGATATTGGTAGAAATACGTGTTGTTCTGTACATTCTGTGGATTTGCCAAACTAGGGCACAGCTCAATCTACGAGTATATCATTGCAATTGATTATACCTCTTACTTGAACACTGATCATTTCGATAAAGGTACTTGAATATTCTCCCTTTAAGCTGAAATGATAATCTGAATCTTAACACGGAAATTTCTTCGTGTAGTCTAATTCATCCGTTAATCCAGCCTATACCATAATTGCTATTGTTGTTGTGGCTTATTCGCTTTTAGGGGCTTGGGACATTTTAACCATTAGTACCATGTACTAGGATGTGAGTTGAATTTGTCTGATAATATGAATTCTTGTAATAGTGTGTGTAGCTTTAATTATTAAGGCTGGGGATGGGGTACGTGCCCCTGGACTTTAAATTAACCATGACTAGAAGACCCTTGCTTCTCCGCAGCATTCACTTCAAAAGTCCCACAGCACTTCTGTCCGTATGACATTTGCATGTCATCATGCTAGTGATCTGAACAGACATTTACGGTACCGTCGCTTTTGGATAAATGATGAAGTAGACTTATGAGATCAAATGTGTGGGTGTCTGCCTGTCCTCTGTGTGTGTGTCCCACTACTTACCCAGCGTAAGCTTAAAAGGCGCACGGACGTCTGGTTCCAGACGCAATTCTGAAAAGCCGAGATGAACAGCTAACTCCAAACACATAAGCTATACTCTTCTCTGAAGTATTAACTCGACACGAATCGACAGTTTGATGCTGACTGAAGCTAGGGTGATAGGTCGCTCGTAAGCTCGTAAACTCACTCTGAAGCTTGTAATTTAAATTTCCACTGAATGGAGATTGCTTCAAGAAATGATAACGTAAAATCACTTACAGTGGTCGATGTGGGAGCTGTCGCAGACTTTCTTGCAGAACTTTTCATGCTGAACAATTCTGGAGTATATCGATTATTTTAACGGTTAACCAAGCGTAAGCTTAAAAGACACATGGACGTTAGGTTTTTCTTCAACTCGTTTCACTGAAATCGTAACTGCTCGGCTTCTTTTGGTCATAAATAAATGTTTTTCTACCTAATCCTTCATCGAGAAATCCTTTACAGAATGGTGAAAACCGCATCAAAATCCATCAAGTTGCTCTAGAGATTACCCGTTACATCCACGAATAGGGAACTTTGTTTTATACTAAGTAGATAGAGATATTCACGCAATTTAAGGCTACAGCGGTACAATTTGGTGTTCTGTCTACTAACGATACCAACGGTATAAATTTAAAATAAAAGATGGGTTACTTATATTTGAATTTAGAGATGTAACTCTTGGGTAACATAGATAGGTCTGCAAATTAATAAAATAATTTTAATTAGTCATATTTTCTTTCATTCAAAATCATTTTATTGACTAACTTATTTTGTTGTCCTACTTAGTAGTGTTTTCTCTCCCGTGGAATTACACCTTTTCCCATAAGGAATTGCGTCTGGAAACTTTCAGATTATTGGATTCCGAGAGATATCTGAGCTGGGTCCGTTTTCAATTTTTCATTGACTTTAGAATTTAAGTCAGGTGATTTCAGTACGTAGTTCATGAATCTTTGAATAGATCAATAGCGTTCATCAGTTAAAAGAACCCAAATCCCTCTACTCTAAATTCACACGTTAAGTAGAGTGAAGTAATAAAAACGTAACGTATGGCATTTTGCATTTGCAAGGCTCCTCTGTTAGTGGAAATTCTAAAAATCCTTTTAATTTGAGTTTCTTAAATGAAAATATAATTAGGAGTCTTGGTTAAACATTTGAAGTTATTTCAACACCTTGTAAATATACTTAGTGCATTAAACCGTGAAAAGTAAACATGCAATTTTGGATAAATGACAACAAATCTAATAATTTGCACACCTCTGTAAAGACAGCCACTGCCTCCACCACTACAGATAGAATAGTAAGTAAAGGCGATTGATGAGAAATGAAAATATAACTCGCACAGAAGGTATTAATATTTATTAAGCTGTAAATTTGATTGAGTATATCTTAGTTATAGAACTGAGGCAATGAAAGAACATTCGTTTCAACATTCTAATAGTACTTCCTTCCATACGACATTTGCTGTTCGCTTGCCTTTTGGTTCTATTTGAACTTTGACGTTATGAAAGGATTTTGCACGCGATAGTGCGACATACATTTGTCCGTGGCTAAACACTGGTTGAGGTAAATAAATGCCTACTTGATCTAGTGTTTGACCTTGAGCTTTATTGATAGTTATACAAAAAGCCAAACGTACTGGGCACTGCCTCCTTTTGAAGGAAAATGGCATAGAAGTATCTGATGGCGTAAGGTCAAGGCGAGGATGTAGGACATTGTTTCCAACATTCGAGGGTATTCACAGTTACCAACTTGTATCAAGAAGTTTGCAAAGTCACGTTGATCTGTATCCGCTCGCATATTTCAGTTGATATTAAAAATTTTGAATAATGTCCACAAAGGAGAGAACCTTACTGACATTTGGACTGAAGCTGCTCTAGATGCGTGAGGCACAACAGGCAATACTTGGTTAAATCTCCACCTAAGATGATATTTTTTCCTCCGAATGGCACGTCGTTATTCATGTTGTCCTTGAGCAGCCGATTTACACACATCAACGCGTGCTTATTAGCCATAGGGGCTTCATCCCAGATGATAAGTTTTGCTGAACGAATATAAAAAGCTTCCTTGCTGTTAACTTTTATTCCTGATACAAAAGGAAGGAAGGAAGATTGTAGTTTTACGTGACCATGAATCTTGTGATTATGAGCCACGGGACCTCCTTTTTACGTGGAATCCGAACCACAGGACATGGCATTTCACTTCGAAAATCTCACATGCATTGACCGGGAATCGAACCCGGACCGCCTTGGTGAGAGGCATACAGCTAGACCGCTGAGCCACCACGCCCCCATTCCTGATACAGAACTTTCATGTAAATGTAGAGGTACCTTGAACTGGCTGAGGTAGTAACATTGTTGCAATACCAGTCCATGCAACAGAATCTACATTTAACCCCAAATTTGTGCAACTGTGAATCAAGCATTGGTAAAGGAATGTTTTCCCGGTGCCCCCTGGACCGTCAATGAAATATGCATTACTCATCCTTTCATTGTTGTTTTGTACTAACCTCAAATTTTCTGTAATTATAGCCTTTTGGTTTTCATTTGCTTGGTTTATCATCGGACTTAATTGATCCTCATTAAGTTTTGGATAGTTCATTGGTAAATTTTTCTGAGGGAAATTGTCAATAATAGCTGGCAATTGGAGATAAGTAATGGGAAGCCCAAGGAGCTTTAATGTATTAGAAATATGTATAAGAGTGAACTGATATGCAATGTTAGGTTCGTGAAACTGCAGATAATCTTCTGATAATGAATTCTTGAAAATGTCCCATAACTGTATTACATTTGAAGGAGTCTGAAAGATACATATGTAAGAAAACAGTTGTAACTGAGAAGGCATCTGAAATTGTGACTCTTCTGCCAAACAACGCTGCCATTCAGAATCATCAATCAGCATACCTCGCTCCTTAGCTGTTTCTTTAAAAGTAGAATAGACAACGGCTTTGTATGTTCGTAGATCCTGGAAGCTGGTAGCACCTATGACGTGAAGCGATAACAGGCGTAAATAATACCTTTCTGTTTCTGTAGGCGAAACATTATACATTCTGCCTATAGTTTTTGAAACATTTGTTCTTTTTTGCCACTGGCAGTTGCTCTTATTCCAGACGTAATTTACTGGTGTTTCATAATATATATTTACGGACTTCTGGCTTGCGAAACCCGTTCTGATTATTGTATGGATACATGCGACATTAGCGCCCGAGTGGAGCAGGTAGAAGTTAACGATATCATGACGTACTTAGGAAGGAAGGAAGGAAGGAAGTTTGTAGTTTAACGTGACCGTTTATCTCGCGATCATGGGCCACGGGACCTCCTTTTTACGTGGAATACGAACCACAGGACATGGCATTTCACTTCGAAAATCTCACATGCATTGACCGGGAATCGACATACAGCTTGACCACTGCGCCACCACGCCCCTGACGTATTTAGGGAACTGATCGCCCCATACCAGTGAATGTTATAATTATATTGGATGTATTGAAACACCAAACGAACGAAATAAAGCAAAAAATTGCATGAAGAAATGTTCTGTTTTGGCGTGATTCAAACCGCATAGAAGATTTTTAGCCTACTTTTCACATTTTGCAAAAGTGAGGAAAAAGTAGACTTATGAGATCGGGCAAATGTGTGTCTGTCTGTCTGTCTGTCTGGCTGTCCTTCTGTCTGTCTGTCAGTCCTTCAGTCTGTCTGGCTGTCTGTCTGTCTGGCTGGCTAGCTGTGTGTGTGTGTGTCCCCCCCCCTATCAACTCCTAAACGGCTAGAGCAATCGAAACAAAATTTGTTAGGAGTAAAGATCTATGCCTGAATATCTCACGGCCATATTTGAATAATAATGTTATTGGTTTTACGTCCCTTTTAACTACACTGGCCTTTCGAGACGCCGGGGTGCCGGAATTTTGCCCCGAAGGGGATCTTTAACGTGCCAGTAAATCTACTGACACGGCTCCCTGACATTTGCGGCCATATTTGAAAATGATGTCAGTGCTACCAACTGCTGAAAACTTGCAATTGAAATTTGAGCTCCATGTTGGATATCTTGGAAGGTATGAATGGTAGCTATTTCAAAATTGGCTCACGTATAGATAATAATATTGCAGTTTAATTTCCAGGAGGCCATACATGGCAGTGTTGCCAAAATGATTATAAGTCTGCTGATAGGTCCAACTTTTAAATGCATATAACTTCTACACAAGAGTTTAGTGCTTTTCAGTCGGTCAACACGAATGTACCCAAAAGAGATGGGTTATGCCCTAATCCTGAAATAAATTACATGAGATTAATAAAACACTAGGATGACCAGTTTCGATCGTCAAGCGATCATCATCAGATCCATTACACTTAGGCTATAAAATCTATGTTTGAAATACAGGTGAAAATATTTACAATATGTACAATTATTTAGTTGCAGTATTGGTACTGCAACTGTCAGTGTATGCTAAATGCAGTATATATGTTAGGTGAAATGCTAAATGGTGATAGCTATCCGGAGTTTGTACTTTAGAGAGATTATATGGTTGTAAACTATAGTTAAACTATAAAATTTTAGGCTAACTACTTATCTGATTGTCTTCCGTACTACAGCTGCTCGCAGTTTTCGTGCTCACTGTAACTTACTGTGCGGTCAACTGCGGTGGTTATCTGAACGACTGGTTTTTCCTGCCTTCTCCCCCCTACCCCTACGTGCTGTGGGGAGTGATAGCGATGTGTTTATGTGAGGTGTTGGCAACCTAGATAAGATGTATGTTATTGAATGAGGTGTGTCTACAACTATTAAAGACCGTGGATTAGCCCTCGCCACGCGTGGAGCATTACCCATTCGAACTAAGCGTTGACGGTCTTATGAGGACGTCCCGGCACCTTTAATACTGCCGCGAATATGGGCCTTGGTTTGTTGCAGAAGAAAAGTACATCGTACACCTGATCCAGATAACATTTACCTATTAAAACCCCCTAATTTCCCCCCTTTTAGGTAGATTTCATTAGAAAGCTAACTATTGCAATGGGTACCATGTTTCGACTTCCGGAAAATTTCGACATATCTTCGCGTTTCACATCCCCCAGACCCCAAAACCACCGTCAGTTCAAAAGTTTATATATAATTTATGTATATATGTATCTATCTATCTATCTATATATATATATATATATATATCAGTTTCTTGTGGACACGATAACTGCCGTAATTTTGCACCAATCACTTTGAATGTTTTACATAACATGTATCCCTATAAAATCTCGGTCGAGTTCGTTAATGGGCAAAATCGGTCGAAGGGGGTGAAAATGGGGGGCTTTTTTCGAAAAAGTGAAATTTCGCTATAACTCTCTTAATACGTGAAATATCGAATCCATTCAAAGTTCATAACATGTGTCGGATAAGTGCCAAAAATGTATGTCAAATAATTTTTTTGATAGCACCAACCATTGACCAATGGGGTGGAAAAAAGTGGGTTTTTCGGGAAACATTAATCATATCTCTCTTAATAGGCACAATATCAAAACCGTACAAAATGGACAATATTCCTCCAATAATTACCTAAAACTTTTGTCTGAAAGAATTTTCGATATGACCCACCATTACGCCACGGGGTGAGCAAAATGATTTAAATTATAAGAAAATTCCAAGTGCCAAGAGTGGTTGCCATGACAACTTTACTTTTAATTGATAAGGGATGAGCTATCAGCAGTTGCTATGACAATGCCACTGCACGAGATCACATTCTGTTTTCATATGTCTGTGGGAAGTGACTTCGGAATCGGAACTGGTAGCATGCTGAACTTCTATGCCCAAGGTCGCGGGTTCAAACCCGGCTGAAGTCGTCGGATTTACTAAGAGCGCCAAAAAACCCTGAGTATGCTTTCCTTCGGAGGGGAAGTTCCAACGTTCGTTGCGAGTTGATGGTTCCGGTGGCATCTAGTAGCCAAGTTCACAGCTAGGTGTCGTTGACGGTAGTATTTTAAATTATGTAGCCTATTTTAGGTAGATTTCATCAGAAAGCTAACTATTGCAATGGGTGCCATGTTTCGACTTCCGGAAAATTTCGACATATCTTCGCGTTTCACATCCCCCAGACCCCAAACCACCGTCAGTTCAAAGTTTATTATATGTGTGTGTATATATTTGCATATATATCAGTTTCTTCTGGACACGATAACTGCCGTAATTTTGCACCAATCACTTTAATGTTTTACATAATATGTAACCCCTTAAAAAAATCGGTCGAGTTCGTTAATGGGCAAAATCGGTTAAAGGGGGTGAAAATGTGAAATTGCGCTATAACTCTCTTAATACGTGAAATACCGAATCAATTCAAAGTTCATAATATTTGTCGGATAAGTGCCAATTATGTCAAATAGGTTTTTTGATAGCACCAACCATTGACCAAAGGGGTGGAAAAAAGTGGTTTTTTTTTCGGGAAACATTAATCATATCTCTCTTAATAGGCTGGCTGCGTGGCTCAGGGGTAACGTTCTCGCTTGCTGGTCCCGAGGTTGCAGGTTCGTATCCTGGCGCAGTCAGCTGGCATTTGAGGGTGCGCAAATGCGAGGGAGCCGTGTCCGTAGATTTACTGGCACGTTAAAGATCCCCTTCGGGGCAAAATTCCGGCACCCCGGCGTCTCTAAAAGCCAGTGTAGTTAAAAGGGACGTAAAACCAATAACATTATTATTATTATTATTATTCTCTTAATAGGCACAATATCAAACCCGTACAAAATGGAAAACATTCCCCTAATAATTACCTAAAACTTTGTCTGAAAGAATTTTTGATCTGACCTACCATTACGCCAAGGATGAGAAAAATGATTTCGGAATTAAAGAACATGCCAAATGCCATCAGAGGTTACCGTGACAACGCTTCTAAATTGATGAGGGATGAGCTATCAGAGGTTGCCAAGACAACGCCATTGCACGAGATCACATTCATTTTTTCATCTGACTGTGGGAAGCGGCTAACTGGTAGCATGCTGAACTTATATGCCCAAGGTCGCTGGTTCAAAGCCGGCCAAAGTCGTCGGATTTTCTAAGAGCGCTAAAAATCCCTCAGCATGCTTTCCTTTGGAGGAGAAGTTCCAACGTTCGATGCAAGTTGCTGGTTGCGGTGGCATCTAGTAGCCAAGTTCACAGCTAGGTGTCGTTCACGTTAGTATATGGTACAAAATTAGGAACTACTACTTAAAATTGACCGTCTGCAGACCTTACCTGAATTACAGACTAACACAGTCATCACAATTAACACCGTTTATCAGATTCTACTCACCCGGGGTTACATGACCACGTTGTCGCAGCCCCTAAACTGAGGAACCAACAAAAATCTCGGCGGGAGATAAAATTTTGCGAGAAGAAGTAACAGACTGTCAGATAGTTACACATCAGTTCCAAACCTTGCATAAGGACAGTGTGATCACAAGTATAAAAATGAACCCCGAATGACAAGAAGGTTACCATCCCCATAAGACAATAAAATGATAAAAATATGCATACAAAAACGAAAAAAAGTTGATTTTTAACCTCTAAATGTAAAATACTTTCTTGCAATCAATGAGGTCTGATCCTCCTACGAAAACCTGCATGTTTTGCCTATTATAGCCAATCCCCTAGTTTGCCCGGTGAAATCTACCTCCGCCTTCCGGCGTGCCGAGAGGATTTTTTATATCTAGCTTGGCTGTGTCGCTAAATTGTGTCTTGTTTCCGACAGGGTGTGTTTTTTAGTAGCGTGAAGAGGGGTGAGCTCTCCATGAACGTGTGTTCGTTTAGATTGTTGGGATTGTTTCGTTTGGCTAGGTGTATCTCGATTGCTTCCTTTATGTCAAGAGCTCTGCCTTTCGATTCGTGATGGATTATTTTAAGGTCCGACTCTATGTTGGTAAAGCTGTGCCCCGCGTCACACATATGTTCGCACACGGCTGAATGTGTTCCGTATCTTATCGCATTCCTATGTTCATTATAACGGGTATCTACTCGTCTTCCACTCTGCCCGATGTAATTAGCTTGACAACCGGTGTCTTGGCACGTTATAGAATATACCCCTGACCTTGAATACGGGTCACGTTTATTTAGATTACTAATTTGGAGGTGCCTAGCGGTTGTGTTTTTCGTCGTGAAAGCTATCTTTATGCCTTGCTTTTTGAATAGGTTAGTGATTTTATATGTATTCGCATTCACATAGTTGAAACGCACAAATTTTTCTCATTACTGTCCGGTTTGGGAATCGTTTTATCTTTATTTTTATGCTTGGCTATAATTTGGTTTATTTTGTTTGGCGGGAAGTTGTTTTCCTTTGCTATTTGCTTAATAGTTCTTATTTCCTTATTATAGTTGTCTTTAGACATGGGTATGTTTAAAGCCCTGTGCACCATTGAATTGAAACCTGCTAGTTTGTGCGTACTGGGGTGATTAGACTGATTGTCGATTGCATGCGAGGTTTGTGTTGCTTTCCGAAATATGGAATATGAAAGGTCGTTGTCTTTACGTTCAATAGTTATATCGAGATAATTTATTTTTCGGTCTATTTCGGATTCCTTAGTGAATTTGATAGAGTGGTGTAGGCTATTAATAGGTAAATGTTATCTGGATCAGGTGTACGATGTACTTTTCTTCTGCAACAAACCAAGGCCCATATTCGCGGCAGTATTAAAGGTGCCGGGACGTCCTCATAAGACCGTCAACGCTTAGTTCGAATGGGTAATGCTCCACGCGTGGCGAGGGCTAATCCACGGTCTTTAATAGTTGTAGACACACCTCATTCAATAACATACATCTTATCTAGGTTGGCAACACCTCACATAAACACATCGCTATCACTCCCCACAGCACGTAGGGGTAGGGGGGAGAAGGCAGGAAAAAACAGTCGTTAAGATAACCACCGCAGTTGACCGCACAGTAAGTTACAGTGAGCACGAAAACTGCGAGCAGCTGTAGTACGGAAGACAATCAGATAAGTAGTTAGCCTAAAATTTTATAGTTTAACTATAGTTTACAACCATATAATCTCTCTAAAGTACAAACTCCGGATAGCTATCACCATTTAGCATTTCACCTAACATATATACTGCATTTAGCATACACTGACAGTTGCAGTACCAATACTGCAACTAAATAATTGTACATATTGTAAATATTTTCACCTGTATTTCAAACATAGATTTTATAGCCTAAGTGTAATGGATCTGATGATGATCGCTTGACGATCGAAACTGGTCATCCTAGTGTTTTATTAATCTCATGTAATTTATTTCAGGATTAGGGCATAACCCATCTCTTTTGGGTACATTCGTGTTGACCGACTGAAAAGCACTAAACTCTTGTTTACTTAGGCAACACTGAAAATATGGCTTCAAACACCACAATAACTTTTACACTATTAATTGGAATTTCGTATGTTGTATGTGTACATAACCAGATATGACTGAGCGTATCCTTAAGAACCACCAGGGCAGCCAACTGTTAATAAATGCTCTCAATTTATTTTATCCAAGTACCAATATATCAGAAAGAATGTAAGCCGAAAGCTTTAAACTAGGCATACGCATAGTACCTGATATTCTATATTAATTTGGTGTAACTCATATACGTCAGTGCTACCAACATGATTCTAAGCCTGCTGAGAGGTCCAACTTTAAATACATTTAACTTCCATACTATCATTTGGATTTCAACCAAATTTCGATTGTGCTATGTACCATAACAGATATGACTATGCGTATTCTTAAGAACAACCAGGGCTGCCAACTGTTAATATGTGCTGTCTCTATTTTGTTACCCTAATATCAATATATCAGAAAGTATGCAAGCCAATAGCTCTAAACATTGCACACGTATAATAAGGAAGGAAGGAAGATTGTAGTTTTACGTGACCGTGAATCTTGTGATTATGAGCCACGGGACCTCCTTTTTACGTGGAATCCGAACCACAGGACATGGCATTTCACTTCGAAAATCTCACATGCATTGACCGGGAATCGAACCCGGACCGCCTTGTTGAGAGGCATACAGCTAGACCGCTGAGCCACCACGCCCCCGCACACGAATAATACCTGGCATTCTAGATGAATTTGGAGTAACTAATATACGTCAGTGCTGCCAACATGATTCAAAGCCTGCTGATAGATCCAATTTTAAAATGCATGTAACTTCTATACTAACTAATGGATTTCATTCAAAATTGGCACAACAATAGATCATACTAATTCTGATTGTTTCTGACCAATACATGCATGACATTGTTGCCAACATGATTTTACGTGCGCTGTTAGATCCAATGTTTAACTGCATGTAACGTCCATGCTATTCATTGGACTCCAACCAAATTTTGTAATCTGTACCTTAAGAGATGGAACTAAGAATATATTCAGTCACCAGGGCTGCCAACTGTAGTGCTCTAATAGGCTACATTATGCCAGGTATACAATATTTCGAACTAATTAAAATTTCGATATTACCAACTTAATTTCGTCATTATTCTAGATAGATCCATACAGATTAATCATTGGCATGAATCTTAAATTTTAAGAAAAGTAGGCTCTTTAGTTTGTCACGGAACTTCTTGTTCAGTGAATGCATTATGTCCCTAAGGAGATTTGATCTCTGTTAATATGAAGATACTTCCGTGGATTCACATTACTACCATGGAAACCGCGATGAAGATGTGCACTCTACTTTACCGGACTATCATGATACAGAGTAAGTCGTTGTCGCCTAGTGACAGTCCATCAAGTTAGATTTATTATTGGAGCGGCGTTGAATATCATGGTAAGGTGTTAGTCGTTGTCCGTCAGGGCATTCGATTCTATTTTCGTGTGATCTTGAAGGAAGTAATATTCGCAATTATTTTAATACACGGATGATATGATCAAGTAGGGTGGGTATCAATCGATAATGCGTGACGGGCATTACATTTTAAGACAACAAACGTCGTCGTAGCGCAAATACTTCCCGAAATATTTCAGTTTTAGTAAAGGGTGAAATTTTTTGAAAACTATTTTAATATATAAGATATCGGCGTTTGCCTGGCGAGGAGGTGGAAATAACCGGGGGAAAACACTCAGAAAAGCCGCTATCAGCGTCGGAATTCGAACCTGTGATCTACGGGCTTACTACCGCTGCTATGGTGATCATGACGATTCAATTAACGCGCACGGCATACGCCACAGGGTAGTTTTGTGTAGTGAAATAATAATAAATGAAGTATTGTTAAAACAATTTCATTTTGGGGTTAGGAATATATCAGGTCATCAGCCATGATAATTTGTGTGTGTGCAGTATATTGAAATATCAGAAGCAAATTGTCAGTGATGCTCAAGTAATCGATTAGTAGAAACTCTTCAGTCGGCTGTGGGGAGTGAAGTGAAGTAGACGTCGGCACAGAAACTTCCTGATATCAAATAATTCTACAAAACCACATTCTCAACTTAGTTACATTTAACCTTTCCAGTGTCATTGAAATATGTTGTACTATTCTTTGAGTGATCGTTTTTTTTAAGGAAAATTCTTACATTATTTATAACGACATTTAAAATGAAAAGAAGAAAAATAGTACAAAATATGCAACAGTTCAGGGAAACCATAAAATTCTCATCGCGAAATGCAGACATACCTACACTTGTACGAACTCAATCGACACTGCCCTCATCTTCATCAGTTTCGTTGTCAATTGAAAAACCTTCAATATATTCAAAACTGTTTTCAAATCATTCCCTATAATCACAATACGATTCGCCCAAATATCTTCAAATGATAACCACATATTTATATTACGAATCCCCCTCATATCACTATTTAAATCGAACATCACGATACTGTCAAACTCAAGTATTTATCTTACCAATCCTGAAAAATGAAGATGAAATTATTTATGTAGTCTTTTCCGGTCCAGGTGTGTTCGTTCAGGTTGTCTAATACATTCCTGCCACCTACCGTAATTAAACGTAAACTTATAATAGCCTACGGAATATGTGTCCCGCAAGAGCGGGAATTACGTCGCGAACCTATTCCGGAAAAGACATAGTAAGGGTTAAGTGTTTAACCAAACTAAACAACTACAAACGCTCATTACCTAAAATAGGACATTTGAATAGTAGCGGTTACTAACAAAACAGTCATTTCAATTGCTCGCTACGGTAGAAGATAACAATTCAAAAGGGGTTTCATATGTATACACACTAAAAGCACTAACAACAAAAACGAATTGAACGAAATTTGGTACAGAGGTGGCACTAACAAAGGGCACCTCAGTGTCATGTTTTATATCGCTGCCATCGTGACGGAAACGTAATGGCGGCCACCCAAATGTTCAAAGCTTAAATCAAATTACGACTAACCTAATCATCCTATCTCTACCAAATTTTTCAAAAACATATATTTTTATGGCGAGCGTCTTTTGACTAGACTACAAGGTCATCAGCTCGATAGTTTGCAGATGGCGGCCATGTATGTGTGCAAATCGATTCCCCCTATCAATTCAAACACGGTGAAACCGAATTGAACGAAATTTGGTACAGAAGTAGCACTTGCAAAGGACACCTCAGTGTCATGTATTATATTTCCGCCATCTTGACGGAAACATAATGGCGGCCACCCAAATGTTAAAAGCTTAAATGAAATTACGACCAACCTAATCATCTGATCTCTACTAAATTTTGCAACAAAATATCTTTATGTGGGAAGCATCTTGTGACTAAACGACAAGGTCATCAGCCCAATAGATTGCAGATAGCGGCCATGTATGTGTGTAAATTGATTCCCCCTATCAATTCAAACACAGTGAAACCGAATTGAACGAAATTTGGTTCTTGCAAAAGGAAACTCAGTGTCATATTTTATATCGTCGCCATCTTGACGGAAACGGAATGGCGGCCACCCAAATATTAAAATCTTAAATCAAATAACGACCAACCTAATTATTTGATCTCTACCAAATTTTGCAACAACATGCCTTTTTGTGGGAAGCACTTTTGACTGAACTACAAGGTCATCAGCCCAAACGTTTGCAGATCGCGGCCATGCATGTGTGCAAATAGATTCACCATATCAATTCAAACACGGTGAAACCGAATGGAATGACATTTTGTACAGAGGTAGAACTAGGAAAGGGCACCTTATATTCGTGTTTAATATCCGTATAACACGTTGTATTTCAACCAGCTACTACAACCAACATTCAATTATAGTCCTTGAAAAGGACAAATAGTTATAACAATACCCATGCATTTAGGAGAAAGTAGGCTATCTGTTCTTTGCTGAACATCTTGTTGATAATTGGGATATGTACATATCGGCTGAACTTGAATTAAGCCCCAGTGAGTAGAATCAGATGATCTTCACCTGACGAATGAAACTAGTCAACCAATTAACCCCCTCTCATTAATGTGTAAAGTGTTTTATTATGTGCATAGCCTAAATATTAGCAAACACATATATTTTTGAACCAATGGGATAATTCATGCGAAATTAAAGTCCGTATCGAGAAAACTATAGCTGCATTTTGTTAAATGGCTAATGTGTTTAAGAGCCATTACTTCTCGATTGAAACAAAATTAAGATTTCTAAGTTGCTATGTATTTTCCATTCTTTTCTTTGGAGCTGTGACTTGGACAACGGGCAAGTGACTTGAGGCATTTGAGATGTGGTATAGGAGTATGCTTAGAGTGCCATGGACAGATAAAATTACAAACAATGATATTCTACACAAAATGAAGAAAAATAAGTCCTGAAAACAGTAAAATGCAGAAAGCTACAATATTTAGGTCATGTAATGAGGAATGGATGTAGTTATATACTGCTGAAGAACATTCTTCAAGGAAAGATTCCCGGTAAAAGAGGACGGGGAAGAAGAAGAACATCTTGGCCTGGAAACTTTGGAACATGGACTTCACACACGAGTGAAGAGCTTTTCAGAATATCTAAAACTGACATAACTATGGTGGTCACCAATATCTGGAACGGATAGGCACAACAAGAAAAAGAAGTAGAAGAAGAAGAAGATAAAGGAGAGGAAGAAAAATATTCCATGTAACTTATTTCAGCTATACGAAATTAACTGAAATTCTCCGCCCAATCTAATTGAGCACATTCGAGCTGACCGTCTGAAAAGCGTCTAATAATAGATTACGCGTAGTATCTGTCTGTTATATTAATGAGACGGTTTCTTCGGGCATAGGAGGAATAATGAAGTGAGGAATTTCAAATAGGAAGAATAAATCTTAAAGGAAATAGGACTCGAGAAGTTACAACGTCAATTAATTTACAGTGTGAATCGTGTGGGAAATGGGGAGGAAATTTCATGCGGTGATTGCGGAAGAGACCTTGAGTGACTGGAGATTAAACATGATAGCGGATTGATCACAATGTTGTGAAACACGTTGTTATTGATAACTCGTTCTAGGGGCTTGATACACCTTGATCATCAGCCCCGTTCACTTGGGTGTGTATTGAACTCATCTGATTAGTGACTGTAGTAATGTGTGTAACTGTAATTATTGGGGTTGGAAATCGGGTAGTTGCGGCGGGAATTTAAAGAAGGTAATATCATGACAAATATCTAGATAGAGTGTGAAAAAAAAACAGATTCAAATATGCGATCTATTGAATTCTCTTTGAGATTAACACAAACTTTGAAAACCAGCCTTCCATCGAAATCCTAATCAATGATGTTGAATCATCCGCAATATCTGTACTTGGTTATTTGAAATTAGTGTAAGTCAAACTTTGGGTCTTGCTCAAATATTAAGAACATTTATGGTGATAGTGTATTCCTACTAGGCCTACCCAAAGTTACCAGCCCAGACCACAACAATACCAGGTCGTGGCTTCCTTGTGAGAGGTAGACGGCAATATCGTGGCTTCAAGCTGAGTCTCATACTAGTCGTCCTTTCATCTGTCCTTTGTGCAGTCCTTTTCCCTACTGTGCACTATACCAAGACAATATTCGTTGACCCGACCTTACAAGAAAGCAATGCGAGAGTCAAGCTCCCGAAATCGATAAAATGTTGCATTCATGTCGGTCAGGTCATATGTAAAACAAGTGTTATGGTAGCATTTTATCGCTAAATCCATGGGCAAAATTGTACATGTTTAATTGTGGACGCGATAATTGGAGAAGAACAGGTTTGTGGGAGCACTGAGTTATTATGTGCTATCCGACCAATCGCACTTCTTCAACTAATTCTCCCTGGCGTGCACCATAAGCTCCCTCACTGCAGAGAGCCTGTTGGAGGAGTAGCTTAAATAGTGTGATTAGTAATCGAGGATATGAGAGCACAGCATTCCGTTCCAAGTCTCGCGTCAGTATTCACTTGCATACATGTACAATTTCAAACTCTCTCTATGAATAAATTCAAATTCTAAGGATGATCTAAATGAATTTGGGGCTGACATATAATCCTAGATGTTTTCCTTTCGACGTCATAAATGGTAATGCAAGGATTCACCGAGATTGGGGGATTGAAGCTTGCAATGTTGCCTTGCCAGTGTTCAGAAACAAGTTCATTTAAGCTTCACTCGTGGGTTGCAACAAAACGCCCAGAAATGAGGCTGACAATGCTTCCTCCTCACTGTGCTAGGTTCTTCTCCTTCAGCGGCTAGCATTCTTGGCTGTCACCCGGAGATCCAAGTTTGATTCCCGGCTTTGCTGAATAATTCAGGTCTGAGCACAGGAACGGGGTTCACTCAGACTCGTGAGGCAACACTGAGAAGGTGTGGATTCGAAAACCCCCTCAGACATCCTGGAAGTGGATTTCCATGGTTTCCCAATTCTACTCCAGGCAAATGCCAGGATGGTTCCTAAAATACGGCCACCTTCTTCCCAATCCTCGCCCGAAGTACAAATACACACATTAGTGCATACACTACAATAGCATAGGTTGTCAGACAAATTCTACACACACCCAAATACACAGAGCTAACGAAACAACTAGAATTCTTCTCCGGTATTAATGTGTGATTCTTCTGCTTAAAATTCTGACTCTGATGTGGAATTCGAAATTGGCGGAGAGTACTTTTATTTTGTCATGATTCAAGACTTATCTCGTTTCTAATAATCCTCTCTCTTCCTTTTACCCACCTCTTGTGTAGTTTTTAACCTCTTCTCATTTTATGAAAAAATAGGCTTATGAGAACAACTTTTGTCCGTGTGTGTGTGTGTGTGTACGTGTGTGTGTGTGTCTGTATATCTGTGTGTCTGTGTGTCTGTCTGTGTGTGTGCCCCCCCCCCTCTAATAACATTTATATGGCTGGGATGATTTCAATGAAACTCGGTAAGGTCATAGCACAATTCCGGACGACCCTGACCGTGCCCTTCAAATTTTGATACGTCTCACCAATCCAACATGGCGGCCATGCGAAATATTTAACCAGCATTCAATATCTCCGAAACTATTACCGATATCACCCTGAAATTGTGTACGGTTATAAAGAGCACTACTAAAGGTTCACCTTTGGAATTTTCAAAACCTGGTAACTATTTAACTAGCATGGCGGCCAAGTGAAGTTACGACTTTTAAATAGACTTTTCTTGCGATTTAACCATCCAAACGCAATGAAACTTGGTACAGCAAATGTTTATACACATTGTAATGCACAGGCATTTAATTTTGTTCAATTGTTTACATAACCTCAAGATGGCGGCTGTGCGAAATATTTCACCGGCATTCTATATCTCCGAAACTATTACTGATATCACCCTGAAATTTTGCACCTTCATCTATGTAACTTTCAAAAACCTGTAAAGTACAAAACGAACATGGAGGCCAAGCGAAGTTGAAACGTTGTAATAGATTTTTCTTGCGATTTAACCATTTGAGCGTAGTGAAATATGGTACAGTATATGTTTATACCTATTGTAATGCTCTGGCATCTAATTTAGTCCAATTGTTTACATAAACTCAAGATGGCGGCTGTGCAAAAATTTAAAATTAAGTTTTTATTTCTTGTATCGTAATGATGCGATCGAAGTGAAAGTTTGCATAACCCTCCGGCAGGCGCGCCCATTTAAGTAACATGAGCAGGCGATGCGGTTCATTCATTTAAATGTTGACTTTCTGTGGATTTATACCTGCATTCTTATTTAGGGACGTTCTTAAGTAGGTTATAATGTGATTGAGTTATAAAAACGCTTCAATTATGCTAGTAAAATGCTAGGGTAACTTGGCCAATGTATTATTTACAGAATAATAATATACATTAAGGAACGGAATTTCTTTCAGTTTTTAGACATCGTTACTCGAGAGAACACAACTTTCACAGAGATAGTTTATCTTAGCATGCTTCTTACAAACAATTTTCCTGCACTGATCACACATGGTGGTCGTATTGACATTCTTGGATCGTCCACATGTTTGACATCTTCCTCGCTTTTTCTGGACATATTGCACAGGTTCCTTTACAGCTTCCGTACGGTACTTGATGAGAAATTTCTTTATATCATCAGGTATGCTTGGCATCATAGCGCGACTACTCATCTGCTCTTTCATCAGTTGCAGAGCTAAATTTCGTAGAAAGACCCTCCTCCTGTCTTTAGGGTTGCCCTCATTGAACTGAAAACAATTTGAGCATTTATCCCGGCCATATTCATCACAGCATAAAAGAGCACGAAAGGCCATCTCTTCGTAATTCTAGCTCCTGTGTATGATGAACACATCTGATCCACCGTATCTACTCCCCCTTTAATTGCATTAGAGTCCAGAATTATGTGAGACTTGTTTGAGGCTTCGTCTATTGTACCAGTGTCATGCATGGTAGAGTGTAAAATAACAATTTTGTTTTTCTTTGTAACTTGTGATACTAGAGTTAAATCTTTTTGATACCCAAATGTTGATGATCCTACCTCTCTACCTTTTTTTGGGTAGGAACTCAGCTGGCAGTTCTCTCTTGTTTTTTCTAAGAGATCCAATACAAGTTATTTTCTTTTCAAGTAGCTCCCTTGCCAGAGGTACACTTGTATACCAGTTGTCCATGGTTACGTTTCGGTTAGAGCCTTTGATTGGGTCCACTAATCAATGGACAATTGCAGATGGCGAATTGTTTACAGAAAAGGGGCCATCTGGCTGCTTCCCGCTGTAAATTTCGATGTTACCGGTGTAAAATGTTTTAGCATCACAGAGGGCAAACATTTTTAATCCTTATTTTGCCGGTTTATTTGGAATATACTGGATGAATGCACATCGCCCTCTAATTGGTTCCAATTTCTCGTTGACAATAATGTACTCACTCAACCAGTAACTTGTTTTACACTTATCGGTATATCTATCAAGCACATACCTGACAGGAGCAAGCTTGTCTGTCTTCAACATCTCAACTCTTGTCGCCTTGTCATCAAAGCGCATACAACGCAGAACAAAGAGGAACCATTTAGCACTCAAGCAAGCACGTAGAATTTCAAGTCCAGTACCATCTGTGGTCCAGAGTTCATTGACATTAGTGTGGCTTAGCTTCTTCATTCTCAGTAAGTACAAGACACCAAAGACAGCCATCATTTCACATTTTGTTGTGTCCTTTGCATCCCTTTCTCTAGAGTGTTAAATTTCTTCTCGTTGACACGCAATGAATAAGTTAGTGCACCTAACAATTTCGTCTACCATATCAGTGTCTATAAACAGCAAGGACGCATCAATTTCCTTTTTTACATCTCTGTACCTTAGTACTGGCATGGCCAATTTCTTTCTCAAAATATTTTTGCGTTTGGTCTTGGATGTGGTTGAGAAATCAGTTTTTCTCCATTTTATTTCTTTGTCCTTCCCCACGAAATATGCACTAGCTACAGGTTCACTAACATCGACATCATCACCGTCACAACTCTGTTCAGAGCCAGTCTGGTGGTCGCTGAAATTGACTACTTCATTCTCTGTATCTGAAACTTCACTCACTCTGTCTTCCTTGCTTGATTCAACGGGCTGATGATCTTGCAAGTAGTTTACAAGGTCACGGATAGCCTCGTCATCAAGGAACTCCGTCCTGAAAATATTATT
The DNA here is from genome assembly GCA_946902985.2 of Meconema thalassinum. NCBI lineage: Eukaryota > Metazoa > Arthropoda > Insecta > Orthoptera > Tettigoniidae > Meconema > Meconema thalassinum. Next base: position 1,509,387,332 of record OX336388.2, read on the forward strand.
GCTAATATGAGCATGAAACTTACCAATTTTCCCCAATTTAACACCCAGCAAAACAGAATAAATTTGGAATAAATGAACAGAAATGCTAAGAATGTCAACCGTACATGGGCGTGTCTTAGAGCCTCTTATACGACAAAAACGTCATTATAAATAGGCACAAATGTTCAATATTAATCAAAGATTGTTGCTACAAACTTAATAAGCGTTAAAGTAATCATAGAGAATAAAAATGAAACTAAGCTACTTGGATAGTTTTACTTACATGATCAGGCGCGCGGCGCACTAAGTGCGCCAGACGTGTATTGTACAGTAAATGTGTTTCTAATGTGGTAACAAACACAGCTACAACAATCACGTTTTCGTCACACGACAGAAGACACTCCAGTGAAGGAATAGGCGGGCGAACAACATGATGGTGCGCATTCCCTCCACGCACCACGTGAAATATCTACCATGGCGGGATAATGAAGCTACGCAGTAATTTTCCTTTAAAGGTACATAACTCGATGGCCTATACATATATCAATCCAACATGGCGACCATCCGGAATATTTAGACGGTTCTCAATATCTTTTACAGCAATCAAACTGAAAGTTTTTATGTTCATAGAGGCTATGAACATACGTTCACCTATAGGACTTTTAATAACCTGGTGGGCACAAATCCAACATGGCGGTGACGCGATATATATATATCATTATATATATATATATATATATGGACGTTTCTCGCGATTTAACCATCCGAGTAATGTGAAACTTGGTACGTTAAATGCTTAGCCAAATGTTAATTCACTGGCATCAAATTTATTTCAATTGTTTTCATAACCACAAGATGGCAACTGTGCCAAATTTTAAAATCTCGTTTCTACGTCTAGTGTCCTAATCATGGGATTTGAATTTCGAATACTACACGTACACAATAATCTTCATGTAATAATACATAACTCTAAGACCTACATATATAAAAATCCAACATGGTGACCATCTGTAATATTAGACGGTTCTCAATATCTACGAATCTATTAGAGCAATCAAACTGAAAATTTGTATGTTGATAGAGGCAATTATCATAAGTAGGATATGTGAAAATATGCATTATTTCTTCTCGGAACTACTTGTTATTTCATTTGTCCTAATCATAGGATTGAAGTTTGAATAAAACACCTACACAATAATCTCCACGTAATAGTACATAGCTCTAAGGCCTATATATAAAAATCCAACATGGTGACCAACCGAAATATTTAGACGTTTCTCAATATCTACGAATCTATTACAGCAATCAAGCTGAAAATGTGTAGGTTGATAGAGGAAAATAATATATGCAAGATATATGAAAATAGGCTATTTAGTTCGTCACGGAACAACTTGTTTACAATTATTTCGTGAACTGATGACCGAGAAGTGGTCCCCTTTCTTATGCACGCACACAAATTATACCTCAAGTCAATAATATGTACATTTATTTATAGTAACGGTTTGGGTCAGTGGCAATACGAGAATACAATATTCGAGTTGAAAATCTTAGATTCAAAACATTCCATAACTAAGCTTGTTTTGCAAAATATTTCTAAATATACTAGTTGCCTAAAGGCAAAAAGCATGCTAAAATTCTGAAAAATCATTTCTGTTATAACTATATAATTATTAAATTTGATGTATCTACTGCGTATGTTGTCCAGTGACAGCTGGTTCATTAATGGCCTTTTTGACTTCTTTCATGTCCATTGATTGAAGATCGTAGTAATGCAGCTGTGTAGGTTTAATTATTCCTTATATAATGCACAACAAAATTGCAGGCTCATATCTCTCCATTACTTCCCATAGTGATCGTTTGTAGCCTGCTGGCACTGTAATGCAGAGGGGATTAGCACAGCAAAATATCGTTAAAATCTCCATTCTCATCTGGTATTCATTATTTACATGCACCATCAAAACTTAACAATATTTCACTCTAAGAAAACGCTTGTTCACTCTGGAAAGATCAAATCACTACTATCAGAAATTATGGTAAATTAGGGAATTCCATCGAGTATGCTAACTCATTTTAGAGTCGTTCTTAGGACATAATTTTGTTATGCATATGTGTTCTTGTTTTAGAAATAAGTACATAAATTTGAGGTAGCAAAATAAAAGTATAATATTGTAAATTGGGGGAGTTCTTTTAAAAAATGTTTATATTACTGTATAAACAGTATAAACAGTATAAACAGTATTACAGCACATAGGAACTGCAAGATTAGTTTCCAAACTCTTCTCCTAGATTGTATAGTAAACAAATAATGCAAGAGTGTATGGAAATAGTTTGACTGCATCTTTTCGGACATACATGTTAAATACCTGATTATATTACCAATCTTACAATACTGCCTACATATTGCATGGTTTTAGAACTTTTAAATATGTTTGCGTCATTTGTCAATCATCTTTGAGAAATATTTAAACAGATGATCAAGTTTATACCATTGTATGTACAGTATGTATGTATGTATATATGCACTCTATGGCCGTTCTGGCATGAGCTGTGGCTCGATGCGCAAGAGGGAAAGTAGCCAGTGTGGTAGGTGAAGCAGCAATGGTGCACGTGGACAGTGCGCTCACATTGCTATTGATACTGACTGTCGCTGTGCTCACCGCTCAGTCTGCCTCAACGAGCTATTCTGCCTACACGGAATGAATCCAATGGTCTCCCACCATACCACTCGGACCACTGCCTGGCCAGTGCGCAGTGGTATAGCAAAGCACTTGATAGAACGGCTGATCTGTATGTATGTAATGCAGATGTATAACTTCTCAACTTCATCTTTTTGGACAGTGCTAAAATATTCGAGTTCCAATGCAACTTATAGATTAACTTAAGTAGTGTAGTATATCGCATGTGCAGGCTACGCATTTGATAAAAAATAATGTTGTGCACAATAGCAAAAAAAAGTAGCCTATTATTATTAATGCAACCAATGTCCATTTATTTTATTTTCAAGACTTTCAGGAAAGGAATTTCGGAAAGAAATCGGTCGTTAACCTATTGAAAGGAATCGTCCCGGCATTTGCCCAGTGATGCAAATTGGAAACCACGAAATCCATTTTTAGGACGGCTGACGGAGGATTCGAACGTATGCTCTCACAATGCCATCGAGGAATGAGTAAGTGCATTAGAGCTCACGGCCACCGTGGCTGGTACAAATATTAGCTACTAATATCAATGACTTGTGCTACGAATTAGTAAGCCATGTGATCCTTATCAGGGAAGAAACATCCGAGGTGTATCGAATAACATGATTCTCTCTCTTTTTTTTTTTTTTTTTTTTTGCGTGGAACCGAATCATGCAATGCAATACTCAAACCTTTCTTCGTTGTTACTTCAGCTTATTTTAGGGTCGAAGAAATTGTCAGTTCTTATTGGACAACATCCACACAATGCCATTAGGGCCGTTTTTACCTACGTCAATTATCTCTTAATTCATCAATAAAGGTTATTTAACTTTGCACGAGCATTTCACCAAACAGAAACGCTAGTTAACTTACCACTAACAAGGAATTACTTTAAATGGCCAAATCTGACCACTCAACTCTCTAAAGCATCTTTAAAGTGGCAGGAAACAGGTATCTATTCACACAACTGCCAGTTCTCCTAAATACTTTGTTCATATCATTTTAAGCTTTTGCCACGAATAAGGTTTCTGTATTTCTCTTCCTTTATAATTTTGTTCCAGAAATTCTCCAGGAAGCATCGCAAACAACAATCAGTGCTAGACGCTTCTAATTCTGTCCACCATACTTTCCAAGATGAAACCGAGTCTACGCATGCGCGGGAGCCGTAAATCTTATTTAAGTAAAGTTAAATGAGAATTAACTAAATGATCGTTAGTGAAGAGCTGGTGAAAACGGCCCTTAGCCTCTCAAATAACTGACAACGATTAGTATTCTAAGCGAGACTATGGATAACTCGTTTCTCTGCACCGGTAGTTCATTGCTGTTTTAACATCAAGGTTATCTGCCCTCAGCAGTACATCAACAGTTTAATTGCACATTAGGGAACTCACACGGAGTAACAATCTCGTGTGGTGATAATTTACGCCATGTAGCTATGTGCCCCGGCACGCACAGTATAAAGGAGAACTAAACACATTACGAACAAGGAAAGGTATCAGACACACTAAAACACTTTTGTTTTATTGTGTTGGAATACATATTACTATTTTAGCCTATTTTCTTCATATGAGATATAAGCTTATGAGATTACGGTACTCGTTTCAGTGTGTGTGCGTGTATGTATTGTAACTGTACAAATGAGGGGTGGTGGAGTGTTGAACACACAAGGAAAGTAATAAAAGAAATTAAGCTTGCATCTAACTTGTCACATTTACCATAATCTTATTTCGTTGCTCTACAGCATAAATGTGGAACCTTTTAGTCTTCATCTTTATGTAACTCATTTTTAGCCTATTTTCATTTATGAAAAAATAGGCTTATGGATCACCTTTTGTCCGTGTGTCTGTCTGTGTGTGTGTGATGGTGTATGTTCCCCCCTAATAACTTCTAAATGGTTGGAGTGATTTCAATGAAACTCGTTAAGTTTATAGCACTATTCCAGACGACCCCGACCGTGCCCTTCAAATTTTGTTACGTCCCACCAATCCAACATGGCGGCGGTGCGAAATATTTCACCAGCATTCAATATCTCCGAAACTATTATCGATATCCCCCTGGAATATTTTACGGTGATAAAGGGAACTACTAGAAGTTCATCTATGCGACTTTTGAACGCCTGGTAACTACAAAACCAACATGGCGGCCAAGCGAAGTTGCGACTTTTAAATAGACGTTTCTCGCGATTTAACCAACCAAACGCAATAAAACATGGTACAGTATATGTTTATACACATTGTAATGTACCGACATCTAACTTCGTTCAATTGTTTACATAACCTCAATATGGCGGCTGTGTGAAATATTTCACCGGCATTCTATATCCCTGAAACTATTAGCGGTATCACCCTGAAATTTTGTACGGAGGTAAAGGGCACTACTGGAAGTTTATCCACAAGACTTCAAAAAACCGGTTAACTAGAAAACGTATATGGCGGCCAAGCGAAGTTGAAAATTATAAATACACCTTTCTCGCGATTTAATGATCCAAAACGCAATGAAACACGGTAGATGAAATGTTTATACACATTGTAATGCACTGGTATCTAATTTAGTTCAATTGTTTACATAACCTCAAGATGCCGTCTGTGCGAATTTTAAAATTAAGTTTGTATTTCTTATGTCGTATTCATGCAATCGAAGTGAGAGTTTGAATAATGAACCTACGCAATAATTTTCCTTTAATGGTACATGACTCTATGGCCTTTACATATAACAATCCAACATGGCGACCATCCGAAATATTTAGATGGATCTCAATATCTACGAATCAATTACAGCAATCAAACTGAATTTTTTAATGTTCATAGGGGCTATGAACCTATAGGACTTTCAATAATCTGGTGATCAGGCAAATGCCGGGATGGTTCGTTTCAATAAGTCCACGGCCGATTTCCCTCCAATATCCCTTCCCTGACCCGTCCTGAAAAGAAAAGTACATGGCCATTGGCTGCATTAATAAAATTATAAATAATAACCTGGTGATCACAAATCCAACATGGCGGCGACGCGAAGTATAAATATTCACAAGGTCGTTTCTCGCAATTTAACCATCCGAGTGCAGTGACACTTGGTACAGTAAATCCTTATACAAATGTCAATCCACTGGCATCTAATTTTTAGCCTACTTTCGATTTTTGCAAAAAATGAAAGTAGACTTAAGAGATCAACACAGGGCGAAAAATTGTGTGTCTGTCTGTGTGTGTGTATGTGTGTGTGTGTGTGTGAGTCTGTGTGTGTGTGTGAGTGTGTGTACTCTGAATGTCTGTCCCCCCCCCTCCTATCAATTCGAACACGGTGAAACCGAATTGAACCAAATTTGGTACAGAGGTAGCTCTAGCATAGGGCACCTCAGTGTCATACTTTATATCGCCGCCATCTTTACCAAAACTGAATGGCGGCCACTCAAACGTTCAAAACGTAAACTCAAATTACGGCTAAACTAATCATCCGATCTCTACCAAATTTGGTGACAACATACCTTTATATAGGAAGCGCCTTTCACCCAAACTTCAAGGTCATCGGCCTTGCCATTTCAGGATGGCGGCCGTGTGAATTATGCAACCATTATAATCAATAGCTTAAGACCCACCAATTCAGATTATCAAGCCTAGGGTGGTTTAAGCTATCCTGAAGGTCGTGATCCGTTATTTATTATAATTTAATATTATAATATTATTCTGTATGAGTTGCTTAAAAGAGCTGAGCCGTATCTGTCACACGACAAGATGGCAGCTGTCCTCATTAGCCTGTCTTATATTTCAGTAGTTTTAGTATGTTGTATGCGATATTCCCTACTGATACAATAATATAAACTTTGTATGAAATGATCTATAATGAAGATGTACTGCAGTGAAGAAATAGTTTATTTCAAGTCATTATTTGCCAACAGGTTGTATCTAATATATCAGTTAAGATCGCTATGATGTTAAGGATATGGTTAGCTCTGGGCTAGCGTGTTAGTCTGTCACGCAGTTGACTGGGGATCGAATACTGCTACAGTTAACTTTTTTTTCTTGAATTCTTTTACAAATGATGTGCACAAGCTCTTTCCACAGATACTGAATAAAATGTCATTTAGATCAAAGGGGAGGCTAATGTATACACTCGTTTATTAATAAAATCACAGTCCCAGCATTGCACATAAACAGAAGACATTAGGAAAAGGAGAATAGAAGAACTAGATACACGTTGTTATCAACCACAGCCTTCTTAATGTCTCTGTACGGTGCTGTCCTCTTGTGGGTTATGTGGGAAATATTGTTCCAAACATACCGCTGTGTAAATACCTGGCCTCCTGAAGTATGGCAATTTTGTAATACTGGTAGTTCAACTATTAGCCACGATCGCGCTCCGATTACCTTTAAACACTGCCAGCTGGATCGCCTCCCTCCTGGCTACTTTAAACTGCCTGCTCGTTGAACACCCAGAGGCGTACAAGATAAATATTAATTCACTGCTAGGTCGCAGCACCAACCTACTGTGATCGGCGCGGATTTTTAAAGGGGAATGTACCCAAAACGAAAGATTCTTAAGTTTGCAGGCTGGCTTAATATAGAGATTAACGGACGTGAATACATTACAATAAGTTAGTATTTTTGTTATTCAATCATCATAAAGTATATAATATTGATTTTGACACTTACTGGCTAATTATCAATGAAGCCTCCGTGGCTTAGGCGGCAGCACGCCGGCCTCTCACCACTGGGTCCGTGGTTCAAATCCCGGTCACTCCATGTGAGATCTGTGCTGGACAAAGCGGAGGCAGACAGGTTTTTCTCCATGTACTCCGGTTTTCTCTGTCAAAATTTCATTCCAGCAACACTCTCCACTATCATTTCATTTCATCTGTCATTCATTTAATCATTGCCCCAGAGGAGTGCGTCAGGCCTCGGCAGCCGGCACAGTTCATATCCTCGCCGCTAGATGGGGGCTTCATTCATTCCATTCCTGACCCGGTTGGAGACTGGAAGCAGGCTGTGGATTTTCACTGGCTAATTATCAATATAAAAGAAAACAAACACTACATGGTGGTAGAGGTGGTTTTAGGGATGAGGACAAAGAGTTTTAAATATACCCATACATTTAGGAGAAAGTAGGCTATATGTTCTTTGCTGAACATCTTGTTTCAATTGTTTTCATAACCACAAGATGACAGATGTGCGAAATTTTAAAATCTCGTTTTTACTACTTGTGTCCTGATCATGCGATTGAAGTTTGAATATTACACGTACACAATAATATTCATGTAACAGTACATAACTCTAAGACCTTTGTATGTAAAAATCTAACATGGAGACCATCCGCAATATTTAGTCGGTTCTCAATATCTACGAATCTATTACATCAATCAAACTGAAATGTTGTATGTTGATAGAGGCAATTAACATAAGTAGGGTATATGAAAATATGCTGTATAGTTCTTCACGGAACTACGTGTTAATTGCCACATTCATGTAACCATCATTTCATTTTGTAACATTTCCTCTCTTCTTCCATTCTCTTACACCTTTTTCTTTACAACATCTGATCTAACTCCTTACCATCTCAACAAACGTAACATATCATCAATTCTTCACTAACCAAAACTTAACACTCTTACTCATTTTTCTAACCAATTCACCTTTTAAACATAACAACATAATTCAAAATTCCTATGGCCAAAGCCCCTGCTACCTCAATGCTGACGCACCACAAAGAATCCCATTGCACACAGCACTTATCTCCCTGCAGCAGCCCAGCATGAGGTAACCGTGTTTCTAACCAAAATGTGTTCCTTGAAGAAAGGAACCGTTTCAGTATGTGTGTATGTCCCTTATAAAATCTCAATGAAATTGCACAAAGACATACCATTCCTCGTACAACCCCAACTGTTTCTTACAAATGTCATTGTCACAAATGCAACATGGCACCCCTGCGAAATATTTCATGGGCATATGTAATATTATTATTGCAAGCAACCTGAACTTGTATGTGATGATTACAGACCAGATTCATAGGTTTTTGCCTATTTTTTCCTTACGTCTAAATACAACAGTAAACTCAAAAGAGCCATATTCATGAATTCTGCAGTACCTAAAAACATCTAAATGATATGCGAGTACCTAACAATGCCTAATTGCAATTTTGTTCCATTTATTGTAGTATAATTGAATTTTTAGTCCATAATTTTTAAATGTAAACATGAAGACTGCTCATTCCTAGCTCCAGTTGATTGCTAGAAATCTTACCTGCCAGAATATTCAAATATTTTCAGCACTTTTCAACTTATATCTTATTGTTTGTTTTTTTACTGTCAAGAAAGTGGGAATAACTCGCTCTTTGTTTCCAAGTTCCCTACATTCTAAATACAAAGTTAATTAAACGGCCCACAGTGTGAAAATCACCTGTGAGATCCTTGGTTTTATTGTATGTATGTCTACCCCTTATTATTCCCGTTTTTCCAACGGGGTCGGGGATGAGATGCGATGGAAGTCTTTGTGGCGATGGGTTTTACGGCCGGATGCCCTACCTGACGCCAACCTCATGAGAGGAGTTAACGATCCTTGGTTTTATTGAATTAGAATAATTAACCTATCTTAGGAGAGCAAATCTTATCATACTAATATATAAAAAATTCCTCTCGGCACGCCGGAAGGCGGAGGTAGATTTCACCGGGCAAACTAGGGGATAGGCCATAATAGGCAAAATATGCAGGTTTTCGTAGGAGGATCAGACCTCATTTATTGCGAGAAAGTATTTTAAAATTGGAGGTTAGTTAACATTTTTTCGTCTTTCTATGCATACTTTTAACATTTTACTGTCTTATGGGGATGGTAACCTTTTTGTCATTTGGGGTTAATTTTTATACTTGTGATCACACTGTCCTTATGCAAGGTTTGGAACTAATGTGTAACTATCTAACAGTCTGTTACTTCGTCACGCAAAATTTTATCTCCCGCAGAGATGTTGGTTGGTTCCTCAGTTTAGGGGCTGCGACAAGGTGGTCATGTAACCACGTGTACATTGGGTGTGTGTAGAATCTGTCTGATAAACGGTGTTATTTGTGATGACTGTATTAGTCTGTAATTCAGGTACGGTCTGCAGACGGTCAATTTTAAGTAGTAGTACCTAATTTTGTACCAAATACTAACGTCAACGACACCTAGCTGTGAACTTGGCTGCTAGATGCCACCGCAACCAGCAACTTGCAACGAACGTTGTAACTTCCCCTCCGAAGGAAAGCATGCTGACGGATTTTGGCGCTCTTAGAAAATCCGGCGACTTTGGCCGGCTTTGAACCAGCACGTTGGGCATAGAAGTTCAGCATGCTACCAGTTAGCCGCTTTCCTCATAGTCAGATGGAACAAGAAGTTCCGTGACGAACTAAAGAGCCTACTTTTCTTAAAATTAAGATTCATGCCATAGATTAATCTACAATATATGAACCTATCTAGAATAATGACGAAATTAAGTGGGTAATATCGATATGTCTTAATTAGTTTGAAATAAGATATACTAGGCATAATGTAGCCTAATAGAGCAATACAGTTGGCAGCTCTGGTGACTGAATATATTCTTACTTCCATCTCCTAAGGTACAGAATAAAAAATGTGGTTGAAGTCCAAAGGACGTTACATGGATTTAGACATTGGATCTATTAGTACACGTAAAAGCATGTTGGCAACAATGTCATGCGAGTGCTGGTCAGAAATAATCTGAAATATTATATATTTTTGTGCCAATTTTGGATGAAATCCATTTGTTGGTGTAGAAGTTACATGTATTTAAAAATTGGTCCTATCACCAGGCTTAGAATCATGTTGGTAGAACTGACGTATATAAGTTACTCCAAATTAATGTAAAATGTCGGGTAATTTACGTGTGCATAGTTTAAAGCTGTCGGCTTGCATACTTTCTGATATATTTGGATACAAAATAGAGAGCAATTATTAACAGTTGGCAGCCCTGGTGGCTCTTAAGAATACACTCAGTCATATATGTTTATGTACACATATTACATACAAAATTTCGTTGAAATCCAATTGATAGTGTAGAAGTTATATGCATTTAAAAATTGGACCTATCAGAAGGCTTAAAATTATTTTGGCAACGCTGTCATGTATGGCCACCTGGAAATTAAACTGAAATAGTATTATCTACATGTGTGCCAATTTTGGAATAGCTCCCATGCATATCTTCCAAGATATCCAACATAGAGCTCAAATTTCTAGTGCGTTTTTATAGCAGTTGGTAGCACTGGCATCTTTTTCAAATATGGGCCTGAGATATTCCGGTATTCATCTTTACTCATACTAAATTTGGTTTCGATTGCTGCAGCCGTTTAGGAGTTGATAGGGGGGGGGGCACACACACACACAGCCAGACAGACAGAAGGACAGACAGACAGACAGACAGAAGGACAGACAGACAGACAGACAGACAGAAGGACAGACGCATTTTCCCGGATGTATCTTATAAGTCTACTTTTTCCTCATTTTTGAAAAGTGTGAAAAGTAGGCTAACAAGAAGTTTCGTGAAGAACTATACAGCCTACTTTTCATGCCAATGATTATTCTACAGTATATGAACCTATCTAGAATAATGACGAAATTAAGTTGGTAATAACGAAATATCTAATTAGTTCAAAATATACCTGGTATAATGTAGCCTAATAGAGCACTACAGTTGGCAGCCCTGGTGACTGAATATATTCTTAGTTCCACCTCTTAAGGTACAGAATACAAAATTTGGTTGAAGTCCAATGGACGTTACATGCAGTTAGACACTGGATCTATCAGCACGCGTAAAAGCCTGTTGCCAACAATACTATGCGTGTGCTGGTCAGAAATAATCTGAATTATTATGATATCTTGTTGAGCCAATTTTGGATGAAATCCATTTGTTAGTATAGAAGTTACATGTATTTTAAAATTGGACATATCAGCAGGCATAGAATCATGTTGGCAGCACTGCCTTGTATTAATTACTCCAAATTAATCTAGAATGTCAGGTGCTATACGTGTTCAAAGTATAGAGCTGTTGGCTTGCATTCTTTCTGATATATTGGTATTAGGGTAAAAAGAATATAGACAGCATTTATTAACAGTTGGCAGCCCTGATTGCTCTTAACAATACTTATAGTCATATCTGTTATGGTACACATATCACCTACGAAATTTGGTTGAAATCCAACTGATAGTATAGAAGTTACATGTATTTAAAAATAGGTCCTATCAGCAGGCTTATAATCATGTTGGTAGAACTGACGTATATAAGTTACTCCAAATTAATCTAAAATGTCAGGTACTATACGTGTGGATAGTTTAAAGCTGTTGGCTTGCATACTTTCTGATATATTGGTATTTGGATAAAAGAAATTGAAAGCATTCATTAACAGTTGGCAGCCCTGGTGGCTCTTAAGAATACGCTCAGTCATATCTGCTTATGTACAGATATTACATACAAAATTTGGTTGAAATCCAGTTGATAGTGTAGAAGTTATATGCATTTAAACATTGGACCTATCAGAAGGCTTAAAATTATTTTGGCAACACTGTCATGGTTGGCCTCCTGGAAATTAAACTGAAATAATATTATCTACATGTGTGCCAATTTTGGAATAGCTCCCATGCATATCTTGCAAGATATCCAACATGGAGCTTAAATTTCTAGTGCGTTTTTTCAGCAGTTGGTAGCACTGACATCATTTTCAAATATGGACGTGAGCTATTCCGGTGCACATCTTTACTCATACTAAATTTGGTTTTGATTGCTGCAGCCGTTTAGGAGTTGATAGGGGGGGGACACTCACACAGCCAGACAGATAGAAGGACAGACAGACAGACAGAAGGACAGACAGACACACATTTTCCCGGATCGATCTCATAAGTCTACTTTTCCTCATTTTTGCAAAATGTGAAAAGTAGGCTAAAAATGAATGTGATCTCGTCAATGGCGTTGGTTTGGCAACCTCTGATAGATCATCACTTATCAATTTAAAAGCGTTGTTATGGTAACCTCTGATGGTACTTGGCATTTTTTAAAATTCCGAAATCATTTTTCTCATCCCTTGGCGTAATGGTGGGTCATATCGAAAATTCTTTCAGACAAAAGTTTTAGGTAATTATTAGGGGAATATTTTCCATTTTGTACGGTTTTGATATTGTGCCTATTAAGAGAGATATGATTAATGTTTCCCGAAAACCCCACTTTTTTCCACCCCTTTGGTCAATGGTTGGTGCTATCAAAAAACTTATTTGACATAAATTTTTGGCACTTATCCGTCACATATTATGAACTTTGAAGGGATTCGATATTTCACGTATTAAGAGAGTTATAGCGAAATTTCACTTTTTCGAAACAAGCCCCCCATTTTCACCCCCTTCGACCGATTTTGCCCATTAACGAAGTCGACCGAGATTCTATAGGGATACATATTATGTAAAAAATTCAAAGTGATTGGTTCAAAATTACGGCAGTTATCGTGTCCACAAGAAACTGATATATATATATATATATATATATATATATATATATAGATAGATAGATAGATATATACATATATACATAAATTATATATAAACTTTTGAACTGACGGTGGTTTTGGGGTCTGGGGGATGTGAAACGCGAAGATATGTCGAAATTTTCCGGACGTCGAAACATGGTACCCATTGCAATAGTTAGCTTTCTAATGAAATCTACCTAAAATGAGATGGTGTGTGTCTGTCTGTCTGTCTGTCTGTGTGTTACTCAATTACGCAAGAACCACTGGTCCGATTTAAATGAAATTTTGCATGGATGTAGCTGATTTATCATGTTTACATATAGGATACTTTTAATTTCGATATATTGCACTATTAAAAAATGGCGACCATTTTAGTGACGTCACTACACCCTTTGGTTTCAAAATTTCATATTTCCATATCAAATAAAAAGAGAACGCTAAGAAATAGCAAACTTTTGATGGCACATTAGAGCTTCAAAATTTAATTTCCTATCCGAAAGGTCCTTATCACGTTTCGTGTATCTCCAACGGTTAGCGAGGAAAACAGATTCTCAGAGGTCCATCTATTGCTGTAAGACGCAATGCAATTCCATTAATTATATTGGTGTGAAAGTCTGCAAACGGCTAGAAGGTTATCACGGAAAGAAATTAAGCTGTAAAATTCATCAATACGTATAATGCGCTTAAGGGGGACAAGGGGGTACACTAGAATTTTTTCACGCAATTTACACCTGCGGGTGTGGTACGGCAGGTCTATTATATTCCTATCCCTATGTTATATTATTATTAGTATTATATTATGGGGTACAACGAGGAGACAAAGCCACTCGGTGCCAGAAACAAAACTTGGGGGCTTCGAAAACTACATTATAAGGCTCTAAAACCTACAGTAACTGAAATATTGCCAGAAAACTAATTTAATTTAATTTAACAAACTAATGTAAGCCTCCGTGGCTTAGGCGGCAGCACTCCGGCCTCTCACCGCTGGGTCCGTGGTTCAAATCCCGGTCACTCCATGTGAGATCTGTGCTGGACAGAACGGAGGCAGACAGGTTTTTCTCCGGGTACTCCGGTTTTCCCTGTCAACATTTCATTCCAGCAACACTCTCCACTATCATTTCATTTCATCTGTCATTCATTTAATCATTGCCCCAGGGGAGTGCGTCAGGCCTCGGCAGCCGGCACAGTTCATATCCTCGCCGCTAGATGGGGGGCTTCATTCATTCCATTCCTGACCCGGTCGGAGACTGGAAGCAGGCTGTGGATTTTCATTTAACAAACTAATGAAGGAATGGAAATCGGTAACCATGATAACATTATCTCAAGGGGTGGCATCCAACATTCCATCTATTTCTGTAATAAGCAATGTCACTCCATTTATACCTTGCCACGGTGGGTGAGTGGATAGCGTGTCGGTCTACTAACCCCAAGATTGCAGGTTCACTCCTGGCCGTGGTAAGTGATTTTTGAAAGGCGGCAAAAATACGACTCGCATGTCATACGATGTTGGCATGTCAAATAACCCATTTGAATTGAGTAGGCCGTGTTCATAATGGCAAAATTAATCTCAGCAGCTTCTGCCAACACAAAGTTCCTCATTTCTCTACTAGAAAGTGCTATAGTGTTCAAGGAACTTAGATATCTACCCGCCTTGACTTTCATAGTGATTCAAGGAACAACGAAATTTCGACATGCAAGCTACCCTCTGGGTGTCAAATTACGAAGCTTGCACCCGGCACTCGAGGCCATACGATATTATTATTAGGCTACTCCATCTATTACATTTCTGTGAAAGTTTGCAAATGGCTATAAGTTTATCACGGAACCAACGTAGACTGTATAATTCGTCAATGCAATTAAGGGGGTCAAGGGGTAACCTAGAAATTTTTCATGCAATTTCACGTGCAACATATAGTACAGAAAGTCTATTATATCGCCAAACAGCAACATTATTTTCAAAAATTCCTGAATTGAATCAGCATTTTTTGCGGCTTTTAGGAATTTGGGCCATTTGAGGCTAAAGAACCTGAATTTTCATGCACCACAAAATTTATAATTTATGAAAGAGGTCTTCCTGTGTATGGGGACCTAACACAACGTAGAGGGTCATTTTTATGTGAGGTGTATTGCGTTTCGTCTACAAGGCTTTCAAATCTATTTCACGTCAGGAAGTAAACGTTAGGTGAATTTAGTTTGAGAGCACATTTTAACTAATCATTTTTATTTTTTTTGTCGACATACGGATTCATCGTAAGGATGATTTTCTTTGATACTGTGTGGTAGATATATCCATATTTGGATATCTGGGTGATATGTTGTAGACAATAGAATTGTCTGTCTGTCTTTCTGTGAATCTTTATGTACGCCTATAAATCGTGTTCGGATGCTTGGTGCATCGTAAAATTAGGTATGGTAAACATGAGTCAATACACTAATCATTTATAAAACTCCTCACCGTAATTTTCATACAGTAGAAGGGTGGATATAGGGAAAACTTCTCAAAATACATGCTAAAATAGGCGAAATATAAAAATTATCCTAGAAGGGCGATCAATGCATATGTTTCGCTTCTCATTGTGAGACACAAAATTCGCGAGTCTATAAGGGGTCTCCGAAAATCACATTTTAAGGCCCTTAAATTAACAGTGTGTGTGATATTCCCAGAAAACTAACTTCGTTCTGATAAACTTATGAAGGAATGACAAATTGCTAACCATTGCAACAGTAGCTCAATTGATAATGTCTGGTGTTAATATATAACACCATTCGAAGGACCGGTACTTTTGCTAGTATATACTGTATATAAAAAGGAACGTCTGTGTGTTCGTCTGTTATGCGTTCATAAAACGTTCATCCGATTGCGATCAAATTTTGGTGAATTCTTGTAAACACTTCCGGGATGATCATAAGCGTAGTTAATCCATTTCACAATAGATAGCGCGCGAGTAGTTTAAATAAATGCGTAATGGCGATGAGTTCACATACAATTCGTCCGATTGCGATCAAATTTTGGTAAGTTGTTGTGCACAGTCCCGGAAAAGTTTTAGGCGTAGTAAATCCAATTTACAATAGATGGCGCGCGAGTAGCTTCAACAAAATGGCGTGCGTTTGTTTCAAGAAAGTCCCACATGCGTTCATATACCACTCATCCCATTGCGATGAAATTTGGTTGAGATGTTCTGTACACTTCAGGAAAGGTTTCTGGCTAAGTAAATCCACTTAATACTAGGTAGCGCACGAGTAGATTCAACAAATGAGCGACGACGGGCGAAGCGTTTCAACAAAGTCCTGTATGCGTTCACATACCATTCGTCCGATAAAGATGAAACTTGGGTAAGGGGTTGTGTACACTACAGGCAAGGTTTCTGGCTTAGTAAATCCATGTTATAATAGGTAGCGCACGAGTAGATTCAACAAATGAGCGACGACGCGCGAAGCGTCTCAACAAAATCCCGTATGCGTTCATATACCATTCGTCTGATAGCGATGAAACTTGGATGAGATGTTGTGTACACACAGGGAAGGTTTCTGGCTTAGTAAATCCACTTAACAATAGGTATCGCACAAGTAGATTCAACAAATGAGCAACGACGAGCGAAGCGTTTCAACCAAGACCAGTATGCGTTCACACACCAGTCATCCGATAGCGATGAAACTTGGGTGAGAGGTTGTGTACACTACAGGCAAGGTTTCTGACTTAGTAAATCCATGTTATAATAGGTAGCGCACGAGTAGATTCAACAAATGTGCGACGACGTGCGAAGCGTTTCAACAAAGTCCCGTATGCGTTCATATACCATTCGTCCGATAGCGACTAAACTTGGGTGAGATGTTGTGTACACTTCAGGGAAGGTTTCTGGGTTAGTAAATCCACTTAACAATAGGTATCGCACAAGTAGATTAAACAAATGAGCGACGACGCGCGAAGTGTTTCAATATACCATTCGTCCTATAGCGACTAAACTTGGGTGAGTTGTTGTGTACACTCCAGGGAAGGTTTTAGGCTTAGTAAATCCTTTTTTCAATAGGTAGCGCACAAGTAGATTCAACAAATGAGCGAAGTCGCGCGAAGCGTTTCGAGGAAGTCCCGTATGCGTTCATATACCATTCGTCCGATAGCGATGAAACTTGGGTAAGATGTTGAGTACTCATCAGGGAAGGTTTCTGGTTAGTACATCACCTTTTCAATAGGTATCGCACAAGTAAATTCAACAAATGAGCGACGGCACGTGAATCGTTTCAACCAAGTCCCGTATGCGTTCATATACCATTCATCCGATTGCTATGAAACTTTGGTGAGTTGTTGGGAACACTTCCGAAATCATTATAGGCATAGTCAATCCAATTTACAATGGACAGCGCGCGAGTGTTTTAAACAAATGAGTGTTGGCGATGCGTTATATAGCCTACACTTCATCCGATTGCGACCAAATTTTGGTGGGTTGTTTGGCACACTTCCGGAATGGTTATAGGCATAGTTAATCCAATTAACAATAGATAGCGCACCAGTAGTTTAAACAAATGTGTGTTTGTGATGCTTTCATATGCAATTCATCCGATTGCAATCAAATTTCGGTGAGTTGGTGTGCATACGCCAGGAAAAGTTATAGGCATAGTAAATCCAATTAACAAGAGATGGCGCGCGAGTAACTTCAACAAAATGGCGTGCATTTCTTTCAACAAAGTCCCACATTCGTTCATATACCATTCACCCCAATGCGATGAAACTTGGTTGAGATGTTGTATACACTCAGGGAAGGTTTCTGGCCTAGTAAATCCACTTAACAATAGGTAGTTCACGAGTAAATTCAACAAATGAGTGATGACGCGCGAAGTGTTTCAACAAAGTCCCATATGCGTTCATATACCATTTGACCGATAGCGATCAAACGTGGGTGAGATGTTGTGTACACTTCAGGAAAGATTTCTAGCTTAGTAAATCCATGTCACAATAGGTAGCGCACGAATGGATTCAACAAATGAGCGACGACGCGCGAAGTGTTTCGACAAAGACCCGTATGCGTTCATATACAATCGTCCGATAGTGATGAAAATTGGTGAGTTGTTGTGTACACTCCAGGGAAGGTTTCTGATTTAGTAAATCCATTTTACAATTGGTAACAAACGGGTAGATTTAACTAATAAGCGACAGCGCGTGAATCGTTTCAATAAAGTCCCGTATGCGATCATATACCATTCATCCGAGAGTGATAAAACTTTGGTGAGCTGAGTACAGTCCTGCGAAGGTTCATGAATTAGTAAGTCCGTTTTTCAATGGGTGGCGCACAAGACGATTCAACAAATGAGTGACAGCGCGAATCGTTTAAACAAAATCCCGTATGCGTTCATATGCCATTCATCCGAATGCGGTGAAACTTTGATGAGTTGTTGTGTACACGCCAGGAAAGGTTTTCGAGTTAGTAAATCCATTTTACAATAGGTAGCGTACGAGTATATTCAACAAATGTGTGACGGTGCTCTAATCGTTTCAGCAGTCCCGTATGCGTTCATATACCTTTCATTCCATTGCGATGTAACTTTCGTGAGTTGTTGATCACGCTCCCGTGAATGATTCTGAGATAGTACATTGTTTTTTTATAATAGTTTAGAGGTGGTTAACGGAAAAAGAAGAAAATATTGGGAATCCGAAAGCACTGCAACTAAGAAAGTCAAAACCCCAACATGTTTTGATTGGCAGGACAACGTCTGCCGGGTCAGCTAGTATTGATTAAAAGTGTGACGTTCTCTGTGGTAATTTGTAAAAACGTATCATTATGTAAAATATTTATAAACCCTCGTTGCAATCAGAATTTCTACTAATAAGTAGGCATTAATTTTAAGAGTTGCGCAGTTTATGTTAACTTTTGTTACACTTTAAACATAAAATTAACTAGTAGTTCCGTTAAGAACTAAAGCCTATTTTCATATATCCTACTTATGTTATTTGCCTCTATCGACACACAAGATTTCAGTTTGATTGTTATAGACTCGTAGATATTGAGAACTGTCTAATATTTCGAATGGTCACCATGTTGGATTTTTATATATGTAGGTCTTAGAGTTATGTACTATTACATGAAGATTATTGTGTAGGTGTAGTATTCAAACTTCAATCGCATGATTAGGACACAAGAAGTAAAAACGAGATTTTACAATTTCGCACAGCTGCCATCTTATGGTTATGAAAACAATGGAAATAAAGTATATGCCAGTGGATTAACATTTGTATAGCCTAAGCATTTACCGTACCGAGTTTAACTGCACTCGGATGGTTAAATCGCGAGAAACGTCCATTTAAATATTTATGCTTCGCGTCGCCTCCATGTTGGATTAATGCTCACAGGTTATTGAAAGTGCTATAGGTGAACTTATGTTCGTAGCCTCTATGAACATAAAGAATTTCACTTTGATTGCTGTAAAAGATTCGTAGATATTGAGAACCGTCTAAATATTTCGGATGGTCGCCATGTTGGATTGTTATATGTATAGGCCATGGAGTTATTTTCTGTCCCCGTTTACCTGGATAGTAGGCTGTCAGATATCCGCCCCCTCAATCGGATTGCCAATAATCAATCGCACCGGCACAGTTACATCAATGAAAATGGCACTGACAGATACTATCGAGATAAGAGCACAGAAATTCACAGGAAATCATTGTGGAACACACCAAAATAGACGGGGGTGCATACTTACCGTTGCTTACCTCTTAATTATCTCGGGGTTTGAGTTGACAACAGGATCACTAAAAGTCTGTTCACACAATAATCTCTGCCATGACATTTAAAAATGAACCAGAAACGAAGACGAGAACTTGGAACTGTACAAAAGCTTTATTTCTAATAAAGGGTATGATTTTCCTGACACAACAAAATATACGTGGCTATCAGTAGCCCAAGTATCTGACTACGTCCTCCAGTAGGACTTGCAAAATTATTATACAACATGATATAAAACATTTTAGCTCCCAAGAGCTCCAAATACCGTAATATTCATAACACTATTGGATTGGAAAAGGACGTCAGGGTGTGACATATATATATAGAGCATGTGTTTCCTTTTAATAAACAAGAGAATGATATTTATAGTCCCAAGGCCGGAGTGTACGACCTCACTCTCTGAAAACCATATGTTGACACAGCTGCGGGCTACCTTCCAGCCTGACGCATACTGGTCAAATGCACTCCCTTCTCACACGCTATGTTACGTAAGAATCCAGCCTGCACTCTCAAGCTTTTAAATGTCTTACAAGACAACTCACATTATATTTACGCAAATCTTTCAAGTACTTTGATCACATCCTAATGGATCATTACATAAATTTCTTAAACTCGTTAACTTCAATCCAAATGTTTAACTAGCTCTTAAATGTTTATAACAAAATCACAAAAATTATTTATAACAATTAGAAATTGTTTATAGTATTTGTCAAAGACAATAAAAATATTATAAGCACGCCTTTAACATCACTCTCGTTTCACATTACTTTCAAAAATATTTACAACAATTATTTACAATATTAACATTTAAATTGTTTAAATTATTAATTTAATAAATACATTAGCCACATGTTCATTCGGTTGGTAATTTTATAATCCTGTTTAATATAATCGACCAATGAAGGTTAGTTATACATATTAATGTCACAATCCGTTTTAATAAAGTTCTTAATAATGATTTGTGACGGCAACCTTCATTCAACATCTTGTCTCAAATTCTTTCAAAACTCGTGTTAATTATAACAGTAAATCACTTGATTAATTTTCAACGAACTATAACAATCTTACTCCAGCGGAAAATCCTTCGCTAACAAGTTAATGCACAATCTGCATTAAAAATATGCCCAAAATCATCATATATTAATCTATATGGCATTTACAACTTTCACATCACTTACAAAACTTCCACAAATAATTCTTTAACATTTATTCCTGTGGGAACTTCCTTCATATTCAAGGGCATTATATTTCAGCGACTTTCAACACGCGCTGCACTAGCGATTATACATTCATAGTTCCACTTAAAAATTTTATTAATCATAATTAGTTTCAAAACTGTTTTTCTATCTAACCTTCGTAGATTTCATTCATGAACTGAAATGAAGTCAAAACTTGCCAATCACAAACAAATTTAATAGTGAATACGCTTATATACGCCTATCTGGTCTATCAAAATTTAAGACTAACATCTTAAAAGAAATTGTAGTATGAAAATACTATCTTCAAATAAAGTGCGACTAAACTGCAAAGTAGTCGAATAGAATCCAATTAGACTGGGGAATGCAAACATCGTTATATAATTCTCTAATTGAGAAAAACTCCTAACAAAAGTACTTGACTTTAATGCATTCAATAATTCATTATTAACATTACTCTTACACAAAAGTGTCTATGATGCAATGTTCATTCATAACTGACGATAAATGTCTGTGTTGCAATCAATACAAATAACGACTAGTATTTCCAAGATCGTCGATAACGTAAGAGATTTTAACGCTCTAAAATCATTTAAATGTTCTTCCTTCTTGATGATGACAGAAAATTGTTCAAAGTAATTAAACTGGGGTTGAATTACTTTAATAAAATGACACGCTGTCTGAATTTAAATCTGCCTTAAAAATCATTAACTTACAGTCAAATCGTGACTACAAAAATATAATAATTACTGAAAAATCTAAATATCAGTCTCAACTGATTCAAAATTGTTAACTATGCCCATGACATAACAATGTCTTAATAAAAAGTCGAAAAATGCAAAACTCAACAAGGTGTACTGAGAATAAGAATCTCAACAAGAAAATAAGGCAAAATACATGAGGATAAAAATATGGGAAAAATGGTTGCTCAAACATTACTAGGTTACTCAAATACAATAAACGTTCACGACTACCTTATCTGCCGATTGACGTTCCAGAGGAAAATTCCCCAAAGAAGACTGCTGATGGATCCATTTCACCACGTTAAAGCTGAGCTCCATCCTCGAAATAGGAAATAGCACCATCGGAGAATCGAACTGCTTCCTTCTCCGTGAATCGCTCTGCTCCTCGAAGACGAATAGACATCCTTCCGGCAATAATCTTCATTGTGAGTCGGGATATCCCTGACCTCTCTTGAAAAATTCCCTGAAGTTCCAGTAGACAGTCATCATGACGTTTTGTAGAAATTTCCGAAGAAATTATTCATATTCAGAGTATGAAATTGTTTCTATGGCTGTTCGATGGTATTCAGCCTTTACTTACGAAACATGGGTGTAGATGGTAATCACCGCATGTTCGCTTGTGTGGAATAGCAATTAGCGAAGTTCCATGTCGCTATCTTACTCCATTGAAGTATGTCCCAATTGCAATAAGCCTTCTTAGCCTTCCATCTGCACTTCGGTTGTAGTGTCAGAAGAACAAACTGCCGTATTCAAATGCTCCATTATACTGTATCGTTCTGTAAGCAAGCAATCTAAAGTCTTTCTACTCCACTCACAGCGTTAGCCTTGCGTTGTTTCTGGCTTATACAAAAGTGTTTCTCTAGTGGTGAGATAATCACTTTTGCCAGTCGTATAAAATAGCTAATATCTTTTGAAGTACTCGGTCGAAATTGTTCAGCTTTTCTCTATAATTGCATGTAGTACTGCACAATACAATGATCTTATCGTAGACCGCTAACTGTTTGAAGCTAAACTTATATAAGCTTTCTAAGGTCCGTCTCAACTTCACCTAGTTTGACCTGTATCTCGTTACTATAGTGGCCTCGCCACGCGTTATGAAAACGATTCTTTTCACTTGCTGTTCACTTAGATGTCTCACTATATTGAATATATAATAAACTGACTTTCACAAATACTTCGATGATCTGAGCATTAGATCTCAGAATGATCAGCGAACGAAAGAGAAGAGGCTCCTCTCTTCTGCGCAAGCCCTTTTATTACCTTCTCGAGGGGCGTTACCATCCCTTCCAAAGCGTGATACTGCGTCATCGCTAGAACTTCCAACTTCGTTAATACAAGACGGATTTTCAAAATTCAAAAACTGAAAATAAATTTCACCAAAATTCCAAATCAATGCTTTTTACTGCAAATGGATTTCCACAATTCTGCATTCAAAAAGTCATAAAAATACCATAGTTTCAGCAATCTCCGTCTTCCTTTAAACTATCGTTCATTGGTTCATGCCTCTCCTCCAATAGCATAGTTTCTTCCTCAGCAGAATTCCTCGTTTCCTGCGACTGCGTCGTACATCTTGGAACATTCTGGACTAAAATGCTGACGTCACTGAGAATCTCAGCTCAAGTAGCTTGCTGGCATAACATTTACGTCATCCGTGCTTACGTCATGACTACCCACGTCATAACTATGACAGCCATAACTCTAATCATAATTTCAAATATAGCCACCGTGGTCTCTACATAATTCAATTACGGGGGCATTCTCCTCCCACCACGTTTTAAAAACAGTTGCAAATTGTTTTTAAACTCAATGTTACAAGTATCTCAACTCTCTTGAACACGAAATTGAATTATTACTGGCTTACTCTAGGATAATATCTTTTTAAATTTCCAGCATTGAACTTGCCGTAAACGACATTATTCTCATCATCGTAGAGTTCATAACAGTTGTTTCCATAAGCGTTCGTAATCCTAAATGGCCCCAGGAACATTAATCCAAATTTGGGGTAGATTTTCTTGGTCATATCAGCCTTGACAGGTCTGCGTAATAATACAAGATTTCCAACTTGAAAGGGTGTACCAAAAGGTTTTCCAGCTACTCTCTTCAATCGTTTCTCTGCTGCTTTCTGGAGTTGTTCCTTTGCCTTGTCAATCCTCTGCTGTCTTCCTATGTCGGGATCTCTCGGTATGTGGTTGAAAAGATTATCCCACGGCCTTTCTGGGTTTCTTCCTAGATGAAGTCGCATTGGCACTTCTCCTGTGCTCTCCTGCACTGTAGAGTTCAGACATTCCTCAATAAGGGGTACAAATCTCACCCAACCAGAATGATCATTAGGACAGAAAATTCGACAGAATTTCGAAAATTCAGCCATATATCTTTCTGAGGAATTCGATTCAGGGTAACGCACGCTTGAAAATAAGTGCTTAATGCCAAGCCTTTCCATATCCGCTGCAAATTCCACGGACGTAAACTGCGTTCCATGATCCGACAGTAGATATTCCGGTATACCAGCTTTAGGAAATACAGCATTTTCCAGTCTGCTTACTACGTTCCTCGTGTTAGCTTTCTGCATGGGACTCATTGTAACAAATTTTGAGAAAACATCAACGGTCACCAACAAGTACTGGTTACCCTGGTATCCCTTCGGACAGGGGCCAAATATATCCGTCGCCATAAGTTCGTTTGGCTTAGAAGGAATCATCGCCTTCGGTTTTCCCTTTAATAAAGCAGAAGCATACTTTGCTCTTTGACATTTGTCACAGGATCGAATGACCTTGGCAATGCTGGAACGCATGTTAGTCCAGATAAATCTCTCTTTAAGTGTATTAAGGGTTTTATCTAAACCGGCATGTCCAGTTGCATGATGAGCTACCCACACTAAATTGACAACAAGTTTAGGTGGCACGACTATTCGAAGTTTTGTATGCGCAGGGTCAGCATACTTGCATACAATGTCTCCACTCAAGACAAAGTGTCGTGAATTTCTCCGTGTAGTCTCATAGTCAACATCCGTATTGTCCATGTAACCCTTGAGGAACCTGTACATTTTCCTTATTGGAGCGTGTCTCTTCTGTGACACACCGATTCGGGCTAACCTCCTAACGGTTTCTTCATCTTCTTGCTCCAATTGTACATGGTGTATCTGCACATTTTTAATAGGGTTACGTGATAGAGCATCAGCCAGTAAGTTATCTTTCCCAGGCTGGTGGACGATAGTAGCGTTAAACTGTTGGGTGAACAAAGCCCAACGTGTCAATCTATCACTCGACATGTCAGTTTGCAACATAAACTGTAGTGCTTTATGGTCAGTAATAATGATGACCTTATGTCCCAGCAGGATTTTCTTCCAGGCTTGTAAAGCTGTCACAAAAGCTAACGCTTCAAGCTCTGTCGTGAAGTAGTTTTCCTCGTGCTTTTTCAACTTCCGACTAGTGAATGCAATGTAGTGCTTGTTGCCTGCCTCGTCTTTCTGGTATAAGACTGCACTAATGCCTATTCTTGATGCATCAGACTCAATATAGAACACCTTCTCAAAGTCTGGGTACTCCAGTTTCACATTATTTTTGAGCATCTCTTTTGCTTTCTCAAAAGCCTCGTCTGCAGCTGTACTCCATTTCCATCTGTTGTTCTTCTTGAGTAAGTCATACAGAGGAGCCATAATTTCTGAGTATCTTGGACAGTGGCTGCTAATAAATTGGCATGCACCTACAAATTCTCTGACTTGTTTTACCTTAGTTGGCTTTGGAAATCTCGTGATCGCATCTACTTTTTTCATGTTTGGATGATATCCATCTTTATCAATAGTATGCCCCAAGTAATTTATCTCCTTCTTCAAAAATTGACATTTTCCAAAGTTCACCTTTATGTTGGCCTCCCTTAAATTCTCGAACAACTTTCTCAAGTGCACTAAATGTTCTGCGGCGCTGGGTGAAGATACGATTAAATCGTCAATGTAGCAGATTACATTTTCTTTCACTTCGTCAGTGAGTTTACTATCAAGTGCTCGAATAAGTGCTGGTCCACTGTTAACCATTCCAAAAGGCATTCTGGCAAAGACCCATGACGTCTGGTCAAATAGGAATCCAGTGTACTGCATACTATCCTCTTCTAATTGAACTTGATAAAATGAAGACGTCAAGTCAAGAACGCTGAAACAAGCTCTTCCTTTGAATTTCCGAAGCAGATCTCTAATCTTGGGTGGTCTGTCATTTTCTGGAAGAATCTTCAAGTTGATGGTCCTGGCATCGAGACAAAGACGTATCTGACCATTACTTTTCTTCACTACTGTGATGGGGTTTATATAAGACGACGCCTGTTTTCTAATAATCCCGTCTACCTCCATTTTTCTGATTAACCCTCGTACTTCTTGATAGTATTTCTCAGGAATGGGGTATATTCTCTTCTGGTAAGGGGTTTCATCTGTCAGTCTTATCTTGTACTTATAATCCTTAATCAATCCAGGCTTTTCATCGAAAATATCTTGGAATTCCTTTATCAGATCCTCAAATTCCCCCTGAATTTCTTCAAATCCTTCAGTTTTTCTACTGGGTATTTCTTCTAAGTTTTCCACTTCATTAATTATTGTATTCAAAATTTCTTCCCTAAGGTCTATATCCAGACTGTTTTTCACGTCCTGTTCTTCTATCTCTTCTGTGATTATGTACCCATCATTAAAGCTAATACTTCTGTTCTTCATGTCAATAATCGCTCCAACCTTCGATATAAAATCGATTCCAAGCACCATATCAAAATTGATCTTGCTCACCACAATGAAGATCTGTTCATAATTCCTTCCATTGATCTCAAAGTTCAATAACACTTGAATCTTGCATTTCACTGCCTTATCTTGGAATATCCCTCTCACTTTGACGGTAGAAACAGGTAGAACTGTCATGTTCTCTCCTCTTAGCAGACTTTGATAACATTCCTCTGAAATGATGGAAATAATAGCACCAGTATCCAGCAGGGCTTTGTACTGCTGTCCATCTATCCGTACAGCAATAATCGGTAAGGCACATGGTCTTTCCTCTTTAACAATACCCCTCTCTTCTAGTAAATCTTCATCGGTAACTTCGTATATCTCATTAATCATAATCAGGTGTGGTGTGGCAATGTATTTACAGGTTCTCACTGACGTTGAGAAATCGGCGTTTTTTTTTTGTGTTACCGACCTCAAAATTCTGTTGGCTCGTAGAAGGCCCAGGATCGATTACAGCATCCTGCCTTTTCCTTTGATTGTCAGCTTCTTTATCCCTTAATTCTTTTAAGTATTGCTGGCTTTCCTTTTCTCTTTGCTGATATTGATCAGGTGTCATAACCTGACTTTGAGTATTCTGGTTTCTATTTTGGTTTTGGTTATTCCTATTATAGTTACGATTATACCCATTATTGTTATAATATCTGCCTCTTCCATTATAGTTTCCTCGGTTGTAGTTCCAACCTCTTCTCTGTTGATATGGTCGGTAACCTTGTGATCTGTAATTTCTAAACTGATTATTCCTGTGAGGACCTACATTGTCAGTTTTCTCCTCCTCTGGCTTGTCAGTTTGTTGGACTTGGTCCATGTATACCGTATTGATTTCCTTATACTCTTGCCTTTGACCTTTCTGGACTACGTTAGGCATTGGACTTGTGTAGTCTAACCTTCTTAGTAATTCATCCATGCTGGATAAATCCCTGATGTTGGACGAAATTATAAGTCTCCTCACCTCAATTGGCAGCATACGAGAAATCGCATCTATTAGTTGCTCCGTGGACAATGGGGGTTGCAAAAATCTCAAGCGGGACAACTGACTCGTAAAGAAATCAGCGTACCTCGTTGGAAGAGTACCTGAGTATTTTCTTGAATATACCTCCGCTCTTAACGAATTCTGCGCTTCTATGGACCAAAATCGTTTGATTAATGCCTCTGCAAACTCGTCAAAGTTGCTGAATGTATATCTAAAAGCTCTAAACCATTCAAGGGGTCCTCCAATCAGATATCTCTCTACAATCTTCATCTCTCTCTCTCTCTGGGAATGTGAGCTTCGATGAAATAATCTTTGAGATTCCTTACATACTCTATAGGTGTCAAACTATCAGTGTTACTGAATTTTTGTGGTTTGTCCTCGAAATTCCTAATGACCGTCACGTTCCTTGGATATGAATCCGGATAGTTTTTCCCACTATCTCGATAATTCCACTCAGATTCCATATTCCTCTCGTCATCCTCCTCTCTGAATCTGGATACACGTTCTTCAGGAGTCACGTCTCTTTCTTCTGGATCTAGGTGACATCTTCTGGTATTCTTCCTGTTCAATTCGCAAGCTAAGCCTTCTGTATCCTTGTCGGTGATTTCTGTTAAGACTTTCTTGACTATCTCTTCCTTGTAGTTCTCCATTAAACTAGCCTCTCCTAACTTCAAATTTTTCAGTTTACTCGTCGTTTCATTTACATCCGAGACAACTTTATGCATCTGTTCCTCTAATGTAGATTTTAAAGTTTGCATATCCTGATCTAGTTGTGTTCTATCGTCAACTTGTTTTTCGGATAGCGAATTTATCCTGACGCTTAAATCTTTTCTAATCTGTACTACCTCATTATTAATTTCTATCTGCGTACTGGCAAGTTTTCTTTCAATCCTTTCCTGAATTTGGGTTACATGTTCCCCACTTGACTTATTCCACTCGTCTTTCCATACCGTTAGGTTTGCTGTTAACATCTCGGCTATGTCTACTTCGATATCCTCTTTTAATACTCTATTGTGGTCTAATACCTGTGTTCTCATAACCTCTACGTCATACTTCAACTCTGCTAAAGACGTTGTTGTTCTAACTGATTCGTCGACTAACCTAGTCGTTAATGCAGTTATATTACGCGTACAAAGAGTTTTTGAGTTTTCGATTTCTTCCCTGACTTTATTTACATCAGTTTGGACTTTAGTGATATCTACGAAAACTGTGTTGACCTCTACCTGAATCTTAGTTACATCACTTTGCACCTCAGTTATATCCGCATGAATGTTGTTAATGTCTACCTGAACATTAGATACATCTGTTCTAGCTTTTTGAATTTCTTTCTGGACTTCCTCGACCTTGTCTTGGACAGTCGCTACATCGTTTTTGACAACAACAACTTCGGCTCTAGCACAAGCAATATCCCCTCGGACATTAGCTACATCTAGATTTAACATTGTAAGGTCCCTCTGTACCTTAGACACATCATTTTTAACATCATCAACATTTTTATGGACATTAGATACATCTGTGCGGATGTCACTTACAGTATTTTCAATTCCTAGGGTATTAACCTGTAAACGCGACATATTATCCTCCAGATTAGCAGCACTAGTTTGGATACCCTTCAAACTTTCACCCATGCTAGCTGTCAAATTAGCAGACAAAGTACTAGCATTCTCCTCCATTCGACTAGTATTCCTAGCTTCCATCTCCTTCATACTACTATTCAAATTAGCAGACATATTACTAGCATTCTCCTCCATCCTTGCATTCAAATTAGCAGACAAATTGCTAACATTCTCCTCCATTCTTGCATTCAAATTAGCAGACAAATTACTAGCATTTTCCTCCATCATCTGCTTCATGTTAGCAGACAT
Organism: Meconema thalassinum; assembly: GCA_946902985.2. Taxonomy (NCBI): domain Eukaryota; kingdom Metazoa; phylum Arthropoda; class Insecta; order Orthoptera; family Tettigoniidae; genus Meconema; species Meconema thalassinum. Next base: position 1,509,416,715 of record OX336388.2, read on the forward strand.
CTCCTCTAACATTTTCTTCAAACTTTCATCTGCCATTACAATATTATTATTCAAAATGGATTGCTGTAGGGACATACATCAAAAGAGCAAAATAACAACGTTTGAGCAACACTTTTCACCATATATAAATTTGATCAATTTTCTGTCTTAAATCTAACTTATAACTACCTTATAATTAATATTCGAAGATACTTCATGTTGAAACAAACTCAAGCACATGTTCAAATTTCTCTGGCTCATTTTAAAATATCCTAACACAAATAATTTACATTTACAATCCAAATAATTAATTTTATCTTTAATATGACTGAAGTGTCATAAGCCGGTCAAATAAAATAAGATTCCAGATTATAGGCGATTTTTCTAAGTTTCCTGCCCATTTAACCTTTCTCAAGTTGTATAAGATCTGATCTTTTCTGAGTGTAATTTTCCTAATACAATACAACATTTAATTCCTATATAATCACACTCTTAAATACTACAATTGGCCTAGACATCTAACAAAGAATCAACCTCTTTATTTGAGTCTAATCGAACCTCACGTTCTAGGTTTGTCAATCTTTCTAGTGTTCAACCTGGTGATCCAGTGTTGTTGAACACGCCCCACATATTAGGGTCAATCTTACTGTTGACTCAGCCCCACGCTCTTGGATCGCCAATCTTTCTGTCCCCGTTTACCTGGATAGTAGGCTGTCAGATATCCGCCCCCTCAATCGGATTGCCAATAATCAATCGCACCGGCACAGTTACATCAATGAAAATGGCACTGACAGATACTATCGAGATAAGAGCACAGAAATTCACAGGAAATCATTGTGGAACACACCAAAATAGACGGGGGTGCATACTTACCGTTGCTTACCTCTTAATTATCTCGGGGTTTGAGTTGACAACAGGATCACTAAAAGTCTGTTCACACAATAATCTCTGCCATGACATTTAAAAATGAACCAGAAACGAAGACGAGAACTTTGAACTGTACAAAAGCTTTATTTCTAATAAAGGGTATGATTTTCCTGACACAACAAAATATACGTGGCTATCAGTAGCCCAAGTCAATCTGACTACGTCCTCCAGTAGGACTTGCAAAATTATTATACAACATGATATAAAACATTTTAGCTCCCAAGAGCTCCAAATACCGTAATATTCATAACACTATTGGATTGGAAAAGGACGTCAGGGTGTGACATATATATATAGAGCATGTGTTTCCTTTTAATAAACAAGAGAATGATATTTATAGTCGCAAGGCCGGAGTGTACGACCTCACTCTCTGAAAACCATATGTTGACACAGCTGCGGGCTACCTTCCAGCCTGACGCATACTGGTCAAATGCACTCCCTTCTCACACGCTATGTTACGTAAGAATCCAGCCTGCACTCTCAAGCTTTTAAATGTCTTACAAGACAACTCACATTATATTTACGCAAATCTTTCAAGTACTTTGATCACATCCTAATGGATCATTACATAAATTTCTTAAACTCGTTAACTTCAATCCAAATGTTTAACTAGCTCTTAAATGTTTATAACAAAATCACAAAAATTATTTATAACAATTAGAAATTGTTTATAGTATTTGTCAAAGACAATAAAAATATTATAAGCACGCCTTTAACATCACTCTCGTTTCACATTACTTTCAAAAATATTTACAACAATTATTTACAATATTAACATTTAAATTGTTTAAATTATTAATTTAATAAATACATTAGCCACATGTTCATTCGGTTGGTAATTTTATAATCCTGTTTAATATAATCGACCAATGAAGGTTAGTTATACATATTAATGTCACAATCCGTTTTAATAAAGTTCTTAATAATGATTTGTGACGGCAACCTTCATTCAACATCTTGTCTCAAATTCTTTCAAAACTCGTGTTAATTATAACAGTAAATCACTTGATTAATTTTCAACGAACTATAACAATCTTACTCCAGCGGAAAATCCTTCGCTAACAAGTTAATGCACAATCTGCATTAAAAATATGCCCAAAATCATCATATATTAATCTATATGGCATTTACAACTTTCACATCACTTACAAAACTTCCACAAATAATTCTTTAACATTTATTCCTGTGGGAACTTCCTTCATATTCAAGGGCATTATATTTCAGCGACTTTCAACACGCGCTGCACTAGCGATTATACATTCATAGTTCCACTTAAAAATTTTATTAATCATAATTAGTTTCAAAACTGTTTTTCTATTTAACCTTCGTAGATTTCATTCATGAACTGAAATGAAGTCAAAACTTGCCAATCACAAACAAATTTAATAGTGAATACGCTTATATACGCCTATCTGGTCTATCAAAATTTAAGACTAACATCTTAAAAGAAATTGTAGTATGAAAATACTATCTTCAAATAAAGTGCGACTAAACTGCAAAGTAGTCGAATAGAATCCAATTAGACTGGGGAATGCAAACATCGTTATATAATTCTCTAATTGAGAAAAACTCCTAACAAAAGTACTTGACTTTAATGCATTCAATAATTCATTATTAACATTACTCTTACACAAAAGTGTCTATGATGCAATGTTCATTCATAACTGACGATAAATGTCTGTGTTGCAATCAATACAAATAACGACTAGTATTTCCAAGATCGTCGATAACGTAAGAGATTTTAACGCTCTAAAATCATTTAAATGTTCTTCCTTCTTGATGATGACAGAAAATTGTTCAAAGTAATTAAACTGGGGTTGAATTACTTTAATAAAATGACACGCTGTCTGAATTTAAATCTGCCATAAAAATCATTAACTTACAGTCAAATCGTGACTACAAAAATATAATAATTACTGAAAAATCTAAATATCAGTCTCAACTGATTCAAAATTGTTAACTATGCCCATGACATAACAATGTCTTAATAAAAAGTCGAAAAATGCAAAACTCAACAAGGTGTACTGAGAATAAGAATCTCAACAAGAAAATAAGGCAAAATACATGAGGATAAAAATATGGGAAAAATGGTTGCTCAAACATTACTAGGTTACTCAAATACAATAAACGTTCACGACTACCTTATCTGCCGATTGACGTTCCAGAGGAAAATTCCCCAAAGAAGACTGCTGATGGATCCATTTCACCACGTTAAAGCTGAGCTCCATCCTCGAAATAGGAAATAGCACCATCGGAGAATCGAACTGCTTCCTTCTCCGTGAATCGCTCTGCTCCTCGAAGACGAATAGACATCCTTCCGGCAATAATCTTCATTGTGAGTCGGGATATCCCTGACCTCTCTTGAAAAATTCCCTGAAGTTCCAGTAGACAGTCATCATGACGTTTTGTAGAAATTTCCGAAGAAATTATTCATATTCAGAGTATGAAATTGTTTCTATGGCTGTTCGATGGTATTCAGCCTTTACTTACGAAACATGGGTGTAGATGGTAATCACCGCATGTTCGCTTGTGTGGAATAGCAATTAGCGAAGTTCCATGTCGCTATCTTACTCCATTGAAGTATGTCCCAATTGCAATAAGCCTTCTTAGCCTTCCATCTGCACTTCGGTTGTAGTGTCAGAAGAACAAACTGCCGTATTCAAATGCTCCATTATACTGTATCGTTCTGTAAGCAAGCAATCTAAAGTCTTTCTACTCCACTCACAGCGTTAGCCTTGCGTTGTTTCTGGCTTATACAAAAGTGTTTCTCTAGTGGTGAGATAATCACTTTTGCCAGTCGTATAAAATAGCTAATATCTTTTGAAGTACTCGGTCGAAATTGTTCAGCTTTTCTCTATAATTGCATGTAGTACTGCACAATACAATGATCTTATCGTAGACCGCTAACTGTTTGAAGCTAAACTTATATAAGCTTTCTAAGGTCCGTCTCAACTTCACCTAGTTTGACCTGTATCTCGTTACTATAGTGGCCTCGCCACGCGTTATGAAAACGATTCTTTTCACTTGCTGTTCACTTAGATGTCTCACTATATTGAATATATAATAAATTGACTTTCACAAATACTTCGATGATCTGAGCATTAGATCTCAGAATGATCAGCGAACGAAAGAGAAGAGGCTCCTCTCTTCTGCGCAAGCCCTTTTATTACCTTCTCGAGGGGCGTTACCATCCCTTCCAAAGCGTGATACTGCGTCATCGCTAGAACTTCCAACTTCGTTAATACAAGACGGATTTTCAAAATTCAAAAACTGAAAATAAATTTCACCAAAATTCCAAATCAATGCTTTTTACTGCAAATGGATTTCCACAATTCTGCATTCAAAAAGTCATAAAAATACCATAGTTTCAGCAATCTCCGTCTTCCTTTAAACTATCGTTCATTGGTTCATGCCTCTCCTCCAATAGCATAGTTTCTTCCTCAGCAGAATTCCTCGTTTCCTGCGACTGCGTCGTACATCTTGGAACATTCTGGACTAAAATGCTGACGTCACTGAGAATCTCAGCTCAAGTAGCTTGCTGGCATAACATTTACGTCATCCGTGCTTACGTCATGACTACCCACGTCATAACTATGACAGCCATAACTCTAATCATAATTTCAAATATAGCCACCGTGGTCTCTACATAATTCAATTACGGGGGCAGTACCATTAAAGGAAAATGATTGCGTAGGTTCATTATTCAAAATTTCAGTTCCATCGCATGATTACTACTCGAGATATAAAAACTTAATTGTAAAATTTCGCACAGCCGCCATCTTGAGGTTATGTAAACAATTGAACATAATTAGATGCCAGTGCATTACAATATGTATAAACATTTAATGTACCATACTTCACTCCGCTCAGATGGTTAAATCGTGAGAAAAGTCTGTTGTTTCAACTTCGCTTGGCCGCCATGTTCGTTTTGTAGTCTACAGGTTTTTGAAACTTACAAATATAAACTTGTAGCAGTGCCTTGTATCACCGTACTAAATTTCAGGGTGATGTCAGAAATAGTTTCGGTGATATAGAATACCGGTAAAATATTTCGCACAGCCGCCATCTTGAGGTTATGTAAACAATTGAACTAAATTAGATACCAGTGCATGTCGATGTGTATACCCTTCTGCTGTACCAAGTTTCATTACGTTTGAATGGTCAAATCGCGAGAAAAGTATATTTAAATGTGTCAACTTTGCCTGGCCGCCATGTTAGTTTTGTAGTTATCAGATTTTTGAAAATCTCATAGGTGAACTTGTAATAGATCCCTTTATCACCGTACAAAATTTCAGGGTAATATCAGTAATACTTTCGGCGATATTGAATGCTGGTGAAATATTTCGCACAGCCGCCTTGTTGGATTGGTGAGATGTAATAAAATTTGAAGGCCACGGTTGGGGTGGCCAAAACGGTGCTATGACCAAATTTCTTTGAAAATGTCCCGGCTATTTACTACCTATTAGGGGAGGGGACACACACACACAGACAGACACACAGACACATACACATACGCACGCACACACACACACACACACACACACACACACACACACAAAGACAAAAGATGATCTCATAAGTCTTTTTTTTCATAAAAAGAAAATAGGCTAAAATGACAATTTTAAACAGCTAAAAATCCGGTCCCTATTGATTATAGACGATACAAAGATAAGTTCACCTATGTCACTTTCATAAATCTGATAAGCACAAAAACCAACATAGCGGCCATGAAAATCAATAATATTTAATAGGACTTTTCTCACGATTCAATTATTCGAGCACGGAAAAATTATTTTATAATATTATGTAAAATCTTGGTAATAAATAGGAGACCTTTTAAGTGGATAAGACTAGTAGATCACATGAATATATACTATTTAGTTATTCACGGCAAAACTTGTAGCCTATATACATAAATTAGAATTGGGCAATTATTAAAGACAATATGTGACATACTTTACCGCCATATGAAACTATTTTCACTTCCAGTAAAATCTGGGAGGGTACCTTTTAATTGGACAGGGTTACTTCCCTTCAAAATAGTTTCAGATGGCGGTAAAGTATTTTGAAGAGAAACGGCCCTGGCATATTACTCACAGCAAAAAAGGTTTTGCATATTGCCATGCGGCACAGTGGGGACAAACTTATTTACTAAGCAGTGTCCACGCCTGCTCTACACAATTGAGATTGAAAACATAGGCAGGCCATTCCATTCTGTGAATACAATTTTCCTGAAGAAAGGCATTGGCAATGCCAGCTCTGTGCGGGCGAGCGTTATCGCCCAAGAAAGTGAAATTTGGGCCGAAATTGCCAGCATAGCCTTTCACTACAGGTGCCAGGATAGTTCCCCTGTAATTTATGCCTGCCATACGCCATGGGATGTACACAAGAGGGGTTCGGCGACCATGCATGATGCCACCCCAAAACATTGCACAACTTCCTCCCTGTAGGTATCGGTCTCGGATGTATTGGTCATTTATACGTTCACTGGGTCGTCTCAACACTCGTAAAGATCTCTCCTCATTGACACAGGCGAGTGTACACAGCCGATATACACGCACGCAGGATCGACTAATGGGTTTGAGACCACTACGGATCTTGGCCAGCAATATGCAAAACGCGTTTTGATGTGTGTAAATGGTACCCTCTCAAATTTACCTTCAAATGAAAATATGTTGAGATGTCCTTAAAGCATTTTGAAGAGAAGTGGCCCTGGCATATTAGAATGGCACCCTCTCAGAATTACCTGGAAATGAACATAGGAAAGCATAGAAAACAATTTCTAGGATGGCCGACTGTGGAGTTCAAACCCTAAATGTGGTCTGGCTCTAAGCACCACTGTGCTCGGCGGGGTTGTACTGCACAGTCTGGTGGAGAATGTCAGTTAGTTCAGAAGTGAAGCCAGATGATATTAATATAAGTATAAAGTGTTTTCATCTTTCATGTGGAAGAAACATTTTTCTAAAGCTTGTTGAATAATGGCTTGTGAAGGTATAACACCAAGTGCTGACATCTGTTATGAATGCGAACTGTTAATTATATCTTTACAAACAGCGGTGTTTTATATCAGCACATAAAGCGGGATTGTGTGTTTACATCGTCTGACCCCTTAATAGTTCTATACACGGAACTCTTATTAAGACATGAATGTGCAACAGGTTCCTTCCGATTCAGTCTTATTGTCGGAAGGAAAACAGATCCTTTATCAAATATAATAAGTGAGTTCTTTCTGAAATCTATTTCAGCCTTTCCCTACAACTTCCTGTTCACCAAACATATCTTCCTACCGGCAGTACATTGTTGTTTTAAGGGGTGTAACAACTAGGTCATCTGATCTTAGTTGTATATCAAGAGCTTAATAACATTTTATGGAACTCTCAGTGATGACATACGGTGTTTCCTACATCAACCGTCTCATCTCAGACACCCTATCCGTCCGTATACTGCATATTACATACTGTATGTCTCTTAGTATCAGTCTGTTTACATTGTCAATATAGGGGCCGATAACCTCGATGTTAGGCCCCTTAAAACAACAATTATCATCATCATCATTACATTGTCAATATAAGTATAAATTTAAATTTAAATTTAAAACAATAATAATATAAATAATAATATCAATAATGATAGACCCATTAACAATAATAACAAGAAGTTCCGTGTCGAACTAAAGAGCCTACTTTTCATAAAATTTAAGATTCACGCCAATGATTAATCTATATGGGTCTATCCAGAATAATGACGAAATTAAGTTGGTAATATCGAAATTTCTAAATAGTTCGAAATACTGTATACCTGGCATAATGTAGCCCAATAGAGAACTACAGTTGGCAGCCCTGGTAACTGAATATATTCTTAGTTCCATCTCTTAAGGTACAGAATACAAAATTTGGTTGAAGTCCAATGGATACCATGGACGTTACATGCAGTTAAACATTGGATCTAACAGCGCGCGTAAAATCATGTTAGCAACAATGACATGCATGTATTGGTCAGAAATTATCTGAAATAATATGATCTATTGTTGTGTCAATTTTGAATGAAATCCATTAGTTAGTATAGAAGTTACATGCATTTTAAAATTGGACCTATCAGCAGGCTTAGAATCATGTTGGCAGCACTGGCGTAAGCCTATATTAGTTACTCCAAATTAATCTAGAATGCATACTTTCTGATATATTGATATTAGGGTAACAAAAATAGAGACAGTATTTATTAACAGTTGGCAGCCCTGGTTACTCTTAAGAATCAGCATAGTCATATCTGTTATGGTACACATAGTACACACGAAATTTGGTTGAAATCCAAATGACAGTATAGAAGTTACATGTATTTGAAGTTGGACCTCTCAGCAGGCTTAGAATCATGTTGGTAGCACTGACGTATATAAGTTACTCCAAATTAATATAGAATGCCAGGTACTATACGTGTATATAGTTTAAAGCTGTCGGCTTGCATACTTAGCCTACTGATATATGGGTATTTGGATTTTAAAAAGGAGAGCATTTATTAACAGTTGACAACCCTGGTGGCTCTAAAGAATGCGCTCAGTCATATCTGTTTATGTACACATAGCACATACGAAATTTGGTTGAAATCCAATTGATAGTGTAGAAGTTATACGCATTTAAAATTTCGACCTATCAGCAACACTGCCATGTATGGCCTCCTGGAAATTAAACTGCAATATTATTATCTATACGTGTGCCAATTTTGAAGTAGGTCCCATTCATACCTTCCAAGATATCCAACATGGAACTCAAATTTCAATTGTGATTTTTAGCAGTTGGTAGCACTGACATAATTTTCAAATATGGCCGTGAGATATTCAGGTATAGATCTTTACTCCTACCAAATTTTGCTTCGATTGCTGCAGCCGTTTAGGAGTTGATAGGAGGGGGGGGGGGCACACACAGCCAGACAGACAGACAGACAGAAGGACAGACAGACATTTGCCCGATCTCATAAGTCTACTTTTTCCTCATTTTTGCCAAATGTGAAAAGCAGGCTAAAAATATTACTACTAAAATCTATAATATAACTAGCTGTACCCGGCATGCGTTGCAATGCTAATCAAAGAAAGTGTTGGCGTTGTATCTTTGTTTCTTGCAGTGCTTTTGGATTCCCAATATTTTTTCTTTTTCCGTTAACCACTTCTAAACTATTGTAAAATTGATTTACTATCTCAAAAAACATCCTGGGAGCATGCTCAACAACTCACCAAAGTTCCATCGCAATGAAATGAATGGCATATGAACGCATACGGGACTTTGTTGAAACGATTCGAGCGCCGTCACCCATTTGTTGAATATACTGTACTCGTACGCTACCTATTGTAAAATGGATTTACTAATTCGAAAACCTTCCCTGGCGTGTACACAACAACTCATCAATGTTTCATCACAATCGAATGAATGGCGTATGAACGCATACGGGATTTTGTATAAACGATACGCGTGCCGTTACTAATTTGTTGAATCTACTCGTGCGCTACCTATTGTAAAAAGGATTTACTAAGTCAGAAAATTTTCCTGGAGGGTGCACAACAATTCACCAAAATTTCATAGGAATCGGATGAATGGTATGTGAACGCATACGGGACTTCGTATAAACGATTCACGCGCCGTCGCTCATTTGTTGAATCTACTTATACCTATTGTAAAGTGGATTTCCTAAGCCAGAACCCTTCCCTGAAGTGTACACGACAACTCACCTAAGTTTAGTCGCAATCGGACGAATAGTATATGAACGCATACGGGACTATGTTGAAACACTTCGCGCGTCGTCGCTCATTTGTTTAATCTACTTGTGCGATACCTATTGTAAAGTGGATTTACTAACCCAGAAACCTTCCCTGAAGAGTACACAACATCTCACCCAAGTTTCATCGCTATCAGACGAATAGTATATGAACGCATACGAGACTTTGTAGAAACGCTTCGCGCGTCGTCGCTCATTTGTTGAATCTACTCGTGCGCTATCTATTATAACCTGGATTTACTAAGCCAGGAACCTCGCCTGTAGTGTACACAACCTCTCACCCAAGTTTCATCGCTATCTGACGAATGGTATGTGAACGCATACAGGACTTTGTTAAAACGCTTCGCCCGTCGTCACTCATTTGTTGAATCACTCGTGCGCTACCTATTGTTAAGTGGATTTACTAAGCCAGAAACATTCCCTGAAGTGTGCACAACATCTCACCCAAGTTTCATCGCTATCAGACCAATAGTATATGAACGCATACGGGATTTTGTTGAAACACTTCGCGCGTCGTCGCTCATTTCTTGAATCTACTCGTGCGCTACCTATTATAACATGGATTTACTAAGCCAGAAACCTTGCCTGTAGTATACACAACCTCTCACCCATGTTTCATCGCTATCGGACGAATGGTATGTGAACGCATACAGGACTTTGTTGAAACGCTTCGCCCGTCGTCGCTCATTTGTTGAATCTACTCGTGCGCTACCTATTGTTAAGTGGATTTACTAAACCAGAAACATTCCCTGAAGTGTACACAACATCTCACCCAAGTTTCATCGCTATCAGACAAAGAGTATATGAACGCATACGGGATTTTGTTGAAACGCTTCGCGCGTCGTCGCTCATTTGTTGAATCTACTCGTGCGCTACCTATTATAACATGGATTTACTAAGCCAGAAACGTTGCCTGTAGTATACACAACCTCTCACCCATGTTTCATCGCTATCGGACGAATGGTATGTGAACGCATACAGGACTTTGTTGAAACGCTTCGCCCGTCGTCGCTCATTTGTTGAATCTACTCGTGCGCTAACAACTGTAAAGTGGATTTACTCAGCCAGAAACCTTACCTGAAGTGCACAGAACGTCTCACCCAAGTTTCATCGCAATGGGATGAATGGTATATGAACGCATGTAGGACTTTCAAGAAACAAACGCACGCCATTTTGTTGAAGCTACTCGCGCCATCTATTGTAAATTGGATTTACTACCCCTATACAAATTGCGTTGAATAACTAACAGGATTTCATACTGTTGTTGTTTGAGTCTTCAGTCTTTTGACTGGTTTGATGCAGCGCTCCATGCCTCCCTGTCCTGAGCTAGTCGTTTCATGTCTACATAGCTACCACACCATACATCCGAGGCAATCTGTTTAACATATTCTAACCTTGGTCTACCCCTACAGTTCTTGTCCTCGACCCTTCCTTCCATAACTAAGCTTGCTATTCCTGGGTGTCTTAGTATGTGTCGTACCAACCTATCTCTTCTCTTCATTAGCAATTGCCAGAAACATCTCTCCTCTCCCACTCGTCTTAATACCTCTTCGTTTGTAACCCTATCTACCCATCTGATCTTCATCATTCTCCTGTAACACCACATTTCAAATGCTTCAATTCTCCTCTTTTCTGCTGCACCAATAGTCCAAGTTTCACTTCCATAGAGCGCCACGCTCAAGACAAAAGCTTTCAAAAATGACTTCCTAGTACCTAAATCTATATTCGATGTCAACAGATTCCTTTTTTGTAGAAATGCTTTCTTTGCCTGAGCCAACCTACTTTTTATATCCTCTTTGCTTCGTCCATCACTGGTTATTCTGCTTCCTAAGTAACAGAAGTGTCCTACTTCCTTCAGCTTTTCATCTGCCAATTTGATCTCCATAGAAGTTTCTGATTTATTTCGCCTGCATTCCAGTATTTTTGTTTTATATTTATTAATTTTCATCATGCATTCTTACCGTAAGACGGAGTCCATACCATTCAAAAACTCATTCAAATCCTCAGGCTTGTCGGCCAAGATGACTATGTCATCAGGAAATCTCAGAGTTGAAATTATTTCTCCTTGAATCTTCACTCCCACTTTAAATTTTTCACTTATTTCCTTCATTGCTTGTTCAATGTAAAGATTGAAAAGGATGGGTGATAATTTTCAGCCTTGCCTAACACCTTTCTTAATATCAGCTTCTCTCTCATGTCCTTCAGCTCGAACGACCGCCGTCTGGCCTCTGTATAGATTGTAGATTACCCTCCTATCCCTGTACTTTATTCCAATAGATTTCAAAATGACAAACAATTTAGTCCAATCAACGTTATCAAAAGCCTTTTCTATGTCTACAAATGCCATGAACGTTCTCTTATCCTTACTTATTCTACCTTCCATAATCAGCCTACTGTCGACCAAAGTATTATGTGTACTCGAGTTTGAAGGCTGTTTGTGAAGTAACCAATAGACCTACATAAAATCCAATAACATCATCATTTTCGTCGTTCTATTTTACGTTAGCTCATGTAGGTTTGGAATTTTTAATTTATATTTGAATATTTTTTGTCGCAGTAGGAACACCAAAAAGTGCACGTTTTTAGGCATGTTTCAAGCATGCGTCACATTTAAGAATTATTATCTCAAAAACCCTTCATCAGATCGAATCCAAATTTTAACACAATATACATTGGAATGTTGTATAACTCGTTTAATAATTTCAACATTTTGTGTGTCCATCATGGCGAGGCACGCCATGATGCGTGATGGGCTCCATTTCGGCAACGCTGTACAGCTTTTCCGGAAGCGGGTAGCTGGTGAACGATGTGTTATTTCCGCCTACAAATACAAACCGATATAAAATATGTGAGTTAATTTACGTATTTCACAGTCATACAGCATAACTTTTTGATGTATAAGGATTACATCGCAACCAAGAACTACAGTTTCCAACCACCCCGAGCCGAGAAAAAGTTACCTTACAAAAATGATAACAACTTTTTATCTTGGAAACGAAAAATTTTGAAATTAATACACCAGTTATACAACTGCCCAATGTATATTGTGTTAAAATTTGGATTCGATCTGATGACGGGTTTTTGAGATAATAATTTCTAAATGTGACGCATGGTTGAAACACGCTTAAAAACGTACACTTTTTGTGCTCCAACTGCCACAAAAAATATTAAAATATAAAATAAAAATTCCAAACCTACATGAGCTAACGTAAAATAGAACGACGAAAATGATGATGTTATCGGATTTTATATGGGTCTATTGGTTACTTCACAAACAACCTTCAAACTCGAGTGCACATAATACTTTGGTCGACAGGAAGACTTAGTACAGCTTCCCTCGTTCCTACATTTCTCCTGAAACCAAACTGGTCTTCACCCAACTCCGTTTCTATCTGGCTTTCAATCCCCTTGTAAATTATTCTAGACAGGATCTTTGAAGCATGAGTAATCAAGCTGATTGTACGGTAATCTTCACATCTGTCAGCTCCCACTTTCTTTGTTATAGGGATGATTACATTCTTCTTGAAATCAGGGGGTACCTCACCTGTCTCATAAATCCTACACACCAAGTGAAATAACCTGATCAGACCTTCATCTCCTATGCAGCGTAGCAACTCAATCGGTATATCATCTATGCCTGGTGTTTTGTTCCTGCTTAAGTCTTCCAAAGCTCTGTCAAATTCTGATCTCAATATTAAATCTCCTTTCGCATCCTCATCAATTTCCTCCTCCCTTTCCATTACATGATTCTCAATCTCCTTTCCAGGGGCAGATGACCTCGTAGTTCCGCCCCTTAAAACAACAATAACTAACTAACTAACTAATCTCCTTTCCCGTATACAAACTCTCTATGTAAGCTTTCCATCTCTCAACCTCTTCTTCCCTATCTGTTAGAGGCTTTCCATTTGTGTCCTTAATATTACAGCACTTAGTCTTCTTTTCCCCAAAAGTATTCTTAATCCTTCGATAAGCTGTGTCTACTTTTCCTAATTTCAGACAATTATACTAAGAGCTTCATTTTCTATACCGGTAGTGGAGAGTGCTACTCGCATCCAGTCGGCTGTGTCTCGTCAAGAGCTACTGTTGCCTGGAAACGACTTGCCTTAGCTGTCATTTGCGTTACGTTCTATAGTGACTTGTATTCTCTTTGATGTTTTATGTCACGTCACGGGATAAAAAAAAAGTATCCTAAGTCCGTCTCCTGGTTATAAGCTACCTCCACACCAATTTTCAGCCAAATCGGTTCAGCCGTTCTTGTGTTATAAATAGTGTAACTGACACGACTTTCTTTTATATATATAGACAATAATAAAAATAAAAAATTTTTTATTGTTTCCGACTGTGGACCGAATGGAACCTAAGGCTTTCTGGTCAATTGTTTTCTTCTTTTCTTCTTCCCAGAACCTCTTCATTCATTTATTTCTAATCTTACTCTGCTCCTCTGTTATTACCAAATTTGGTCTGTTTTGTGGTGGTTTTTCTTTGAACGTCTTGATATTGTCAGCTCGGCTTCGAAACGTTTTCCTTTCATGAATGATAAGTTCAGTTAGTCCAACTTCAATGGCGTCTATTTTGACATCTTCTACCCATTTTGCAGTGGCTTTCAACCCTGTGATGTATTTAGAAAGTTTCTTTGTCAGCCGGTTCCCGTCCATTCTCATCAAATGCCCGTAAAATTTTAGCCTTCTTTTACGCGTTGTGACCACAATGGTTTCGGTCTGCATATACAGATCTTCAGTTTTCCTCTTTTTCCATGTTCCGTCATCATCTTTCCGTGGTCCGAGAATTTTCCTCAGGATCCTCCTTTCCTTTATCTCAAGTTCCTTCAGCTCCCCTTTTTTGTTCAGGGTTAGACACTCGGAGGTATACAGACCCTCTGGCTTTACCACTGTACTGTAATGTCAGAGTTTTGCTTTGTATAATATCGCTCGTTTGTTTGTTTGTTTGTTTTGATATGGGCCAGGTCCAATTTTCGTGCTCTTGCCTTGATAGCCTCTTTATGCAGTCCTTTGGGTTGTATCCATTCCCCGAGATATTTTAACTTCGTTCTTTTGACAGTTCCATGTTCCACCAGCATACGTCTCTCTTCCCGCTGTCTGTATTCCATGTACTCAGTCTTTTCATATGATACCTTAAGGCCTGTTTTCCGAGCTATTTCGTGAAAAGTGTCCAGCATCTTTCGTGCATCATCTTTGTTATGAGCTAAGAGGGCAAGGTCATCAGCAAAAGCCAAACATTTAATTCCCAGGTTTTGTTCTTTCCTCCCAAGATGTATACCCTGAATTCCTTCTGCTTCCAAAGCCTTATCCCAATTTCTCATGATTTTCTCCAGAAAGATATTAAGTTAAATAGTATTGTCTGACTCCTGATTTTATTTCGAAAGGATCAGATACTTCTCCATATAACTTTACTTTGGAGATGGTACCAGTCAGTGTTTGTTTTATTATTTCTCTTGTTTTCCTGTCAATCCCAAAATCTTCCAATGCAGTAAAGAGAGTCTCCCGGTCAATCGAGTCGTATGCCTTCTTTAAGTCAACAAAAATGACCACGGTGTTCTGACCCCTCAAAGCTCCTGTTCTGAGAATGTTTTTGAGGTTGAATACTTGCTCCACACATGACCTCCCTTTCCTAAAGCCAGCTTGGTATTCACCAATTAAGTGGTCTACTTGGTCTTCAACTCGGTTCAGCAGTGCTTTGGAGAGTATTTTGTATGTGACTGGGAGTAGAGAGATACCTCTGTAGTTGTTGATGTCCATCCGATTACCTTTTTTGTAAAGTGTGTGTATGAGAGCACATTTCCAGTCTTCTGGGATCCTTGCAGTTTTCCAGATTTCTTCTATAATATGATGGATTGTTTTTGCTGTGATCTCCCCTCCGAACTTCCACATTTCTGCGATAATCCCATCTTCACCTGGTGCTTTGTTGTTTTTGAGCTCTTTGATAATGTGCTTGATCTCATTTAGAGCTGGTGGTTGGGAATCAGGGTTTTCTTGGGATATATTCTGAGCAACCAATCTCTCTCCTAGCTCCTCCCCATTCAGAAGCAATTTGAAGTAATCAGCCAGAAGCTGACAGATTTCCTTATCATTCATTGCCACACTACCATCTTTTCGTTTGAAGCACAAACTTGGTGGCTGATATCCTTGTAGTTCTTCTTTGAAGGTTCTGTAAAATTCTAGGCTGTATTTCTGTTTAAAATCTTCTTCTAATTGTTCTATCCTGCGTCTTTCATAATTTCTCTTCTATGTTCTTATGATCTTTGCTGTTCGTTTCCTTTCTTTCCTAAATTCTTCCCATCTTTCTCGGTCTTGTTTGAGTGCCATTTCTTCCAGGATTGAAGTCGTCTTTCAAGAGCCTAGTCACATATTTCACTCCACCGCCTGTGTTTTCGTTTCCTCGATGGCTTTCCCATATCGTCAGATGCTTAGGTATTGATTCTCTAATCTCTTCCCAGGTGTTCATATCAAGCTCATACAAGTTATCGATATATTTCTCCTTGTTTTGTTGAAGAAAATCAGCATTTATTCTGGGCTTCTTTGTGGCTCTTGGCATGGGCTTGTTTGGCTGGAATCTTACTTTAATTTCTGATAGATAGTGGTCGGAGTTGATGTTTAGGCTTTTACTTACTTTGACATTTAGTATTTCCTTACGATTTGGGATGTTATAGCAACATGGTCTATCTGGAACTCTCCCATCGCTGGCTTAGTACCAGAATAGCGTATCTTAATAGGATTACCATTGTAGATACGCTATTTAGGTCCTAAGCCAGCGCCATCATCTTACTAGGAGATACCCAAGTTTTCTTCTTGCTCGGTAATGCCTTGAAATGTGTGGACATGAGCTTCAGATTGAATTGTCTACAGAACCCTATTAGTGTTCTCTATTTTTATTTGTTCTCCTATGTGCTGGGTATTCTCCTACTATTTTTCTGTATTTTTCTCCCTATCTATCTGGGCATTGAAGTCGCCAACCAGAACTTCAACAAGGTGTTGGGGAATTTTAGAGGTTGTATCTTCAAGTGTTTCCCAAAAGTCTCCTACCTTCTCCGGGTTTTTCTTGTTATCATCATTTATTGGGGCATGTGCTTTAATAATTGTATAAGCTTTGTTTCCATATTTAATGGAGAGAAGAGAGATCCTCTCAGAAGATGAGGAAAAGCTTATGACAGACTCGGTAACATCCCTTTTAACTATGAAGGCCGTACCTAGAATCGTTGCATTGGAGTTTTTTTTTACCCCAGGTTTTCCCTTATAGATTCTGAAACCTTCAGATTCCAATGGATTTGTATCAAGGTATATCGTCTCTTGTAATGCCAGTATACAGATGTTCCTTTCTTTCAAGACGCTAGTCAGTTGGTTTAGTTTTCTAACTTGTAGAAGCGATTGATGTTGAGCGTTCCCAGCAGATATTTTTGCCTTGTTCGTACCTTATGCGGCGAGGTTCTGGGAAGCTCCGACTCTTCCCCGCATTCTTGTTCAGGCTCTCCAGAAGCCAAAGGCCTGGTTGCACCGCTCTTCGCGGTGGGGGATTTCCGTTTCCGGCTGCCCCCTGGAGTAATCTTTCCCGAAAGTTTTTCCATCATGCCTTATGTTGAAGTTAATAGAGATGGCAGGCATGGCCTGCTCCTCGGGTTTAAAACTGAGGTTGTAAGCCACAGAGTTGTATCGGCTCTTCCGCCCTCTAAACCGTTGGGACTCGTCCTCTTCCGCCTTAGAGACCGTTGACCATTTTCTTAAACTGATATATGGACACCATATACCTTTTACTCTTATTCTCCCAAGCACTGGGATGCCTCTTCCGCCATAAACACTGTTCCATAGTCCATAATACATTTAATAATAATAATAACAATAATAACAATGATGGTCAGAATAATACTACTAATAATAACCTATTAATAATACAGTATGGTATTATATAAATAAAGCTTAAAATCATGGGTATGTTTTATTTGTCTATAATACGTACCGCCTTTGACTTGTGTGAGGTGATCGCGCACGGTTCAGTGGGAACTAAGTGCGTTTGCACTTGTTGCCATGACAACTAGGCGTCAAAATTCTTCGCGTAGAAGTGGGAAATAACATTTACTGTATAGGATACTGAGGTGGAATCGAACCCAGGTCTCCTCGGTGACAGCTATGACTGCTAGTTAGTACGCTACGAGGTGTACCAAAATATTGAGTAGTACAGTAATCTATGTATTCCTATTGTTTCAGGTAAGCAGTTGTTTGAATCATCTGCAGCATGATGTGATTGGGGTCATTGGCATCCCTCCAAGTTAAGGTAAGACTAATTTCGGTCAAAAAAAAAGCAAAGAGCTATATATTGTTTTGTCCTACTGTAATTAGTTCATTCCCACGAAACGTGTTCATGATGAGGTTATGTTACCCCACAGCGAATCTTATATATTAAAATAGTTTTCAAAAAATTTCACCCTTTACTAAAACATAAATATCTCGGGAAGTATTTACGTTACGACAACGTTTGTTGTCTTAAAATGTAATGCCCGTCACGCATTAACGATTGATTCCCACCTTATTTGATCATATCATCCGTGTATTAAAATAATTGCTAATATTACTTCCTTCAAGGTCACACGAAAATAGAATCGAATGACTTGACGGACATATTGTCGCTAACATCGTATCATGATATTCAACGCCGCCCCAATAATAAATCTGACATGATAGACTGTCACTAGGCGACAACGACTTACTCTGTATCGTGATAGTCCGGTAAAGTAGAGTGCACATCTTTATCGTGGTTTCCATGGTAGTAATGTGAATCCACGGCAACATCTTCATATTAACATAGATCAAATCTCCTTGGGGACATAACGCATTCACTTAAAAATCTTCTATGCGGTTTGAATCATCACGCCAAAACAAAATATTTCTTCATGCAACTTTTTGTTTTATTTCGTTCGTTTGGTGTTTCAATACATCCAATATAATTATAACATTGACTGGTATAGGTCGATCAGTTCTCGTTGGCCGTGGTCAGTTCCCTAATTACGTCATGATATCGTTAACTTCTACCTGCTCTACTCGGGCGCTAATGTCGCATGTATCCATACATGATATCGTTAACTTCTACCTGCTCCACTAGGGCGCTAATGTCACATGTATCCATACAATAAGCGGAACGGGATTCGCAAGCCACAAGTCCGTATATATATCCTGAAACACCAGTACATTACGGCTGGAATAAGAGCAACTGCCAGTGGCAGAAAAGAAAAAAATCAAAAACATAGGCAGAATGTATAATGTTTCGCCTACAGAAACATAAAGGAATTATTTACGCCTGTTATTGCTTCACGTCATAGGTGATACCAGCTTCCAGGATCTACGAACATACAAAGACGTTGTCTATTCTACTTTCAATGAAACAGCTAAGGAGCGAGGTTTGCTGATTGACGATTCTGAATGGCAGCGTTGTTTGGCAGAAGCGTCACAATTTCAGATGCCTTCTCAGTTACGACAACTCTTTTCTTACATTTATGTATCTTTCAGACCCATTCAAAAGTAAGACAGTTATGGGACATTTTCAAGAATTCATTATCAGAAGATTATCTGCAGTTTCACGAACCTAACATTGCATATCAGTTCACACTTATACATATTTCTAATACATTAAAGCTCCATGGTCTTCCCATTACTGCTCTCGAATTGCCAGCTGTTATTGATAATTTCCCTCAGACAAACTTACTAATGAATTATCCAAAAATTAATGAGGATAAATTAAGTCGGATGATAAACAAAGCAAATGAAAACCAAATGGCTATAATTACAGAAATTTTGGTATTAGTACAAGCCAGCAATGAAAGGATGAGTAATGCATATTTCATTGATGGTCAAGGGGGCACCAGGAAAACATTTCTTTACCAATTCTTGATTCACAGTTGCACAAATTTGGGGTTAAATGTAGTTAGTGTTGCATGGACTGGTACTGCAGCAATGTTACTACTTCATGGGCGCACTGTACACAGCCAGTTCAAGTTACCTCTACATTTACATGAGAGTTCTGTATCAGGAATAAAAGTTAACAGCAAGGAAGCTTTTTATATTCGTTCAGCAAAACTTATCATCTGGGATGAAGCCCCTATGGCTAATAAGCACGCGTTAATGTGTGTAAATCGGCTGCTCAAGGACAACATGAATAACGACGTGCCATTCGGAGGAAAAAATATCATCTTAGGTGGAGATTTAACCAAGTATTGCCTGTTGTGCCTCACGCATCTAGAGCAGCTTCAGTCCAAATGTCAGTAAGGTTCTCTCCTTTGTGGACATTATTCAAAACTTTTATTATCAACAAAAATATGCGAGCGGATACAGATCAACGTGACTTTGCAAACTTCTTGATACAAGTTGGTAACTGTGAATACCCTCGAATGTTGGAAACAATGTCCTACATCCTCGCCTTGACCTTACGCCATCAGATACTTCTATGCCATTTTCCTTCAAAAGGAGGCAGTTTCCAGTACGTTTGGCTTTTTGTATAACTATCAATAAAGCTCAAGGTCAAACACTAGATCAAGTAGGCATTTATTTACCTCAACCAGTGTTTAGCCACGGACAAATGTATGTCGCACTATCGCGTGCAAAATCCTTTCATAACGTCAAAGTTCAAATAGAACCAAAAGGCAAGCGAACAGCAAATGTCGTATGGAAGGAAGTACTATTAGAATGTTGAAAAGAATGTTTCGGAGGAGCACAGACATCAGCAAACGGGGCATGGATTAAATAACAATTATACAAGGACGTCCGAATCCCTAATACGATAACTGTTCTGAGGTAATGGTAAAAAGAATTTGCTATTGTGCTACATCGCTGGTTATTATCCTACATCCTATTCTTTCATTGCCTCAGTTCTATAACAAATATTTACACAATCAAATTTACAGCTTAATAAATA
Source organism: Meconema thalassinum (assembly GCA_946902985.2). Taxonomy (NCBI): domain Eukaryota; kingdom Metazoa; phylum Arthropoda; class Insecta; order Orthoptera; family Tettigoniidae; genus Meconema; species Meconema thalassinum. Next base: position 1,509,437,298 of record OX336388.2, read on the forward strand.
TTAATTCCTTCTGTGTGATTTATCTTTTCATTTCTCATCAATCGCGTTTACTTACTATTCTATCTATAGTGGTGGAGGCGATAGCTGTCTTTACAGAGGTGTGCAAATTATTCGATTCGATGTTTGTTTTCCAAAATTGCATATTTACTTTTCAGGTGCATTTACTTAATGCACTAAGTTTGTTTACAAGGCGATGACATTACTTCAAATGTTGAACCAAGACTCCTAATTAAATTTTCATTTAAGAATTTCAAATTAAAATGAATTTTTAAAACTTCCACTTACAGAGGAGCCTTGCAAATGCAAAATGCCACACGCTACGATTTTATTACTTCACTATACTTTACGTGTGAAGTTATAGCAGAGGGATTTGGGGTATTTTAACTGATGAACGCTATTGAACTATTCAAAGATTCATGAGCTATGTATTGAAATCACCTGACATAAATACTAAAGTCAATGAAAATTTGAAAACGGACCCAGCTCAGATAACCCCCGGAATCCAATAATCTGAAAGTTTCCAGACGCAATTCCTGAAGGGAAAAGGTGTAATTCCACGAGAGAGAAAACACTACTAAGCAGAAGAACAAAAGAAGTTGGTCAATAACATGATTTTGAATAAAAGAAATTAGGACTAATTTAAATTATTTTATTTAATTCCATTAATTTGCACTCCTCTATATGTTACCCAAGAGTTACATCTCTAAATTCAAATATAACCGACCCATCTTTTATTTTAAATTTATACCATTGGTATCAGAAGTAGACAGAACACCAAATTGTACCGCTGTAGCCTTAAATTGTGTGGATATCTCTATCTACTTAGTATGAAACAAAGTTCCCAATTCTTGGATGTAACGGGTAATCTCGAGAGCAACTTGATGGATTTTGATGCGGTTTTCACCATTCTGTAAAGGATTTCTCGATGAAGGATTAGGCATAAAAACATTTATTTATGACCAAAAGAAGCCGAGCAGTTACGATTTCAGTGAAACGAGTTGAAGAAAAACCTAACGTCTATGTGTCTTTTAAGCTTACGCTGGGTAAACCGTTAAAAATATACTCTGAGAATTGTTCAGCATGAAAAGTTCTGCAAGAAGGTCCGCGACAGCTCCCACATCGACCACTGTAAGTGTTTTTACGTTTTCATTTCTTCAAGCAATCTCCATTCAGTGGATATTTAAATTACTAGCTTCAGAGTGAGTTTACGAGCTTGCGAGTGACCTATCACCCTAGCTTCAGCCAGCATCAAACTGTCGAGTCGTGTCGAGTTAATACTTCAGAGAAGAGTATAGCTTATGTGTTTGGAGTTAGCTGTTCAGAATTGCGTCTGGAACCTGACGTCCGAGCGTCTTTTAAGCTTACGCTGGGTAAATAGTGGGACACACAAACAGAGGACAGGCAGATACCCACACATTTGATCTCATAAGTCTACTGCATCATTTACCCAAAAGCGACGGTACGGTAATTGCCGGTTCGGGTTACTAGCATGAAGACATGCAAATGTCATATGGACAGAAGTGCTGTAGGATTGTTGAAGTGAATGCTGCGGGTCTTCTAGTTGTGTTAAAACTATTCCCTATTTAACGCGTAGCTTGCAGTGCATTATTGCTGGAGCAATTTAACTCATTCTCTCACGTTTATGGTTTAAACACAGCAACTAATTGATTCATTTAGAGGCTTGGCCACGTTGTGGTCATGTAGCACCGTGCACTTCGGTGTGTGTTGGAGTCTGTCTGAAATAATATTTGTCATTGTAGTAATGTGTAAATTTGTAACTTAGGCTGGGGTTTGTAAGGAGGCGATTTTGGCCTAAGTTAGTAACCATCCCTACATTCACTTGGAGAGAAGTCGAGAACCATGGAAGCCCACTTCCGCGTCCCAACCCTTTGATCCGATTTACATTCCTGGCTGGGCCGAGAATCAAATCCAGGACCTTTGGATCTGGCGTCTCCACCTCAATACGTACACCTAAACCATACAAGGCGTTTAAATACCTTATCATTGCCGGTGGATGGACATCACAGAAGACCTATGTGAACTCACCTTAAAATGTTTAGGCCTTCACAAGGTAGCTGGAGTCAATATCATTATTTTTCTTCTTCTTTATTTGTTTCACCCAACTTTGGGGTACAAGAAATCAATCACTTTTTATTGTTTTGAGCTTTCCTCATCCTTTGAGATTAGGGGTAATATGTTAGGTAGATCAATTCTTGGCTGCAGAGAATATCGGCTGATTGGCTGCGTGCAGAAGCGGTAACGTTATCGCCTGTTGCGCCCAAGGTTGCAGGATCGAATCGTGGCGCAGTCAGTTGGCATTTGAGGGTGCGCAAACACGAGAGAGCCATATCAGTAGATTTACTGTCACGTAAAGTACAGCCAATTATAATATTAATATTACTCTATTATTAGAATAGTGGCTCTTATCCTGAGTGTTTATTAGGCCTATCATATAGCACAATTGTTGCAGCAGTAGGTGATTACAAGCACCCTGGGTTATTCCCCAAACGTAGCTTCAATTATTATTGAAGTATTGATCCCAGCCGTCCTAAAAACGTTTTTTGTGGTTTCCCATTTTCACCACCAGACAAGTGCCGGGACGGTTCCTTTCAGTAGGTTCACGACTGATTTCCTTACAAAATCCCTTCCCTGATCTGTCCTAAAAATATTGGCCATTGACTGCATTCATTTAAAAAATTTAACTAAGTAAACTGTGACAGTCACAATGGCACGTGTTGATCCTAGAATTCATTTCCGTTGACAGCGGTGGAGTGATGATGATTACACTCCTAAATTTTACATATCATTATTATTATTATTTATCGTATGGCTTTTAGTGCCGGGAGTGTCCGAGGACATGTTCGGCTCGCCAGAGGCTATAGCCGCTTCAAGCGAACACCACTAGCGTGAGTTACAAGTTCCTTTCAATTTCAAGTAGTTCCAACTGTCGCTACCAGATTTCAATGATACCTAGTGGTGAACGTTCGAACTTTGATAGAGCGTTACAACGAAATCTAACCTAGAAATTTAGCTCCACACAAGTTTAGTCTGTGGAAGGATCTTTTACATGCCATAAATCTATGACATGGGACCGCCGGCTTTACTTCCCCTCCGAAGGACGGCATATTGAAGGATTTTAACGCTCTTTAAAAAATCCGACGGCTTCGGCTGGGTTTGAACCCGCTATCTTGGGAACAGCAGTTCAGCATTCTACCAACTACGCCACCGAAGCCGATACCTTTTACATAAAGCAATAACAAGAATTAGAATTCAGGGCCATTTACTAAAAACACCATTTCACCATTATGGTGGTTTACTTCTGTGTTTCCCCTATCTGTAGTGCTGGAATCAATCTCGCAATTTCTTCACATTCACCACTACCACTTTGAAGTCTTGAAATCTATGCCTCTCAGAGGGGAGCGAACCACCCTCCCAAGAGGGTAGAATACGGAATCAATACACACACCTAAGACCTGTCGTCGGGAAAATTTGAAGAAAGGATAACACAGTGATGTTTAGATTTCAGTGTCGCACAGGCAAGAAGGGCACTTATCGGTACAGTACACAGCTGCGTAATTTCTAAACAAATACTTTTTACCTGTCTTCTATCATAAACTAAATGAAATACCAATGGATAATAAATAAATGTATTACACCTTAGTCAGTAAAAGTAAATTAATATAGCCTACATTAACTAATGAAATATGCCAGTTTCGGCCAAATTATGGTCTTCTTCAGCACCGTTGTTAAAAGGAAAACAAACTAATGTGATTACGACCAAAGCTTTGTTAATAATATTTTACTTGGGTTTTCTATGAGAAATTTTATGAAAATAGTTAAAAACAGATCTGTAACAAATGTGGGCCTGATGATAGTATTAAAAAACAAATAGTTCCGTGAAGAACTATACAGCCTATTTTCATATATCCTACTCATGTTAATTGCCTCTATCAACATACAAAATTTCAGTTTGATTGTTGTGATAGATTCGTAGATATTTAGAACCGCCTAAATATTTCAGATGGTCGCCAGTTTGGATGTTTATATATGTACTATTACATGAAGATTATTGTGTACGTGTGGTATTCAAACTTCAATCGCATGATTAGGAAAAAAGAAGTAAAAACGAGATTTTAAAATTTCGCACAGCTGCCATCTTGTGGTTATGAAAACAATTGAAATAAATTAGATACCAGTGAATTAACATTTGTATAAGCATTTAACGTGCAAAGTTTCACTGTACTCGGATAGTGAAATCGCGAGGAACATCCATTTAAATATTTATATTTCGCGTCGCCGCCATATTGGATTTGTGTTCACCAGCTTACTGAAAGTCCTATAGGTGAACTTATGCTCATAGCCTCTATGAACACAACAAAAATCAGTTTGATTGCTGTAAAAGATTCGTAGATATTGAGATCCGTCAAAATATTTCGGATGCTCGCCATTTTGGTTTGTTATATGTATAGGCCATAGAGTTATGTACCATTAAAGAAAAAATAGTGTGTAGCTTCATTATTCAAGCTTTTACTTCGATCGCATGATTACGACACAAGAAATAAGAACTTAATTTTAAAATTTCGCACAGCCGCCATATTGAGGTTATATAAACAATTGAACTAAATTAGATGCCAGTGCATTGCAATATGTAAAACCATTTACTGTACCACATTTCACTGCGCTCAGAGAGTAAAATCACGAGAAAAGTCGATTAAAATATTTCAATTTCGCTTGGTCGCCATGTTCGTTTTGTAATTTACAGGTCTATGAAAGTTACATAGTTGAGCTTGTATCAGTACTCTTTATCACCGTACAAAATTTCAGGGTGATATCTGTAATAGTTAAGGAGATATAGAATGTCAGTGAAATATTTCGCACAGCCGCCATTTTGAGGTTATGTGAACAATTGAACTAAATTAGACTCCAGTGCATTACAATGTGTATAAATATTTGCTGTACCATGTTGAATTACGTTTGGATTGATAAATCGCGAGAAAAGTCCATTCAAAAGTCTCAAATTCGCTTGGCCGCCATGTTGGTTTTGTAGTCACCAGGTATTTGAAAGTCCCATAGGTGAACTTGTAGTAGTTCCCTTTATCACCGTACAAAATTTAAGGGTGATATCTGTAAAAGTTTCGGAGATACTGAATGCTGGTGAAATATTTCGCACAGCCGCCATGTTGGATTGGTGAGACACAATATAGTTTGAAGGGCACGGTCAGGGTCGGCCAGAATGGTGCTATGATCTTACCGAGTTTCATTGAAATACCTCCAGCCGTTTAGATTTTATTAGGGTGGGACACACACACACACACACGAATCACACACATACGCACACACACATAGACATAAGGTGATCTCATAAGCCTATTTTTTCATAAAATGAAAATAGGCTAATAAGTAGTTCCGTGAAGAACTATACAGCCTATTTTCATATATCCTACTCATGTTAATTGCCTCCATCAACATACAAAATTTTAGTTTGAAGGTTGTGATAGATTAGTAGATATTGAGAACCGTCTAAATATTTCAGGTGGTCAACAGGTGGGATTTATATTTTTGTACTATTACATTAAAATTATCGTGTACGTGTGGTATTCAAACTTCAATCTCAAGATTGAAACACAAGAAGTAAAAACGAGATTTAAAAATTTCGCACAGCTGCCATCTTGTGATTATGCAAACAATTGAAATAAATTAGATGCAAGTGGATTAACATTTATATAAGCATTTAACGTGCAACGTGTCACTGCACTCGGATAGTTAATTCGCGAGAAACGTCCATTTAAATATTTATACTTCGCATCGCCGCCATGTTGGATTTGTACTCACCAGGTTACTGCAAGTCCTATAGGTAAACCTATGTTCATAGCCTCTATGAACATTAAACAAGTAGTTCCGTAAAGAACTATACAGCCTATTTTCATATATCCTACTTATGTTAATTGCCTCTAGCAACATACACAATTTCAGTTTGATTGCTGTAATAGATTCGTAGATATTGAGAACCGACTAAAAATTTCGGATGGTCGCCATGTTGGATTTTATATATGTAGGTCCTAGAGTTATGTACTGTTACATGCAGATTATTGTGTACGTGTAGTATTCAAACTAATATCGCATAATTAGGACACAAGAAGTAACAAGGAGATTTTAAAATTTCGCACAGCTGCCATCTTGAGGTTATGGAAACAATTGAAATAAATTAGATGCCAGTGGGTTACTATTCGTATAAGGATTTACTGTTCCAAATTTCACTACACTCGGATGGTTAAATTGCGAGAAACGTCCATGTGAATTTTTATATTTCGCGTCGCCTCCATGTTGGATTTGTGAACACCAAGTTATTTAAAGTCCTATAGGTGAACGTAAGTTCATAGCCCCTATGAACATTAAGAAATTCAGTTTGATTGCTATAATAGATTCGTAGATATTCAGAGCCGACTAAATATTTTGGATGGTCGCCATGTTGAATTGTTAAATGTATAGGCAATAGAGTCATGCAGCATTAAAGGAAAATTATTGCGTAGGTTTAATATTCAAACTTTCAATTCGATCGCATGACTACATCACAAGAAATAAAAACTTAATTTTAAAATTCGCACATCCGCCATCTTGAGGTTATGTAAACAATTGAACTAAATTAGATACCAGTGCATTACAATGTGCATAAATATTTCCTGTGCCAGATTTCAGTGCGTTTGGAACATTAAATCGCGAGAAAGGTCTATTTAACATTTTCAACTTCGCTTGGCTGCCATGTTCGTTTTGTAGTTAACCGGTTTCTGAAAGTCTTATAGATGGACTTCCGTAGTGCCCTTTACCTCCGTAAAAGATTTCAGGGAGATACCGCTAATAGTTTCACAGATATGGAATGCCGGTGAAATATTTCGCACATCCGCCATCTTGTGGTTATGTAAACAATTGAACGAGGTTAGATGTCGGTGCATTACAATGTCAATAAACATATATTGTACCAAGTTTCATTGCGTTTGGTTGGTTAAATCGCGAGAAACGTCTATTTAAATGTCGCAAATTCGCTTGGCCGCCATGTTCGTTTTGTAGTTACCAGATTTTCAAAGGTCACATAAGTGAACTCATAGTTGTTCCCTTTATCACCATAGAAAATGTCAGGGTAATATCGGTAATAGTTTCGGAGATATTGAATGCTGGTGAAATATTTCGCACAGCTGCCATGTTGGATTGGTGAGTCGTAACAAAATTTGATGGGCATGGTCGGGGTCGCAGGGAATAGTGCTATGAACTTACCGAGTTTCATTGAAATCGCTCCAGCCGTTTAGATTTTATTAGGGGGGGGACACACACACGAATCACACACACACACACACACGGACAAAAGGTGATCTCATAAGCCTATTTTTGCAAAATTGAAAATAGGCTAAAAAATCAGTTTGATTGCTGTAAAAGATTACGAAGATATTGAGAACCGTCTAAATATTTCGGATTCTCGCCATTTTGGATTGTTATATGTATAGGCCATAGAGTTATGTACCATTCAAGGACAATTATTGCCTAGGTTCATTATTCAAACTTTCACTTCGATCGCATGAATACGACACAAGAAATAAAAACTTAATTTTAAAATTTCGCACAGCTGCCATCTTGAGGTTATATAAACAATTGAACTAAATTAGCTGCCAGTGCATTACAATATGTAAAATCATTTACTGCACCACATTTCACTGCGCTCAGAGAGAACAAGTAGTTCCGTAAAGAACTATACAGCCTATTTTCATATATCCTGCTCATTGTTTTAGATCCCTTATTTGGGGGTGGATCTAAAAGGGAGAGTTGCTGTACTAATTTATGAGTTTGTGCCTAAAGAAGGGTAGCTCCCCTTGACAGGGCAAGCTGACCAGTGTAGTGTGTTGTGGTGTGCTAGGAACTAGGGGGCGTTCCTATAAATAATGTGGTAGTATTTGAGGGGATGGGACCCACTGCAAAGGGTCGCTGTACTAGTCGCTCAGCTGACTGCTTGTTATGTAATCGACTCTGCTCGTATCAGCCGGGTGGCACGCGCTTCACTTGAGCACGCGAGCCGCTGTGAGGAATACAATGACGTCTGAGTTGGCGTTATTACTACGGTGTGTCACGTCTGACTGTGACGGGAGTAAGGAAGGGCGTTGGGATGTAAAGAGGCGTATAACAGTAATGCTAGTGTAGAGTGTGGACCAAGTGTTTTATTGGTCTGTGATATTCTTTGTGTGAGTCCCTTGTAGGGAATGAAATTATGTTTATAATGTGATACAAGTTGTGGGTTGCAGGTTACATAAATAGGAACTCTGAACACGATTGACTGACTCACCTCGGTTGACACCAGCGTAGCTTCGGCCGTCTTGATGGAGCACTGACAATGGAGAGAGCGTTTGACCTCATTAGGACGTCTTTTTATACCTTCTGACGCCCTCCTGTCAGCAATGTATTGGCCCAGTTAGTACTATGTCGCTGAGTGTAATGATTACGTAAGGCTTGAGCTGCTTTATGGAGTAGCAAGCTGTCCTTACAGTATTAATGGATGTTGCCCCGGCTTTCCAAGGGTTGCCATTTTAGGGGATTTAGCCAGATGTTGGGGGGATGGTCTCCAAGGGGTGCATACCCCTGGGATGCTGTACAAGAGTCTTCCTTCATTTGTTCGCGTCCTCGCGAACGGGAACGGAACTGGAAGTTGGGATGTTGACGTAGTGGTCCTGGAAAACCCTCTCGTATCTCCTGGTGGCGTCGTATCGAAGTGTGGGTGTGAGGTGAGCCCGTGTTCAGAGGGGAGGGTTATGGGATTTACATATATATGTATACATTGACATTGTGAAAAAACAAACAAAAAAAATTGACATTTGCGAAAGATTTGATTAACATTGGGAAAAAATTGACATTTTGAGAAAAATTGAACATTAAAATAAATTCGATATGTAAAAAAAAATTGCCCTTGCATTTGCTGGCATATTGCTAGTTTAAAAAAAAAACATGGTTTCTGATGGTGACGTGTCACATATTTGTGCAGGGAGGAAAAACCCAGGGCCGAACGGATGATTGCTTCGCCCGCCCCATCTTAGGGAAAAAATGCTCCCTGCAATAAGAAAGGTAGAAGAAAATAGAAAAATGGGTGTTCCAGGGTATAATTTAAGGGAAATATTCAAAAGTATTTATTTGTGTGGGAAAAACGGAACACCCTGACAAATGGGGAAGTTAGAAGAAGGAAAAATGAAAGAAAACAAATCATACACATGATGGACATTGGCATTTTGGTGAACAAACAAAAATATATATAGTGTATAGTTGTATAAAGCTTATCCTGAAAAACTGATAAATTACAATGACCTTATGTCTAGTGGAATAATGGTATACAGTTTATCCTGAAAAATTATAATTTACAATGACCTTATGTCTACTTAATCGCGCTAATCCCTTATAATTATAGTTTTCATGAGGTACCTCGCGTGCACGCTACCCGTCTGTACGTACTCTTGCCGTCTCACGGCTGATTCTGTACGGCCACTTCTTGGTACGGTATAGTGGTCGTACCGCTTGTATGTGTGCTTAATACCTAACCTGTGAAGCATCCTCTGTGGGTGAATGCTTTCACACTTGACAATGAGAGTCACTGCCACAAACCGGTTGCGCCCTCATTGTCGTAATCTGCGTCACATTTTGACGCTTTATGTGTTTTAATTGAGTTGATCTGCCAGTAAGCCTGGTACCCCACAGGCACCAGTCCTGCTGTGCAGATTCATTTTAGAGTGTGTAGCTGAAAAAGAAAAATGTGGTGAGTGTTTGCGAGTGTGTCGGGATTAGTGCAAGTTGAAAAAAATAAAAAAAAATAGTACACATCATGGCATGCTGTAAATAATATGCCACTGCTATATGGCAGTGAAATTCCTGTCACCAGTTTTCTGTATCTGGTGACGATGCCTGTGAAAAAAACATGGCGAGGTTTAGAAAAAAAAACATATTAGTACTGGTTGAAGCCGGTCTTTTACTGAAAAAAAAAAACATGATTAATGTTACTTAGCTGCAAGGCCGGGCTTACCCTATACGGTGCCGTAATGCCGTAAATAATATGTAGTTGGTCTTACCCCGGTAGCGGAATTGTGGTTACCGGGTGCCGATATATTCCACTTTGATTATTCCTATCTTAATCTAGTATTGTCGGGCTTACCTCGGTAACGGATTTAAAGTCACCGAGTGCCGATATATTCCACTTTGATTATTCCTATCTTAATCTAGTATTGTCGGGCTTACCTCGGTAACGGATTTAAAGTCACCGAGTGCCGATATATTCTACGGTGATCTATATATATTAAAAAAAATGCCTTAAATGTAGGTTTATGTTACCTTATGTCTTACCTTACTTATTTAACTTATTGATAAAATTACTTAACTGTAAAACTATTCTGTATTTACATGCCGAGTGGACCTTATTCTAAAGCCGAAATGTGCTGTGCTATTATTAGCAACAGCTGTCAGTAAATTTGCTTACATCTACGTGACCTTAACATGGCACTATGACTTAAGTACTAAGATTTAGATGGAGGCTGGCCGCTTGATTTCTCTCGCGGGGGCGCCCTTGTAGTACATTGTCGGGACCGGAACCCAACAATGCCTCGTAGTCCCCTCCGTTTTAATACTATTGTCGACATCTATTCTAGGTCTTAATACTAGTACTAACCTATTCGCAGGCGCCTTACGGTGCCACTAAGCTAACCGTTTCGCCCGCTGAAACTTTCGTGTTCATAACCGTGTGCTGTTCCTATTTGACGTAGGTGAGCCGCCCACTTGGCTCCTGTGAGGGGCGCGCAATGCCCCTCTCTGAATGCCCTCTGGTTGCCCGTTGCGTCGCCATTTATGTGGGCATTGGACAGTGTGGTCCAATGGCATAATATTGTCTTCGCCTTAATCGGCCGTCGCAATCTGCTTTCGCAGTGATATTTGCCTCTATGGGCCGCCGTAGTATGCATTTTCGCATTGATATATAAAGTTGCCTCTATGGGCCGCCGTAGTGTGTTTTGCTCCAACGCACAGGAGTTTTGCTTCCCGCTATGGAAGCCGTGCCTACTTAAATTTAAACTGAACTAGAAGTCTAGTCATAATGGGGTCGTCTCTAGGGATAGCTCCCGAGGCCGGCGCGGAGTGAGCTATTTCTCCCGCCATTCTCAGAAAGTCTCCCTGCAGGTCTTGGCTTCGACGACCGTGGCACAAAGTGGGTTTAGCATCCCTTCCTCCCAGGGGCGGTTTATGCGCACCTAGGATTCCAGAGCTTGCCCGACCAGGCCGCGAATGCTTTGACCTTACGTAGTTCGTCTGTTTGGTCTGGTCGTCAGTTAAGTGAGGTCGCTGCGCTGTCGCGCCAACTGGGGAAGGGTCCACATCGCCTTCCCCATCTCTCAAAGTGTGGTTCTCCTGACCTTTGGCTTACACCGTTGTCAACCATCAGTTCGTATCAGATTCCTTTGTAAGAGAAAAAAAAAATGTGTCGTAACCTGTGTGAATGGTTCAATCTCCGTGTAAAATGTAAAATATTTCCAGTGTAGCGGGGTTGCAGATCTTCTAAGTACATAGGCTACTTCTGGCCTACCATCGCTATGTCAGCTTCCCAGCAATAATGCCTTCTTTACCTTAATGGAGGTGTTAGTAGGGTCTGTAATGTCAGGTACCCTGTTATTAGGATTTGGGGGTAGTTATTCGTTGAGTGGGCTTAAAGCATGGTAGGAAGGGTTTTGCGCACCTTTGGGTTCCACGTTAGTGGTGGCCTAGAACCGGTGGTGGCACTGGGATGCTTCTATAGTGAGTGGAGTGGGGAGGTAATTCCCGGGATTGCAAAAATACGAAAATTCATGCAGGTTTGATATTAAAATCCCTGGTAATTGGATGGGATACTCATGCATGCGTCTGGATATGAAGTTTTTGCCTTCATGTACGGATAGGTGTAGGATGGGGCATAATACCATATGTTCCTTTCATGCGGGAGAGCTTAAGTACTAAAGCATGGTTAATATGTATCTATGGCCTCCTCTCTCATTTGGAGAGGCGCATTATGCTTCTTTAATGTTTGCTGAGCCACCCCTAATACTCAGGCGGTGCAACGGGGCTCAAGGCGTAGCTTGCCTGCTCTTTAGACGCATGAAGTCCATCAACCCCAGTGTGTATTTTGTAATGTAGTATATCTGTTTTTGGTCGTGTAGATGTGGTTGCGTTGTTTATGTTGGGCGTGAGAAGGTTATGGGAGGGGAGTAAGGTGGTACGCTGGTAGCCTGTTCTCCTGTCGTCCTCCCTTGGTCCATGTTGGCTTTCTATCCGCGCCTTGGGATAGTAGGGCTGCATGACCTAATCTGGTCGGCCATTTGCAGTGTAGATGTGGCCAGTGGTCGTAACGCGACTGGTCATGTGCTAGTCATCTGTAATGATTTATTTGGGGAATAGAATCGCGAACAGAAGTTATTAAGGGGAGGTCCTGTTTCCTCAAAGTCCCTATGTTCGCTCCTAATTGGTGAGTGCGTGTGTGTGTGTGTGTGACTACGTTCCGCTACACCACGCGGACGGTTGGTCTGTTATGAGGCTAAGTCCTAATATGTATCGCCTTTGTGGGCGGAAGGCGCCCGTGGCTTGCCAACGTGCCCTTGCGACCGTGCCCTATAGGCCCAAGATAAGTTTCGCTGTGTCACGTCTTGTCCATTGCCAAATGATTTTGCAGTGTGGAGAAAAAAAAATGTATGGCGTTATAATTGTTATGTGTGTGTAATTTCACGGTCACGGGCTATACGCAATAGTGTCTCGTCACCGCAGTATTGCAGTGTGAATAGTCTGCAGTCAGCAATTGGTATGTGCAATTCTGCAAGTATGCAAGTGTGGTCATTGTTTTGGATTCCTAGCCTAATGTAGCAATTCGCCCTAGTTAGGTAATGACGTCGTGTGGCCATTGTTCTCTAAGACCTGTGTCTTGCGAAATTTTCCTACCTGTGTTCGTGAAATGTATTCCTCTATGCCTGGTGTAATTCGAAATTTTATGTCTGGCTTTTGGTGGGAGGAAATGTAGTATTCCCTGTTCATGCACTTGTATGGGCCAATTTCAGTATGATTGGACGCCTGAATATCTGTTCTCCTTTGCGTCTAAATTTTCACTGGAACTCAGACCCGTGACCTTATGTCATTCTCTGTGTCTTATGTTTGCGTTGTGTGACAGGGCTTGGGGCTTTCCCAGTGTGGTCTTTGCTTGTGTTCCGTGTACCAAAAATACCATTGGATAGTTAGTTTTTGGTACGCGTGTGGTGTGTGGTCATGGGTTCGAATCCGGTTGTCTGTAAAGACTTGGTGTGATCATTTCCGTGCCGCATATAATATGGCATGTTCCCGTGGATGTGCGATACGCATATGAAAGCATACATCCCTGTGTAGAGTTTGTACGTTTTTGAATTCCCCTCGTAGTGTAATTTTGGAAGATATAGGGTCTCTAAATCGGGCGTGAATGATGTGTTGATTTCGGTCCAGTAGGCTTTGGCTCGCTTGTCTGCGTCGAGCAGTCTTGCTCATTGAGGAGTATGTTACCGCTGATACGACGGTGTTGAATTACGATGTTGTGTGCTTTCATTTGTTTCATGCTCTGCCCACGTCCTAGTTTTCTGCACGTGTGTGTGTGTGAACCTGATTGCTGCCTATAATGATTGCTAGCAGTGCCTCTCTCATTGTAGAGAAAAAAAAACTTTGTGGTTTAATATGACCGTTGATTTGTAGCTCATGCGCCAGGGGATTTCCGTTTTACTTGGAATCCAAACCACAGGCCATGGCATTTCATTTCGGAAATCCCATATTCGTTGTACGCGAGTGTGTCTGGTCCGCTAGTCGCGTATTTGGTGACCAGATGCCAGAGGCGATTGTATTGTTTTTCGTTTATGACCCGCTGTTAGTGGGACTGTCCCAATTAGTCTTAGCGTTCTCATTATCCTTATTCTACGACTGGATATTTACTCAACCTTATATTCCTGGTATTCAGAAGGTTGCGGGTCTGGAGACCGCCTTTTACCCAGAGTAATTGTTTCCGGCGCCATGAAGGTTGTGTCTCCGGGACAGTTCTGGTGAGTGTTAGGATGGTATCCCGGTTCGGTCAGTGGGCTATTTCTTGGCTTTCTTCCCACGTGTTCCAACGGGACCGTTTCCTTTTCTTTTAGCAGTGTGCCCGCCTTTACGTGTAGGTGTGTGAGCTTTACGTGTGTGATATGCCTTCATCCGGCGGGCGTGAATAGTGTCCTTTATGAGTTTCCTCCCATGGCGCACGTTCACTATATAATTTAGGTCAGATACCTTCCTGCAGACTTTGAAGGGACCTGCCCATCGTGGTAGGAGGAATTCGGACACGTTTTTCTTACGGGCATGATTGGAGACCATGACCAATTGCCCGGGTGTGTATTCCACGGTCTTTCTATTCTGATCGTACCGCTCTTTTTGTTTTTTCTGGGCCTCGGCTATGTTTTTTCTAGCGTCCATGCGGGCTATCTGCAAATGCTCTAGCCGAGCCGCATTGTCTGTGTGGGCGTCCTGTGGGATACATATATTGTCTATGGGACTTCTGGGTGTGTATCCGTGCAGTAGGAAGTGTGGAGAGTGTTTCGTAGCCGTAGATACAGAGGTATTATAACTAAAAGTAATGCTTTGCAGATATTCATCCCAGTCTGTTCCTGCGTCCTCTGTAAATTTAGCCAGCGCTATTCCAAGTATTTTGTTCATACTTTCCGTGAGTCCGTTGGTTTGCGGGGAAAAACTCGTGGTAGTGTATGCCTTAATCCTGAGTATCTCCAGAAACTGTTGGAGCACTCTCGAGGTGAAAATAGTACCTCTGTCGGATAATAAGGTTTGGAATAGGCCATATCGTGTAATTATGTCAAATAAAAATTCGGCTATGCTGTTCGTGTCTGCTTTGGGAACAGCCTTTGTAATCATGTATCGTGTGAGATACTCGGTGGCCACCAGGATATATTTATTGCCTTTCTGACTTGTTGTAATGGGGCCTTTCACGTCTATTCCGACTCTGTGAAATAACTCTCCCACGGGAATTGGGTTGAGTAGTCCATGCGGCTTGCCAGGTCTTGTTTTGAATCGTTGGCAGGTGTGACATGTCTTGACAAAGGTATCTATGTCGGCCTTCATGTTTACCCAATAGTACTTGTCACGGATTCTAAGGTAAGTTTTATGCGTACCTAAGTGTGCCCCTGCTATTGGGCTATTATGGTGTCCGATCATGATATTCTCTCTCAATGATTCCGGAACCGCTATAGGTGCGCTATCGTGCATGGCTGTGGGCTTAAATTTCAGTACCCCGTCTTTGTCTAGGAAAAATCGCCTAGACATCCGTGCTGTCTTGGAGTCCACTTTCTCCAAGTTTTCTAGTGCCAATAGAATCTGTTTCAAGTGCGGATCACTTTCTTGCTCCTGTTTGATGTCAACCACCGTCAGGGCAAAGGTGGGCATATCGTCCCAGTCGTGGTCCTTACTGTCATCCGGGGGATCGGCTACTGGCAGCCTAGACAACCCATCTGCGTCTAGGTGTGTAGCGCCTTTCTTGTGTTTGACCACGAAATCATATTCATACAGGCGGAATATAAACCTGTTGAGGCGCGAATTTGGGTTTTTAAATTTGTCCCAAAAAAGCAAGCTCGCGTGGTCAGTCACTACCGTGAACTTGATACCATAGAGGTATACTCTAAAATAGTTCACTCCCCACGAAAATGCCAGCATTTCCCGCTCTGTAGCAGAGTATCTAGTCTCAACGGCCGTTAGCTTCCTGCTAGCGTAGGCGACGGGCCGTTTGCGCCCTTCGGCGTCTTCCTGCAATAGGGCTGCTCCCAACCCATACAGGCTGGCATCCACGTGTAAAAATGTGGGCCTATCACTATGGAAGTGTTGCAGCAATGGAGGTGAGGTCAATAGTTGCTTCAGTGTGTTGAAGGCATCTATGTGTTCCTGCGTGATGCTGAAGGGCGTTTTTTCACGTGTGAGTTCAGTTAGGGGATGGGCGATGTGTGCAAACCTATAGATATACTTGCGATAGTACGAAGCCAAGCCAATAAAACTGCGCAATTGTTTCAAATTTGTGGGCATTGGGATGCCCGTTATTGCGTCAGTCTTGGCTGGGTCGGGAATAATGCCCTCCCGGTTGACAATATGGCCCAATATGTTAATTTGCTGTCTGGCAAATTGACATTTCGCAGGTTTAAGCCTTAGTTTAGCTTCTCTGATCCTTGCGAAAGCCTCCTCCAAATGTACGATGTGTTCGTCAAAAGTGTTGGAGAAGACCGTTATGTCATCCACGTACACCAATACGGAACGCCATTTAAGCCCTGAAAATGTCTTATCCACTAGCTTTTGGAAGGTTTGGCTGGCGTTACGGAGACCCATCGGTAAACGGGTGTAGGTAAATAGTCCGTTCTCTGTAACGAACGCCAGCTTGTGCCTATCTGGTTCATAGACGGGGATTGAATAGAATCCGCTATAGCAATCCATCGAACTGAACCAGCTAGCTCCACCAAGGGCGTCCAAATAGGTGTCTGCCCTTGGTAGTGGATAACTATCATTTTCGACCAACTTATTGAGCCTCCTGTAGTCAGTACAAAATCGGTGCGATCCGTCCCTCTTTTTGGTCAGCAGAACTGGAGAGGAATAGTTAGAAAGAACTGGAACAATGACCCCTGCCTCGAGCATCTCTGAGATTTGGGCATCGATGGCATGTCTCTCCTTCTGGCTCACTCTGAAGGGAGGCTGGTGTACTGGTCGGTCACTAGTGAGTGTGACGTGGTGTTCAATGAGGTCTGTCACAGCGAGATCCTTCATTGAGTGGGCAAAAATATCTCTGTTGGTCTCCAGGAGCTCCGTGAGCCTTTTATTTTGCTCCGGAGTCAGGTCCTGCGTGTGGTTCTGGTTGGCCGCCTTATCAGTGTGTGTGTTTGTGTATTGGCTGATAGTGTGCAGTGTAGGGGCCTGATGCTCGTGGTTTTCTCGCTCCGCTCGAATCCCATCTCTGTTCCTGGTGTATACCATGGGATGTGTGGTGAGCCTCTGGTCGTGCTTTAAAAGCATCTGACCACTAGCGAAATTTATGCTAGCCTCATATCTAGCGAGAAAATCCATGCCTATTATGGCTGACGCAGAAAGGTGTTCGATAACGAACATGGGGTGCGTTGTGGCAAAATGGTCTATCCTAATATGTATGTTTGCCACTCCCCTGTTTTCTAACGTCTGAGCATTGGCCGCTACCAGCCGGATGTCCCCCGTGACACCTTGTATTTGCGCCTCGGCAATGTGTCGGCTATTAACACAACTTACGGCAGCCCCAGTATCGATTAGGGCCTGCACTCTGTGGCCATTTATGGTGGCGTGTATCGTGAGGGCCGATACCTGAAATCCACTGCCCTGCACCGATGTGTTGTGTAAGATGTACGTTGTTGTTGTTGTTGTTGCCGGAGTGACATTTGTGCTGGGAGGGCATGGATCTGTCCGTTTATCGTACCTAGCACGCTTCGCCTCTCGGCTTACTTCCTGTCCTGAGTACTTTGCCCAGGTCAGCAAAGTGCGTTTGCCAAGTACATTGCCAGCTCCTTTAACCGGTCTTGCTGTGAGACTAGGAGTCTGCTGGCGAACGTTTAGTGTATTAATTGTTCCCAGCCTTTGTGTAGTTGTGTTGTTGTTGGTTTCTTCCTCTCGGGAAGGTGTGTCTGCAAATGTGACCCTGAGCTTGCCTTTGTTAACCCGACTTTTGTTCCAGGCGGTCGCGAGTTCGACTCCTGTTGCTGGCTTCCCCATGCCGAGCGAGCTCGCGTCACGCGCCTGTGTATGGTCAATTCCCCCCCTGTGGTGTGGTGAAGGGGGTGGGGTTTTCTGTTTGGAGGGTGTGGGCGTGTTCTCGGGCTGTTGGCTTCTGATTGTGAGGGGTGTGTAATGTCCCGCCTTAGGGTTTCCTGTGAAAAGTATGTGTAGGTCCCTATTGAATCCCGCAGTTGAGAATAGCGGAGGCGAGTGCACATCCGTATATACATGGATATTGGCTTTGAGCACTTTGCCGAGAGCGGTTACCTCTACGGCACTGCCATAGGTGCCGTCCTTGCCCATGTATTTTTGGTAATCCGCCCCGGTCTGGAATGGGTTTTCCCGCTCGTCCGACACAAAGTCCCGGTACTCTTTCCAGTTGGCCAGGATATGTTTGACCGTCTTCTGTCTGTAGTCCCCATGATAATCCTCGGTATTCCGGATTAGAAAGCTCATGGCCCTAAACAGACAGTTGCCGTCTCCTTGCACGGGGTGTGTTTGGAAACGGTCCGGGGGCGGATCGTCAGCCTTAGTTTTAGCTGGCTGCTTCTTCCCCTTATTCTTACGAGTTTTCTTGGGGGAAGGGCCTTTCTTGTGTTGTGTTGGGGGAGGAACCTCAGCTGCTTCATCAGCTAGCCGAACCTCCCCGTCTAGGCGTTTTTTGAAAATGTGGGTGTACGCCTGCCTGTAATGTATGTGCGCCCCCCCTCGGGGTGGCTGCGCCAACTCCCTGCTTGCGGTGTGTGTTTAGGCGTAGGGAGTATTGCCCCCCTGTCTGTCCTGTGGGGTGTTTCATCCCTGAACTCCCTCGGGTATTCGTCTGGGAGGGGGTAGTGTTCTGGGCCCTTCGTGTGTTTGTCCATGTTGTCCCTTCCTCTAGTGGGTTTTCTTCCTTGTCGGTTATTGCCCTGTTGTCCGTTATTCTGTCTCCGCCAGGGTGGGGTGTATGTCTGCTGCTGCTGGGGCGGGTGTTCCCGTCGGTTCCCCTTTTCCCTATATTGGTCAGCTGCATACCCCTGTCTGGTCGAGGGTGGGTTTTCTCGCTGTTCCCAATTTCCCTTGTACTGCGGGGCCGCATATCCTTGGCTTCGTGGGGGCGGGTTCTCCCGATATTCCCCATTTCCCCCGTACTGCGGGGCTGCATAACCTTGGCTGCGTGGGGGCGGGTTCTCCCGATATTCCCCATTTCCCCTGTACTGCGGGGCAGCATAGCCTTGGCTGCGTGGGGGCGGGTTTTCCCGATATTCCCCATTTCCCCTGTACTGTGGGGCAGCGTAGGACTGTCTATGTGGTGACGGGCTGTTTCGTCGGGGGATATCGTGGTCGTACTCCTCAGGGTAGTACTCCCGTGTGTACGGAGATGGTGACCGCCTTGAGGGGTATGTCGGCTCTGTGTCCGTGTATGCTATCGGTGAGTACCGAGGAGGGTAGTGTGGCCTATCCTGTGGGGGAGGTGTTGTTGGCCGCTGTGGAGGGTAGTAACTTTCTTCCCTCCCGTAGCGTCTCCTCTCTGTGTACCCCCTGTCCCTCTCAGTATGATAGTGTTCTCGTGTGTCTGCTTGCTCATCCCTTGGCGGTCTCCCGCCCGCTTGGATGGCAGCTATGGTCAGTTTCTCCATCCTGTCCACTAATTCGTCTATTTTGTCATTAGTGTCGTCTTTCCGGGTTTTGAAGTGCAGATCCACGGCTTTTTCCGTAGCCTTTTCCGTGATCTTTCTCCCCTCCTCTATGGTCTTTATGTTATTCAACATATGTTGGACCGTGAGGTTGTTCATGATGCATAGCTTTTCTACTATGGCTGGTCTGAGGCCCTGCATCAACAGCTTGACTTTCTGTTTATTTGTCATTGCTGCATTGTACTTTTCGCACATTATCAATTTAACATTGATGTATGCCTGGGCGCTCTCTTTGGGTCCCTGTGACCTCTGTCTAATCTAGTCATAGAGATCGTCATCGTCTGGTATAAGCTGGAACTCATCCTTCAACATTACCGCGGTTTCCTCCCATGTGGCAGCCTCTAGTGCGTCCTCATGGAGCTCATACCACGTCATGGCCGCCTTTGTGAGGTAGGCAGGAAGGAGCCGTTTTCTAACTTCCTCGCTCCAACCATTGATCCGGGCCGTTCTATTGAAGGCCTTGAGGTATTCCTCGGGATCCTGGCCTTCCCCCGTGAACTTTGTGGGGTGGATCATGGGGTACTCAGTGTGTCTATTCATGTCGTTCTCGGCTGTGTCCCGTTGACTGTGTGTCGAGGTGTTTGGGCTGTTTGGAGGGGAATTAGCCTCGCTTCCCGTGTAGGACACCTGTGTTACGTTACCAGGTGGCTCGTCACCTGATATGCTTGTGCTGATGGCCGGTGTGTTGTCGTACTGTGTGGATTCGACTATGTGTACGGTTCTGTCTAAATCCTGTTTTACTGTCTCCAAAATAGTGTGGATGTCCAGAACTGCTTCTGTCGTGTGACTATTGGCTTTAATAGTGTCTGTTTCTAATAGCTCTGAAATGCGCTCGAGCAGGTTACTGGCTTTCTGCTCTGTGATCTGCAGTTGCTGTAACAATAGGGGATGGAGTGTTGGCAGGCAATCTACCTCACTATCGCTGGATACCGGCGACTCGTGTGTGTATTCACTGGCCTGGGACCGTGTAAAATGTATAACTTGTGCTGCAGCGGCAGGGTGTTGAGCACGGATCTGTGCTGTTTGGAATTCCAGGTCCCTGAGAAGTTGTACTGCAGTCTGGTCAGTTATTAAGTCACCGTTCTTAATCTTTAGCTTCGGCAGGAGTGGGGTCGTACTAGCCGACAAATGGTGTGCAAAGTCTCTTAATGTAGTCCTAAATGTGGACATTTAATAATAATAAAAAAATGTGTGACGCAATATGAGGTTAAAAATTTTTTTTTCTCTATTTGCTTGGCTTTTTGCGGTACGGAAGGGGTCGTTTTTCCTACGAGGGCTCGTTGATTGAGTCCCGTTCTACTGTGCGTAGGATGGCGCCTCCACCAGTGTTTTAGATCCCTTATTTGGGGGTGGATCTAAAAGGGAGAGTTGCTGTACTAATTTATGAGTTTGTGCCTAAAGAAGGGTAGCTCCCCTTGACAGGGCAAGCTGACCAGTGTAGTGTGTTGTGGTGTGCTAGGAACTAGGGGGCGTTCCTATAAATAATGTGGTAGTATTTGAGGGGATGGGACCCACTGCAAAGGGTCGCTGTACTAGTCGCTCAGCTGACTGCTTGTTATGTAATCGACTCTGCTCGTATCAGCCGGGTGGCACGCGCTTCACTTGAGCACGCGAGCCGCTGTGAGGAATACAATGACGTCTGAGTTGGCGTTATTACTACGGTGTGTCACGTCTGACTGTGACGGGAGTAAGGAAGGGCGTTGGGATGTAAAGAGGCGTATAACAGTAATGCTAGTGTAGAGTGTGGACCAAGTGTTTTATTGGTCTGTGATATTCTTTGTGTGAGTCCCTTGTAGGGAATGAAATTATGTTTATAATGTGATACAAGTTGTGGGTTGCAGGTTACATAAATAGGAACTCTGAACACGATTGACTGACTCACCTCGGTTGACACCAGCGTAGCTTCGGCCGTCTTGATGGAGCACTGACAATGGAGAGAGCGTTTGACCTCATTAGGACGTCTTTTTATACCTTCTGACGCCCTCCTGTCAGCAATGTATTGGCCCAGTTAGTACTATGTCGCTGAGTGTAATGATTACGTAAGGCTTGAGCTGCTTTATGGAGTAGCAAGCTGTCCTTACAGTATTAATGGATGTTGCCCCGGCTTTCCAAGGGTTGCCATTTTAGGGGATTTAGCCAGATGTTGGGGGGATGGTCTCCAAGGGGTGCATACCCCTGGGATGCTGTACATCATGTTAATTTCTTCTAACAACATACAAAATTTCAGTTTAATTGCTGTAACAGATTCGTAGATATTGAGAACCGTCTAAATATTTCAGATTGTCGCCAGGTTGGATTTTTATTTTTGTACTATTACATTAAGATTATTGTGTACGTGTGGTATTCAAACTTCAATCGCATGATTAGAACACAAGAAGTAAAAACGAGATTTTAAAATTACGCACAGCAGCCATCTTGTGATTATGCAAACAATTGAAATAAATTAGATGCCAGTGGATCAACATTTGTATAAGCATTTAACGTGCAACGTTTCACAGCACTCGGATAGTTAATTCGCGAGAATCGTCCATTTAAATATTTATACTTCGCGTCGCCGCCATGTTGGATTTGTGCTCACCAGGTTAATGAAAGTCCTATAGGTGAACATATGTTCATAGTCTCTATGAACTTAAAAGAATTCAGTTTGGTTGCTGTAAAAGATTCATAGATATTGAGAACCGTCTAAATATTTCGGAAGCTCGCCATTTAGGATTGTTATAAGTATAGGCCATAGAATTATGTACCATTCAAGGACAATTATTGCCTAGGTTCATTATTCAAACTTTCACTTCGATCGCATGATTACGACACAAGAAATAAAAACTTAATTTTAAAATTTCGCACAGCCGCCATATTGAAGTTATGCAAACAATTGATTTAAATTAGATGGCAGTGCATTACAATCTGCAAAATCATTTACTGTACCACATTTCACTGCGCTCAGAGAGTTAAATCACGAGAAAAGTCTATTAAAATATTTCAAATTCGCTTGAACGCCATGTTTGTTTTTTACTTTACAAGTTTATGAAATATACATAGATAAACTTGTACCAGTACCCTTTATCACCGTACAAAATTGCAGGGTAATATCTGTAATAGTTTCGGAGATACAGAATGTCAGTGAAATATTTCGCACAGCCGCCATTTTGAGGTTATGTAAACAATTGAACTAAATTAGACTCCAGTGCATTGCTATGTGTATAAACACTTGCTGTACCTAGTTTCATTACGTTTGCATGGTTAAATCGTGAGAAAAGTCTATTTAAAAGTCTCAACTTCGCTTGGTCGCCATGTTCGTTTTCTAATTTACAAGTTTATGAAATATACATAGGTAAACTTGTATCAGTACCCTTTATCACCGTACTAAATTGCAGGGTGATATCTGTAATAGTTTCGGAGATATAGAATGTCAGTGAAATATTTCGCACAGCCGCCATTTTGAAGTTATGTAAACAATTGAACTAAATTAGACTCCAGTGCATTACAATGTGTATAAACATTTGCTGTACCAAGTTTCATTACGTGTGGATAGTTAAATCGCGAGAAAAGTCTATTTAAAAGTCTCAACTTCGCTTGACCGCCATGTTGGTTTTGTAGTCACCAGGTTTTTGAAAGTCTCATAGTAGTACCCTTTATCACCGTACACAATTTCAGGGCGATATCGGGAATAGTTTCGGAGATATTGAATGCTAGTGAAATATTTCGCACAGCCGTCATTTTGCATTGGTGAGACGTAACAAAATTTGAAGGGCACGGTCGAGGTCGCCGGGAATAGTGCTATGAACATACCGAGTTTCATTGAAATCGCTCCAGCCGTTTAGATTTTATTAGGGTGGGGACACACACACGAACCACACACACACACACACACACGCACACACACGGACAAAAGGTGATCTCATAAGCCTATTTTTTCAAAATTGAAAATAGGCTAAAAATCACGAGAAAAGTCTATTAAAATGTTTCAACTTCCCTTGGCCGCCATGTTCGTTTTGTACTTTACAGGTTTATGAAAGTTACATAGTTAAACTTGCGTCAGTACTCTTTATCACCGTACAAAATGTCCGGGTGATATCTGTAACAGTTTTGGAGATATAGAATGTCAGTGAAATATATCCCACAGCCGCAATTTGAGGTTATGTAAACAATTGAACTAAATTAGACTCCAGTGCATTACAATGTGTATAAACATTTGCTGTACCAAGTTTCATTACGTTTGGATAGTTAAATCGCGAGAAAAGTCTATATAAAAGTCTCTACGTCGCTTGTCCGCCATGTTGGTTTTGTAGTCACCAGGTTTTTGAAATTCCCATAGTTGAACTTCTAGTAGTTCCCTTTATCACCGTACAAAATTTCAGGGTGATACCTGTAAAAGTTTCGGAG
The DNA here is from genome assembly GCA_946902985.2 of Meconema thalassinum. NCBI lineage: Eukaryota > Metazoa > Arthropoda > Insecta > Orthoptera > Tettigoniidae > Meconema > Meconema thalassinum. The sequence goes on from OX336388.2 coordinate 1,509,461,162, forward strand.
ATACTGAACGCTGGTGAAATATTTCGCATAGCCGCCATGTTGTATTGTGAGACACAATAAAGTTTGAAGGGCACGTTCAGGGTCGGCCAGAATGGTGCTATGATCTTACTGAGTTTCATTGAAATCCCTCCAGCAGTTTAGATTGTATTAGGGGGACACACACACACAAGGATCACACACACACATACGCACACACACACGGACAAAAGGTGATCTCATAAGCCTATTTTTTCATAAAATGAAAATAGGCTAAAAGTACTTCCGTGAAGAACTATACAGCCTATTTTCATATATCCTACTCATGTTAATTGCCTCAATCAACATACAAAATTTCAGTTTGAAGGTTGTGATAGATTAGTAGATATTGAGAACCGTCTAAATATTTCAGATAGTCGCCAGGTTGGATCTATATTTTTGTACTATTACATTAAAGTTATCGTGTACGTGTGGTATTCAAACTTCAATCGCATGATTGGAACACAAGATGTAAAAACGAGATTTAAAAATTTCGCACAGCTGCCATCTTGTGATTATGCAAACAATTGAAATAAATTAGATGCAAGTGGATTAACATTTGTATAAGCATTTAACGTGCAACGTTTCACTGCACTCGGATAGTTAATTCGCGAGAAACGTCCATTTAAATATTTATACTTCTCATCGCCGCATGTCGGATTTGTGCTCACCAGGTTACTGAAAGTCCTATAGGTGAACATATGTTCATAGCCTCTATGAACATTAAAAAAATCAGTTTGATTGCTGTAGAAGATTCATAGATATTGAGAACCGTCTAAATATTTCGGATGCTTGCCATTTTGGACTGTTATATGTACAGGCCATAGAGTTATGTACCATTAAAGGGAAATTATTTCGTTGCTTCATTATTCAAGCTTTCACTTCAATCGCATGATTACGACACAAGAAATAAAAAATTAATTTTAAAATTTCGCACAGCCGCCATCTTGAGGTTATATAAACAATTGAACTAAATTAGATGCCAGTGCATTACAATATGTAAAATCATTTACTGTACCACATTTCACTGCGCTCAGAGAGTAAAATCACGAGAAAAGTCTGTTAAAATGTTTCAACTTCGCTTGGCCGCCATGTTCGTTTTGTTCTTTACAGGTTACGAAAGTTACATAGATAAACTTGTATCAGTACTCCTTATTACCGTACAAAATTTCTGGGTGATATCTGTAATAGTTTTGGAGATATAGAATGTCAGTGAAATATTTCGCACAGCTGCCATTTTGATGTTATGTAAACAATTGAACTAAATTAGACTCCAGTGCATTACAATGTGTATAAATATTTGCTGTACCATGTTTCATTACGTTTGGATAGTTAATCGCGTGAAAAGTCTATATAAAAGTCTCAACGTCGCTTGTCCGCCATGTTGGTTTTGTAGTCACCAGGTTTTTGAAAGTTTCATAGGTAAACTTCTAATAGTGCCCTTGACCACCGTTCACAATTCCAGGGCGATATCTGTAATAGTTTCGGAGCTACTGAATGATGGTGAAATATTTCCCGCAGCCGCCATGTTGGATTGGTTAGACACGATAAAATTTGAAGGACATGGTCGTGGTCGGCTAGAATAGTCCTATGATCTTACCGAGTTTCATTGTAATCCCTCCATCCGTTTATACGTTATTAGAGGGGGGGGGGGGGGAGGCACACACACACACGGACCAAAGGTGATCTCATAAGCCTATTTTCATTTTATGAAAAAATAGGCTACAAATTGAGAAAGTGGCAGGCTGAAGAGACACCGAATCTGCTTCCAAGTCGGCTAAAACCTCTTCGTGTGTCCCCATTGCCACTCTAATTCATTTCATATGTAGATGTCTCCTGCTTGTGCCCAGGCTTTTTCTTTCACCCATCCACCTCCTATTATTGGCCTTCGCCCCGGAGTGTCGGGTTCAATTCCCAGCTCCGCAAAGAGATTAAATTCTTGTCTTAGGGCTGGAACGGGGTCCACTAAACCGAGAAGAGATATGTTATATTCCCACTTCAGATGTGGTTTCCCGTGGTTTCCCACTTCTACTTTGGACAAATGCCAGGGATGGTTCCGAAACTAAGGCAACGGCCGTCTCCTTCCCAATCCACACCTGTAGGCTACACACACTAGTACAGACATCCTCTCTCTTAAGTTAACAGTCCTGGGGCTGGTTTGCAGCAACTCGCCAATCTTCTCTATTCTCCGCCATCCTCTTCAATTCGTGATGTAATTTTGTGTTCGGGTCTGTCATTATCTGTGTGATGTATGCAAGTGGTCATCCTTTTGTGTTTTTCCCTCCTAACTGCCTTACTGTCAGGCAGCTACTCTATTGTCCACGCGAGTCAGTGCAGACCGTCCCAGCCCTCAAGTCAGTTTCTATAATCCCCGATGGATCTGAGAATCGAACCTGAGGTGTCCAGTTGCGAGGCAGAAGCGCTACCCCTACACCACGGGGCCACCATGTTACACAAGTTCATATCTAATCATTAGTGACCCCTGGGGAGATAGATTCCGACAATGATATATCATGTTTATTTAACCCTTTATAGATAACTAGCAACCCGACCCGGGTTCGCCCAGGAACAGTTATGAATGCATTACGTGATAAGTGCTTTTTCTTTTCCAATGTCAATGTACAACGACCAATATCCGTTTTACGTTTCGGCATGAAGGGTTAAAATCACTGACTGGACTATTAATTATATTATCATGGAGATGCATGTGCAACAAATTCTTGTCAGACGTAATTTAAGAATGGCGAGGTGCATGAAACACAAATCCCCCTTCCGTCCAATCTTAACTTGACTGTGAATTTTGCGGACCGAAAAGTACACAGGCGAAATGAAGAAAAGCCGAGTTGCACTTCCAGGGAAACTCCAAACACAACCACTCTTTTCTAAAAATTTTTACTCAATACGACTTGACAGTTTGCTAATGGCTGTATATGGGGCAATAAGCTCGTCCGCTAGCTAAGCTGTAACTGGGGCGATAACTTGCCCCTAGCTAGCTCGTAAACTGACGCCTCAGTAACTGAATGGAGATAGGCCTAGTTGTAAGAAATGAAAACGTAAAAACACTTATCGTAGGCGATGTATTGAAGATAGAGATATGCTCTCCCGGACTTTTTTGTAGAATTTTTCATGCTGAACAATTATTACACTCATTGTATACAGATATTTTTAACGGTTTGCCCAGCGTAAGCTTAAAAAGCGCACAGAAGCCAGCTTTTTTTTCAACCTTATCACTGAAATCGTTAGTGCTTTACTTCCTTTGGTCATAAATAAATAATTCTCTACAGAAACCTTCCTCGAGATACCCCTTACAGAATGGTGAAAACCGCATCAAAATCCATTCAGTGGTTCTCGAGATTACCCGCGACATCCAAGAATCGGGGACTTTGTTTTATACTAAGTAGAGATTATACGCCAATCAGTATAATTTAATATAATATAATCCCCCTCCGTCCAATCTTAAATTGACTGTGAATTATGTGGAACAAAAAGTTCACAGGCGAAATGAGAGTTGCACTTCCAGGGAATGGCGAGGCGAATGAAACTCAAATCCCCCTTACGTCCAATCTTAACTTGACTATGTTTCACAGTCGAAATGAAGAAAACCCGAGTTGCACTTCCAGGGAAACTCCAATCACAACCACCCTTCTCAGAAGTCTTAACTCAACACGACTCAACTGCTGACTGTATCTGGGGCAATGGGTTCGCCTGCTAGCTAGGCTGTAACAGGGATGATAGAAATTAAAACGTAAAAACACTTATAGTAAGCGATGTATTGAAGATAGACATATGCTCTCGCGTACTTTGTTGTAGAACTTTTGACGCTGAACAATTCTTACACTCATAATATTTAGATATTTTTAACGGTTTGCCCAGCGTAAGCTTACAAAGCGCTCGGATGCCAGTTTTTTTTCGACTTTTCCACTGAAATCGTTGCTGCTCGGCTTCCTTTCATCATAAATAAATTATTTTCTATAGAAATCATCCCCGAGATATCCTTTACAGAATGGTGAAAACCGCATCAAAATCCATCCAGTGGTTCTCGAGTCTACCCGTAACATCCATTAATCGGGCATCACTAGGCGTATACCAGGTGCGCTTCACAGCCGATTCCGAGAAATTAATTATTAATTATTCGTAATTGCTGTAGCGCGTGCAGGTGCGATGTACGTTAACATAAAGCCAAGGAGCGCATGGTTCAGCGGTAAGAGCCCTGCTTGGTAAGCGTGGGATCACTGGATCGAATCCCACCGATGAGCCTTTTTTTAGCCTACTTTCGATTTTTGCAAAAAATGAAAGTTGACTTATGAGATCAACACAGGGCGAAAAAAGTGTGTCTGTCTGTGTGTGTGTATGTGTGTGTGTGAGTGTCTGTGTGTGTGTATGTGTGTGTGTGAGTGTGTGTACTCTGAATGTCTGCCTCCCCCCCCCCCTATCAATTCGAACACGGTGAATGCGAATTGAACGAAATATGGTACAAAGGTAGCACTAGCAAAGGACACCTCAGTGTCATGTTTTATATCGCCGCCATCTTGACGGAAACGTAATGGCGGCCACACAAATGTTCAAAGCTTAAATCAAATTACGACTAACCTAATCATCCGATCTCTACCAAATTTTGCAACAACATACCTTTATGAGGGGAGCATCCTTTGACCGAACCAATAGGTCATCAGCGTAATAGTTTGCAGATGGCGGCCATCGTTGTGTGAAAATCGATTCCCCCTATTAATTCGAACACGGTGCATCCGAATGGAACGAAATTTCGTACAGAGGTAGTACTAACAAGAGGCACCTCAGTGTCTTGTTTTATATCGCCGCCATCTTGACGTAAACGTAATGGCGGCCACACAAATGTTCAAAGCTTAAATCAAATTACGACTAACCTAATCATCCGATCTCTACCAAATTTTGCAACAACATATCTATATGGGGGGAGCATCCTTTGACCAAACTAATAGGTCATCAGCGTAATAGTTTGCGGATGGCGGCCATCTTTGTTTGAAAATCGATTCCCCCTATTAATTCGAACACGGTGCAACCGAATGGAACGAAATTTGGTACAGAGGTAGCACTAGCAAAGGGCACCTCAGTGTCATGTTTTATATCGCCGCCATCTTGACTGAAACGTAATGGCGGCCACACGAATGTTCAAAGCTTAAATCAAATTACGATTAACCTAATCATCCGATCTCTACCAAATTTTGCAACTACATACCTTTATGGAGGGAGCATCATTTGACCAATCTAATAGGTGATCAGCGTAATAGTTTGCGGATGGCGGCCATCTTTGTGTGAAATTCAATTCCTCCTATTAATTCAAACACGGTGAAACCAAATGGAACGAAATTTGGTACAGAGGTAGCACTAGCAAAGGGCATCTCAGTGTCATGTTTTATATCGCCGTCATATTGACAGAAACGTAATGGCGGCCACACAAATGTTCAAAGCTTAAGTTAAATTACGACTAACATATCCATCCGATCTCTACCAAACTTTGCAACAACATACATTTTTGGAGGGAGCATCCTTTGAGCAATCTAATAGGTTATTAGCCTAATAGTTTGCGAATGGCGGCCATCTTTATGTCAAAATTGATTCCCCCTATTAATTCGAACACGGTGGAACCGAATGGAACGAAATTTGGTACAGAGGTAGCACTAGCAAAGGGCACCTCAGTGTCATTTTTTATATCGCCGCCATCTTGACTGAAACGCAATGGCGGCCACACGAATGTTCAAAGCTTAAATCAAATTACGATTAACCTAATCATCCGATCTCTACCAAATTTTGCAACTACATACCTTTATGGAGGGAGCATCCTTTGACCAATCTAATAGGTCATTCGCCTAATAGTTTGCGGATGGCGGCCATCTTTGTGTGAAAATCAATTCCCCCTATTAATTCGAACACGGTGAAACCAAATGGAACGAAATTTGGTACAGAGGTAGCACTAGCAAAGGGCATCTCAGTGTCATGTTTTATATCGCCGCCATATTGACAGAAACGTAATGGCGGCCACACAAATGTTCAAAGCTTAAGTTAAATTACGACTAACATATCCATCCGATCTCTACCAAACTTTGCAACAACATACCTTTATGGAGGGAGCATCCTTTGACCAATCTAATAGGTTATTAGCCTAATAGCTTGCGGATGGCGGCCATCTTTATGTCAAAATTGATTCCCCCTATTATTTCGAACACGGTGGAACCGAATGGAACGAAATTTGGTACAGAGGTAGCACTAGCAAAGGGCACCTCAGTGTCATGTATTATATCGCCGCCATCTTGACTGAAACGTAATGGCGGCCACACGAATGTTCAAAGCTTAAATCAAATTACGATTAACCTAATCATCCGATCTCTACCAAATTTTGCAACTACATACCTTTATGGAGGGAGCATCATTTGACCAATCTAATAGGTGATCAGCGTAATAGTTTGCGGATGGCGGCCATCTTTGTGTGAAAATCGATTCCCCCTATTAATTCGAACACGGTTTAACCGAATGGAACGAAATTTGGTACAGAGGTAGTACTAACAAGAGGCACCTCAGTGTCATCTTTTATATCGCCGCCATCTTGACTGAAACGTAATGGCGGCCACACGAATGTTCAAAGCTTAAATCAAATTACGATTAACCTAATCATCCGATTTCTACCAAATTTTGCAACTGCATACCTTTTTGGAGGGAGCATCCTTTGACCAATCTAATAGGTTATTAGCCTAATAGTTTGCGGATGGCGGCCATCTTTATGTCAAAATTGATTCCCCCTATTAATTCGAACACGGTGGAACCGAATGGAACGAAATTTGGTACAGAAGTAGCACTAGCAAAGGGCACCTCAGTGTCATGTTTTATATCGCCGCCATCTTGACTGAAACGTAATGGCGGCCACACGAATGTTCAAAGCTTAAATCAAATTACGATTAACCTAATCATCCGATCTCTACCAAATTTTGCAACTACATACCTTTATGGAGGGAGCATCATTTGACCAATCTAATAGGTGATCAGCGTAATAGTTTGCGGATGGCGGCCATCTTTGTGTGAAAATCGATTCCCCCTATTAATTCGAACACGGTTTAACCGAATGGAACGAAATTTGGTACAGAGGTAGTACTAACAAGAGGCACCTCAGTGTCATCTTTTATATCGCCGCCATCTTGACTGAAACGTAATGGCGGCCACACGAATGTTCAAAGCTTAAATCAAATTACGATTAACCTAATCATCCGATTTCTACCAAATTTTGCAACTGCATACCTTTATGGAGGGAGCATCCTTTGACCAATCTAATAGGTCATTCGCCTAATAGTTTGTGGATGGCGGCCATCTTTGATTCAGAATCGATTCCCCCTATTAATTCAAACACGGTGAAACCGAATGGAACGAAATTTGGTACAGAGGTAGCACTAGCAAAGGGCATCTCAGCGTCATGTTTTATATAGCCGCCATATTGACAGAAACGTAATGGCGGCCACACGAATGTTCAAAGCTTAAATCAAATTACGATTAACCTAATCATCCGATCTCTACCAAATTTTGCAACTACATACCTTTATGGAGGGAGCATCATTTGACCAATCTAATAGGTGATCAGCGTAATAGTTTGCGGATGGCGGCCATCTTTGTGTGAAAATCGATTCCCCCTATTAATTCGAATACGGTTTAACCGAATGGAACGAAATTTGGTACAGAGGTAGTACTAACAAGAGGCACCTCAGTGTCATCTTTTATATCGCCGCCATCTTGACTGAAACGTAATGGCGGCCACACGAATGTTCAAAGCTTAAATCAAATTACGATTAACCTAATCATCCGATTTCTACCAAATTTTGCAACTGCATACCTTTATGGAGGGAGCATCCTTTGACCAATCTAATAGGTTATTAGCCTAATAGTTTGCGGATGGCGGCCATCTTTATGTCAAAATTGATTCCCCCTATTAATTCGAACACGGTGGAACCGAATGGAACGAAATTTGGTACAGAAGTAGCACTAGCAAAGGGCACCTCAGTGTCATGTTTTATATCGCCACCATCTTGACTGAAACGTAATGGCGGCCACACGAATGTTCAAAGCTTAAATCAAATTACGATTAACCTAATCATCCGATTTCTACCAAATTTTGCAACTGCATACCTTTATGGAGGGAGCATCCTTTGACCAATCTAATAGGTCATTCGCCTAATAGTTTGTGGATGGCGGCCATCTTTGATTCAGAATCGATTCCCCCTATTAATTCAAACACGGTGAAACCGAATGGAACGAAATTTGGTACAGAGGTAGCACTAGCAAAGGGCATCTCAGCGTCATGATTTATATAGACGCCATATTGACAGAAACGTAATGACGGCCTCACAAATGTTTAAAGCTTAAATCAAATTACGACTAACTTAACCATCCGATCTCTACCAAACTTTGCAACAACATACCTTTATGGAGGGAGCATTCTTTGACCAATCTAATAGGTCATTAGCCTAATAGTTTGCGGATGGCGGCCATCTTTATGTCAAAATTGATTCCCCCTATTAATTCGAACACGGTGGAACCGAATGAACGAAATTTGGTACAGAGGTAGCACTAGCAAAGGGCACCTCAGTGTCATGTTTTATATCACCGCTATCTTGACGGAAACGTAATCGCGGCCACCCAAATGTTAAAAGCTAAAATGTAATTACGACCAACCTAATAATCTAGTCTCTACCAAATTTTGCAACACCATATCTTTATGTGGGTAACATATTCTGACCAAACTGCAAGAACATCAGCCCAATATTTTGCAGATGGTGGCCAAGTATGTGTGCAAATCAATTCCCCCTATCAATTCAAACACCGTGAAACCGAATTGAACGAAATTTGGTACAGAGGTAGCACTAGCAAAGGGCACCTCATATTCATGGTTAATATCCCTATAGCACGTTGTATTTCAACAAGCTACTACAACCAACATTCAATCATACTCCTTGAAAAGGACAAAGAGTTATAACAATACCCATGCATTTAGCAGAAAGTAGGCTATATGTTCTTTACTGAACATCTTGTTTTTTTTTTGAAACATAGGCAATTCGTACAACTGTAGGGTCGTGATTAATGTTCATTTTGCAGTCAATTGTAATAACGTGTTATGTGAGTGGGAAAGGGGAGTGGGAATAAATCGTAAAGGAGATTGATGTTATCCGTATCACTTTTCAACCTTCTTTCCTCTGGATGGTACTCGTCGTCTAATGGTAATGCAGAATCGTCGACTTCTTCGAAAAGACCTTCTTGGTCAGGCTCTTCATACATAATAAGACCGTTCTCTCTAACGATGATATTTTCTGCCAGTGTTTCCATTATTGTGCTGTACAATCTTTCCCCAATTTTCTTGTGTTCTTTTTTAATCACTGCAGACGGTTCCGTCGCGATTTTATTATTTTTGAGAAGGAGCTGCTCGCAATATACTAGCGCCGTTTTTAACTGTATTTTCGCCTCTTCACTCGTCGCGGAATTGGAATGCGGTACACTTCCATCGGCCTTCGTAGGCACCGGCACATCACTATAACGCGTAATATCCGACATCGCACAATTATTCCCACTCTTATGATGTTGCTACCTCAAGAGCCAAGGAACGAATGCGGCATTCAACGTTTCCTGGGTGAACCCTTATCCTCCTGCCCACCGTTATCGTTAGTTTGTGTGCAGGTGACCTCGCCAGGTCCGAACACTTTCCAACTGTAGCAGCAGAGTATCAAGGAGGCAGTGCGAGAACAGAGTAACAAAAAGGCAGTGCGAGAGTAGAAATATCAAGTAGGCAGTGAAGAAAGAAAGAGAGTCTTGGAATTGTTATGTATTAAGAGTGGCTAAAAAAATAGAAAGATTTGTGTGTTGATGAATGTCAAGAATAGTAAAAACGGTAACACAACCAATACCCATAGCATGAGACACTACTTTCGGGATACGGTGTGGTCTGATGTTTCACTGACGTGCAATGAACGGAACCAACTGGGCCTTCAGTGTATAAACGTATACATATAATAGAGTACACCTGACCATGTATAATACCGATGTATTTACAATGCCCCGACTGTACATATTGTAATGTCACAAACGTTCAACCCCATACGATGATTTCAGAATCCCTTTTCCCGCCCACAAAACACGTTATTACAATTGACTGCAAAATGAACATTATTCACGACACCTACAGTTGTACGAATTGCCTGTGTTTACAAAAAAAAAGGCTCACCCGTGGGATTCGATCTAGTGATCCCACGCTTACGAAGCAGGGCTGAACCATGCGCTCCTTGGCTTCCTGTTAACGTACAGTGCACATGAACGCGCTACAGCAATTACGAATAATTAATAACTAATTTCTCGGAATTGGCTGAGAAGCGCACCTCACTACTTGCACCTGGTATACGCCTAGTCATGCCCTACACGTGTACTAAATATGGTTCGAATCGGTGACCCATACATCGTATCCTCCCCTTGTAAGTAGAGATATTAATTTCACCTTGTCACGCACCCTCGCCTTTGAAATCCGCTCTACTCTTACCATTGTACTGATGACCTTGAAATCTACCAGTTTCTCAGAGATAATTTCTAAGAAGAAATTGACACCTCAGCACGGGTGTCAGAATTTATGTGCTAAAATAGTACTGCAGTAGCATACAATCTAGGCCGACAGCGGGAGCTACACTGGCTAACGCGCAGCGCCAGGTCATGGGGCCTAGGTCTCACAATCAGCGGACTCAGCAGACGTAGGTTTGAGCCCCACAGTCGGCAGTCGGCTGTTCTTGAAATGGTTTTCCGTGGTTTACTTTCTGACAGGCTACGGTCGTTTTCTTCCACATCCTTGCCCAGTTTAATTCATCTTCATTTATTTCATCTCTCATTAACTCCACTCATGAGGTTAACGATTGGCGTCAGGAAGGGCATCCGGTCATAAGAACCATCCGCCAAATGTACTTTCATCACATCTCAAACACGACCCCGCTGAAAACGGCAATAATAACATACACACAGTATCATACAATATACAGCTTATAGCTCTGTTTAAATTCATGGCTCTGGCATAGAGAATTTTGTCCTTGGAGTGATGGTTAGAACTGGATGCAAAATATCCTTCTGAGGATTACCAAAGCGAACGGTGGACCCGAATTATTTTCTCCTTCATACAAAAAGAGGTTTTCTCAGGAAATTTTCTGGGATGGCATTGGAAGACCACGGTCACCATCTTCCTAATCGTATCCCCAATAACAAGTACTAGTACTGTACCCATGTGAGTAATCTCGATGGAAAATATGCTCCCGCCTCCAGCTAGCGTCAGGTCTCAGGCGTGTACCGTTCCCCCATTGAGCAGTTGCATATTTTGGATTTGAGACTAAAAGGTATCAACTCTACAATGATAAGGCACAACTCTATTCTAAGACTTTAATTCAGTAATAAAATCATGGCTTCAAACAAATAAAACAATCCCAATAAACATAAAACAAAATCAAACAAAAATTACTTCCATAATCCACTAATATTAACATAATATTATCATAATAAACTCATATCATTACTCCAACCTTTACCCTTATAGTGACTTCACAATATACTCTAGTGCGCTGATGCACATACAACTTTATAAACAAACTGTACTTTTACTCTTCCGTCATCTACTGTGACTTCTTTAATTTCACAAAATTACTTATTCTTTAAACCTCGTCTTACTTTAACAATTATGTGTACCGTGTGTGTTAGATCTCTCTCTTCCCACCAAATGCTTTACATGCATTAGCCTATCCAGGTGTTGCACAACAATCTACGTGCAACTCCATAATTATGCAAAGCTACCCCTACACTTCTCTCTATTTATATAGTTCCACTGCATGCCGTTGTGATTTCATCTTAAAAACTTTTGTTATTGCTGTGTCGGATGGTATTATTAAGCTACCCTTGCGAGCGTAACTTGTGGCGTAAGTAGCCAACTTCTGAACTAGGCGTCAGTGACAGTAACAAATGCAACTTCCAACCATTCGTTAGATTGCTAAAATCATGAACCATCAGGGTGATCTCTAATTGCCAATGTGTTCTTAAACCACATGACTACATTACTCAATATAACAATGTTTCTTTTCATGTTTACAACTAGGGTCTAAAATCTGCCCTTCATTAAACTTAAACCTTCACGGTTCGCTTGACAGCGCAGCCCCTTTTCCGAGCGGCCTGTATACAATAGAGTGGAGTGGGGTCCCAACAGTGCCTCGACCCTCGCCTCCTGCCACATGGCTTACATCTCCCCAAGCAGTAATACGATTTTAAACACAATACCGTGGTCCCAATGACACACATATCCCAATGGATTTAAACTGAATATTATGCAAATAGGTAGTGGATGAGCTTAACATTTATTCCTACCCTGAGGATATAATGATAACTGGCACCAAACAGGTCCATTTCAACATGAAGGCACGAGATTCATAAAACATTGGTCGATCTGGATAACCGTTATCTTAATAAATGATGCGGTCAGCCCACACGCTGCCGTCACAAGATTCGCTTCACAAGAGCCGAATCACTCAATAATAAGTTCTCGGGCGATCAGATAGAAGTGCAGAGGTGTCCAACGTTCTCCTCTCACCTATCACAGGATTCGAACCCGGAACATTCCATATCCATCATCAGAGTTAGGGTCCAAACACTAATTACACTCTGTCACAAAGCACATATCTCAGTATGCCACGGCTATACGAGATTTCATACGTCGAATAGACTACCTGGTTCCATGACCTAATGTTATGATCTTCGTCCTATAATTATTAAGAGAAATCTATCCATTACTCTGTAAGCTTTTACACAAGCTGCAAATTCAATTCACTTGAAAGCTCTTCCATTTCCTGGCATAATTATATTCCCATTAATACAATATATTCTGATATTAAACTCTTTTCTTCATCCCTTAATGTAATCTTACTGCTTAGATCGATAAGTCTTCCAATTAGCGTAAATATTTCTTGCTTACAACATTTTCCTGATTTATTCATTCATACCTTTATTATTCAATATTATTATTATTATTCTTACTGACATAAATTACCATAATTCCGACACAACTTAACCATCTTAAAAATCGAACAACCGTATTCGTTAAATTAAGTTTACATAACTGATTTGCCATTTTATTAATAGTGGTAACGATTAATCCACTCACTGATGTATAACACATCTCAACTCTACTAAATTCAACACAATAATGATTAAACTTGGAGGGTCTATCTCCTAATACTGATTCTTACTGGCATCTTTATAATTCTGAAATCACATTACATGCAGTGGGCTATACTTGTACATAATCATAATTTTTGGGGGTACTCACATTTCTAGGCTCATCGTGGTGGCTCCAACCACCTATATCCTTCCGGGTCGCCTGCCATTTGCAGAATTAGTGCGACATTTGCATCTTGCCTATACACATTTTATGATACATTTCTTTCACCAACCACACGGCACTTTTCATTTCTATAAAGAAGCTATTGCTTCCAAAACACATGACACTTTATAACACTTATTACACCATTAATTTAAAAGATTTTTCACATATGATTTATACATAACACACGTAACTTTTTACCCTTTTCATTGGTTGAAATTCCCTGGCAAAATATCAGAATTGCAGGTATCTACGGCATCCTCCGTGCTCCTACCAACTCCTGATTGAAAGTCTGGTTGATCTGCTTCCGGAATCCACCAACAGTCTATCAATAATCCTACGGTAAAGTTGCTGCTTTGCATAAATATGCTTACTTCCGTCCTGAGCGTTGCTATTTGGTATTCTAAGACATTACCAAATGCTTCATAAAGTTTCTCCAAGCGCATTCCAGCGTAATAAGACATGTATAACCAGTCAATATATTATACACTGCGCTTAACATTGTACATAATTTTCACACAGATTATTACTTTCAATAGTTCTGCAACTTATATCACACGGTACTTCCTATGTGAACATAAACCATTGCTCGTCCTGCTGACTACACCTGCAGCACGACTGTCCTTAATAAAAGCTTCTAAGGGTCTTACTGCACGGCTTCCCAAGTTGAAGTCCGGGCCTCCTTCCTTGACTTCGGTAATACACATTTCACACAATAAAGTTCGTTGATTACCGTACTTCTTATTACTTCATGACCATGCATGATTATATTCTCACTTGGTGCATTACACTGCACGGTGAATATAACGATTAACACTCAAATGTTCAAGTCTTTGTTTGAGCGTCCTTTCCTGAGCCGGAGTAACATACGTTCCGCACTCGAGTCTGTTCAAAAACTGACTTCTGCCAAGGGTCGACTCCCTTATATTGGTTTCAAACAAAAAAGTAGAGCTAGAATTCCCGCGCTATATCAACTCCTCTCCCAGCATGATTCTGGTCTCGAAACAATGCTCGTCGGGTTCCTTTTTCTTCACTGATCCCAGAACTATCCGCGTGCTGAAGGATCGATTGGCCAATTCAATTTCGCAGATTAAAGGCTAAAATTAGCCTCCTGGCTAACGATTCACCTGTGTGCAACTCTCATGTCATTGCGTTACTCCAATCACGAGTAATCAATGATTTTCCTTGGGGTCTATTCTCAAACGGGGAAGAACTGGGTCATTAGTCAACCCCCCGACCTCTTCCAGACGACATAACTAGGTCAGCGAGATTGACAGGGCTCCAAGGGTCTCCTCCCACAATTCTGGGGCTATTAGTAAAATGTCAAACTCTCTACTTCTGTGTTCTAAGTCCAGCATAGCCTACTCCATGTTGTTCAATAATGCTGTATTCTGCTCATTTTCCCTGCATTATTTCACTAAATAATGCCATTATCAACTAATATCACACCAGTGATTAAACATATACTTTCCTCCAGGGGTTTTTACAATGAAACTCCCTCAGCAGATCTCGGGTTCGTTCCCTGGTGGAACCTTTATTCTGAGATCACAGTCTCTGAGATCCACGTTCGATACCAGTCAGCATGACCCCCTCGGGTTCAGTACACACATTGGCACAGTAACCACAAAAACACCTAAAGTATGTCCCATATGGGACTCCGAAATGGTAACGATCTTCAAAATGTTCAAAATTTCATTTTTATGTCCTACTGGAAACCCACCCCGGCTTCGCTCGATATCTTGAACGGTTTATCCAGCGTAAGGTTAAAAGGGGCACGGGAGGCAGGTTCCAAACGTAATTCAGAAAAGCCGAGGTGAACAGCGAAACTCCAAACACATATTCTCTTCTCTTAAGTCTTAACTCAATACGACTCGACAGTTTGATACTGGCCGAAGCTGGGGTGATAGGTTCACTCGCTAGCTCGTAAACTCGCTCCGAAGCTAGTAATTGAAATTTCCACTGAATGGAGATTGTTGGAAAAAATTAAAACGTAAAAACACTTATAGTGGGCGATGTATTAAAGATAGAGATATGCTGTTACGGATGTTTTTGTAGAACTTCTCATGCTGGATTATTACACTCATAGCATATAGACATTTTAACGGTTTACCCAGCGTAAGCTTAAATGGCGCATGGACGGCAGGTTTCTCTTCAACTCGATTCACTAAAATCGTTACTGCTCGGCTTCCTTTGGTAATAAATGAATGTTTTTCTACGTTAGCCTTCCTTGAGAAATCCTTTACAGAATGGTGAAAACCACATCAAAATCCATCCAGTGGTTCTCGATATTACCCGTTACATCCAAGAATTGGAGACTTTAGTTAGTTATTGAGATTTTAAGGGTCAAAACTACAAGGTCATCTGCCCTCTATCGGGGAATTTGTTTTATACTATGTAGAGATTAAGCAACGGACTCTCAGCTTACGAACGGTACATTTATTTTCTACATGGCTCATTTTAGGACGAATTTTCTTATACTTTTACACAACCTTGCGTCCTATTAGAAAACCCTTATTTTTATATTTTCTCTCTATTTTGACTATATTTCTCTCTAAATTCTTAGTTTTATCTCTACTAGACAATAGACACGAAACACATTTTTAAGAAAGCAAAACGGTTGTTGAGGCATCGGAGCATACCTCGTCTTAAAACCAAAACTGTCACCGTTTCCTCAGCTAGCGGAAATATATTTGATTCCAGTTTGTTTCTAAAATATTTTTTAAAATATAAAAATGTTCTTCTTTCGCAACTTTTCAACATGCAAACCTGAAAGTTTTAGAAGTAATTCCCCAGTATATGAATTGTATTTTAACACAGTCCTTTTTTCAAAATTTACGTTATTTTAATATTTTCTGGTGGAAATGATCATGGAAATGCTGTTAAAATTATGCCATTCAAAAAAATCCACAAAAATTCATTTTTTTCTTATTTCCATAACGGCTGTTTTAAAGTAAGGCAAGAGCATCAAGGATTTTTTATGACAAAATGCTACTAGTTCCCACTGAAAGTTTCTGAAGAAAAGTCAATAAAAAGTTTAAAATTAACGAGAACAGCAAAAAATGTCCCGGCTCCCCTTAATAAAACAACAAAACACTTCAACACAGTAATGTAATTTGCCCTGAAGACGTCGCTAAATAACTTTCAAATGACTGTTGCTTGTGAAATCAATTGTTTGATACTTCAGAGGGTGTCAAGTATCCACTCTTGTCAATATCCTCCCTCAGGCCCTGTGAACTTCCTCGATTCAATCTGTATTATGGCACGGTGTCTGTCGCAATATCCTGTTGCGAACCTGCTGATGGAGATCCTTTTCATTACTTTTTTTCCCTTCGTGAGAAACTCTGACAGTGATGCGATCTCGATAAGAGCGATATTCGAAACTGCTTCCTTCAATAACGCTGACGTAGTGAGGAGAAGCGGATGACGGCACACGCAAGGTAGCTGTCAAATAACGTTGTTACGGCGCTATTCTTTCCTTTAAGCATCTCTCGAGTAAACATCGACTCTCAAGCACGGCATCGTCCAACCGTCAACAGTGAACTGCAATATACTGTACTTCATAGTAGAGAGTATCTCCTCTTCAAGTGGATACTTCTGTAGTCCAGGGCATGGAAATGATACCGCTGT
Organism: Meconema thalassinum; assembly: GCA_946902985.2. Classification (NCBI taxonomy): domain Eukaryota; kingdom Metazoa; phylum Arthropoda; class Insecta; order Orthoptera; family Tettigoniidae; genus Meconema; species Meconema thalassinum. The sequence goes on from OX336388.2 coordinate 1,509,478,206, forward strand.
CGGGACTCAAACCCGAATCTCCTGCATTCCAATCACATTCGTATTTCGTCTCAGCCAAGCTCTATCAATCAGTCGAATTCGAGCGAGTGCCAACCCGGCTGGCACACGGGTCTTTGTTCAGCCATCCTGTGCCAGTACCTTCGGATAAGTTCGAGCGTTTCCGTGTATGATGAGGTAATGTATAACTGGTATTAGATCTCCGTGTGAGGTAGGCGTGGTAATATTGACTAAAGGGGAATAGGTGAGAGTATTCAGGGCTTGACAAACATAAAAGTAAACACCGGACTGTTGGCTGATGGACTGACAAACCCTAGACTGCGCCAAATGGGTCCGCGTCGAAATACTACTCGATGAAGGGACAGGACAGAGCAATCTGGAATGCCTTCATAGCCGTCATTACCCTTAACAGACAATCGCCGGGATAGACTCGACGGAATTACGATGGAAATAACTTTGGCAGCTGACGTTGATGTTCAGTTTCAATATCTAACGTTTAATAACTATGGGAATATAACTCCTAAACTGAAGTTCAAGTGGAGAATCACGAATACACGATTCTTGCCTGTCGTTCTGAAGATCCCGGTTCGATTCTCATCTCTGCCATACTGGAAGTTGTTTTCTGTGGTTGTCCACATCTACTTCGTGAAAATGCCGGGATGGTTTCTAACGTAAGGCCACCGTCGCCTCCTTCACAATGCTGTCCCCAATTTACAAATACACACTAGTACAACCATCGCAATACCAGAGGTTATAACATAAATTTCACACACACATTCAAATACACAAGTCTACTTGATCACGATGCAACAACGAATACACGCAGATGGCATGGAGACCACAATTATCTTAGGAACATGATTTACGAGCTGGGAACGTGACAACTGGTGCCATTTCATCCCAACATTGTCAGATAGAACTAACTTGAAATAAACTAACTACATAATGAATATGGCCAACTATGTTCGTGTTAGAACGAAAATTCCCTTCCGCTGGCTTTCCAGACTGGTGCCTGCACCGCGAGGTTAAGCACCCAATACTTAACTCTCTAGGGCAGAGGTTCCCATTAGGAATTTTTCTCGGACCCCCTAAAGCGATCGTTATGAAAGCATGGACCCCCTGCTCCAAAGTCTTTTAAGTCAAGACTTAAAATATTCAAATGCCTAATGTGAACCTCTGCCTTGGAGAACTGTGCTGAATTATTTGTATATTAATATTTATTTATTTAATCCTATTACGTCGTATACAATTTCTAAGTCGTAAAGGTAGGTAGTGATACAGACCTAAAAATAGCAATGCAGTGGTTGACAAAAAGAAGGAACAAGTCGTATGTGTTACCATTTGTAAACAGAACTAATGTGTAAAAGAGGCCGGCGTTCAATGAGACGAACGTAACCTATCCTTTCCCGCAATTATTTCTCGAAGGTCGGGTTGCAATTTCGAAATGTTCACCCTGAAAACAGGCCCCATATCTAGTCTATTTCTATATTTGCTTTTCATTACGCACATTGTGGAAAAAGCTTGTTCGCACAAGCTTATTGCCAACGGAAGAATAACCTGTATTGCCTTATCGCTGATTCCCGTAGTCCTTTCTAGCTGTCACCCAGAAGTCTGCTGGCTCTATTTCATTGAAAATATATTTATTTCACTTGAAGTCAATTCAACAAGTTGGCCTTGTACCTCATCTGATAGCTGAATATTTTCAATTCTGAGATTGGAGCTGAAGGGGTCTCGAATCCAGCAGTTATCACCATCGGGCTCGGGAAAATATTCACGAAAAGTATTTTCAAGACTACGAAGATCTTAGGTTATATTTTATTTTACCTCACAAGGCAAACCTTCGTTAGATGACTGCAGAAACGTTCTTAGTGGGGGAAATTGGCATATGAGCCATTTTGGACTCTCGCTGCCCAAATATTTTACTTTTCCCAATCGTACTGATCTTTCTTCAGCTCTGAAGATATTAATGTAGTCACCTTGCATACTCAAATTCAAAACATTCAAGTGATCAAACACGCCAGCTAAGTAACCAGTTCTGCAAAGCCAAAAAAGTCATTGAGCAAATCCTCATGTATCGTCCCCAGAAGAAAGATCCGTACCTCAACTTTCAGCTCGAAAAACCTCGTTAAGATCCTACCCCTTGAAAGCCATCGCACTTCAGTATGAATGAGAAGCTACTCATGCTCGTTACCCATGTCTTTCCAGACCAAATATTTCGTCATGGCGTAAAAATCGTACAAAAACCAACATTATCACCTTTCTTGATATGTCGATACTCTTATCCAACTGCAGAGCAAACATGTCACACATGTGGAGCTCTGCCAACAACGTCTCTTCAATATTGCTTGGCATATATGTAATTCACCTTTGCACAGTATTGTTAGACTGCGGGTCGGTACTTACAAGTTTTGCGGCAGCATCACCCAGCATTCTCTTGCACGAAATAATTGCTGAAGGTAGAATGAGCTCTTCAGCAATGGTATGGTTTTTGGCACGTTTTGCGACAAGCTGAGATACTTCGTAGGATGCAAGCGTTGCATTTCCATTCATATTTGCACCAGAACGTTTGGTCATTACTTTCTGGCATGATTTCAGTTCGGATAACTTTATTTTGAAGAATTCAATGGATTCACCTCCGAGTGTTTGGTATCTAGATGCCGCCGGAAGTTTGCAGGTTTCATACTCTGCTTGGCAAGGGTTTCAAAGCATATCACGCATTGAGGCTTAGGACAATCTTCAGGTCCACAATACGTAATGCAAATTTCCAAATATTTTATGTCGTATTTCCTACTTTTCGCAGTAGGCCTACTCTGTTTATGGTTAGGCTCAAGAGAGAGAGCAGGCGGCCCCTTCACTTCTACATTTATTACCACAGATTCCTCTTCGTCACCAACTGTAGCAGTGGGCCTGCTCTTCCACTCTTCAACCAAACGAGACATATTCAATGGACTTTTAACAATTAAAACTATTAAAACTCATGTAAATATTACGTAAACACACAAAATGGCTGTGGAGCAGAACACAGAGATAAAGTAGCAGAATGCTCCCTAGCGGGAAACTTGAGAAGGTGAAATTACGCTGCGCCACAAGTGAGTTCGTAACTTACGCTGCGAGTGGCAACGCACAATTATTATTTTTAAGGGACTTTGTACTTTCTCCATTTTCCATGCTCATTGCGTTATTTCTTGACGACTCTTGGCGGACCCCCTAGACAACCGTCACGGACCCCCGGGGGTCCGCGGACCACGTAAAGAGAACCTCTGCTCTAGGGCATAGCTTGGAGGTGTGAAGGGGTGCTAGTTCATCCCTGTCGTCGCTTCCACTCTCCTCGACTCACACCTAATGTCAAACGGTTTGCAATAAATATTTCTTGAAACTGCTTTCAACGGTACTTAACGCTCTCCTTTTTCTGATGGCAAATCTCTATTACCTCACCTAGTATTGAACCCTCGATCGTGGAATCATACAGATAATAGTCACTATACTCCAGTTCACCGGGGATGCTATGGAAGTATATGTCAGTGAAATAAAGCACCAACAACTTGTGTTACAAACAGTAAGAAAGTTGAGTGAGCCCGCGGCACACAATGGCGCGAACTTGAGTGGCCTCTTCCGTCCTATCATCGTCTTCCGGGACAACAAGAAGAGTCAAGCTGCACAAAGCTGGCAGGCAATCCACTCTTCGCGCGACTCCTTCTTGCGCCGCGTTCGTCTTTCCTGATAACAGACCGAGCCTAAGTCGTTTTTGGTACAAGAAAACGTTTGGAAGTTAATCTCTGTATAGCATTTTCCTCGCCACAACTTGCTCCAGATAGTTTCTTTCGCTAGTCTGAACCGTATTTCTGATTTGCTTGAAGGTCCACGAGCCAATGTGAATTGTATTTAGAACATAAAAAATAATTAATTACACAATTTAAGTGCAGCCGTAGGAGGGTGATTTATTGTTTTTGCTTACATCAGGGGCTTGGGATATCAGCCCCATACATTTGTGTGTATGTGTATGTGGAAAAACAGCCCATGAAATGCTTAGCCTACCAAGCAACCACTGCCCAGCTATTTGGCCTGCAGATTATGGGGTGACGCGTGGTCAGCGCGTCGTGTCCCCTCGGCAATAAATCTTGATCTCCGTGATCACGGCATTGCCTCACTGTCAGACTGATATTCAATTATCCTCACGAGACTGAGTGCACCCCGTTCCAACCCTCACGTCAGCTTCTAATGTCCCTGTCGGAGCCGGGCATCGAACCTGGCGCCTCCGAGTGCGAGGCAGGAGTGCTACCCCAACACCACGGTGCTGGCAGTATACTGTCATTTGGTCAACACGATTTTGCCCTATTAGATTAGGCAGGGAGTGCATATATGTATACATCCTACACTGAAAGAAATATTACTTGCATTTTGTATCACTTCATTAAAACACAAACAAGGAGGAGGGGAAATTAATTGGATGGCATGTTTCGGTCGTCATGCGATCATCATCAGATCTTATTCACCTAGGCTTAGATTAGGTTCAGCGGAGAAAGACAAATACACACCTGCTCGGGTGATCTAATCAGACTAATTTTTCATAATTTTTAACCTAATTTCAATTTTGAAAAAAAAAAAGGCTTATGAGATCACATTTTGTCCGTGTGTGTGTGCGTGTGCGCGTGTGTGTGTGTGTGTGTGTCCTAATAACTCTGAACGGCTGGAGCGAATTCAATGAAACCCGATCGACACCGACCTTACCTTTCAAATTATGTTACGTCTCACCAATCCAACATGGCGGCCGTGCGAAATATTTCACCAGAATTCAATATCTCCGAAATTATTACCGATATCATCCTGGAATTTTTACGGTGATAAAGGGAACTACTATAAGTTCACCAATGTGACTTTTGAAAAACTTGGAACTACAAAACCAACATGGCGGCCACGCGAAATTGCGACTTTTAAATAGACGTTTCTCGCGATTAAACCAACCAAACGCAATAAAACTTGGTACAGTCTATGTGTATACACATTGTAATGCACCGACATCTAACATCGTTTAATTGTTTACATAACCACAAGATGGCGGATGTGCGAAATATTTCACCGGCATTCTATATCTCTGAAACTATTACCGGTATCACCCTGAAGTATTGTACGGAGATAAAGGGCACAACTGGAAGTTCATCTACAAGACTTTCAAAAACCGGTTAACTACAAAACGAACATGGCGGCCAAGCGAAGTTGAAAATTTTAAGTAGACCTTTATCGCGATTTAATGTCCAAACGCAATGAACTCTGGTACAGAAAATGTTTATACACATTTTAATGCACTGGTATCTAATTTAGTTCAATTGTTTACATAACCTCAAGATGGCGGCTATGAGAATTTTAAAATTATTTTTTAATTTCTTGTTCGTAATCATGCGATCGAAGTGAAAGTTTGAATAATGAACCTACGCAATAATTTTCCTTTAATGATACATGACTCTATGGCCTATACATTTAACAATCCAACATGGCGACCATCCGAAATATTTAGACGGCTCTGAATATCTACGAATCTATTATAGCAATCAAACTGCATTTTTAATGTTGATAGGGGCTATGAACTTAAGTTCACCTATAGGACTTTAAATAACCTGGTGATCACAAATCCAACATGGCGGTGAAGCGAAGTATAAATATTCACATGGATGTTTCTCACAATTTAACCATCCGAGTGCAGTGAAACTTGGTACAGTAAATCCTTATACGAATGTTAATCCACTGGCATCTAATTTATATCAATTGTTTCCGTAACCACAAGAAGGCAGCTGTGAGAAATTTTAAAATCTCGGTTTTACTTCTTGTGTCCTAATCATGCGATTGAAGTTTGAATGCTACACGTACACAATAATCTTCACGCAGCAGTACATAACTCTAGGACCTACATATATATAATACAACATGGCGACCATCCGAAATATTTAGTCGGTTCTCAATATCTACGAATCTATTACAGCAATCAAACTGAAATGTTGTATGTTGATAGTGGCAATTAACATAAGTAGGATATATGCAATTATGCTGTACTTCACGGAACTACTTGTTGCAAGATGAGAAAAGTATGCTAAAATGCAAATCCAGCATTGTAACTCAATTTCCAAGCGTGCAAGAAAGCAAGTTTCAGTAATTAGATTAGAGATATTCTGAGAGTCATATCTACAAGGGAGGTTTATACGACTCTATCAGAGTCCTTGGATACGATAAAGAATCACTAGAAAATCATACTAAGCCAGAGTTTACATGTGGTAGTCTGGTCAGTACCTTTGAGCTCCTTCTCTTGTCACTGCAACTGGAAGATGCCCGTTTTGGCCGGACACTAGGACCTCGTTTCTGTTGCCAGAGGCGAAATCTTACGGATGGCATCCAACATTGCTGCCTACATTTTTGCTTCAAGTATCCCACATGCGAGAATTGGAATTTAATTGATGTCTTGGTGGAAACGTTGCCGATGAATGCAATGCCCTCGCGGAATTCAAGACTATGTCATTATAAGACAATAAGTAGTAGAGTATAATAATAATATAATATAATATAATATAATATAATATAATATAATATAATATAATATAATATAATATAATATAATATAATATAATATAATATAATATAATATAATATAATATTTTTATTATAATAATAATAATAATAATTATTATTATTATTATAGTAGTAGAGTCATATATGGCGTGAAAAAGTTCTAGTGCCAAGAATGAATCATTGATGAAGACTTATATCCCGAAAGAGAGAGAGACTTGAATGGAATTAAGGCACTTTGCGTTCAACTTAATGAGAACAAGAGCTAGCAAATAAGCTACTTTCGACGTGGACCATCCATAATGTAATCTGTTCGTGCACGTGTTTGACACGCTGACTCATGTTTGAGCCCTGACGGTGGTCTTATTTTCAATCCTTACTAATCAAACTTGCATAATACTCATATTTCAGGGGAAAGCTTATCGTCTACAATCGTACCTCTGACGGAATGCATCAGCTTCGAAGTCAATATCTGTAGAAGGAGATAGAGGAAGTATTCCTCTGCCTACAAGATAGAAGCATAAACAGGATGGTAAATATAGTATGGATTTAAGTGAATATTCCCCTGTCGGGGGCCTAGAATCACCAGAGTTAATCCCATGCAACTACACCACAACGGAAACTCATCTCTCTTACAAAACTTGCCCTTTTCACCTGCGTGGAGCGTGAACTCGCACACTGTTTAATATTAACATTGCCATAGCGCTGTGCCGAGCTCATCTGTTTAAAAAGCTGTCGTTTTTATAAAGAGACCGCTACACTGGTAATGTACTGTAGGCTATATTACATTTGATGAGCTGTTTTGTAACAGCGGACATGGCACGACAATGTTCCCTGCGTATGTTTTATCACCTCCCCGTCCGTCAGTTCTGTTACCTCCTCCAATTCGTCATACCGTGTCTGTCATACCTGCAGGGTTTCTACTGTATGGGACGCATACCAATGCCTGTCAAGTACTAATCGTTGGAACGAGAACTCGCTAAAGTGACATATTCTGTCGGTACTGTAACACTAGAAGTTGTCAATATGCGGAGATACATTTCGTCATGTGGCAGGACTAACAAGGAACTTCGTCAACGTGAAATCCTCGTTCTCGCTGAAACTTAGCACAAATGTTCGTCAGAATGTACGATCCCTACAGATGGTGAAATTCTGGAAACTTATGAATGTGATTTGTTAGAGCAGCCAAGGTGGGTGTGCCCTTTCCGCAACGATCTCTGTAGACAGGGCTCCTTTTTGAATGCGGGGATAAAACAGCATCACGAATAGATTCCGAAAATTGGATTTTTACGACCAATAGGATACAAATAAAGTCCTTCAACTATTAAGTCACGCAGAGCACATTTAGTGCAAGCAATGTCCATGGAAGTTAGAGAATTAGAATGTTATCTCGGTAGGACTCGAACCTTAAACCTCCGGCTTCGGCAATAATATGTATATGACGCTGGTCTGTCCCAAGCTATCGTACTATGATGGTTGTTTGATGAGGCTTACCAACAGATTCCTAGAATTGCGTTTTCACGACCATCTATTTGTGTAATACTCGACCTAATAGCTGAAAGCCTTCTGTTGCGATATTGTAACATTGAACTTACAAAATATTTAATTTACATGTTGATGATGGCATCAAAACTCTGTATTGAAACTTAAGAAATTAATTATTATTTATTTAGCGTATGGCGTTTAGTACCGGGAGTGTCCAAGGACATGTTCGCCTCGCCAGAGTTTGTAGCTGATTCTATGCGGAGACCCTTTGGGTGAGCTACAAGTACCGTCGCGTGTGGATGCGATGAAATGAATGAAGATGAATGAGCAAGTTCAATTTAAAGTAGTTCCAACTTTGGCTACCAGATGCCACTGACACCTAAGGATGGACGTTGGAACTTGATAGAGCGTTTCTAACGAAATATAACCTACAAATTTGGCTACACTCTACCAATTCTAGTGGTAGGTTCTTTTTCATGCCATATATCTATGACATGGGCCCGCTGCCTTTATTTCCCCTCTGAAGGAAGGCATACAGTACTGCAGGATTTTAACGCACTTAAAAATCCGATGACTTAGGCCAGCTTTGAACCCGCGATCTTGGGCATGGTAGTTCAGTATACTACCGACTACGTCTCCGAAGCCATTAAGAATTATTAAAGCAGGATTATTGAGCAATGAACACAACATTTTATTAAAGGGGACTCTTGTACAGAAGACTTCATTTGTAGAAATCACAGGAATGCAATGAATATTATGCACATACACCATCCTGAATACAAAAAATATTACAATTGGTAATGCATCTTCTACTAAGCTTGCAATATCAAAACTTGTCGAAAGGTAGAACCGTCTAGGATTTCACTCTGACCAAGCAACAGATATCTGGAATGTAGGCTACACACTCAATATGGCGGTGGTAGCTTCGGTGGCGTAGTTGGTAGCATGCTGAGCTTCTATGCCCAAGATCGTGGGGTCAAGCCTGGCTGAAGTCGTCGGATTTTTAAGAGCATTAAAATCCCTCAGCATGCCCTCCTTTGGAGGGAAAGTAAAGCCGGCGGGCCCACTAATTACACTTGTGTGAAGCTTAAATTTGTTGGTTGGATTTGATAATGCTCTATTAGTTCGAACGTTTGCTGCCAGGTGCTGGTGGCGATGGCATCTAATAGCCATGTTCGCAGTCAGGTGTCGTGCACGGTAGCATTTGGTAGCAAAAGTAGGAACTACTTGAAAATGGATTGTCTGCAGTTCTTACCTGAATCACAGATAATACACACTAATACAGCCATCACAATTAACACCGGTTATGAGACAAATTCCACACATACCTAAAGTACACGGGGCTACATGACCACGTTGTCGCAGCCCCTAAACTAAGGAACCAACCAACCATCAATATGGCAGTCATTAGTACCATTGAAATAAAAAAATATGTAAAGCAGGCTATAACTGATCACACGCACATGTGAAAGTGTAGTCATGTATAAGAAACCTCTCTTCCGCAAGCCACAAGACTATCGCACTGAATATGACGCACATCCACCATTTTGAATACATAAAATATTAAAATCATTTCATTCATCATCGAATAAACTTAAAATTTCAAAGTTCTGAAAAACTGTATCAATAATAAAGAGATTTGCTGTGCCGAAGGGAAAAGATCGTAGAAATTACATATTCTACATGCCAGTCATGCGTATTCTAAAACTTAAATATGAATACAGCAAAGCATGATTGGGTAATAAATTATCAACGAATATTCTGAAATGCATTCAATAATAGATTTTAGTTGTACAAGTTTCATGACTATCATGCTGAATAAATTTAGAGTCGACATCTTGAATAAATGATATATTAAAATCGATAATTCACAGTTACATTGAAAATGTTTCAATATTGAAACTTGACAAGAAGGTAGCATTGTGTAACAGCTTCACTCTGTGGAAGAGGATAGTCCATTAAATTTATGTATCAAGATAGCAGGCATGCATATTAAAACATAAATATTGATGTTTCATAATATAAATCAGCAATTACTGCAATTCTTTATGAAAAAGGAGTCTTGTACACGATACTGAACTTGAAATAATCGCAAGATTATTGTACTATTATTACACACAAATGCCATCTGGACTAAATAAAATATTAAAATTCGTAATTCACAAACTAATAAAGTTTTCATTTCGATAATTTGCAATAAGGTAGTATCGTACGTACCGAATAACATTTATATTGGCTAAATCGATTTTTTTGGTTTAACAAATATCTAATGTTATTGTGATTAAAATACAACAACTCGGTGTTACACAAGCACTCAATGTAATGTGAGTAGCTTTTATGCAGTAGAACTTACATTCATGCGTATTATAATTGCACAGTAGACAAGTTCAAACCCCAACGGTACTTCTAGACTACTGGGGTTAATTATGCTACGGAAATTATTATTATTATTACTATGAAGTCTGCTGTGAAGATTTATTGTGCGCTTGAATTAGTGATACTGAATTTGAAGCATAGCCCTATTACTCTCAACACCGGGTAGACTAACTTCAGGGCGCAAACCATATGGTTGGGAAAGGTAGAATCATCGTGACTGACATAATTGATTGACGTTCGTACAAGCGAATTATTCTGAAGCATCCCCCCCCCCCACACACACACATCTTTCTGGAAACTAATTAAGCTCACGCACATCGAAATCCACGTTGTAATCAAAGCCTCGTTCAGTGGTAAATAAAAGCCAATTTGCAGCTTGCAATACGTTTTGAATATATTGTACTCTACAGTACATGTTGGTCTGACGGAGCTCTTCTCTTCTGTTACCTCTTATTCATGAGCAGCAGATAGGCAGATTGAGAGAAATTGATTCATTCAGAGGTTTGAGTTTAAAAGACTTAAAATCTAGATCATCGCCCTCATTAAGAATTATTAAAATAAAACTACCAGTTGCCTGAAATACTAAACAGTCCATTTTTACATATTATACCGGTCCTTTCTATCTCAATTAAATAAAATATCCTTGTATTGTCGTGTTGGCACAACGGTCAATCTGCTTGCCTCCCTCCAAGGTAGACCGGGTTCAACTCCCGGCAATTACTTGACAGACTTGCAAAAATAAAAATCATCCCTGGATGTTCGGATTTCACGGAAAATAAGATGTTCCCTAAATAACACACATCCCCTTTTCCCTGAAATTCATGTTTTTATTTTTATCTTCTGTTCATATTTTTCAGTAAAATTCAGCTCAACAAGAGTGGTCAAATTTCTGAGTCAAATAACAAAATCAATCTGGAAAACGTTACTGATGTGTAACATCTTTCCACTCGGTTGCTGGATATTTTTTGTGGGAGTGATTTTGGAAAAGGGACGGAAATGGGACGGAAATGGATAAGAGGAAACAATGAGCGCACACGGTGGCGGAGATTGGTACCACGACGTACTGCGGCCAACATACAGCCCCATGTAGAATGTATATCGCATACGGTATACTTCAAGATTTGGAGGCCCCATTAAAGATATTCCTACAATAAATAATCTTCAAGTTGTCGTTCTTTGGTGTGACAATATTCATTACATCATATTTGCTGAAAACAATTATGATTTATTAAATATTCATACTTTTGGTTGTGGAATGTATATCGCATACGGTTTACTTCAAGGTTTGGAGGCCCCTGTAAAGATATTCCTACAATAAGTCATTGGTACCACGACGTACCTCACGCATGCGCACCGGTCAGGATTTGGCACAGGAGTTTTCTACAGTTTTACATTTCTTCTTAGCTAGGGGTGTCCTAGGACTCAGGGTGACACCCCCGTTTTCCTATAGCCCCTTCATTTAACCAAAGGACCCAAAACTAATAGGTCATCGGCTTTTTAATATCTCGCGAACCGATAACAATAGGAACTTGTATGAGGTGTCCTAGGAGTCGAGGTGATGCCTTCCGCTTTTCTAACCCCCTCTTAATTTAACCAAAGGGACCAAAAATGAAAGGTCATCGGCTTTGTATTATTTTCCGAACTAATAATGCTAGGGACTTGTATAGGGTGTCTTAGGAGAAGGGGTGACGCCCCCCGTTTTTCTATTCCCCTCTTAATTTAACCAAAGGACCCAAAACTAATAAGTCATTGGCTTTTTAATATTTCACGAACCAATAATGCTAGGGACTTGTATGAGGTGTCCTAGGAGTCTAGGTGACGCCCCCCGGTTTTCTATCCCCTCTTAATTTAACCAAAGGACCCAAAACTAATAAGTCATCGGCTTTTTAATATTTCACGAACCAATAATGCTAGGGACTTGTATGAGGTGTTGTAGGACTCAGGGTGACGCCCCCTTTTTTCATGATTTTGTGATTTTCAGAGATGGGTAAATCGAGAGCAGAATATATGTGAAATTATCGACGAAACTTGAGAAAAAAGTAAAAACTGGAGGAATACAACCGAAAAAATTTGACTTCCCATATATTTCATCTCAATTTCATAGTAGGATAACATGTCAGATGTTACACATCATATGGGACTACTGTAAGGCTCGTATCTTTTTATTACATTGGCACACGGGATTTCTATTTATCATTTTCTTATAACAACCTACTTAGTTTTTGTTGTAGTCTGACCAACAATTGAGCGAGATAGGGTGATTCATAATCCCTTGTTGGTTTGTGCTTGAATGATTTGTGGAGCACTATAGTAATATAAACCCTCTTTATTGGCTTACTAACTCGCCGGAGCTGAATTCATTTATACACACCTGGGGTAGCTTGGATCGCCAGATTTGCCGTGCAGAGTGACAACCATGAAATCTGAAGAACATCAGTGCCCTGTTGTGGTTATAATGCACAAGTTTTACCTACAGATACCTCCAGTCAATTAATAGGGCCTAGTGCCAATGTAGTGATGGCTAGTTTTCACTAATATAAGGCGTGAGGGCGTTGCTGCAGCCAGTAGATACCCCGAGTGTTGAATACCAAACAAAACAAAAAGCACAGCGGGTGGCTGTTTGCCTGCAGCACATGATGTGTTTCAAAGTTGAAGGCAACAGGTTCCTGGAGCACATTGTTCCAGGTGATGAAAACTGGTGCCACTACTAGGAACCGGAATCGAAGGCGTGGTGTCATCCATCATCTCCTCGACCCAGAAAGTTCAAGAGCCAACCATCCGCTGGAAAGGTGATGTTCACCCTGTTCTTTGGTTACCGGGACCCATTGATTATTGATTTCAAGGAACCTGGTGTCTCCATCACTGGGGATCGGTACTGTGCAACAATGGAGAAATTACGACGTGCAATTTAAGGTGAATGGTGATTCCTGAGAAGTATGGTCCAGAAAACGAGGAGAGACAGAGTGAGAAATGAAGATATAGGGAAAGAACTGGGAGTACAGAAACTAAATGACAAGCTGGAGCAAAACAAAATGAGATGGTTTGGACATGTCAAACGGATGAATGAAATAAGACTACGAAGACGAGTACTGGAACGACTGATGACAGGGAAGAGAGGACGAGGAAGACCAAGAATGCGTTGGATGGACTCGGTGAAGAATAACATTAGAAGACGGAACCTGGATTGGAACACTGTCTCGGAAGAGGAATGGTGGAACGACAGAACACAGTGGAGAGGAACCATATTCGCCCCCACCCAGTGTCAGCTGGAAAAGGGGAAATGAAGATGATGAAGATGTTGATGATGATGATGATGATGATGATGATAATGATGATGAATTAAGGTGAAACGTCCAGGAAAACTTTGACAAGGGGTGCTGCTGCTGCATGATAACGCACGTCTCCATACCGTAACACAGAAGGTACGCCAACTCAAGTGGTAGACACTCGAGCATCCATCCTATAGTTCTGATCTCTCCCCATATGACTATCACACCGTAGATCTCTTAAAGGCCTTGACGGGTCAACGATTTCTGTCGGACGAGGATGTGCAGCAGGCGGTTACGGACTTCTTCACGCAGCAGGACACAGTGTTTTACCACACGGGGATCTTCAACCTGCTGCGTCGGTGTGATGAGTGATTCAATGCTCACGGCGATTTTTCCTGATTAGCGTACCGATTCTGGACTGTCCAACGGAAAATTTTTGATCACCCCTTATATATGGGGAGTTTTAGTATTTATGTTCGACCATGGCGAAATGTAAATATTATTATGAGTCAGGAAACCGTACTATAATGAGGCTCATTATAGTACAAGATTTCATTATGATACAGTTTCTCCCACCAATCAGAGAGCAAGAAACAGTTGTGTAGCCAATTAGGTAAGGATAGCATAGCACCTGCGCTGACTTCCACCGCCTCCGATTTTAAATTTCACTGCATGGCTGGTGTCATGGTGGGGTATTTGAGGAGATCATGGTCGAATACAAGATATTCTCTGCGTCCCATGCGATCTGTTCTGTACATAAAACTGGCGAAATCTTGACAGATATTTATGAATATTTATGTTCGAACATAAAATAGTTATAATTATCGTCCAACATAAACAGTCGTATGCAACTTGCCTGTAGTGGTAAAGACACTGGTATGAAAATTATAAAACTCACTTCGCTCGTTTTATAAACATACTCGTAACTTAATTATTGCCATTATAGGCTTGTTGCATAATGTACAATTTGATGTGAATATGTATAGCTTGTTTGTGTTTATTCAGTATTGATATTAACTGAAACAATTGGCTCCCTTGATATTTTGGCAGACGGAAAGGCTACCTGTTCACAGGATGGACGGTAATTTACTGTTATTTTACTAAGTGAAATTCAGTTATTGACGTTATTACTTATATTTGCGACAGAAAATAGCAAAATCTTTGTTATTGTTCAATTATGTGATGTTGATGAGAGGGGAAGCTGTTGCTTGGAGCAATAAGACTGCTAGCAGCTGTGCTTACGTTAAATGGCATCCATTTCCGACAGGCTCCTTCAGCGCTTAAGGGCAAAGTGCGGTGGTAGAATCTATTTCCTTTAGAATTGCAGAGATCGTACTTAAAGGACTTCTGTACTGTTCAGTTCAGACAGGGAGAAAAGAAGATATAGAGGTCACCATTTAATTCTGTACATTGCCTCTTAGATAAGCATCAATACATTTGATTCATATCATTGATGTAAGTATTTGGTAAGTTATTTCAAGTCCCATTACAACTACTCTAAACATGTAGCCATCACAGAAACACAGGTTATCATACACACATAAGTACGAAGCGTTGAATGCCAAGATGCCCCAAACCTCTAAATGAGGTAACAACATCCATTTCCGACAGGCTCCTTCAGCGTTTAAGGGCAAAGTGCGGTGATAGAATCTATTTCCTTTAGAATTGCAGAGATCGTACTTAAGGGACTTCTGTACTGTTCAGTTCAGACAGGGAGAAAAGAAGATATAGAGGTCACCATTTAATTCTGTACATTGCCTCTTATATAAGCATCAATACATTTGATTCATATCATTGATGTACGAAGCGTTGAATGCCAAGATGCCCCAAACTTCTAAATGAGGTAACAACAACAAATGTGTGCTTGTGTATGAAGATGCCAAGTTGTCGGGTTTTGAGTTAGAACAATTTCGGGGCTATATACACATTTAACAAGATATTCAATGTATCTGCAACTGATGGAGGCGTTTCCTGAAATTTGTCCATACGTATTATTAGCCTATTTTCAATTTTGAAAAAATAGGCTTATGAGATCACCTTTTGTCCGTGTGTGTGTGTGTGTGTGTGTGAGGTGTGTGTGTGTCCCCCCCTAATAACTTTTAAACGGATGGAGCGATTTCAATGAAACTCGCTAAGTTCATAGTACTATTCCGGGCGACCTCGACCGTGCCCTTCAAATTTTGTTACGTCTCACCAATCCAACATGGCGGTTGTGCGAAATATTTCATCAGCATTCAATATCTCCGAAACTATTACCGATATCACCCTGGAATTTATTACGGTGATAAAGGGAACTACTAGAAGTTCACCTATGTGACTTTTGAAAAACTGGTAATTACAAAACCAACATGGTGGCCACGCGAATTTGCGACATTTAAATAGACGTTTCTCGCGATTTAACCAACCAAACTCACTAACACTCGGTACAGTATATGTTTATACACATTGTAATGCACCGATATCTAACTTGGTCCAATTGTTTATATAACTACAAGATGGCGGATGAGCGGAAATACTTCACCGGCATTCTATATCTCTGAACTATTTGCTGTATCACCCTGAAATTTTATACGGAGATAAAGGGCACTACTGGAAATTCACCTATAAGACTTTCAAAAAGCGGTTAACTACAAAACGAGTAAGGCGGCCAAGCGAATTTAAAAATTTTAAATAGACCTTTCTCGCAATTTAATGTTCCAAACGCAATGAAATCTTGTACAGGAAATGTTCATACACATTGTAATGCACTGGTATCTAATTTAGTTCAATTGTTTACATAACCTCAAGATGGCGGCTGTGCGAATTTTAAAATTAAGTTTTTATTTCTTGTGTCGTAATCAAGCGATCGAAGTGAAAGTTTGAATAATGAACCTACGCAATAATTTTCCTTCAATGGTACATGACTCTATGGCATATATATTTAACAATCCAACATGGCAACCATCCGAATTATTTAGACGACTCTGAATATCTACGAATCTATTATAGCAATCAAACTGATTTTAGATAGATTTCATTAGAAAGCTAACTATTGCAATGGGTCCCATGTTTCGACTTCCGGAAAATTTCGACATATCTTCGCGTTTCACATCCCCCAGACCCCAAAACCACCGTCAGTTCAAAAGTTTATATATGTGTATATATATATATATATATATATATATATATATATATATGTATATCAGTTTTTTGTGGACACGATAACTGCCGTAATTTTGCACCAATCAGTTTGAATTTTTTACATAATATGTATCCCTATAAAATATCGGTCGAGGTCGTTAATGGGCAAAATCGGTCGAAGGGGGTGAAAATGGGGGGCTTTTTTCGAAAGATTGAAATTTCGCTATAACTCTCTTAATACGTGAAATATCGAATCCATTCAAAGTTCATAATATGTGTCGGATAAGTGCCAACAATTTATGTCAAATAAGTTCTTTGATAGCACCAACCATTGACCAAAGGGGTGGAAAAAAGTGGGTTTTTCGGGAAACATAAATCATATCTCTCTTAATAGGCACAATATCAAAACCGTACAAAATGGACAATATTCCCCTAATAATTACCTAAAACTTTTGTCTGAAAGAATTTTTGATATGTCCCACCATTACGCCAAGGGATGAGAAAAATGATTTCGGAATTATAAGAAAATGCCAAGAGCTATCAGAGGTTGCCATGGCAACACTACTAAATTGATGAGGGATGAGCCGTTGCCATGACAACGCACTTGCACGAGATCAGATTCAGTATTTCCATCTGACTAAGCCGGCCCCCTGGTGTTGGGGTAGCGCGCCTGCCTCTCACCCGGAGTCCCCGGGTTCGATCCCCGGATCCGTCAGGGATTTTAAAACTGACGTGAGGGTTGGAACGGGGTGCACTCAGCCTCGTGAGGACAATTGAGTAGCTGTCTGACAGTGAGACAGCACCCCGATCACGAATACCAATATTAACGGCCGAGGGGACCCGACGCGCTGATCACGCGTCACCCCAATATCTGCAGGCCAAATGGCTGGGCAGCGGTCGCTTGGTCGGCCTTAGCCCGTCATGGGCTGGATGGTGCCAGGGGTTGACTTTGACATCTGACTAAGTGGGAAGCGGCTTCGGTGACGTAACTGGTAGCATGCAGAATGTCTATGCCCAAGGTCGCGGTTTCAAAGCCGGCCGAAGTCGTCGGATTTTCTAAGACCGCTAAAATCCCTCAGTATGCTTTCCTTTGGAGGGGAAGTTCCAACGTTCGTTACGAGTTGCTGGTTGGGTAGGCATCTAGTAGCCAAGTTCACAGCTAGGTGTCATTGACGGTAGTACCTGGTAGCAACATTAGGAACTACTGCTTGAAATTGACCGTCTGCAGTCCTTACCTGAATTACAGACTAATACATCCATTACAATTCACACCGTTTATCAGACAGATTCTACTCTCACCCAAAGTACACGGTGTTAGATGACCGCGTTGTCGCAGCCCCTAAACTGAGGAACCAACCAGAGGTAGATTTCATTAGGAAGCTAACTATTGCAATGGGTACCATGTTTCGGCTTCCGGAAAATTTCGACATATCTTCGCGTTTCTCATCCCCCAGACCCCAAAACCACCGTCAGTTCGAAAGTATATATATATATATATATCAGTTTCTTGTGGACACGATAACTGCCGTAATTTTTCACCAATCACTTTTTACCGAATATGTATACCTATAAAATCTCGGTCGAGTTCGTTACTGGGCTAAATCGGTAGAAGGGGGTGAAAATGGGGGGCTTTTTTCGAAAAAGTGAAATATTGCTATAACTCTCTTAAAATATGAAATATCGAATCCGTTCAACGTTCATACTAGGTGTCGGATAAAGCCCAAAAATGTATGTTTGAAGAGTTTTTTTTATATCACCAACCATTGACCAAAGGGTTGGGAAAAAGTGGGTTTTTCGGGAAACATTAATCATATCTCTCTTAATAGGCACAATATCAAAACCGTACGAAATGGACAATATTCCCCTAATAATTACCTAAAACTTTTGTCTGAAAGAATTTTTGATATGACCCACCATTATGCCAAGGGATGAGAAAAATGATTTCGGAATTATAAGAAAATGCCAAGAGCTATCAGAGGTTGCCATGGCAACACTACTAAATTGTTGAGGGATGAGCCATCAGACGTTGCCATGACAACGCACTTGCACGAGATCAGATTCAGTATTTTCATCTAAGTGGGAAGCGGTTTCGGTGACGTAACTGTTAGCATGCAGAATGTCTATGCCCAAGGTCGCGGTTTCATAGCCGGCCGAAGCCGTCGGATTTTCTAAGAGAGCTAAAATCCCTCAGTATGCTTTCCTTTGGAGGGGAAGTTCCAACGTTCGTTGCGAGTTGCTGGTTAGGGTGGCATCTAGTAGCCAAGTTCACAGTTAGGTGTCGTTGACGGTAGTACCTGGTAGCAACATTAGGAACTACTGCTTGAGATTGACCGTCTGCCGTCCTTACCTGAATTAAGACTACTACAGCCATTACAATTCACACCGTTTATCAGACAGATTCTACACTCACCCAAAGTACACGGTGTTAGATGACCGCGTTGTCGCAGCCCCTAAACTGAGGAACCAACCAGAGGTAGATTTCATTAGAAAGCTAACTATTGCAATGGGTACCATGTTTCGACTTCCGGAAAATTTCGACATATCTTCGCGTTTCACATCCCCCAGACCCCAAAACCACCGTCAGTTCAAAAGTTTATATATGATTTATGTATGTATATGTGTATATATATATGCATATCAGTTTCTTGTGGACACGATGAAAATGAAAATCCACAGCCTGCGTCCAGTCTCCGACCGGGTCAGGAATGGAATGAATGAAGCCCCCATCTAGCGGCGAGGATATGAACTGTGCCGGCTGCCGAGTCCTGACGCACTCCTCTGGGGCAATGATTAGATGAATGAGAGATGAAATGAAATGATAGTGGGGAGTGTTGCTGGAATGAAATTTTGACAGGGAAAACCGGAGTACCCGGAGAAAAACCTGTCTGCCTCCGTTTTGTCCAGCACAGATCTCACATGGAGTGACCGGGATTTGAACCACGGACCCAGCGGTGAGAGGCCGGCGTGCTGCCGCCTAAGCCACGGAGGCTTCTGTGGACACGATAACTGCCGTAATTTTGCACCAATCACTTTGAATATTTTACCGAATATGTATACCTATAAAATCTCGGTCGAGTTCGTTAATGGGCTAAATCGGTCGAAGGGGGTGAAAATGGGGGGCTTTTTTCGAAAAAGTGAAATATTGCTATAACTCCCTTAATATGTGAAATATCGAATCCGTTCAACGTTCATACTATGTGTCGGATAAAGCCCAAAAATGTATGTTTGAAGAGTTTTTTTATAGCACCAACCATTGACCAAAGGGGTGGGAAAAAGTGGGTTTTTCGGGAAACATTAATCATATCTCTCTTAATAGGCACAATCTCAAAACCGTACAAAATGGACAATATTCCCCTAATAATTACCTAAAATTTTGTCTTAAAGAATTTTTGATATGACCCACCATTATGCCAAGGGATGAGAAAAATGATTTCGGAATTATAAGAAAATGCCAAGAGCTATCAGTGCTTGCCATGGCAACTCTACTAAATTGATGAGGGATGAGCCATCAGACGTTGCCAAGATAACGCACTTGCACGAGATCATATTCAGAATTCCATCTGACTAAGTGTGAAGCGGCTTCGGTGACGTAACTGGCAGCAAGAATGCTGAATGTCTATGCCCAAGGTCGCGAGTTCAAAGCCGGTCGAAGTCGTCGGATTTTCTAAGAGCGCTAAAAATCCCTCAGTATGCTTTCCTTTGGAGGGGAAATTCCAACGTTCGTTGCGAGTTGCTGGCTGCGGTGGCATCTAGTAGCCAAGTTCACAGGTAGGTGTCGTTGACGGTAGTACCTGGTAGCAACATTAGGAACTACTGCTTGAAATTGACCGTCTGCAGTCCTTACCTGAATTACAGACTAATACAGCCATCCCTAAGTACACGGGGTTACATGACCGCGTTGTCGCAGCCCCTAAACTGAGGAACCAACCAAAATCTCTGCGGGAGATATAATTTTGCGTGAAGAAGTAACAGACCGTTACATAGTTACACATCAGTGTCGAAACCTTGCATAAGGACAGTGTGACCACAAGTATAAAAATGGACCCCAAATGACAAGAAGGTTACCGTTCCCATAAGACAATAAAATGTTTAAAATAAGCATAAAATGACGAAAAACAAAGTTAATTAAGCTCCAATTATAAAATACCTTCTCGCAATAAATGAGGTCTGATCCTTCTACGAAAACCTGCATATTCTGCCTATCTTCGCCTATCCCCAAGTTTGTCCGGTGAAATCTACCTCCGCCTTCCAGCGTGCCGAGAGGACTTTTTTTTATGTTCATAGGGGCTATGAACTTAAGTTCACCTATAGGACTTTAAATAACCTGGTGATCACAAATCCAACATGGCGGCGACGCGAAGTATAAATATTCACATAGACGTTTCTCGCAATTTAACCATCCGAGTGCAGTGAAACTTGGTACAGAAAATCCTTTTACGAATGTTAATCCACTGGCATCTAATTTATTTCAATTGTTTCCTTAACCACAAGTTGGCAGCTGTGCGAAATTTTTAAAATCTCCTGATTACTTCTTGTGTCCTAATCATGCGATTGAAGTTTGAATGCTACACGTACACAATAATCGTCATGTAACATTACATAACTCTAGGACCTACATATTTAAAATCCAACATCGCGACCATCCGAAATATTTAGACGGTACTCAATATCTACGAATCTATTACAGCAATCAAACTGAAATTTTGTATGTTGATAGTGGCAGTTAATATAAGTAGGATATATGAAAATAGGCTGTATAGTTCTTTACGGAACTACTTGTTTTTTCTTCTTAGACCTCTTTATAGCAGCAGTAAACAGAATTTTGTAAAATACCTTTAAAAAATTTTGTTGCATTATTTTCCAAAAATATAACAGTCAATATTCTCAAATGTAGAGATTTGAAACCATTCCTTTCAGTGTTGCCTACACAAATTTTCATTTGTAGCTTTTCAGTCTGTCAACACGATTGTGCCCAATGTATGGGCGGGGTAGAAGATAAAAATATGTAAATACAGTCCCGGAAGGAATTACATGTATTCGTGAATTATCACAAATGGGGCAATTTAATATTACGAGTTTCGACCCTCAAGTGGCCATCATCAGATCCTGATCACTGTGTTCAAGTTGAAATTTTCACTAAGGTAAATTCACTACTGTAGTAAGTCATTAGGTGATAATAATACGATTCGCGATTTGAATCTCGTTATACGTTAGGTTTGCTTTGTGTTCAAGATTTTATACAATTTAGAGTACGGTAACACATTGTAATAATAATAAATAAATTAACAAATTTTAGCTTGCACTAGAAGAACTAATTTTCATGTTTACTTAACTTGCTGAAGTACTCCTCACAGCGATGGACTTACCGTCCTGCACACCACTACAGTAGTTTGTTGAACTTTAATTATTTCGTCGTAATTATGTACGTTGGGGTACCAGGATTCTCGGACATTCTGTAGAACTGGAATGTGTTCCCTTTCTGAAGGACAACTGTGAGAAGCAATGATACTAAACCAGTTCAAACTCAGGAAGAACAAAAGAAGCATCCTTCAGATCATTCATTCATTTCCGTGTCCGATCATTTCCAGAATGTAGCAACTCCGATGGCCTTGTTGTTTGCCTCGATCAGGTCCTGGGTAGTGCAGGGTTGTTCTAGTAGTGGACAAATGAGCAGGTGGGCTGGGTCTTGTGTTGCTCCACACTCGCAGGACGTGTCTCCATCAGCTGGAAGGATACCCCATTTCTGCATGATCATCGATGTCCAATAGATAAGGATGATGATAATATTAGTTTTAAGGGACCTAACATCTAGGTTATCGGCCCTTAATGGTCTGGGTGGTAGTGAAAATGACAATGAAATGGAAACATAACGAAAACTAAGTTAGACTGAAAATACTTACAAAATGGAACTCAGATGGAAACGACTCTCAAAATGTAGAGTGGAAATACTAAAGGTAATTTAGGAGGAAAATACTCACAAATTCGCACAAAATGTAGTTAAGGTTCAAAATACATACAAAATGCAATGTAGATTCGAAATACCCACAAAATGCAATTGAAATTCAAAATACTTACAAAATGAAATTGAAATTGAAAATATGTACACAATGGAATTGAGATTCAAAATACTTACAAAACGCAATTGAATTTGAAATTACTGACGTAATGCAATTTAGATTCAATATGTCAACCCATCAGATTCAAAATACTCACAAAATGCAATTGAAGTTTAAAGTACTTTCAAAATGCAATTGAAATTGAAAATACTTACAAAATGTAATTTCGATTCAAAATACTCACAATATGTCAGCCCGCGTTCCAAATACTTTCAAAATGCAATTTAGATTGACAATACCTGCAAAATGGAGTTTAGATCGAAAATAGACCACTTACGAAATGCAATGTAGATTGAAAATACTTACAAAATGTAATTTAGATGCACGGGGAGCCAATTTATAAAAACAGGGTGGGAATCTTAAAGAGAAAAGGAACTACAATGAAAAGAAAAAGGAGGCTGATCCTTAGAAGAATCAGGGATCAGGAAAAATGAGAGAAGGGCCAATTAAGGCAGGAAAGGAAGAGACTCCCTAGGCCTCGGGTACCCTAATACCATCGGGGTCGGAAGAGAACAAGGGTTGACGAGAGAGGTCGACAGTAAAGAAGATGGAGAAAGGCCCGGCTCAAGTAAGTGGAAGGAATGCCAGACTCGGCTTGAGTCCCGTGGTCGCCAACCCACGTCCCACTAGATGTAAGCCCCTATAAATCCAATAGAGGGTGGCATGCCGATACATTTGGTTTTCTCTGGAATTTCAGAATTTCATATGATCTTTTTGTGTTTCCTTTATCCCCGTCTGACTCAATGGGATTTTATTGAGCTGGTCTTCCCCCGCCTGCTCAGTGCATTACATGAATCTGCTGAGGTGGATTCATAGTCATAGGCTAAATGTATTGAGAAGGGAAGCATCACATTTCCAAACAAATACCGGTGCAGGAGGAATTCATCTCAAGCTCGTACTCCACTGGGGGAAGCAAAGGTGGGCTTATTCGCTTGAAAAGCCTGGAGAAGGAGACACGCGCTTTTTTCCTGTATCATTCCACCTTCCTCTTCCCCCATATCATGAAGAGGCTCTATTTCTAAAGAAGTGTATCGTCAGAAAATGTGAAATTAAATATTAATTTTGGAATTAGTTACGGCAAGTACATGCACGGTTCCAAAGTCTACGCCTAAAGACAGTAGGATCAGTGTTTCTAACATTTCAACATTTGTTATCTCTAATACACTAACTTCGGGGTAAAATGAAACTAAAATATCACTGAATGAAATCCTGAGATAAGTAAACCCCCTAAATTAACGGGGACTTCATTTTCAAAGATTACTTTTCTGAGACAGGGCATAAAATACCCTCTCGTTTTGTCGTCTTTCATAGATTTTGGCGTTCAAGACGTGGACACATTTACGTTGGATGAAAGTACGTGAGCAACACTTCAATATTGTGTAGAACCTATCCCATGGTTTACTCCTACCTTAAACTTCCCGGTAGATTTCCTAGTGTGGCGCTGACAGTTTGAATACCATGTTTGTTGTAATTTTGGTTTTCACAGAGTTTATTATACTGTAATTCATAGCCGCTCTATGTACGGTACACTTCAGAATAAGGGAACAAGCGCATGACAGTTTCAAACATTGACAGCTCTACCTTAACATTCTAGTATTTACGAAATATTACTTCACTAATCTATAACAGTATTGTGTCTCTGATTTCCCATAGGCTACTACTTAAATGGAAGCACTTAGGTCTATAGTCTACAAATTTAATGAATTACTATCAACATTAAGGTCGCCTCCATAGCGTAGCGGTCAGCATGGTTAGCTGCCGCCCCGGAGGTCCTGGGTTCGATTCCCGGCTCTGCCACGAAATTTGAAAAGTGGTATGAGGACTGGAACGGGGTCTACTCAGCCTCGGGTGGTCCAAATGAGTAGAGGGGGTTCGATTCCCACCTCAGCCATCCTCGAAGTGGTTTTCCGTGGTTTCCCACTTCGTCTTCGGGCAAATGCCGGGATGGTACTGCCCCCGTAATTGAATTATATAGAGACCACGGTGGCTATATTTGAAATTATAATTAGAGTTATGGCTGTCATAGTTATGACGTGGGTAGTCATGACGTAAGCACGGATGACGAAAATGTTATGCCAGCAGGCTACTTGAGCTGAGATTCTCAGTGACGTCAGCTTTTAGTCCAGAATGTTCCAAGATTTACGACGCAGTCGCAGGAAACGAGGAATTCTGCTGAGGAAGAAACTATGCTATTGGAGGAGAGGCTTGAACCAATGAACGATAGTTTAAAGGAAGACGGAGATTGCTGAAACTATGGTAGTTTTATTACTTTTGGAATGCAGAATTGTGGAAATCCATTTGCAGTAGAAGCATTGATTTGGAATTTTGGTGAAATTTATTTTCAGTTTTTGAATTTTGAAAATCCGTCATGTATTAACGAAGTTGGAAGTTTTAGCGATGACGCAGTATCACGCTTTGGAAGGGATGGAAACGCCCCTCGAGAAGTTAATAAAAGGGCTTGCGCAGAAGAGAGGAGCCTCTTTCGTTCTCTGATCATTCTGAGATCTCATGCTCAGATCATCGAAGTATATTTGTGAAAGTTCTTTTCTTATACATTCATTATAGTGAGACGTCGAAGTGAACAGCAGGGAAAAGAATCGTCTTTATAACGCGTGGCGAAGCCACTATATTAACGAGATCCAAGTCAAACTAGGTGAAGTTGAAACGGACCTTAGAAAGCTTCTACAAGTTTAGCTTCGAACAGTTAGCGGTCACCGATAAGCCAATTGTATTGTGCTGTGCTACATGCAGTTATAGAGAAAAGCTGAACAATTTCGACCGATTAGTTTAAAAGATATTAGCAGTTTTATACGACTGGCAAAAGTGATTATCTCGCCACAAGAGAAGCACTTTTGTTTAGCCAGAATCAACGCAAGGCTGACGCTGCGAGTGGAGTAGAAAGACTTCAGATTGCTTGGTTACAGAACGATACAGTATAATGGAGCAATTGAATACGGCAGTTTGTTCTTCTAACACTACAACCGAAGAGCAAATGGAAGGCTAAGAGGGCTTATTGCAATTGGGACATACTTCAACGGAGTAAGATAGCGACATGGAACTTCGCTAATTGCTATTCCACACAAGCGAACATGCGGTGAATACCATCTACACCCATGTTTCGTAATTAAAGGCTGAATACCATCGAACAGCCATAGAAACAATTTCATACTCTGAATATGAATAATTTCTTCGGAAATTTCTACAAAACTTCATGACGATTGTCTACTGGAACTTCAGGGAATTTTTCAAGAGAGGTCAGGGATATCCCGACTCACAAAGAAGATTATTGCCGGAAGGATGTCTATTCGTCTTCGAGGAGCAGAGCGATTCACGGAGAAGGAAGCAGTTCGATTCTCCGAGGGTGCTATTTCCTATTTCGAGGATGGAGCTCAACTTTAACGTGGTGAAATGGATCCATCAGCAGTCTTCTTTGGGGAATTTTCCTCTGGAACGTCAATCGGCAGATAAGGTAGTCGTGAATGTTTATTGTATTTGAGTTTACTAATAATGTTTGAGCAACCATTTTTCCCATATTTTTATCCTCATGTATTTTGCCCTATTTTCTTGTTGAGATTCTTATTCTCAGTACACCTTGATGAGTTTTGCATTTTTCGACGATTTATTAAGATATTGTTATGTCATGGGCATAGTTAACGATTTTGAATCAGTTGAGACTGATATTTAGAATATTCAGTAATTAATATTTTTTTGTAGTCACGATTTGACTGTAAGTTAATGATTTTTATGGCAGATTTAAATTCAGACAGCGTGTCATTTTATTAAAGTAATTCTACCCCAGTTTAATTACTTTGACCAATTTTCTGTCATCATCAAGAAGGAAGAACATTTAAATGATTTTAGAGCGTTAAAATCTCTTACGTTGTCGACGATCTTGGAAATACTAGTCGTTATTTGTATTGATTGCAACACAGACATTTATCGTCAGTTATGAATGAACATTGCATTATAGACACTTTTGTGAAAGAGTAACTTTAATAATGAATTATTGAATGCATTAAAGTCAAGTACTTTTGTTAGGAGTTTTTCTCAATTAGAGAATTATATAACGATGTTTGCATTCCCCAGTCTAATTGGATTCTATTCGACTACTTTGCATTTTAGTCGCACTTTATTTGAAGATAGTATTTTCATACTACAATTTCTTTTAAGATGTTAATCTTAAATTTTGATAGACCAGACAGGCGTATATAAGCGTATTCACTATTAAATTTGTTTGTGATTGGCAAGTTTTGACTTCATTTCAGTTCATGAATGAAATCCACGAAGGTTATAGAAAAGCAGTTTTGAAACAATTAATGATTATAAAAATTTTAAGTGGAACTATGAATGTATAATCGCTAGTGCAGCGCGTGTTGAAAGTCGCTGAGGTATAATGCCCTTGAATATGAAGGAAGTTCCCACAGGAATAAATGTTAAAGAATTATTTGTGGAAGTTTTGTAAGTTATGTGGAAGTTTTTAAATGCCATATAGATTAATATATGATGATTTTGGGCATATTTTTAATGCAGATTGTGCATTAACTTGTTAGCGAAGGATTTTCCGCTGGAGTAAGATTGTCATAGTTCGTTGAAAATTAATCAAGTGATTTACTGTTATAATTAACTCGAGTTTTGAAAGAATTTGAGATAAGATTTTGAATGAAGGTTGCCGTCACAAATCATTATTAAAAACTTTATTAAACCAGATTGTGACATTAACATGTATAACTAACCTTCATTGGTCGATTATATTAAACAGGATTATAAAATTATCAACCGAATGAACATGTGGCTAATGTATTTATTAAATTAATAATTTAAACAATTTAAATGTTAATATTGTAAATAATTGCTGTAAATATTTTTGAAAATAATGTAGAACGAGAGTGATGTTAAAGGCGTGCTTATAATATTTTTATTGTCTTTGACAAATATTATAAACAATTTCTAATTGTTATAAATAATTTATGTGATTTTGTTATAAACATTTAAGAGCTAATTAAACATTTGGATTGAAGTTAACAAGTTTAAGAAATTAATATAATGATCCAATAGGATGTGTGCAAAGTACTTGAAAGATTTGCGTAAATAATGTGAGTTGTCTTGCAGGCTGTATTCTTACGTAACTTAGCACGTGAGAAGGGAGTGCATTTGACCAGTATGCAACAGGCTGGAAGGTAGCCCGCAGCTGTGCCAACATATGGTTCTCAGGGAGTGAGGTCGTACACACTCCGGCCTTGCGACTATAAATACCATTGCCATGTTTATTAAAAGGAAACCAAATGCTCTATATATGTCACACCCTGACGTCCTTTTCCAATCCAATAGTGTTATGAATATTACGTTATTTGGAGCTCGTGGGAGCTAAAATGTTTTACATCATGTTGTATGATAATTTTGCAAGTCCTACTGGAGGACGTAGTCAGATTGACTTGGGCTACTGATAGCCACGTTGTTTTTGTTGTGTTAGTAAAATCATACCCTTTATTAGAAATAAAGCTTTTGTACAGTTCAAAGTTCTCGTCTTCGTTCTGGTTCATTTTTAAATGTCATGGTGGAGGTTATTGTGTGAACAGACTTTTAGTGATCCTGTTGTCAACTCAAACCCCGAGATAATTAAGAGGTAAGTAACGGTAAGTATGAACCCCCGTCTATTTTGGTGTGTTCCACAATGATTTCCTGTGAACTTCTGTGCTCTTATCTCGATAGTATCTGTCAGTGCCATTTTTATTGATGTAACTGTGCCGGTGCGATTGATAATTGGCAATCCGATTGAGGGGGCGGATATCTGACAGCCTACTATCCAGGTAAACGGGTACAGAAAGATTGGCGCCCAACGTGGGGATGAGTCAACAGAAAGATTGACCCTAATACGTTGGGGCGCGAATTCGACAAAACTGGATCACCAGGTTGAACAATAGAAAGATTCGCACCTAAAACTTTGGGTTCGATTAGACTCAAATAAAGAGGTTGATTCTTTGTTAGATGTCTAGGCCAATTGTAGTATTTGAGAGTGTGATTATATAGGAATTAAATGTTGTATTGTATTAGGAAAATTACACTCAGAAAAGATCAGATCTTATACAACTTGAGAAAGGTTAAATAGGCTGGAAACTTAGAAAAATCGCCTATAATCTGGAATCTTATTTTATTTGACCGGCTTATGACATTTTAGTCATGTTAAAGATAAAATTAAATTATTTGGTTTGTAAATGTAAATTATTTGTGTTAGGATATTTTAAAATGAGCCAGAGAAATTTGAACATGTGCTTGAGTTTGTTTCAACATGATGTATCTTCGAATATTAACTATAAGGTAGTGATAAGTTAGATTTAAGACAGAAAATTGATCAAAATTATATATATGGTGAAAAGTGTTGCTCAAATGTTGTTATTTTGCTCTTTTGATGTATGTCCCTACAGCAATCCATTTTTGAATAATATTGTAATGGCAGATGAAAGTATGAGGTTGATGTTAGAAGAATTGAAAGCTAGCATGAATGAAAGTGCGAGGGAGATGTCTGCTAATTTGAAAGCAAGCATGACTAGTAGTATGAAGCAGATGCTGAATGAAAGCATGAAGGAGAATGTTAGTAATTTGTCTGCTAATTTGAATGCAAGAATGGAGGAGAATGCTAGTAATTTAAATGCAAGAATGGAGGAGAATGCTAGTAATTTGAAAGCTAGTATGGGTGAAAGTTTGAAGGGTATCCAAACTAGTGCTGCTAATTTGGAGAATAATATGTCGCGTTTACAGATTAATACCCTAGGAATTGAAAATACTGTAAGTGACATCCGCACAAATGTGTCCGATGTTAAAAATGATGTGTCTAAGGTACAGAGAGACCTTACAATGTTAAATCTAGATGTAGCTAATGTCCGAGGGGATATTTCTTGTGCTAGAGCCGAAGTAGTTGTTGTCAAAAACGATGTAGCGACTGTCCAAGACAAGGTCGAGGAAGTCCAAAAAGAAATTCAAAAAGCTAGAACTGATGTATCCAATGTTCAGGTAGACATTAATAACGTTCGTGCGGATATAACTGAGGTGCAAAGTGACATAACTAAGATTCAGGTAGAGGTCAACACAGTTTTCGTAGATATCACTAAAGTCCAAACTGATGTAAATAAAGTCAGGGAAGAAATCGAAAACTCAAAAACTCTTTGTACGCGTAATATAACTGCATTAGCGACTAGGTTAGTCGATGAATCGGTTAGAACAACAACGTCTTTAGCAGAGTTGAAGTATGACGTAGAGGTCATGAGAACACAGGTATTAGACCACAATAGAGTATTAAAAGAGGATATCGAAGCAGACATAGCCGAAATGTTAACAGCAAACGTAGCGGTATGGAAAGACGAGTGGAATAAGTCAAGTGGGGAACATGTAACCCAAATTCAGGAAAGGATTGAAAGAAAACTTGCCAGTACGCAGATAGAAATTAACAATGAAGTAGTACAGATTAGGAAAGATTTAAGCGTCAGGATAAATTCGTTATCCGAAAAACAAGTTGACGATAGAACACAACTAGATCAGGATATGCAAACTTTAAAATCTACATTAGAGGAACAGATGCATAAAGTTGTCTCGGATGTAAATGAAACGACGAGTAAACTGAAAAATTTGAAGTTAGGAGAGGCTAGTTTAATGGAGAACTACAAAGAAGAGATAGTCAAGAAAGTCTTAACAGAAATCACCGACAAGGATACAGAAGGCTTAGCTTGCGAATTGAATAGGAAGTATACCAGAAGATGTCACCTAGAGCCAGAAGAAAGAGACGTGACTCCTGAAGAACGTGTATCCAGATTCAGAGAGGAGGATGACGAGAGGAATATGGAACCTGAGTGGAATTATCGAGATACTGGGAAAAACTATCCGGATTCATATCCGAGGAACGTGACGGTCATCAGGAATTTCGAAGACAAACCACAAAAATTCAGTAACACTGATAGTTTGACACCTATAGAGTATGTAAGGAATCTCAAAGATTATTTCATCGAAGCTCACATTCCCAGAGAGAGAGAGATGAAGATAGTAGAGAGATATCTGATTGGAGGACCCCTTGAATGGTTTCGCGCATTTAGATACACATTCAGTAACTTTGACGAGTTTGCAGAGGCATTAATCAAACGATTTTGGTCCATAGAAGCGCAGAATTCGTTAAGAGCGGAGGTGTATTCAAGAAAATACTCAGGTACTCTTCCAACGAGGTACGCTGATTTCTTTACGAGCCAGTTGTCCCGCTTGAGATTTTTGCAACCCCCATTGTCCACGGAGCAACTAATAGATGCGATTTCTCGTATGCTGCCAGTTGAGGTGAGAAGACTTATAATTTCGTCCAACATCAGGGATTTATCCAGCATGGATGGATTACTAAGAAGGTTAGACTACACAAGTCCAATGCCTAACGTAGTCCAGAAAGGTCAAAGGCAGGAGTTTAAAGAAATCAATACGGTATACATGGACCAAGTCCAACAAACTGACAAGCCAGAGCAGGAGAAAACTGACAATGTAGTCCTCACAGGAATAATCAGTTTAGAAATTACAGATCACAAGGTTACCGACCGTATCAACAGAGAAGAGGTTGGAACTACAACCGAGGAAACTACAATGGAAGAGGCAGATATTATAACAATAATGGGTATAACCGTAACTATAATAGGAATAACCAAAACCAAAATAGAAACCAGAATACTCTAAGTCAGGTTATGACACCTGATCAGTATCAGCAAAGAGAGAAGGAAAGCCAGCAATACTTAAAAGAATTAAGGGATAAAGAAGCTGACAATCAAAAGAAAAGGCAGGATGTTGTAATCGATCCTGGTCCTTCTACGAGCCAGCAGAACTTAGAAAATAGAAATACTGGTCAGAAGAGAAAGTAGAGAGGAAAGAATACATTAACCACACACAACCCAGAGTAGAAGAAATTTATGATTAAGGAACATAGAGGAAATATCATACTAGAGTAAGCCACTAATAATTCAATTTCGTGTTCAAGAGAGTTGAGAGACTTGTAACATTGAGTTTAAAAACAATTTGCAACTGTTTTTAAAACGTGGTGAGAGGAGAATGCCCCCGTAATTGAATTATATAGAGACCACGGTGGCTATATTTGAAATTATAATTAGAGTTATGGCTGTCATAGTTATGACGTGGGTAGTCATGACGTAAGCACGGATGACGAAAATGTTATGCCAGCAGGCTACTTGAGCTGAGATTCTCAGTGACGTCAGCTTTTAGTCCAGAATGTTCCAAGATTTACGACGCAGTCGCAGGAAACGAGGAATTCTGCTGAGGAAGAAACTATGCTATTGGAGGAGAGGCTTGAACCAATGAACGATAGTTTAAAGGAAGACGGAGATTGCTGAAACTATGGTAGTTTTATTACTTTTGGAATGCAGAATTGTGGAAATCCATTTGCAGTAGAAGCATTGATTTGGAATTTTGGTGAAATTTATTTTCAGTTTTTGAATTTTGAAAATCCGTCATGTATTAACGAAGTTGGAAGTTTTAGCGATGACGCAGTATCACGCTTTGGAAGGGATGGAAACGCCCCTCGAGAAGTTAATAAAAGGGCTTGCGCAGAAGAGAGGAGCCTCTTTCGTTCTCTGATCATTCTGAGATCTCATGCTCAGATCATCGAAGTATATTTGTGAAAGTTCATTTCTTATACATTCATTATAGTGAGACGTCGAAGTGAACAGCAGTGAAAAGAATCGTCTTTATAACGCGTGGCGAAGCCACTATATTAACGAGATCCAAGTCAAACTAGGTGAAGTTGAAACGGACCTTAGAAAGCTTCTACAAGTTTAGCTTCGAACAGTTAGCGGTCACCGATAAGCCAATTGTATTGTGCTGTGCTACATGCAGTTATAGAGAAAAGCTGAACAATTTCGACCGATTAGTTTAAAAGATATTAGCAGTTTTATACGACTGGCAAAAGTGATTATCTCGCCACAAGAGAAGCACTTTTGTTTAGCCAGAATCAACGCAAGGCTGACGCTGCGAGTGGAGTAGAAAGACTTCAGATTGCTTGGTTACAGAACGATACAGTATAATGGAGCAATTGAATACGGCAGTTTGTTCTTCTAACACTACAACCGAAGAGCAAATGGAAGGCTAAGAGGGCTTATTGCAATTGGGACATACTTCAACGGAGTAAGATAGCGACATGGAACTTCGCTAATTGCTATTCCACACAAGCGAACATGCGGTGAATACCATCTACACCCATGTTTCGTAATTAAAGGCTGAATACCATCGAACAGCCATAGAAACAATTTCATACTCTGAATATGAATAATTTCTTCGGAAATTTCTACAAAACTTCATGACGATTGTCTACTGGAACTTCAGGGAATTTTTCAAGAGAGGTCAGGGATATCCCGACTCACAAAGAAGATTATTGCCGGAAGGATGTCTATTCGTCTTCGAGGAGCAGAGCGATTCACGGAGAAGGAAGCAGTTCGATTCTCCGAGGGTGCTATTTCCTATTTCGAGGATGGAGCTCAACTTTAACGTGGTGAAATGGATCCATCAGCAGTCTTCTTTGGGGAATTTTCCTCTGGAACGTCAATCGGCAGATAAGGTAGTCGTGAATGTTTATTGTATTTGAGTTTACTAATAATGTTTGAGCAACCATTTTTCCCATATTTTTATCCTCATGTATTTTGCCCTATTTTCTTGTTGAGATTCTTATTCTCAGTACACCTTGATGAGTTTTGCATTTTTCGACGATTTATTAAGATATTGTTATGTCATGGGCATAGTTAACGATTTTGAATCAGTTGAGACTGATATTTAGAATATTCAGTAATTAATATTTTTTTGTAGTCACGATTTGACTGTAAGTTAATGATTTTTATGGCAGATTTAAATTCAGACAGCGTGTCATTTTATTAAAGTAATTCTACCCCAGTTTAATTACTTTGACCAATTTTCTGTCATCATCAAGAAGGAAGAACATTTAAATGATTTTAGAGCGTTAAAATCTCTTACGTTGTCGACGATCTTGGAAATACTAGTCGTTATTTGTATTGATTGCAACACAGACATTTATCGTCAGTTATGAATGAACATTGCATTATAGACACTTTTGTGAAAGAGTAACTTTAATAATGAATTATTGAATGCATTAAAGTCAAGTACTTTTGTTAGGAGTTTTTCTCAATTAGAGAATTATATAACGATGTTTGCATTCCCCAGTCTAATTGGATTCTATTCGACTACTTTGCATTTTAGTCGCACTTTATTTGAAGATAGTATTTTCATACTACAATTTCTTTTAAGATGTTAATCTTAAATTTTGATAGACCAGACAGGCGTATATAAGCGTATTCACTATTAAATTTGTTTGTGATTGGCAAGTTTTGACTTCATTTCAGTTCATGAATGAAATCCACGAAGGTTATAGAAAAGCAGTTTTGAAACAATTAATGATTATAAAAATTTTAAGTGGAACTATGAATGTATAATCGCTAGTGCAGCGCGTGTTGAAAGTCGCTGAGGTATAATGCCCTTGAATATGAAGGAAGTTCCCACAGGAATAAATGTTAAAGAATTATTTGTGGAAGTTTTGTAAGTTATGTGGAAGTTTTTAAATGCCATATAGATTAATATATGATGATTTTGGGCATATTTTTAATGCAGAATGTGCATTAACTTGTTAGCGAAGGATTTTCCGCTGGAGTAAGATTGTCATAGTTCGTTGAAAATTAATCAAGTGATTTACTGTTATAATTAACTCGAGTTTTGAAAGAATTTGAGATAAGATTTTGAATGAAGGTTGCCGTCACAAATCATTATTAAAAACTTTATTAAACCAGATTGTGACATTAACATGTATAACTAACCTTCATTGGTCGATTATATTAAACAGGATTATAAAATTATCAACCGAATGAACATGTGGCTAATGTATTTATTAAATTAATAATTTAAACAATTTAAATGTTAATATTGTAAATAATTGCTGTAAATATTTTTGAAAATAATGTAGAACGAGAGTGATGTTAAAGGCGTGCTTATAATATTTTTATTGTCTTTGACAAATATTATAAACAATTTCTAATTGTTATAAATAATTTATGTGATTTTGTTATAAACATTTAAGAGCTAATTAAACATTTGGATTGAAGTTAACAAGTTTAAGAAATTAATATAATGATCCAATAGGATGTGTGCAAAGTACTTGAAAGATTTGCGTAAATAATGTGAGTTGTCTTGTAGGACATTTAAAA
The DNA here is from genome assembly GCA_946902985.2 of Meconema thalassinum. Taxonomy (NCBI): domain Eukaryota; kingdom Metazoa; phylum Arthropoda; class Insecta; order Orthoptera; family Tettigoniidae; genus Meconema; species Meconema thalassinum. Next base: position 1,509,513,357 of record OX336388.2, read on the forward strand.
GCTTGAGAGTGCAGGCTGTATTCTTACGTAACTTAGCACGTGAGAAGGGAGTGCATTTGACCAGTATGCAACAGGCTGGAAGGTAGCCCGCAGCTGTGCCAACATATGGTTCTCAGGGAGTGAGGTCGTACACACTCTGGCCTTGCGACTATAAATACCATTGCCATGTTTATTAAAAGGAAACCAAATGCTCTATATATGTCACACCCTGACGTCCTTTTCCAATCCAATAGTGTTATGAATATTACGTTATTTGGAGCTCGTGGGAGCTAAAATGTTTTACATCATGTTGTATGATAATTTTGCAAGTCCTACTGGAGGACGTAGTCAGATTGACTTGGGCTACTGATAGCCACGTTGTTTTTGTTGTGTTAGTAAAATCATACCCTTTATTAGAAATAAAGCTTTTGTACAGTTCAAAGTTCTCGTCTTCGTTCTGGTTCATTTTTAAATGTCATGGTGGAGGTTATTGTGTGAACAGACTTTTAGTGATCCTGTTGTCAACTCAAACCCCGAGATAATTAAGAGGTAAGTAACGGTAAGTATGAACCCCCGTCTATTTTGGTGTGTTCCACAATGATTTCCTGTGAACTTCTGTGCTCTTATCTCGATAGTATCTGTCAGTGCCATTTTTATTGATGTAACTGTGCCGGTGCGATTGATAATTGGCAATCCGATTGAGGGGGCGGATATCTGACAGCCTACTATCCAGGTAAACGGGGACAGTACCTACTGTAAGGCCACGGCCGCCTCCTTCCCAATTCCTAGCCTATCCATCCCAATCTTCCATCCCTTCCCATCCCTCATGAGGCCCCTGTTCGCTTTGCAGGTGAGGCCGCCTGGGCGAAGTGCTGATCACACCTCCCCAGTTGTATCCAACCCGACCAGATGTTCCAAGCTCCAGGACATTGCCCATAGAGGCGGTAGTGGTGAGTTCCCTCGCTGAGTCCGTGGGAACCACCAACCTAGAGGGTAAATTGACTAAATAAAAAATAAAAAACTATCAACATTATATTTCCAGTAATCACTGACCATGCAAACGCCGCTAAATTTTTCATTAAATAATTTACAAGCCACTGGTCTTCCTCTCTAACATTCTGACTGCGGCGTAGCCGTGCGCGTTAAATCACTTACCATGGCCGCGATGGGAATCTTCAGCAAATCTGGAAATTGGAGGTTCGAATCCTGGTGCTGACAGAGGCTACTCTGAGTGTGGTCTTCCCCGGGAATTTCAATGTTCTCTCCAGGCAAATACCGGAATAGTATCTTATTTCAAATCTCGGGGCACCTTCCCCTTCCTCGACCTTACACACACCACTAGAGTCATCAGAGAAACACAGTTACAGACAAAATCAATCTACAACCAAGTACATGAGGCTAATAACCAGTATGTCCAAACACCCTGAAATTAAATAATAATAATAATAATAATAATAATAATGGTAATAATAATAATTACAAATTTCCTTTCAAAAGACAGAAGTAATGTCGAACATCAAGGATGATACAGCACAACTAAACACCAAATATGGAACGATAAACCGTGTTAATAAATTTAAATATCTTGGGGAATGGATCCAGCAAAATGGCCTTGACAAGGAAGCCATAGAAGCAAGAATCAAGAAAATGGAAGTCGCTTTTCAAACCACCCGCAACATATATAACAAAAAGTGCTTTTCTATGAACACAAAAATTCGTCACTACAACACTGTCATCAAACCAGTACCGCTATATGCATCTGAATGCCTTATCCTATCCGAGAAATGTTTGCTCGCGAAGTTAGAGAGAAAAGAAAGAAAGATCCTACACATCATACTTGGCCCAGACTACAAAAATGGCATCTACATCAGAAAATCCAGGCAAGAAATTTACTCGAGGATAGAGAAAATCACAGACACAATGCGAAAACGCAGAGTTTGCTTCTGCGGTCATATGCGACGGATGATCGATTCCCGATGGACGAAACGTATCTTCAGTATATTCGACTCAAAACCAAAAACGACAATGCCATGGTATGTTAACGTCCAGAAAGATCTGAAAGAAATGGGGATACGAGCAGAAGATGCACAAGACCGAAATCTTTATAGAGCAGCCATCAAGACGTTTGGGACTTTCCGGGACGAAAAACGGACAACTGGTGCGAAATGGACAGAGGAACGTCGTGCTAAACACAGTGAGCTCATGAAGGCAATGTGGATCAAGCAAAAAATGAGCAAATGCCAGAATGTAAAATGAGGCTTATCGTGGTCCCTAGTTGGCCGATTAGCGAAATTGAATGAATGAATGAATGAATTATTATTATAACAGTACTTAATATTTTAACAATTGTTACAAAATTATTCACTTTTCAATACAAATTTTTAAAACAAGGACTTATGTTCTCATTCGACGATAATGATTCGGTTTATCATAAACCATCTTCAGCCATAGCAATTTCAAGTAGGCCTATAGCCTACACTGTATAGTGCAAGTCATACTAGCACAATTAAACATAAAAATATAGGATGAGATGTCCTAAAATTCATAAAAACCAATACATTTGATATTAAGATCTAAAATGATTTAAAAATTCTTGGTTGGTTCCTCAGTTTAGGGGCTGCGACAACGCGGTACATTGGATGTGTGTAGAATCTGTCTCATAATCGGTGTTTATTGTGATGGCTGTATTAGTTTGTGTTATCTGTAATTCAGGTAAGGACTGCAGATGATCATTGTCAAGTAGTCCCTACTTTAGGTACCAAATGCTTCCATCAACGACACCTAGCTGTGAACGTGGCTACTAGATGCCACTACAATCGGCACCTGGTGGCGAACGTTGCAACTCTTACAGCGTAATCAAATCTAACCTACAAATTTAGCTTCACACAATATTGTAGTTAGTGGAAGATTCTTTTACATGCCATAACTCTATGACATGGGCCCGCAGGCTTTACTTCCTTTCCGAAGGAAGGCTTACTGAGGGATTTTAACGCTCTTAAAAAATCCGACGACTTCGGCCGGGTTTGAACCCGCGATCTTGGGCATACAAGCTCAGCATGCTACTAACCACGCCACCGACGCCGACTTAAAAAATCTGAACACATGATTGAGGAATTGTAATTCGTCTTTATCAAACTTGGTGTCTTTAATGTTTTAATGTTTAATTGTACTAGTATGACATGCACTATACGGTGTATAATTGGAATTGCTATTGTTGAAGAAGGTTTATGATAAACCGAAACTTGTAACCTTCGAATGAGATTTTGTATTGAAAAGTGGATAAATTGGTAACAATATTGTTAATAATGCAATACGGAAAACTAAACAATGACAGTAGTCAAAGCTATACTTAATATTTTATCGTCAAATGACCTCTCAAATACACTAAATCGGGTTATTTCCAATCGATCTCTTCTTCGCTTTTATTGAAGTTGAAAGAGAATAGTGGCATTCTTTAAAAATTTTGCTTAAAATGTTTGGTACTTTTAAGTATCCTGAGTTACGTCTGTTGCGTAAGCTGTTTATGAACACAGTACTAAACCTACCGGGTGAGTAAGCCGTGGTTGTTATGGCGTGGCTGCAGAAAGTTGCTACATCCGGGAGGCGAGGAGGTTCGAAAACCCCCACCGGCAACTTTGAAGAAAGTTTTCTGTGGTATCCCATCTTCCTTCCAGGAGGCAAATGCCCGGTTTGGTCCCTAACTAAAGGCCACAGCTGCTACCTTCCAATTCCCAATCCGAATCACACTTTCCTCCCCAGACACTACTCCACACGTGACGGTACTTGTAGCTCACCCCATGGGTGCCCGCATAGAAGCAGCTACTAACTCTGACGAACCAAGCATGTCCTCGGACACTCCCGGCAATAATAGCCATACGCTCAAAATAAGAAAAGAAGTAGGCTACTAAAGCTTACAGTTGACAGTTGGTAATTGTTATACTGATTTATTTCAAAATATGAAATATTACTGTATAGACTCAATTCAATATAGACAACTATCAGAAAGATATCTATAATTAATTCATTTAATTTAATATGCAAATGCCTTGTAATATAGACTATGTATTAATTCACAGCAGAAATGTGGGACTACAAACATACTCCAACTTTGGTCTTTCCTTACAGTTCTTGTCTTTGGCCCATCCTTCCATAACTAATATTTCTGTTCCTAGAGGCCTTGATATGTGCCCTGCAACCTATCTCTTCTCTTAATTAATACTTATCAGAACCATCTCACCTCCTCCTACTCGTCTTAATACATCTACGTTTGATACTCAATCCACCCATCTAATCTCAAGTAACACATTTCCAGAGTAGTTAAAAGGGACGTAAAACAAATAACATTATTATTATTATTATTATTATCCAATTCTTCTATTATTATTGCCTTTTCTGCTGCAACTACAGTCCAAATTTTACTTCCATAGAACAGCATCCTCCAGACAAAGGATTTCGAAAATGACTTTGCAAACCTATTTATTTTCTGTAGAAAAACTTTCCTTTCCAGTTCGTCATTATTGTTTTAAGGGGCAGAACAGTGAGATCATCTGCCCCTAAATTGCCTGTACTAAGCCAACTTTTATATCCTCCTTGCCTCGTTCATCAAGTTTATTTCGCTTCCCAAATAGCTAAATGAATCTGCTTCCTTTAGTTTTTAAACTGACAATTGAACGTCAATAGGGTTTATTGATTTCATTCGAGTGCATTCCATTACTTTTGGCTTACATCGATTGATTTTCATCATGAAAAATTTCCTCATGAATGTTTCCATACCATTAGAGACTTATTCAACTCCTTCGGGGGGGGGGGTGATGGAGACGCAGTGGTCAAGCTGTTTGCCTCTCACCAAGGTAGACCGGGTTCGATTTCTCGTCAATAAATGTGAGATTTTCGAAGTGAAATGCCTTGTCCTGTGGTTCGGATTGCTTGTAGAAGAGAGGTCCAGTGGCCCATGATCGCGAGATTAACGGTCACGTAAAACTAGAAGCTTCCTTCCTTCAAATCCTACTAATGAATTGTTGTTATAAACTATTTTGGGGCTTTGCAATATCCTGGACATATCACAGTGATGTCTGCACTAGTGTGTGTAAGTGTAATTAAGTTAGGATTTTGGTAGGAAGCGGTCGGCACCATAAGTTAGGTACCATCCTGGCATTTGCCTGGAGTACAAGTGGTAAACCACTTCCAGGATGGCTTAGGTACGAATCAAACCCACCTCTTCTCAGTTTTGCCTCACGAGGCTCAGTGTACCCCGTCCCAGCCGTCAGACCAGAGTGAAATATCTTGGCAAAGCCAAGAGTCGAAGATTGGCCTCTGCGGTGACAGCCAAGAAAGCTCCTCTACGCAACGAGGCGGACTCTGATGAATTGACCAAACTGACAATGTCATCAGCAAATATTAGAGTTGAAATCATTTCACCTACTGTATACAAGTGGACATAAATTTGAAAAAAAAAACTGATTTCTAGCCTCCTTTCATATTTTGCAAAAAAATGGAAGTATACTTATGAGATCTACACAGGACCAAAAATTGTGTGTCTGTCAGAGTGTGTGTGTTTGTATGTCTGTCCTCCACTATCAATTGAAACAGGACGAAACCAAATTAAACGAAATTTGGTGCAGAGGTAGCACTAACAAGGGGCACCTCAGTGTCATGTTTTATATTGCCGGCATCTTTACCAAAACTTAATGGTGGACACTCAAATAGTAAAAACTTAAAATTAAGTTACGACCAAATTATTCATCAGATCTTTACCAAATTTGGTTAAGAAAAACATATCTTCACAAAGGACGCGTCTCACGCCCAAACTACATGGTCGTCCATCATCCGTACCATTTCTGGATGGCAGCCGTGTGAATCATGCATGCATTATAACTCGTAACTTAGAATCCACCAGTTCCGATTATCGAACCGAATCCTAAAGGACGTAGCTCGTTCGATATTTTAAGTTCATATTATAATATTATATAGTAGCAGTGACTTTAAAAAAGCTGAGCCGTCTTGGTTACAAGACAAGATGGCAGCTAATATCTTGTGTCAGACATATATTTCACTAGTTTGAGTATTGCATGGGATATAGCTTACTGATAGAAATAATATAAACGTTTTATGACATGTTTTGTAATAAAGATATACTGCACAGAAGAAATCGTTTAGTCAAAATCATTATTATTGCTAAGACGTTGTATGTAAGCAACTTCGGTGGAAATGTTTGGCTCTATGGTAAAGCGTTAGTCTTTTACCCATTCGGCCGAGGTTCAAAACCAGAGTTGCTTTTTGTTGCTTGAATTGTCTTATATTTATTGTTTTGTAATTTCTCAGACGTTATAAAATTAAGTGTTATATTGTGCATTTTACAATGGAAAATATATACTTAATTAAAACAACACCGGATCTGGACAATAGACATCTAGCAGCAACCAGATGAACTATGAGGGTGACAATCACGGCCAACTAGATGCGAGTCAATGTGAGTTGCTCTCTACACTGGCCTGGACATTTACAGTTGGAACAGTTGTAAGTGAAAAGTTTCCACTTATGGCCGCTAGAATGCACTCGGCCTATTAGGAATATCTTATGCGAATGTTTTCCGCCAGATGTCATGACAGTTCTATGTGGGACTCTATTGGTTTCCCTTCCGTTGGCATTCTATACGCATCGAATTTGAAGAGTGACAAATTGATAATACGATAAATTTCTATTTTATAGCGTTTGTAGCAGCCTATTTTCTGTTATTTGAAAATGTTATTTAAACTAAAAAACAAAACGATCCCTCATAGTACCTGTAGTCTATCTGTTGATGCTAGTTCAGGATAGGCTATCAATTAATACATTTATTGCAGCCATCGAAAATAAATAATGAACTTGTACACTAAAATTGCACTCTCGCGATTTGAATTGCATAGTCTTGATTGATTGTTTTCTTTTACTACAGAGCTCTAAGTGGTAGCGTTCACCTGCTTTTCCACATAGTTGGCATACACACGTCACTGTAGGGTGATGCAAAGATTTGTTAATACAATTAAGGTGGTGATAACCATGGACCGCCAGACGTGCAAACACATGCCTCAACTCAAAGTTGGATGTTGTCCATGTCCGGTCGATCATGTCTCCGGTTTGATAAAATCCTTGAGGTATGTCTTCTCTTTTCTTCTTCAATGAAATTAGTAGTTTTTACGAGGCTCTGGTGTTTGGTAGAGGTAAATAGTTTCTAAGGTCTTCAACCAAGAAATGAATAGTATACTCCTTGATAAAGACAAAGAGTTATAACTATACGCATACATTTAGTGTTCTTTGCTAAAAATCGTGTTTCTTCTTTGACTGAGGTGGAAATAATACGCTTATTCATTGCGAATAAATTAAATTATTTCACCTTGAACCTTTACTCCTGCATTACATTTCTCTCGCGTTTCCTTCATTGCTTGTTCAACGTAGCGTATACAAAAGCATGGCCGATATGTTGCAGCCATAACTCATATCTTTTTGAACATCATCCCTGCTCTCATGTCTTTCTGTCATCTAGTTTTTGAAGAGATTGTAGATAACCCTATAGTCCCTGTTCTTATCCCAATCCTTTTGAAAATGTCTAACGTTATGGAAAGCATATTCTAAGTCTACAAATGCCGTGAACTTTCTCTTATATATCCTAATCCTATTTTCCAAGATCAGTCTATAGCTTCCCTTCTTCCCACGGTTCTCCTACAACTGTAACAAACGGTGAAATCTACAATCGGTAAGTGAATCAATATCGCATGCTGCACCTTTTATTCTCATAAATCAATACCTTTCTAGTGAGATCTCTGTTTATACCTCAATATCACTGAACGCAGAGTTCATTCCTGGATAAACATGGGAACAAACTACTATTATATTGATATAGCATGCTGGGTAGGAATCGTGTCCGTGTAAACCCGAGGCTAGACGGAGGCCTGCAGTTTATTCTCCCACAGAGCTCGATAAAACGAGCTGTCGGTCACAGGCCCACGATCCGTTATTTAAGAGCAGCGTCAGCGTTCCTCAGGAGTTTCCCTTCGCCCTGTAGAAGTGCCGATGATCAATGGCGCGGGCTATGCATTTCTTACGAACCACTTGCTTAAGTGGCGAGATCACTCAGTCCAAGTATATGGGGCAAAGGTTTGAGAAGAAGTCATTCCCACATGCATGCAGTAACAAGAGTCATCACGTCGTTGTCGGGTTCATTAATACATTTCCCTTAGTTACATTGTTAGTTATGGTAGTTAAATGTTGTTTTAAGGGGCGTAACAGCGAGGTCATCGCCCCTAGAGAAGAGAGGATGGACATAGGACTGCATATATGGAGTAGTTGTGACTGATTTTAATAGAATTCTTCGACACGCTGGTCATTCAGCAACGTGTACTTAGATTCCTGTAGAATGTGTCTGATAACATGCGTTATCTTAGTTTTAATAAGAGTGTGTGTATTTTTTATTATTATTTGAGGCTTGGATTGCGAAGGAGATGGCCATGGTTTAAGTTAGGAACCATATCGTCATTTTCCTGGAGTAGAGGTAAAAAAAACATGGAAAATCACTTCCAGGATGACTGAGGAGAAAATCGAACACATCTCTTCTCATTTTCGCTTCACGAGGCCGAGTGAACTCTGTTTCAAACATCAGACCAGAATAAAATTTCTTGGAAGAGCCGGGAATCAAACCCGTAGATACCTCTGTGGTGACAACCAAGAGTAAGTGAACTCCTCCCATAAGCATCTCATCTAAATGTAGCGTTGGACACGGATACGGCCGAAGACGAATTTCGGGTCACCTCGTTGATACATGTTATCGGGTAGAAGGCATTCTGATGGTGATTATCTTGAAACTCATCACGAGCGACCATTTTCCAAGTGATCTATAATCCCTTGGGTTAAGAATTATTATGTAGGTGATGTCGAAGCTTTTGTAGCGTACGCTAATATTAACGATGTCAAAAGATATCAGCTGATGGTACATGTGTATCAGGATGCTGAACATTGAATGGACCATCGTTTGATAAGTCACCCTGACATGCAACCAGCGAATACTTCCTAGAAGATGAAGTTGAATAAACTAGACTACGTATTGTTAGGTATGGGAACCTATTCCCTTCACAAAATGAAGATTTCGGAAGTCCTGGACGCACACCTTTTTATATCATCCAATAGTATTTGTTTTAAAATATCAAGATGTTTCCAGAGAAGCGAGTACTGTAATTAGGCCCTAAAAGGTGCGTGGTATAGCTGATGTTAGTGCCGAGGATTTACCGGTAACCAAGAAGTCTTATTGAACGGAGACACCAACCAAAAAATCAATCAATCAACCAATGAATGAATGAATTAATTAGTTAATTAATTAACTAATCAATCAAAATGTTACTGCTAAATACCAATAGCCTATTAAAAAGTTAACCTAATTGGCCAAATGCTGAAACTCAATATCGAATAGTTAACGTTAATGGTCAATATTTCCTTCATATGAACTTCAGGATCTCCGTCGTGCTCTTCTGACTACACGTTATATCACACATAATATTGTGTTTGTCATCGGGACGTGGTGGTGCAGTGGTCAATATGCTTACCTCTCATCAAGGTGGACCAGGTTTGATTCCCGGTCAATGCATGTGAGACTTTCGAAGTAATAATGATCGTGTGGCCTCCGGAGAGGCCGAGTGCAGGTATTTCTAGTTGACGCCAATGGGCGACCTGCGCGCCGTAATGAGGATGAAGTGATGATGAAGACAGCACATACACCCAGTCCCCGAGCCACGGGAATTAACCCCAGAAAATTAAAATCCCCGATGTTTCGGCCGGGAATGAAACCCGGGTCACTTTGGGCCAAAGCCTAGCGTGCTAACCATTTAGCCATGGAGCCGGACACTTTCGAAGTGAAATATTACGTCCTGTGATTGGGATTCCACGGTAAAATGGAGGTCCCATGACTCATGATCACGAGATTAACGGTCACGTAAAAATACAAGCTTCCTTTTTTGTAATCACAATGTGGTCCTTTCATTGCGTAGTGGCTAGCATTCTTACCTGTCACTGCAGAGGCCTGGGTTTCATTCCCGGCTCTGCCAAGAAATTTAATTATGGTCTTAGAGCTGGAACGAGGTACATTTAGCCTGGTGAGGAAGAACTGAGAAGAGGCGGGTTCGATTCCTACCTCAACTATTCTGAAAGTGGTTTTCAGTGATTTCCCACTTCTATTCTAGGCAATTGCCGGGATGGTACTGCCCCCGTAATTGAATTATGTAGAGACCAAGGTGGCTATATTGAAATTATAAGGAGAGTGATGGCTGTCATAGTTATGACGTGGGTAGTCATGACGTAAGCACGGATGACGTAAATGTTATGCCAGCAAGCTACTTGAGCTGAGATTCTCAGTGACGTCAGCATTTAGTCGAGAATGTTACAAGATTTACGACGCAGTCGCAGGAAACGAGGAATTCTGCTGAGGAAGAAACTATGTTATTGGAGGGGAGGCTTGAACCAATCAACGATAGTTTAAAGGAAGACGGAGATTGCTGAAACTATGGTATTTTTATTACTTTTGGAATGCAGAATTGTGGAAATCCATTTGCAGTAAAGGCATTGATTTGGAATTTTGGTGAAATTTATTTTCAGTTTTTGAATTTTGAAAATCCGTCATGTATTAACGAAGTTGGAACTTTTAGCGATGACGCAGTATCACGCTTTGGAAGGGATGGAAACGCCCCTCGTGAAGTTCATAAAAGGGCTTGCGCAGAAGAGAGGAGCCTCTTTCATTCTCCGATCATTAGCAGATCTCATTCTCAGATCATCGAAGTATATTTGTGAAAGTTCTTTTCTTATACATTCATTATAGTGAGACGTCGAAGTGAACAGTAGTGAAAAGAGTCGACTTTATAACGCGTGGCGAAGCCACTATATTAACGAGATCCATGTCAAACTAGGTGAAGTTGAGACGGACCTTAAAACGCTTCTACAAGTTTAGCTTCGAACACTTAGCGGTCACCGATAAGCTGATTGTATTGTGCAGTGCTACATAAAGTAATTGAGAAAAGCTGAACAATTTCGACCGATTAGTTTGAAGGATATTAGCAGTTTTATACGACGAACAAAAGTGATTATCTCGCCACAAGAGAAACACTTTTGTATAGCCAGAATCAACGCCACTGCTAACGCTGCGAGTGGAATAGAAAGACTTCAGATTGCTTTGTTACACAACACTACAGTATAATGGAGCAATTTAATACGGCAGTTTGTTCTTATATGACTACGACCGAAGAGCAGATGGAAGGCTAAAGGACTTAATGCAATTGGGACATATTTCAACGGAGTGAGATAGCAACATGGAACTTCGCTAATTGCTATTCCACACAAACGAACATGCGGTGAATACCATCTACACCCATGTTTCGTGATTAAAGGCTGAATACCATCGAACAGCCATGAAAATGATTTCATACTCTTTCAATATGAATAATTTCTTCGGAAATTTCTACAAGACTTCATGGCGATTGTCTACTGGAACTTCAGGGAATTTTTCAAGAGAGGTCAGGGATATCCCGACTCACAAAGAAGATTATTGCCGGAAGGATGTCTATTCGTCTTCGAGGAGCAGAGCGATTCACGGAGAAGGAAGCAGTTCGATTCTCCGAGGGTGCTATTTCCCGTTTCGAGGATGGAGCTCAGCTGTAACTTGGTGAAATGGATCCATCAGCAGTCTTCTTTGGGGAATTTTCCTCTGGAACGTCAATCGGCAGATAAGGTAGTCGTGAACGTTTATTGTATTTGAGTTTATTAATAATGTTTGAGCAACCATTTTTCCCATATTTTTATCCTCATGTTTTTGCCCTATTTTCTTGTTGAGATTCCTATTCTCAGTACACCTTGATGAGTTATGCCTTTTTCGACGAGTTATTAAGACATTGTTATGTCATGGGCATAGTTAAAGATTTTGGATCAGTTGAGACTGATATTTGGATTTTTCAGTAATTAATATTTTTGTAGTCACGATTTGACTGTAAGTTAATGATTTTTATGGCAGATTTAAATTCAGACTGCGTGTCACTTTATTAAAGTAATTCTACCCCAGTTTAATTACTTTGACCAATTTTCTGTCATCATCAAGAAGGAAGAACGTTTAAATGATTTTAGAGCGTTAAAATCTCTTACGTTGTCGACGATCTTGGAAATACTAGTCGTTATTTGTATTGATTGCAACACAGACATTTATCGTCAGTTATGAATGAACATTGCATCATAGACACTTTTGTGAAAGATTAACTTTAATAATGAATTATTGAATGCAGCAAAGTCAAGAACTTTTGTTAGGAGTTTTTCTCAATTAGAGATTTATAGAACGATGTTTGCATTCCCCAGTCTAATTGGATTCTATTCGACTACTTTGCATTTTAGTCGCACTTTATTTGATGATATTATTTTCATACTACAATTTCTTTTAAGATGTTAATCTTAAATTTTGATAGACCAGACAGGCGTATATAAGCGTATTCACTATTAAATTTGTTTGTGATTGGCAAGTTTTGACTTCATTTCGGTTCATGAATGAAATCCACGAAGGTTAAATAAAAACAGTTTTGAAACAATTAATGATTATTAGAATTTTTAAGTGGAACTATAAATGTATAATCGCTAGTGCAGCGCGTGTTGAAAGTCGCTGATGTATAATGCCCTTGAATATGAAGGAAGTTCCCACAGGAATTAATGTTAAAGAATTATTTGTGGAAGTTTTGTAAGTTATGTGGAAGTTTTTAATGCCATATAGATTAATATATGATGAATTTTGGGCCTAATTTTAATGCAGTTTGTGCATTAACTTGTTAGCGAAGGATTTTCCGCTGGAGTAAGATTGTCATAGTTCGTTGAAAATTAATCAAGTGAATTTACTGTTATAATTAACACGAGTTTTGAAAGAATTTGTGATAAGATTTTGAATGAAGATTACCGTCACAAATAATTATTAAAACCTTTATTAAACCAGATTGTGACATAAACATGTATAACTAACCTTCATTGGTCGATTATATTAAACACGATTATAAAATTACCAACCGGATGAACATGTGGTTAATGTATTTCTTAAATTAATAATTTAAACAATTTAAATGTTAATATTGTAAATAATTGCTGTAAATATTTTTGAAAATAATGTGGAACGAGAGTGATGTTAAAGGCGTACTTATAATATTTTTATTGTCTTTGACAAATATTATAAACAATTTCTAATTGTTATAAATAATTTATGTGATTTTGTTATAAACATTTAAGAGCTAATTAAACATATGGATTGAACTTAACGAGTTGAAGGAATTAACATAATGATCCAATAGGATGTGAGCAAAGTACTTGAAAGATTTGCGTAAATAATGTGAGTTGTCTTGTAGACATTTAAAAGCTTGAGAGAGCAAGCTGTATTCTTACATAACGTAGCACGTGAGAAGGGAGTCTATTTGACCAGTATGCAACAGGGTAGCTCGCAGCTGTGCCAACATCTGGTTATCAGCGGGCTATGTCGTCCACACTCTGGCCTTGCGACTATAAATACCATTCTCATGTTTATTAAAAGGAAACCAAGTGCTCTATATATGTCACACCCTGACGTCCTTTTCCAATCCAATTATGTTATGAATATTACGTTATTTGGAGCTCATGAGAGCTAGTGTGTTCTATATCATGTTGTATGATAATTTTGCAAGTCCTACAGGAGGACGTAGTCATATTGACTTGGGCTACTGATAGCCACGTTTATTTTGTTGTGTTAGTAAAATCTTACCCTTTATTTGAAATAAAGCTTTTGTACAGTTCAAAGTTCTCGTCTTCGTTCTGGTTCATTTTTAAATGTCATGGTGGAGGTTATTGTGTGAACAGACTTTAGTGATCCTGTTGTCAACTCAATCCCCGAGATAATTAGGAGGTAAGTAACGGTAAGTATGAACCCCCGTCTATTTTGGTGTGTTCCACAATGATTTCCTGTGAACTTCTGTGCTCTTATCTCGATAGTATCTGTCAGTGCCATTTTCATTGATGTAACTGAGCCGGTGCGATTGATTGTTGGCAATCCGATTGAGGGGGCGGATATCTGACAGCCTACTATCCGGGTAAACGGGGACAGAAAGATTGGCGCACCTAAAACGTTGGGGCTCGATTCAACATAACTGGATTACCAGGTTGAACGCCAGTAAGAGTGGCAAACCTAAAACGTGAGGTTCGATTAGACTCAAATAAAGAGGTTGATTCTTTGTTAGATGTCTAGGCCAATTGTAGTATTTAAGAGTGTGATTATATAGGAATTAAATGTTGTATTGTATTAGGAAAATTACACTCAGAAAAGATCAGATCTTATACAACTTGAGAAAGGTTAAATAGGCTGGAAACTTAGGAAAATCGCCTATGATCCGGAATCTTATTTTATTTGACCGGCTTATGACATTTAGTCATGTTAAAGATAAAATTAAATTATTTGGATTGTAAATGTAAATTATTTGTGTTAGGATATTTTAAAATGAGCCAGGGAAATTTGAACATGTGCTTGAGTTTGTTTCAACATGAAGTATCTTCGAAGGTTAATTATAAGGTAGTTATAAGTTAGATTTAAGACAGAAAATTGATCAAATTTATATATGGTGAAAAGTGTTGCTCAAATGTTGTTATTTTGCTCTATTGATGTATGTCCCTACAGCAGTCTATTTTTGAATAATATTGTAATGGCAGATGAAAGTTTGAAGATGATGTTAGAGGAGATGTCTGCTAACTTGAAAGCTAGCATGAACAATAGTATGAAGCAGATGATGGAGGAGAATGCTAGTAATATGTCTGCTAATTTGAAAGCAAGCATGACTAGTAGTATGAAGCAGATGCTGAATGAAAGCATGAAGGAGAATAATAGTCGAATGGAGGAGAATTTGAAGGGTATTCAAACTAGTGCTGCTAATTTGGAGGATAATATGTCGCGTTTACAGATTAATACCCTAGAAATTGAGAATACTGTAAGTGACATCCGCACAAATGTGTCTGATGTTAAAAATGATGTGTCTAAGATACAGAAAGACCTTACAATGTTAAATCTAGATGTAGCTAATGTCCGAGGGGATATTTCTTGTGCTAGAGCCGAAGTAGTTGTTGTCAAAAATGATGTTGCGACTGTCCAAGACAAGGTCGAGGAAGTCCAAAAAGAAATTCAGAATGCTAGAACTGATGTATCCAATGTTCAGGTAGACATTAATAATATTCATTCGGATATAACTGAGGTGCAAAGTGACATAACTAAGATTCAGGTAGAGGTCAACACAGTTTTCGTAGATATTACTAAAGTCCAAACTGATGTAAATAAAGTCAGGGAAGAAATCGAAAACTCAAAAACTCTTTGTACGCGTAATATAACTGCATTAGCGACTAGACTATTCGATGAATCAGTTAGAACAACAACGTCTTTAGCAGAGTTGAAGTATGATGTAGAGGTCATGAGAACCCAGGTATTAGACCATAATCGATTATTAAAAGAGGATATCGAAGTAGACATAGCAGATATGTTAACAGCAAACGTAGCGGTATGGAAAGACGAGTGGAATAAGTCAAGTGGGGAACATGTAACCCAAATTCAGGATAGGATTGAAAGAAAACTTGCCAGTACGCAGATAGAAATTAACAATGAAGTAGTACAGATTAGGAAAGATTTAAGCGTCAGGATAAATTCGCTATCCGAAAAACAAGTTGACGATAGAACACAACTAGATCAGGATATGCAAACTTTAAAATCTACATTAGAGGAACAGATGCATAAAGTTGTCTCTGATGTAAATGAAACGACGAGTAAACTGCAAAATTTGAAGTTAGGAGAGGCTAGTTTAATGGAGAACTACAAAGAAGAGATAATCAAGAAAGTCTTAACAGAAATCACTGACAAGGATACAGAAGGCTTAGCTTGCAAATTGAATAGGAATTATACCAGAAGATGTAACCTAGATCCAGAAGAGAGAGACGTGACTCCTGAAGAACGTGTATCCAGATTCAGAGAGGAGGATGACGAGAGGAATATGGAACCTGAGTGGAACTACCGAGATAGTGGGAAATACTATCCGGATTCATATCCGAGGAACGTGACGGTCATCAGGAATTTCGAAGATAAACCGCAACAATTCAGTAACACTGATAGTTTGACACCTATAGAGTATGTAAGGAATCTCAAAGATTATTTCATCGAAGCTCACATTCCCAGAGAGAGAGAGATGAAGATAGTAGAGAGATATCTGATTGGAGGACCCCTCGAATGGTTTCGCGCATTTAGATACACATTCAGTAACTTTGACGAGTTTGCAGAGGCATTAATCAAACGATTTTGGTCCATAGAAGCGCAGAATTCGTTAAGAGCGGAGGTGTATTCAAGAAAATACTCTGGTACTCTTCCAACACGGTACGCTGATTTCTTTACGAGTCAATTATCCCGCTTGAGATTTTTGCAACCCCCATTGTCAACGGAGCAATTAATTGATGCGATTTCTCGTATGCTGCCAGTTGAGGTGAGAAGACTAATTATTTCATCAAACATCAGGGATTTAACCAGCATGGATGAATTACTGAGAAGGTTAGACTACACAAGTCCAATGCCTAACGTAGTACAGAAAGGTCAAAGGCAGGAGTTTAAAGAAATCAATACTGTATATATGGACCAAGTCCAACAAACTGACAAGCCAGATGAGGAGAAAACTGACAATGTAGGTCCTCACAGGAATAATCAGTTTAGAAATAACAGATCACAAGGTTACCGACCGTATCAACAGAGAAGAGGTTGGAACTACAACCGAGGAAACTACAATGGAAGAGGCAGATATTACTACAATAATGGGTATAACCGTAACTATAATAGGAATAACCAAAACCAAAATAGAAACCAGAATACTCAAGGTCAGGTTATGACACCCGATCAATATCAGCAAAGAGAGAAGGAAAGCCAGCAATACTTAAAAGAATTAAGGGATAAAGAAGCTGACAATCAAAAGAAAAGGCAGGATGTTGTAATCGATCCTGGGCCTTCTACGAGCCAGCAGAATTTTGAGGTCGGTAACACAAAAAAAAAACGCCGATTTCTCAACGTCAGTGAGAACCTGTAAATACATTGCCACACCACACCTGATTACGATTAATGAGATATACGAAGTTACCGATGAAGATTTACTAGAAGAGAGGGGTATTGTTAAAGAGGAAAGACCATGTGCATTACCTATTATTTCTGTACGGATAGATGGACAACAGTACAAAGCCCTGATGGATACTGATGCTATTATTTCCATCATTTCAGAGGAATGTTATCAAAGTCTGCTAAGAGGAGAGAACATGACAGTTCTACCTGTTTCTACCGTCAAAGTGAGAGGGATATTCCAAGATAAGGCAGTGAAATGCAAGATTCAAGTGTTATTGAACTTTGAGATCAATGGAAGGAATTATGAACAGATCTTCATTGTGGTGAGCAAGATCAATTTTGATATGGTGCTTGGAATCGATTTTATATCGAAGGTCGGAGCTATTATTGACATGAAGAACAGAAGTATTAGCTTTAATGATGGGTACATAATCACAGAAGAGATAGAAAAACAAGACGTGAAAAACAGTCTGGAAATAGACCTTAGGGAAGAAATTTTGAATACAATAATTAATGAAGTGGAAAATTTAGAAGAAATACCCAGTAGAAAAACTGAAGGATTTGAAGAAATTCAGGGGGAATTTGAGGAGCTGATAAAGGAATTCCAAGATATTTTCGATGAAAAGCCTGGATTGATTAAGGATTATAAGTACAAGATAAGGCTGACAGATGAAACCCCTTACCAGAAAAGAATATACCCCATTCCTGAGAAATACTATCAAGAAGTACGAGGGTTAATCAGAAAAATGGAGGTAGACGGGATTATTAGAAAACAGGCGTCGTCTTATATAAACCCCATCACAGTAGTGAAGAAAAGTAATGGTCAGATACGTCTTTGTCTCGATGCCAGGACCATCAACTTGAAGATTCTTCCAGAAAACGACAGACCACCCAAGATTAGAGATCTGCTTCGAAAATTCAAAGGGAGAGCTTGTTTCAGCGTTCTTGACTTGACGTCTTCATTTTATCAAGTTCAACTAGAAGAGGATAGTATGCAGTACACTGGATTCCTATTTGACCAGACGTCATGGGTCTTTGCCAGAATGCCTTTTGGAATGGTTAACAGTGGACCAGCACTTATTCGAGCACTTGATAGTAAGCTCACTGACGAAGTGAAAGAAAATGTAATCTGCTACATTGACGATTTAATCGTATCTTCACCCAGCGCCGCAGAACATTTAGTGCACTTGAGAAAGTTGTTCAAGAATTTAAGGGAGGCCAACATCAAGGTGAATTTTGGAAAATGTCAATTCTTGAAGAAAGAGATAAATTACTTGGGGCATACTATTGATAAAGATGGATATCATCCAAACATGAAAAAAGTAGATGCGATCACGAGATTTCCAAAGCCAACTAAGGTGAAACAAGTCAGAGAATTTGTAGGTGCATGCCAATTTATTAGCAGCCACTGTCCAAGATACTCGGAAATTATGGCTCCTCTGTATGACTTACTCAAGAAGAACAACAGATGGAAATGGTGTACCGCTGCAGACGAGGCTTTTGAGAAAGCAAAAGAGATGCTCAGAAATAATGTGAAACTGGAGTACCCAGACTTTGAGAAGGTGTTCTATATTGAGTCTGATGCATCGAGAATAGGCATTAGTGCAGTCTTATACCAGAAGACGAGGCAGGCAACAAGCACTACATTGCGTTCACTAGTCGGAAGTTGAAAAATCACGAGGAAAACTACTTCACGACAGAGCTTGAAGCGTTAGCTTTTGTGACAGCTTTACAAGCCTGGAAGAAAATCCTGCTGGGACACAAGGTCATCATTATTACTGACCATAAAGCACTACAGTTTATGTTGCAAACTGACATGTCGAGTGATAGATTGACACGTTGGGCTTTGTTCAGCCAACAGTTTAACGCTACTATCGTCCACCAGCCTGGGAAAGATAACTTACTGGCTGATGCTCTATCACGTAACCCTATTAAAAATGTGCAGATACACCATGTACAATTGGAGCAAGAAGATCAAGAAACCGTTAGGAGGTTAGCCCGAATCGGTGTGTCACAGAAGAGACACGCTCCAATAAGGAAAATGTACAGGTTCCTCAAGGGTTACTTGGACAATACGGATGTTGACTATGAAGCTACACGGAGAAATTCACGACACTTTGTCTTGAGTGGAGACATCGTATGCAAGTATGCAAACTCTGCGCATAAAAAACTTCGAATAGTCGTGCCACCTAAACTTGTTGTCAATTTAGTGTGGGTAGCTCATCACGCAACTGGACATGCCGGTTTAGATAAAACTCTTAATACTCTTAAAGAGAGATTTATCTGGACTAACATGCGTTCCAGCATTGCCAAGGTCATTCGATCCTGTGACAAATGTCAAAGAGCAAAGTATGCTTCTGCTTTACTAAAGGGAAAACCGAAGGCAATGATTCCTTCTAAGCCAAACGAACTTATGGCGACGGATATATTTGGCCCCTGTCCGAAGGGATACCAGGGTAACCAGTACTTGTTGGTAACCGTGGATGTTTTCTCAAAATTTGTTACAACGAGTCCCATGCAGAAAGCTAACACGAGGAACGTAGTAAGCAGACTGGAAAATGCTGTATTTCCTAAAGCTGGTATACCGGAATATCTACTGTCAGATCATGGAACGCAGTTTACGTCCGTGGAATTTGCAGCGGATATGGAAAGGCTTGGCATTAAGCACTTATTTTCAAGCGTGCGTTACCCTGAATCGAATTCCTCAGAAAGATATATGGCTGAATTTTCGAAATTCTGTCGAATTTTCTGTCCAAATGATCATTCTGGTTGGGTGAGATTTGTACCCCTTATTGAGGAATGTCTGAACTCTACAGTGCAGGAGAGCACAGGAGAAGTGCCAATGCGACTTCATCTAGGAAGAAACCCAGAAAGGCCGTGGGATAATCTTTTCAACCACATACCTAGAGATCCCGACTTAGGAAGGCAGCAGAGGATTGACAAGGCAAAGGAACAACTCCAGAAAGCAGCAGAAAAACGATTGAAAAGAGTAGCTGGAAAACGTTTTGGTACACCCTTACAAGTTGGAAATCTTGTATTATTACGCAGACCTGTCAAGGCTGATATGACCAAGAAAATCTACCCCAAATTTGGATTAGTGTTCCTGGGGCCGTTTAGGATTACGAACGCTTATGGAAACAACTGTTATGAACTCTACGATGATGAGAATAACGTCGTTTACGGCAAGTTCAATGCTGGAAATTTGAAAAGATACTATCCTAGAGTAAGCCAGTAATAATTCAATTTCGTGTTCAAGAGAGTTGAAGTACTTGTAACACTGAGTTTAAAAACAATTTGCAACTGTTTTTAAAACGTGGTGAGAGGAGAATGCCCCCGTAATTGAATTATGTAGAGACCAAGGTGGCTATATTGAAATTATAAGGAGAGTGATGGCTGTCATAGTTATGACGTGGGTAGTCATGACGTAAGCACGGATGACGTAAATGTTATGCCAGCAAGCTACTTGAGCTGAGATTCTCAGTGACGTCAGCATTTAGTCGAGAATGTTCCAAGATTTACGACGCAGTCGCAGGAAACGAGGAATTCTGCTGAGGAAGAAACTATGTTATTGGAGGGGAGGCTTGAACCAATCAACGATAGTTTAAAGGAAGACGGAGATTGCTGAAACTATGGTATTTTTATTACTTTTGGAATGCAGAATTGTGGAAATCCATTTGCAGTAAAGGCATTGATTTGGAATTTTGGTGAAATTTATTTTCAGTTTTTGAATTTTGAAAATCCGTCATGTATTAACGAAGTTGGAACTTTTAGCGATGACGCAGTATCACGCTTTGGAAGGGATGGAAACGCCCCTCGTGAAGTTCATAAAAGGGCTTGCGCAGAAGAGAGGAGCCTCTTTCATTCTCCGATCATTAGCAGATCTCATTCTCAGATCATCGAAGTATATTTGTGAAAGTTCTTTTCTTATACATTCATTATAGTGAGACGTCGAAGTGAACAGTAGTGAAAAGAGTCGACTTTATAACGCGTGGCGAAGCCACTATATTAACGAGATCCATGTCAAACTAGTTGAAGTTGAGACGGACCTTAAAACGCTTCTACAAGTTTAGCTTCGAACACTTAGCGGTCACCGATAAGCTGATTGTATTGTGCAGTGCTACATAAAGTAATTGAGAAAAGCTGAACAATTTCGACCGATTAGTTTGAAGGATATTAGCAGTTTTATACGACGAACAAAAGTGATTATCTCGCCACAAGAGAAGCACTTTTGTATAGCCAGAATCAACGCCACGGCTAACGCTGCGAGTGGAATAGAAAGACTTCAGATTGCTTTGTTACACAACACTACAGTATAATGGAGCAATTTAATACGGCAGTTTGTTCTTATATGACTACGACCGAAGAGCAGATGGAAGGCTAAAGGACTTAATGCAATTGGGACATATTTCAACGGAGTGAGATAGCAACATGGAACTTCGCTAATTGCTATTCCACACAAACGAACATGCGGTAAATACCATCTACACCCATGTTTCGTGATTAAAGGCTGAATACCATCGAACAGCCATGAAAATGATTTCATACTCTTTCAATATGAATAATTTCTTCGGAAATTTCTACAAGACTTCATGGCGATTGTCTACTGGAACTTCAGGGAATTTTTCAAGAGAGGTCAGGGATATCCCGACTCACAAAGAAGATTATTGCCGGAAGGATGTCTATTCGTCTTCGAGGAGCAGAGCGATTCACGGAGAAGGAAGCAGTTCGATTCTCCGAGGGTGCTATTTCCCGTTTCGAGGATGGAGCTCAGCTGTAACTTGGTGAAATGGATCCATCAGCAGTCTTCTTTGGGGAATTTTCCTCTGGAACGTCAATCGGCAGATAAGGTAGTCGTGAACGTTTATTGTATTTGAGTTTATTAATAATGTTTGAGCAACCATTTTTCCCATATTTTTATCCTCATGTTTTTGCCCTATTTTCTTGTTGAGATTCCTATTCTCAGTACACCTTGATGAGTTATGCCTTTTTCGACGAGTTATTAAGACATTGTTATGTCATGGGCATAGTTAAAGATTTTGGATCAGTTGAGACTGATATTTGGATTTTTCAGTAATTAATAATTTTGTAGTCACGATTTGACTGTAAGTTAATGATTTTTATGGCAGATTTAAATTCAGACAGCGTACACTTTATTAAAGTAATTCTACCCCAGTTTAATTACTTTGACCAATTTTCTGTCATCATCAAGAAGGAAGAACGTTTAAATGATTTTAGAGCGTTAAAATCTCTTACGTTGTCGACGATCTTGGAAATACTAGTCGTTATTTGTATTGATTGCAACACAGACATTTATCGTCAGTTATGAATGAACATTGCATCATAGACACTTTTGTGAAAGATTAACTTTAATAATGAATTATTGAATGCAGTAAAGTCAAGAACTTTTGTTAGGAGTTTTTCTCAATTATAGATTTATAGAATGATGTTTGCATTCCCCAGTCTAATTGGATTCTATTCGACTACTTTGCATTTTAGTCGCACTTTATTTGATGATAGTATTTTCATACTACAATTTCTTTTAAGATGTTAATCTTAAATTTTGATAGACCAGACAGGCGTATATAAGCGTATTCACTATTAAATTTGTTTGTGATTGGCAAGTTTTGACTTCATTTCGGTTCATGAATGAAATCCACGAAGGTTAAATAAAAACAGTTTTGAAACAATTAATGATTATTAGAATTTTTAAGTGGAACTATAAATGTATAATCGCTAGTGCAGCGCGTGTTGAAAGTCGCTGATGTATAATGCCCTTGAATATGAAGGAAGTTCCCACAGGAATTAATGTTAAAGAATTATTTGTGGAAGTTTTGTAAGTTATGTGGAAGTTTTTAATGCCATATAGATTAATATATGATGAATTTTGGGCCTAATTTTAATGCAGTTTGTGCATTAACTTGTTAGCGAAGGATTTTCCGCTGGAGTAAGATTGTCATAGTTCGTTGAAAATTAATCAAGTGAATTTACTGTTATAATTAACACGAGTTTTGAAAGAATTTGAGATAAGATTTTGAATGAAGATTACCGTCACAAATAATTATTAAAACCTTTATTAAACCAGATTGTGACATAAACATGTATAACTAACCTTCATTGGTCGATTATATTAAACACGATTATAAAATTACCAACCGGATGAACATGTGGTTAATGTATTTCTTAAATTAATAATTTAAACAATTTAAATGTTAATATTGTAAATAATTGCTGTAAATATTTTTGAAAATAATGTGGAACGAGAGTGATGTTAAAGGCGTACTTATAATATTTTTATTGTCTTTGACAAATATTATAAACAATTTCTAATTATTATAAATAATTTATGTGATTTTGTTATAAACATTTAAGAGCTAATTAAACATATGGATTGAACTTAACGAGTTGAAGGAATTAACATAATGATCCAATAGGATGTGAGCAAAGTACTTGAAAGATTTGCGTAAATAATGTGAGTTGTCTTGTAGACATTTAAAAGCTTGAGAGAGCAAGCTGTATTCTTACATAACGTAGCACGTGAGAAGGGAGTCTATTTGACCAGTATGCAACAGGGTAGCTCGCAGCTGTGCCAACATCTGGTTATCAGCGGGCTATGTCGTCCACACTCTGGCCTTGCGACTATAAATACCATTCTCATGTTTATTAAAAGGAAACCAAGTGCTCTATATATGTCACACCCTGACGTCCTTTTCCAATCCAATTATGTTATGAATATTACGTTATTTGGAGCTCATGAGAGCTAGTGTGTTCTATATCATGTTGTATGATAATTTTGCAAGTCCTACAGGAGGACGTAGTCATATTGACTTGGGCTACTGATAGCCACGTTTATTTTGTTGTGTTAGTAAAATCTTACCCTTTATTTGAAATAAAGCTTTTGTACAGTTCAAAGTTCTCGTCTTCGTTCTGGTTCATTTTTAAATGTCATGGTGGAGGTTATTGTGTGAACAGACTTTAGTGATCCTGTTGTCAACTCAATCCCCGAGATAATTAGGAGGTAAGTAACGGTAAGTATGAACCCCCGTCTATTTTGGTGTGTTCCACAATGATTTCCTGTGAACTTCTGTGCTCTTATCTCGATAGTATCTGTCAGTGCCATTTTCATTGATGTAACTGAGCCGGTGCGATTGATTGTTGGCAATCCGATTGAGGGGGCGGATATCTGACAGCCTACTATCCGGGTAAACGGGGACAGTACCCAACCTAAGACCACGGCCACATCCTACCCAAATCCTACCTCAATTACAAATACACACACTAGTATAGACATTACAGTGACACATGTTATCATACAAATTCTACACACACCCAAGTACACGGGGCTACATGACCACGATGTCGTAAAGCTGCTTAAAGTATCAACAACAGCAATATCTATTGGACGGAAATGTTTATGAATATCACAATTTTATGTAAAAATATATATTAAATAAAACTCCCCTCTGGCCATATTAGGAACTATAAAATTATGTTAAACAAGTAGTTCCGTGAAGAACTAAATAGCCTATTTTCATATACCCTACTAATATTAATTGCCTCTATCAACATACAAATTGTCAGTTTGATTGCTGTAATAGATTCGTAGATATTGAGAACCGTGTAAATATTCTGGATGGTCACCATGTTGGATTTTTATATTATAGGCCTTAGATTTATGTACTATTACATGAAGATTATTGTGTAGGTGTTTTATTCAAACTTCAATCGCATGATTAGGAGACAAGAAATAAAAGCGGGATTTAAAAATTTCGCTCAGCGGGATATACCGTATCAAGTTCCACTGCGCTCGGATGGGTAAAACGCAAGAAACGTTCATTTGATTATATAAATTTCGCGTCGCCGCCATGTTGAATTTGTGCTCGGCAGGTTATTGAACGTCCCATAGGTGAACTTATGCTTATAGCATCTATACACTTACAAAATTTCAGTTTCATTGCTGTAGTAGATTAATAGATATTGAGAACCGTCTAAATATTTCGGATGGTCGCCATGTTGGATTTTAATATATGTAGGCCATAGAGTTATGCACTATTAGGTGATGATTATTGTGTACGTTAATTATGCAAATGTTGATTTCGATCGCATGATTAGAACACAAGAAATAAAAACTTAATTTTCGAAATTCGCACAGCCGCCATATTGAGGTTATATAAACAATTGAACTAAATTAGATACCAGTGCATTACAATGTGTATAAACATTTGCTGTACGAAGTTCATTGCGTTTGGATCATTAAATCGCGAGAAAAGTCTATTTATAACTTTCAACTTTGCTTTGCCACCACGTTCGTTTTGTAGTTAACCGGTTTTTGAAAGACTCATAGATGAACTTCCAGTAGTGCCCTTTATCTCCGTACAAAATTTCATGGTGATGTCGGTAATAATTTAAGAGATACAGAATGCCGGTTAAATATTTCGCACAACCGCCATCTTGAGGTTATATAAACAATTGAACGAAATTAGTTGTCGGTGCATTACAATGTGTATAAATATATACTGTACCAAGTTGTATTGCGTTTGGTTGGTTGAATCGCGAGAAACATCTATTTAAATGTCGCAAATTCGCTTGGCCGCCATGTTGGTTTTGTTGCTACCAGGTTTTCAAAAGTCACATAGGTGAACTTCTAGTAGATTTCTTTATCACCGTACAGAATTTCAGGGTGATATCGGTAATAGTTTTGGAGATATTGAATGCTGGTGAAATATTTCGCACAGCCGCCATATTGGATTGGTAAGACGTAACAAAATTTGAAGGGCACGGTCAGGGTCGTGCTGAATAGTACTATGAACTTACTGAGTTTCATTGAAATCGCTCTAGCCGTTTAAATTTTATTAGGGGGGGGGGGGGGCACACAAAAATCCTCACACGCACACACACACACACGCACACGCACACACAGATAGACACACGGACAAAAGGTGATCTCAAAAGCCTATTTTTTAAATGAAAATAGGCTAAAAAGATACGAGCCTTACAGTAGTTGCATATGATGTGTAACATCTGACATGTTATCCTACTATGAAATTGAGATGAAATGTATGTTAAGTCATCTAACATGTTATCCTACTCGTATACTACACAGCTTGGACATTCTTAAAATGTTAATTTGCGCTCCGTTTTATACTGGTACTATGATGAATTTCCGTAGCGGAGCGATCAGCATGGTTAACTGCCGCCCCGGAGGTCCTGGGTTCGATTCCCGGCTCTGCCAGGAAATTTGAAAAGTGATACGAGGACTGGAACGGGGTCTACTCAGCCTCGGGTGGCCCAAATTAGTAGAGGGGGTTCGATTCCCCCTCAGCCATCCTCGAAGTGGTTTTCCGTGGTTTCCCACTTCGTCTTCGGGCAAATGCCGGGATGGTACCTTCTTCAAGGCCACAGCCGCCTCCTTCCCTCTTCCTTGTCTATCCATCCTAACCATCCCTTACCTTCCCTCATGAGGCCCCTGTTCGCTTTGCAGGTGAGGCCGCCTGGGCGAGGTGCCAATCCCACCTCACCAGTTGTATCCCTTCCGATTCAATGTTCCCAGCTCTAGGACACTGCCCGTAGAGACGGAAGTGGAGAGTTCCCTCGCCGAGTCCGTGGGTTCCACCAACCTGGAGGGTAAAAAAAAAAAAAAAACCAACTCCTGCTTGGTGCAAACTATTGTAATTAAAATTAGATACATCGTAATTTCATATAGATTCTGTTAAAATGACGCATAATGTTATGATAGATATCGTTTAAATCAATAATCCGGTAGAAAAAATAATTGCCGGGACTGGGGTTCGAACCTGAGACCTCACGATTCGCAGGACAAGCCATGGCTAGCATTAACGCGGGAGATCGGCTAGACAACATCTCTACGATCGATTCTAGGATTAATGGGCATATTCTTGACCTGCGCAATTTTACGAGTTCAGTGATATTTATTTCATTCCTGTATCACTATTATTTTGAGAAATTTTTATGTAATTTCCCCCTCTATCAATACCTAGGGCCGGTTCATTTATAAGTGGCGTGAAGAGCCAAGACATTGCTATTACTTTTGTGCGTCTGAGAACGTAGGCTATTATATTTTGTGTGTCAGTGGGCACAGCTATTATACTTTTGTGTGTCGAGGACACAGGTTACTTTACATTTTGCGCGTCTAAGGACGTAGACACTTATACTTTGGCATGTCTTGAGGACACAGAAATTATTAATAAATGTGTTAAATTCAGTGATAGATAGTCACAGTACTATATTTTGTAGGGCAGTATCATCGACAATTCGCCAACAGACTGTTCCGGGGAAATTAGTACCTGAAACGGCGAATTTAGTAGTCAGATATCGAGTGTATAATAATCTAACTTTTTGCATCAGCACAGAGATGACATCGCTTACCATGGAAGAAGTTTGGAACTATCAACACTCCGTCAAGATGGTTGAGATGAGATAAGAAGCATTCAGTTGGAAGATGGCAGCGGATGTCCTTTGACGGGTGACTGGCCGAGGATGAGTACAAAATAATATTCTTATTATCTGATAAATTAACTTATGGTATATGGGACATATTTTTGTAAATATTTTGCTAGTGTGATTAACGTAGTATATTTAGTTTGGGTCTGACACACCTTTTGCATGGAAACAGCTCGCATACATGTTATTAGTAGAAGATTCTTGCATATAAACACTGCTATTCTGAAGGGTTCATAGGATGTAAACTGGCGCGGCCAAGCGTGGGGCAGTTCACTGTGGTGTAACGGCAAAAATTTTGCACATGTCAATGTAAGCGTAGTTGGGTTTTCAAACTGACGCAACAATGAATGTGTATTTTTGTTGCTGGTTCGCTGCTGGAACACATTTAGTTGGCGTATTTGAGTAAAACTGACAGGCCACAAGTGGAGGCAGATACGACAGTATTTAAATCACCGGAAAGTGATATTTTATTAAAAGTAATTGAGGCGAAGAGGATACCGCCAAATGTGTGAAATATAAATTAAAATAAGGAGTTTGCAATGTAAAATACGGTTCACGTTTTTGTCTATTGAATTAAAATAAATTAATATACGTGATACCGGGCGCCCAATGAATAAAGTTAAAACTAGATTTGTTTAGAAAGTCAAACTCATGAAAATGTTAGGAGGCTGGTAGCCTTAAATGACAATTAATACTTTGTTAATTAATCAGTGTTAATATCAGATCAGGATAACAATTTAATGACTAAATATGTGTTAGGGTTTAAATTAAATTGAGTAAAATTAGAACCACTCAGAGATGCAATCGACTAGTGGGATTAAATGTAAAAATAAATGAACTGAGTAGGGTAAAGAAATTAAATGTGCATTGGATTGTATGTGTGTGTCGAGGGGCATTGCTTTATGCCATTTCCCTAATGTCTCATATAAAGTGTATAACATGGCAACGGTGGAACAGATTCAAGAAATCATTGAGAGTGCGGCTAGGAGAACACAGGAATTGTTGGACACTAAATTGGCGGAACAAAGTGAATCTCTAAACACAAAATTATCTGAACAAATAAACAATAGTTTGTTAGAACAAAGTGAAGCAATAAACAATACTATGTTAGAACAATGTGAGTCTATAAACAAATTATCCGAACAAAGTGAATCATTGCGGACACAATTAAATAACAGTAGGATTGAACAAAATGTGTATCAGGCGGAACAAGCTAGATTACTAAAAAATGAAATCAATGACACTATAAATTCGCAGTTAGAGGCGCAAAATGTTAAAAACACGAAACAATTAGCTTCGTTAACCGCAGAGATGAAGGATCACACTAATCAACAGATGATATTGCTGGCCCTAGATGTTAGTAAAAATAATGAAAAACAATTAGATCAGATTAAGAAAATAGAAAGTATTTTTGATCGAAAACTTAGCATTCTGGACGAAACGGTGTTAGCTAAATTAGAGCAAATTGAAATAGCATGCACTATGAATACAAGCGAGGTCAAGATAGCTCAGGATAAGTTAGAAGGACGGTTTAAGGAAATGGAAAAGAGCGGCAAGGTCATTCAACAACAATTATCAGCGGTAGATGAAAATATATCCGGCATAATTAAAGATATGGATCGTCTCGAAATAAAATCAGCGGAGCAATGGAAAAGCCTAGAAGCGGATCAGGATCAATTAAAGAATACCATCGACGAAAATAGCGCGAGATTGGAAGAAATGAAAAGCCAGATAGAAAGCAATCAGGATGACACTAAAAGCCAGATTGAGGAGAAAGTAAGCACGATTAAGGAGCAAATAAGGAAAGATTGGCGAAAAATGAATATTGATTCTAAAGAGGAAAGATCAACCATCTTTAAGACAGTAGGCGAAAATCATACTCGTATTCAAGCATTAGAGCAAGAAATTAAGAGTAAACTTAAAGAGCAAACAGACAGGATCATTAAAGCTGAACTGAGGTCGTTAGAACAATCCTCGATATTTAAAACGGGAACAATGAAAGATAAACAGGACGACTCAAATAGCCCGGACGAGACAAGCACAGCAGGGAGTCAAGCTCAGACAGAGAGCCCATTAACGACTAACACGGAGGGGTTTCGCAAGAATATCGAAAGGAGTTCCACGCCACAAGACGGTCATCAGCCCACACAACTTATCCAAGTAATTCGCTCGAACGATTATAAACCGCAGAAGTACACGGAGAATTCAGAGGTGACACCTAAAGCCTTTATTAAAGAAATTGAAGATCATTACAATGACACTAGGAGATGAAGGAGAGATTTTTATCAGGAAATGTCCTTACATGGTTTTTAAGCTTCAAATATACATTTGGAACTATGGCAGATTTCAAATTAGCGTTTCTGCGCAAGTACCGGTCGCCAGCATTACAACAGAGTCTAAGGATGGAGCTTTACTCTAGAAAATACCAAACTACCCAGCAAACGAAATACTCAGATTTCTTTAACATGCAAATGCTAAAATTTCGCGACCTTGATTACCCTTTAAATGAAGCGGATCTGGTGATGACTATAGCGCGGCAATTACCAGTCAACGTGCAGCAAGTACTAGTCGCAGCGAACGTTAGTACGGCCTTACATGCAGAGCAGATATTACGCCAGATAGATGAGACTACATCTCATAATCATTATAGAGGAGGAAGACAGCTGGAGTTAGTCAATACGACAGAGGTCATAAAACCAAAACAGGCAAACACTAAAACGCAGGGTACTAATACAAGCACCTCCACACCTAGGCGAAACCAGGAAGAAGGAGAAAACATACCATACCAGCGTAACGAGAATAACTATAACAATAGGTCATATCAAGGCAACAATAAATATCAACATAGAGGGTATCAGCAATGGCGTGAAAATCGAAGAAATGAGAGGCCTTATGGAAGATACGGTGATTACAATGCTAATCAAAGATGGAAAGGAAGGAGAGATCAAAATCACGGAGAGGCACGTAATTATCGAAATGACTGGGATGATAGGCACGCTCAATCAAAAAATTACCTAGAGGAATTACACGCTAGTCAAGGTGGAGAGCTAGGAAGATGGGAAAAAGCCATTGGGAACATGAAGAATCCAGACACACATACTGAGGAAGCTGGAAGTCTACTGAGACAAGAGGAATATCAAGGGCATGGGCGACAAAAGGATGATGGGAGTCGCACCAGAGCTAAAAAAAAATGCTAAATTTGGATAAAGAAGACAGTCTACAAATGCAACAGTCGGAAGTTGAAGATGGATGGATAGTAGCGGACATACAGGAATGGATTGCTTTGCCAGAAGATTGCCTGGAGGAGACGGTGAAACCACGGAACGATGAAATTAGGCAGTTACCCATTATTTACGCGAGGATTGGTGGAATTAATATAAGATGTTTATTGGATACGGGGTCACAGATCAGTCTGGTATCGGAGGCCTTGGTTCGAGAGTTGGGACGGAGTCAGAATATTCCTGTAATTCCCGTACCACAACTCAAAGTGAGGGGTGTTATTCCTGAACGCACCGTCACTTGTAAACGTCAGGCATACTTAGAGCTGAACATATTGGAACACACTTTTGGGCAAACTTTCATTATCATGGCAAAGATGAATTTCAATATAATTCTTGGTGCAAATTTCATTTGTGACTATCAAGCAGTGATAGATTTGCACAAGAATACAGTCAGTTTTAGAGAGTATGATCAGCTGAAGAACGTGAGATTGCATATGGATGAAATCACTACCGGAAGAGATGTAAATTCTTGGGCATTGGAAGCAATATCGGAAGAGACGGAAGAGGAGATACGAAAGGCAGAAGATAACATCATAGAAGGAGCTATTGTGGAACTAGATGAGGAGAGTGAATCCCAGGAGATATGGTCTTTATTAACGGAAGGAGATGACAGTGATGCACAATTTGAAAAGTTACTACAGGAGCGGCTCAATGACATTCAACTTGGGGGTGCACACAGAAAACAATTGGAAGAGATTTTAAGGAAGCACAAAACAGTATTTGATACAGTACCTGGTAAAATATTAAATTTCAAATATTCTATGCAAGTCGAGGATTGGTCACCTTTCAAAAGTAGATTGTACCCAATTCCGGAAAAATATCGTGGTCAAGTTAAGATCATTATAGATGAGATGTTACAAGCTGGAGTGATAAGGAAGACACCTACACCTTATCTAAATGCGATTTTGGCAGTCACAAAACCAAATGGATCTATTAGACTTTGTTTAGATGCCAGAAATCTCAACATGAGACTCATTTTTCCTGAGTATGACAGAGCGCCAATTATCAGAGACGTACTAAAAGGCTTTAAAAACAAAAGCATTTATTCATCAGTTGACTTGACGTCTAGTTTCCACCATATTGAATTGGATGAGAAGTCACAGCTTCTAACTGGCTTCTTATTCGATAACCAAACGTTTTGTTTCGTCCGAATGCCCTTTGGAGTCAAAACAGCGGGCTGTGCTTTAATCCGAGCCCTGGACCGGAATCTAACCGAGGAAGTTAAGGAGATGACGGTACGCTACATTGATGACATTCTGCTGGCATCTGACAACATTGAAACTCAAATGGAAAATTTAGATAAAGTATTAGGCAACCTGAATGAATCAAATTTCAAAGTAAACCTGAAGAAATCGCATTTTTTCAAGAGCGAGATCTTATATTTGGGTCACATCATTGACAAGGAGGGAGTGAAGCCAAATCCAGGTAAGATCGAAGCGATAAAGAATTTCCCTACACCAACGAGAGTCAAGCACATTCGGGCTTTCTTAGGCGTAACGGGATTCTTTAAGGAAAACTGTCCAGGTTACAACGGAGACTGTAGCTCCAATGCAGGAAATGCTAAAAAGAATAATAAATGGTTATGGAATGCGGAATGCGAGAAGGCGTTCCAAGCAACAAAACAGCTATTGGAAAACTGCATTAAATTAGGATATCCAGATTTCAAGCACAAAATTATAATCCAAGCGGATGCTTCACTAATTGGTATAGGTGCTATACTCTACCAAGAAGATCCAGCTAACCTGCAACATAAAACATATTTGGCATTTGTCAGCCGAAAATTGCGTAAGCACGAGCGAATTATACTGTAACGGAACTAGAATTGTTGGCCATACTTCATGCACTCCAACAATGGAAAAGAATAATTTATGGATACCCCATTGTTGTCAGGACTGATCACAAGGCACTAACATTCTTGTTTAAGACGTCGATGGCAAGCGAACGTGTGACACGTTGGTCTATATATATTCAGCAGTTTAGCAGATTGAACATTGTCCAGGGAAGATGAACGTGATTCCGGATGCACTCAGCAGGAACCCAGAGCCTGATAGTGAAGAAACAGCGATGGTACAACACTTGGAGTTGACACCGAAGGACCGGGAATTCTTGGAGGAGTTACGTGAGATACAGCGAGAAAAGGAAGCGGAACCATGGATGATGCTATTAATTCAATACTTCAGAAAGCAACTACCTACAGGAACACCTGCATTTCGAGAAGCGAAAGCCAAAGAAGGAAGATATGTTTATGTCAACAATTTGCTGCACAAATGGATAGATAATGACCACACCAAGTTACGCATTCTAGTACCTGCATCCTTACAGCGAGGACTGACATGGCATACTCACGAAAGTTACGGACACGTCGGATTAGACAAGTGTGAAGCAACAATAGGAGAGACATTTACATGGCCACGTATGAGAACAACTATATGTGACGTCATTACGACTTGTGATCCGTGTCAGAGGACAAAGCCCAATAACTATTTAATGAGGCAGTATCCTAGACCATTGCTAACTCAGATACCCTGCGAGCTACTGGCCCTGGATTGTTTCGGTCCAATTCCGATAGGAAGGCGAGGTTGCCGGCACTTGCTAGTGTGCATTGATGTGTTTTCTAAGTTTGTCGTATTATGCCCCATTAAGAAAACTACATCGAAACAAGTACTCAGTCGTATTCGAAATAGAGTTATTCCAATCCTTGGAAAACCAGAATTTATATTGTCAGACCATGGCAGCTATTTTACAAGCGCCGAATTCAAGAAAGGTATGGAGGACATGGGTATAAAACACGTTTTAAGCAGTATCCGACATGCCCAAGCTAATCCAAGTGAGAGAGCAATAAAATGTGTAACATCATACTTGAGAATCTTCATTCCCAAAGAACATCATAAATGGGTGGATAAAATTAAGGATGTAGAGACATGCATGAATTCTACCAGGCACGAGTCAACAGGACAGATCCCTATGGTCTTACACAAAAACGAGTATCCAGTGAGAACGTGGAAAAACATCATTAACTGCCCACAAGATCCCATGATAGCACCTGACCTGCGAATTGAGAGAACGAGAGCCTACATGAGAAAACAAGCAGACCGCAGATTACGGCGGGTGAGAAATAAGAGGTTTCACAGTGATCTAGAAATCAACCAGCTCGTTTTGGTGAAACGACCCGCTACATCGGATCCAGAGAAGAAGATCTTCAGCAAATTCTGCGAAAAGTTCATAGGACCCTATTCTATCGTAAGAAACCTAGGAAATAATGCATACAGAGTGAAAGAGTTAAGCACAGGAACAATGTCGGTCTACAATGCAGCCAACTTAAAAAGTATCGAAGAAGTGAACCATGAGAGCGCCGAAAAAATGATGCAGTTTAAATATATGGACGTCCTATATCAACCAAGTGGACGGGGAGCAGTTGAGTACGGCACGTGAAGAAGGAAGTGGAATTGGTGTTGACAAACATTAACGAGACGAGCAGAGTGTTGCCTGAGGCACCAGCGCGTCATGCAGCAGTTGATAGGGTCATTACAAGCAGGAAATGAAACGAGTAAATGCCATTCAAGACAGGAGCGGCTAGACCAAGTAATAGAAAAGGGGTGATTCTGAAATAAAACAAATTGGCCTACGGAAGTCTTTTAAAAATTATCGACTTTCTCCTAAGTTCGAAATTTTGTGAGTGGAGGAGTTGTGAACCCTTTATCCTCTGATGGATAAATGATTCGATGTTTTATTTCTTCAATTAATAAATAGTTCCACCAGCGTCATGAAAGAGCCAGGCGGAGATGAGGAAATTTCAAGCATTTGTTGGAGACAATGGGTACATACCTGCAGCAGTTTGACAAGAGGCTAAATACTTAGGATTGTGAAAAGATAGACCCTAGCAATGTTTCAGAAGGACAGGTGGTGGCTACCTCAAAATAGAAGGGACGCGCAGTGAGACACGCTTATGGTATGCTCATTGTAATTTTCGCGCCTAGAAAAAATATGATGCAGTAACGTGAGTGGCTGATGAAAATACTAGACACTCCTACGAGGCCAAGTTCTGATAAAAACCGCCAAGTTATTGAAAATGTGGAACCAATGGGAGATGAATGTTTACGAGCGCGGCAAGTCTAGCTTGGGCACGCGATGGCTAGCATTAACGCGGGAGATCGGCTAGACAACATCTCTACGATCGATTCTAGGATTAATGGGCATATTCTTGACCTGCGCAATTTTACGAGTTCAGTGATATTTATTTCATTCCTGTACCACTATTATTTTGAGAAATTTTTGTATAATTTCCCCCTCTATCAATACCTAGGGCCGGTTCATTTATAAGTGGCGTGAAGAGCCAAGACATTGCTATTACTTTTGTGCGTCTGAGAACGTAGGCTATTATATTTTGTGTGTCAGTGGGCACAGCTATTATACTTTTGTGTGTCGAGGACACAGGTTACTTTACATTTTGCGCGTCTAAGGACGTAGACACTTATACTTTGGCGTGTCTTGAGGACACAGAAATTATTAATAAATGTGTTAAATTCAGTGATAGATAGTCACAGTACTATATTTTTTAGGGCAGTATCATCGACAATTCGCCAACAGACTGTTCCGGGGAAATTAGTACCTGAAACGGCGAATTTAGTAGTCAGATATCGAGTGTATAATAATCTAACTTTTTGCATCAGCACAGAGATGACATCGCTTACCATGGAAGAAGTTTGGAACTATCAACACTCCGTCAAGATGGTTGAGATGAGATAAGAAGCATTCAGTTGGGAGATGGCAGCGGATGTCCTTTGACGGGTGACTGGCCGAGGATGAGCACAAAATAATATTCTTATTATCTGATAAATTAACTTATGGTATATGGGACATATTTTTGTAAATATTTTGCTAGTGTGATTAACGTAGTATATTTAGTTGGGGTCTGACACACCTTTTGCATGGAAACAGCTCGCATAAATGTTATTAGTAGAAGATTCTTGCATATAAACACTGCTATTCTGAAGGGTTCATAGGATAATACTGACACGAAGACTTTTAACATGTGATTTGTGTTTCAATCAGTTGACACCAGGATTCGCATGAGCGTTTACCGTTCAGTATGAAAGTGTTGAGCAAAGTTACTCGGGGAGTGGATGTCCATCACTTTTATCCAGAGATTGAAAAACAGTCTCTTAATAAATCATAATTGTTTTCAGCAAATATGATATAATGAATATTTTTACACCAAAGAACGACAACTTGAAGATGTTTTATTGCAGAAATATCTGTAATGGCGCCTCCAAACCTCGAAGTAATCCGTATGTTATATACATTCCACATGGTACCACTGTCAGCTGGATCGCATCCCTCCTGGCTGCTAAAGCAGCGAAAGCTAAAGCAGCCAGAAGGGATGCGATCCAGCTGGCAGTGCGTCTCATACACTTCCGTCAGATCCACTTCCGTCCCATTTTTCAAAATCACTCCCACAATAATATCCAGCAACCGAGTGGAAAGATGTTACACATCAATAATTATAATATACCATCCTGGATATTGATGGCTCTATAAAAGTACTAAATAGACATTGCGTCGTTTCGTCAGCAATACCCCGTATGTGTTAATGATGCTCGTTTCTGTTACTTTTCTAATGCTCTTTTCATCTTAAAATTGCAGGTCTGGTCAGCACTCTCGTGGAGGTTGTATCTTGTCACTCAATAACATCGTGGATTGCAATTCTGTGAAGAGCTGAATTCAATCAAGTTCTGAACTGCTTGTTCGTCACTGGTCGATACACACCATCTGATGCTCCCTGTCACCACAATACTGCACTTACATTTTATAGTGTCTTAAGGCGTCATTTTGTTGTACAACATCCCTACGGATAGGGTCTTTTAGGCTGCCTTTCTATGAAAATAAGATGGAGTCTGGAGTCTAACGCACACTAGCAGTCAAGTGAGAGTTGTAATATTAACAATAACTACACCTCAATTACAAATTAGTGTTAGATCAAGGAAATTAATTTGTCTTATTTCAGTCGTCTGGTATTAAAACAAGATACATCACTATTTTTGCGTTTTTGAGATTACGGCTGATTCAATAAGTCCTAAATGCCCTCTTTACATGTGGGAGGAGAAATGTATTCAAAACAGGACACATCATGCTGTTTTAAATGCTGAAGTAGACGGTTGGTTTGGAAATAAAATATTAAAACATTTATAAAAAGGAAAATAAAACAGCATGAGTTACGAAACTTTTGGGAAATATTTGTCTGTATCACTTAACTTTCAAAAGAGAGGCATATTTATTTGTCAGTAAACAAAGGACTAATTCAGTATTTTGAGTCTCCTGAAAATTTTTGTTGAAGTGATTTGTTGATAGGGTCAGGGCACTCTTTTGTCCTTGGAGTGAGAAATCGCTCCTAAAGGTGGATGAACCAGCAGAATTTGGTCAACAGAATAAGAATGGAGAGGGCAACGGGAAACCACTCCATTAAAGACCTTTATGTGTATCCCAAGAAAACCTATGATGAGTCCAAAGACAAATGATAGTGAAGTTGGCAACTGCGGGATCACACCTCAAAGGAATGATGTCGGGCCCGGCAGGAGGGGAAATGGGGCCTCTCAGGTCGTTATCAGGAGAAATCCCTATTTTAAAATTGGAACATGGAATGTTCGAAATAAGTTACAAGCTGGGAAACTAGAGAACTTGAAAAGAGAAATAGACCGACATAAATTACATATTTTAGGATTAGCTGAAACACGTTGGAGAGAAGAAGGAGAGTTCATAAGCGGAGACTTCAAAGTCGTGCACTCCGGAAGTGAGAATGGTCAAGGCGGTGTAGGTTTTATACTAAATGCTAACTCTTTACGAGCCCTACTGGATGTTGAAGCTATTGGAAACATAATTATCATAGCACGTTTTCTGGCAACACCCGTAAATTTAGTTGTTGTGCAGGTATATATGCCTACGTCCATCAGTGATGATGACGAGGTTGAAGAAATGTATGAGAAACTGGAAGAATTACTGCGTAAGACAAAGGCTAGTGAGAACATTATTATAATGGGAGACTGGGATGCAGTGATTGGTGAGAGAAAAGAAGGATTTGCTGTAGGAGGGTATGGTCTTGGTAGAAGAAATTCACGTGGTCAACGTCTTCTCGAATTCTGTGAACAAGAGAGGTTCGTTATAAGTAACACTTGGATTACCTCACCAAAGAGGCGGACATATACTTGGAAAAAAAACAGGTGATGATCAACGTTACCAGATTGACTAGATTCTTGTCATGGAAAGATACAGAAATCAAGTGAAGAAATCCATGGCATATCCGGGCGCTGACATCTGTTCTGATCATTCTCTACTAGTAATGATTACGGCACTGAAATTTAAACGCAGGATTCAGGGAAAACCAACAAAGAAGTGGAATCTTGAAGAATTTAAAAGCGAGCGGACTAAAAAGCAATATCAGGAAGCCACTGATGATCACATATCATCTTATGCAAGCAACTCACTAACTGTTGATCATTTATGGTCAATAGCCAAATTCTCCATCGAAAAGGCTGCTGAAGACTATGTGGGATTTGTGGAGAGAGTGAATCGCAAACCATGTATCACACAGGACATTCTCTTAAAGATGGACGAAAGAAGAAAATTTAAAAACGACTCTTCAGAAGTAGGCAGAAATAACTACTGAAAGCTAAAGAACCAGATTGATCGACTTTGTCGGGAGAAGAAAATGGAATGGTGGCAGTCAAAATGCGAAGAAATTGAATTTCTGCAAAAAAAAAAAGGAAGAACAGATATAGCCTACCAAAAGATCAGGGAAACAACTAAGAAACAAAAAGGATTCCGCGCTAGACAGTTCCGTGATACACATGGGAATCCTATATCAGACCTGAATTACAAGAAGGAACACTGGAGGATGTATGTTGAAGATCTATGCGCAGAACCAATTCCATTCGTTTTGCCAACACTTGGCGAGGAAGACAGGTCAATCGCAGAAGATACGAGGCACGTCCAGAAAGTAAGCTCCGTTTGGTAATAAAATTAAATTGTGTACAGATACAGAAAAAATATTTATTGCACAACATTCTACAACTCTTAAACTACTTTTCCACATAACTGCCGAACTTTTGCAGGCATTTCTCATAGCGTGGCACGAGTTTTGGATACCTTCTTCATAGAAATTTGCCGCCGACCCGTAAACGAGAGTGAAGACTCCCCTGTAAGATATCCTACTGTTTGGCAACTACTGTTAGGCAAATTGCGTGCTTTCCAGGAGAACTCCTAAACATACGCAGTTCTCCTGGAAAGCACGCAATTTGCCTAACAGTAGTTGCCAAACAGTAGGATATCTTACAGGGGAGTCTTCACTCTCGTTTACGGGTCGGCGGCAAATTTCTATGAAGAAGGTATCCAAAACTCGTGCCACGCTATGAGAAATGCCTGCTAAAGTTCGGCAGTTATGTGGAAAAGTAGTTTAAGAGGTGTAGAATGTTGTGCAATAAATATTTTTTCTGTATCTGTACACAATTTAATTTTATTACCAAACGGAGCTTACTTTCTGGACGTGCCTCGTAGAATTATTAGATCAGAGTTCGACGAAGCTCTAAAATCAATATCCATGGGTAAAACGCCAGTTATTGACAATGTTCCTGGTGAACTAATTAATAATAGTGGGGATAGTACACTTGCATGGATATTCAAATTAGTAGTAAGAATCTTCGAAGAAGGTAAATGGCCTCAGGAGTTTTATACCAGCGTCATCATTCCAATTCCAAAGAAGACTGTACCAGTCGAATGTAGTGACTATCGGACCATTAGTCTCATCCCTCATGCATCAAAGATACTTCTAAAGATTTTGAGGAAACGGATGGAAATATTTATCGAACAGTATCTAGACAACTCTCAATTTGGTTATCGATAGAATATGTCTACACGTGATGCTATCGGGTCTTTGCGATGTCATGGAGAAACAGCGTAAACAGAAACCTTTACGTGTGCTTTGTGGACTTCGAAAAGGCATTTGATAAAGTCAGCTGGCACAAGCTGTTTCCTCTCCTGAATCAAATAGGATGTTCCCATCGATTAATCAGATTAATATTTGATCTGTATGTAAATCAAACTGCTGTTGTTAGGCTTGGAAATGTCGTATCAGAACCCGCTCAGATCCGCAAAGGTGTACTACAAGGTTGTTTGCTGTCCCCTGGACTGTTCAATGCCTTCGCTGAAGCTATAACAAAGTGGTCTTTTAAAGGTTCTAATATGGGAGTGAAAGTTGGTGGAAGACTTATCCAGAATATTAAATTTGCTGATGATCTGGCATTACTTGCAGTAAATCCGCATACATTGACAAACATGTTGCAATGTTTAAATGATACATCTGCAGAATACGGAATGAAAATCAATTTTAAGAAGACCAAGATTCTAGTGATAAGTAAGCATCAACACCAACTAAATATAACCATAAATAAAGAACCAGTACAACAGGTTAGTCGATTTAAATACCTTGGTCAGATATTCACAGAAGACCGACAATGTGAATTTGAAGTCAGGAGTCGTATAGCCATGGCCAAGTAGGCATTTCGTGAAAAGCATTCTCTAATTTGTCAACGCTCGATGTCCCTCAGCCTTAGAAAACAACTGGTTAGGACCTACATATGGCCAGTTGCAATGTACTGCAGTGAGACCTGGACAATGAATAGAGGTGACATTAAACGACTAGAAGCGTTTGAGATGCGGTGTTGGCGCCGAATGGAAAAGATCAGCTGGGTAGAGAAAATGACCAACATAACGGTGCTGGATCGAATAAAGGAAAAACGGCAAATTATCCGCCAGATATATAGAAGTAGATCCACCTGGCTTGGCCACAGGTTACGACATGGTGGCCTTATGATCGACATACTAGAAGGCAGAATACCTGCAAAACGCTCTCGCGGGAGGCCACGGAACACTTTCATGAGATCTTTCCTAGATAGCTCTGGCCTACGAAGTTATGAAGTGGCCAAAAGGACTGTACAAGACCGAACAACGTGTTAAAGACTCATTGTAGGAGCAGACCAGTCACTTGATTGAAAAACATGATGATGATGATGTGTCTTGTTTTGATACCAGGCGCCTCATTTGATGACTAATATTTGTAAATTAATAATATACTTGTTTCTTCAGTTTCATGTTGGCAAATGTTTTACCACTCGGATGTTTTTTCAGATTATTGAACATAGGGGTAACCAGGGGCGTTATCCAGAGCTGGGAGGGGGCGACGGAGCCGCAGTCCTCTCCAGAACGCTCACGAAATTCACTAACCTTCCGTCGGGCACACATAATCGGTGATATTAAGATGGAATAACTTTTCCCTTCCTGGCTTATGTTTTTGTATTAAAGGTGCGTGCATCGCAATAGCTTCCGACGCTCTACGCTATTTACGCGAGGGTGAGGCCATCCTTGTTCCAGTGCCCTTCGATACTTCGTGGTGAGGCTCTATGTTCCGTAATCTGAATTAACATCCTAGTGGTAAAATATTTGCCAGCGTGTAACTGAAGAAACAAGTCTATTAATCTACGAGGTTAATTTTTCTCGATTGCATAAATATTAGGGATTTCAATTTTTTCCAATTGTCTTTCAACACAATGATTTGTAATATGTATTATTGTTCATATGTCAATTACAGTGAGATAATGTTATCAATCTATATCTTCTTTATGTCACAATAGCGTATGCATTAACTTTTTGATTTTTCAAAAATATGAGCATTTTTTATTTTTTTTAATAATGTATATTTTTCTATCCTAAACATTCTATCAATGTATCAGTTCCTTGACAATAGAAACCCCCAGTTTCAACCTGTTCATCGTTAAGTAGTTAAACAAAAGCATTGCTAACATTCACTTCACGACAACGCATCACCAGACTAGGCGCACACAATACGAGCCTTGCTTTAACTTCCTCTATAGGAGGTATCTAACTTTTTGAATCTCTCTTGAATCTGGGGCTTGGAACAGCTTGGGAAATAGATGTGTAAGTGATGATTGCTGAAATGAATTACAAGGCCCCCACTTGTAATTCCCGGCAGTAATTAGGACTGGCTAAATGGAGGGTTATGATTGAAGGTTTCCGGGGGCACAAATAAAGCGAGTAGACATTAAATCGCCTCTCTTATTTCCCTGGCGCTCTGTTTGCTAGGGCCAATATTAGCTCCGTCTTGTGTCAAGGCCCATTGGCACTGGCGAGCACAATACAGGGACCAGTCCACAGTGGCGAGGGAGGATTCCAAGGGTGGCTTGGGACGAAGAGCTTTGTCTCTATACCAACTGTAGACCTGGGAATAAATACTCTAAGATTCAATGATAGGACACAGGCTGGGGAAGGGACTTGGGATAATATTTACTTCAAGGAAATTGCTTTTAATTTCAGGCAAAAGTAACTTAATAAACGTTTGTCTTCATGGATCTTTAATTTCTTTTCATCTATGTGGAAACTAGGCATTGCGTCAGAGGACCAATCATCCTAAACACCAAGTTTCATATAGCCTACTAATGAAATAATACGGTCCACAACAGTGATGGAAGAAGTACTAAAGATGCAATAGAATGGATATGTAAGCTTGTAGTTACAAATACAATTGTATGACTACCCCTTATTATTCCCGTTTTTCCAACGGGGTCGGGGATGAGATGCGATGGAAGTCTTTGTGGCGATGGTTTGTACGGCCGGATGCCCTTCCTGACGCCAACCTCAGGAGAGGAGTTAATGAGAGATGAAATGAATAATGGTGAATGAAACTGGGCAAGGATGTGGAAGGAAGCGGCCGTGGCCTGTCAGAAGGTAACGTCCCAGCATTTGCCTGAAAATGTGTTGAAAATGGGAAACCACGGAAAACCATTTCAAGGACGGCCGACGGTGGGGCTCGAACCCACGCGTCTACCGAGTCAGCAGAGAGCTTGGCCCCATGACCTAATGCTGCGCTTTAGCCAGCGTAGCCACTACTGTCGGTAGTTACAAATACAATTGTTGTTATTAAATGATTGTAAGAGCTTTGGACATATGGGTCATCGGGTCCATTTAACTGGGTGTGTGTTGAATATGTCTGATAACCTGTATTTATGTGATGACTTTAGTAGTGTGTGTGA
Organism: Meconema thalassinum; assembly: GCA_946902985.2. Classification (NCBI taxonomy): domain Eukaryota; kingdom Metazoa; phylum Arthropoda; class Insecta; order Orthoptera; family Tettigoniidae; genus Meconema; species Meconema thalassinum. The sequence continues at coordinate 1,509,556,304 of OX336388.2, forward strand.
CTGTATTAGAGATGAGGTAGGTGCCCCAGAGCTCGGAATAAGGTATTATCCCGGCATATCAATTTAATGTTACTCCCATGATCGATGGAGTGGTCTTAGTTTAGTCTGTTTTAATATCGCTGGTAACGTGTGAAGAGTAACAATTTTAATTCAAATAGTAGCTGAGTGAAGCTGCACTAGTATCACTGAGGTCACTATTCCTCCTTGCACAGTTGACTCCAATAAATATCCGAGAACTGATAACACTCTATCGATTGGCAAATAAAATTAAATATCTTTGTTTCCATCGACAAACACAAAGACGTTTTCCTTTTTTATCAGAATGTTGAATGACGTAGCCTGTATGCGGATAATAATAATAATAATGTTATATTTTTACGCCCCTTTTAATTACTGTGGCTTTTGGAGACGCCGGGGTGCCGGAAATTTGCCCCTAAACAGATATTTAACCTGTCAGTAAATCTCCTGACACGGTTCCCTGGCATTTGCGCACCCTTTAATGCCAGCTGACTTCGCCAGGATTCGATCCTTCAACCATGAAAACAGCAGGGAAAAACCTTACCGCTGAGCCACGCAGAGAACAGTGATACGAACCAATAAATCAATCAATAAACCAAAGCATGAATGAATTAATCAAAATGTTATTGCTAAATACCAGTATTAAATTGTTAACCTAATTTGCTAAGAAGACTTCTTGGTTACCGGTAAATACTCGGCACTAACATCAGCTATCACGCACCTTTTAGGGCCTAATTACAGTACTCGCTTCTCTGGAAATATCTTGATATTTTAAAACAAATAGACTATTGGCTGATATAAAAAGGTGGGCGTCCAGGACTTCCGAAATCTTCATTTTGTGAAGGGAATAGGTTCCCATAGAATACATAACAATACGTAGTCTATGTTATTCAAGATCATGTTCCAGAAAGTATTCGCGGGTTGCATGTCAGGATGACCTATCAAACGGTGGTTCATTCAAAGCTCACCATCCTGATACATTAGTGCCATCAGATTATATATTTTGACATCGTTAATATTAGCGTACACTACGAAAGTTTTGGCATCACTTGGTGCGCATGCGCGAGGTACCAATGATTTATTGTAGGAATATCTTAAATGGGACCTCCATACCTTGAAGTAAACCGTATGCGATATACATTCCACATAGGGCTGTATGTTGACTGACAGTATCTCGAATGCTTACATTAAATAAGGATACAGCAAGAGTGTGAAGAATTAATAAATCATAATTGTTTTCAGCAAATATGACATAATGAATATTTTCACACCAAAGAACGACAACTTGAAGATGCTTTATTGTAGGAATATCTTTAATGGGGCCTCCAAACCTTGAAGTAAACCTTATGCGATGTTTCCTTTTACACATTTCCGTCCCATTTCCATCCCTTTTCCAAAATCACTCCCACAAAAAGTATCCAGCAACCGAGTGGAAAGATGTTACACATCAAAAAGAAGGGCATGGTTGGGGTCGGCCAAAATGGTGCTATGACATCACCGAGCTTCATTGAAAACGCTCCAGTTTCATTGCGTTCGTTAAATCGCGAGAAAGGTCTACTTTAAAGTCTCAAATTCGCTTGGCCGCCATGTTGGTTTTGTTGTTCCCAGGTTTTCGAAAGTTTCATAGGTGAACTTCCGGTAGTACCGTTTATCACCGTACAAAATTTTAGGGTGATATCGGTAATAGTTAGGAGATATTGAATGCTGGTGAAATATTTCACACCTCCGCCATGTTGGATTGGTGTGACGTAAAATAAGAGAAGGGCATGGTTGGGGTCGGCCAAAATGGTGCTATGACCTCACCGAGCTTCATTGAAAACGCTCCAGTTTAATTGCGTATGTTTCGTTAAATCGCGAGAAAGGTCTATTTCAAAGTCTCAAATTCGCTTGGCCGCCATGTTGGTTTTGTTGTTCCCAGGTTTTCGAAAGTTTCATAGGTGAACTTCCAGTAGTACCCTTTATCACCGTACAAAAATTTAGGGTGATATCGGTAATAGTTTAGGAGATATTGAATGCTGGTGAAATATTTCACACATCCGCCATGTTGGATTGGTGTGACGTAAAATAAGAGAAGGCATGGTTGGGGTCGGCCAAAATGGTGCTATGACCTCACCGAGCTTCATTGAAAACGCTCCAGTTTAATTGCGTATGTTTCGTTAAATCGCGAGAAAGGTCTATTTCAAAGTCTCAAATTCGCTTGGCCGCCATGTTGGTTTTGTTGTTCCCAGGTTTTCGAAAATTTCATAGGTGAACTTCCAGTAGTACCCTTTATCACCGTACAAAATTTCAGGGTGATATCGGTAATAGTTTAGGAGATATTGAATGCTTGTGAAGTATTTCACACAGCCGCCATGTTGGATTGGTGTGACGTAAAAAAATAAAAGAAGGGCACGGTTGGAGTCGGCCTAAATGGTGCTATGACCTCACCCAACTTCATTGAAAACTCATCAGCCGTTTAGAAGTTATTAGAGGGACGCACACACACACACACACAGACAAAAGGTGATCTCATAAGCCTATTTTTTTTCATAAAATTAAAATAGGCTAATAAAATATCTCTCAACCTACTATGAGTGGAGGCTAGGTTGATTGTCTGAGGATTTCGCACTTGTTGCCGCTCAAAGCACGGAAGTGCTGACGGATGGCCGATAATGGGCTGCCTCGCATATACTGTACAAGCAACTCACGCCACACCACTTCACATTGACTACTTGTATTAGTGGACTACCGGGTGAGTTAGCCGTGGTCGTTACGGCATGACTGCTGGCAGTCGCTCACATCCGGGAGGCGAGGAGGTTCGACTCCCCCCGCCGGCAACCTTGAAGATGGTCTGTGGTTTTCCATCTTCCTTCCAGGCGAATGCCGGGGTTGGTCCCTAACTATAGGCCACAGCCGCTACCTTCCAACTCCTCGACCTTCCATTCCAACTTTCCTCCCCAACGGTACTTGTAGCTCACCCATTGGGTGTCCGTCTCGAAGCAGCTACAAAACTGGCGAGCCGAACATGTCCTCGGACACTCCCGGCACTAAAAGCCATACGCTAAAAAAATATATATTGGACTGAAGTGGTTCGGTGTTTAAACCTTGTCAGGCCATAACATTATTAGCTGCAACCATTTTGATTCTTCCTCTATCAATAGACTGTCGTTTCAAATTAATTTCAGCGGCTTGGTTATCAGCCCATAGGCCTAAGTAGATTAGTGACAGAGATTGAAAAATGAAAATCCACAGCCTGCTTCCAGTCGACCGACCGGGTCAGGGAATGGAATGAATGAAGCCGCCATGCAGTGGCAAGGATATGAACTGTGCCGGCTGCCGAAGCCTGTCGCACTACTCTGGGCCAATGATTAAAGGAATAACAGATCAAATGAAATGGTAGTGGAGAGTGTTGCTGGAATGAATTTTGTGACAGGGAAAACCGGAGTACCCGGATAAAAACCTGTCTGCCTTCGTTTTGTCCAGCACAAAACTCACATGGAGTGACCAGGATTTGAACCACGGACCCAGCGGTGAGAGGCCGGCGTGCTGCTACCTAAGCCACGGAGGCTTAACATAGACATTGATAGTTATCTATATAAATAAAAGTGTACGCAGGCGTTCACAAACACATGCTCCCCTGAGACCCATTCTTCAATTCAAATTGTGTTGCACGAACCAGAATACTAGTGATTTCAGCAAAAGTTTTGACAGTCAGAAATTGTATCATTTTGTGAAATAGTAGTTTGAATCTACAGTTTTATCCCTGTTTTATGAGTCACACGAAAATATGCTGATTCGACTCGACTGTCCACATGTAATTGTATCTTTTCTGCATGAGTCATACGAGCAGTTTCAGCATGCCTGGTGAGCGGTGAATCCCTAGCTATATCAGGACAACTGAGGAAGAGATATATGGGCAAAAAAAACACAGGAGCTTGTTTGTTGCATAATAATAATAATAATTATTATTATTATTATTATTATTATTATTATTACTACTATTATTATCGTATTATACATTACCCGTCCGACTTTGCCGTTCTGAAGAGATTACGTTGTCAACTGTTTACAGCTATCGTGAGACAACGGGGAAGGCATGTACAATCCGCATCGATTCTCATTGGCACTAGCAGATTGATATTGTCTTTCTTCAGTCAACACGAGTAAAATCCCAAAAATTGAAACAACCTGACAAAAAATATATGACATTAAAAGTTATTTGCTACAGATCACAAGAAACTTTGTTTACCATCTTTTCTATACTTTCACACTTCTAACGCTTTTCAAAACTTGTAATGCTTTTCAAAACTCGTAACGCTTTTCAAAACTCGTGACGCTTTCCAAAACTCATTACGCTTTTCAAAAGTCGTAACGCTTTCCAAAACTCATAACGCTTTTCAAAACTCATAAGGCTTTTCAAAACTCGTAACGCTTTTCAAAACTTTGACAACTGTGGCTCCGGTGGCGTAGATGGTAGCATTGTGTGATTCTATGCCCATGATCGCGGTTCAAACCTGGCCGAAGTCATCGGATTCTTTGAGAGCGTTAAAAATCCCTCATTATATCTTTCGTCGGAGGGGAAGTAAAGCCGGAGAGATTTATGGCATGTAAAAGAACCTTCCACTAACTACAATTTGTGTGAAGCTGAAAATTTGTAGGATAGATTTCATAACGCTCTATTAGTTTGAACAATCGCCGCCAGGTACCGGTTACGGTAGCATCAAGTACCCAAGTTCGCAGCTAGATGTCGCTGACGGTAGCATTTGGCAGCAAAAGTAGGAACCACTTGAAATTGATCGTCTGCAGTCTTTAACTGAATTACAGATAACACACACTAACACAGCTGTCACAATTAACAACGGTTATGAGACAGATTCTACACACACCCAAAGTACACGGGGCTACATGACCGCGTTGTCGCAGCCCCTAAACTGAGGATCTAACCAACTAAAACTCGTAGTTCATACTTCCACCACCAGCGAGGATTTGTCAGACTATAATACTTATTGTTATTATTATTATTATTATAATGGATTTAATAGTGCTCGGGTACTTGGTATGGGATCAGGGTGGTGTTTATAGTCTCAAAAATTGCTAAAAACGTCAGGTGTAAAGTTTGATAGTTACGAATGTGTTAGGAAACTCATACTGATTTGAAGAAATCAATCTGAATAATTAGATTCCAAGACCGCTGCAATAGCAAGGGATGCTTTCTGCTACCAGGTTGTGTTGTGTAAAGGACAGCTGAAGCGTGAATTATTATGTGACTCAATCATAATCCACAAGATCTCCTATTTACGTGAAATTTAAACTGCCGGAAGTGACATTTCACTTCGAAATAGTCAGACGTGGGTTGGAGACCACGGGGCCCCATGTAAGCCCAAAGTTCTATTTCTACCAGCTCCTCTCCTTCATATCTCCTGCAACCTCTTTTGGTCAACTCTAGTTCTCTTATGACCTCGACGGTATTACTGTATCCGAAGCCTGCGGTGTCTTTACTGCTACTCTTATTCATGGAGGAGTTAGACCTCCTATTAATTTTTAATGTTACCTTATGCCTCACATTTGGTGAGATCGTCAGTTGGGGACCCCGAGGGATTCATGAGCTGAGTCAATTTTTGCCCTTTCTCCAGTGACTTTCAGAAGGCCTCTCTCCTCTATTGCATTTCTATTTTCCTTGCATGGCCCTACTTTCTTTAAGTCCCTCAATGCTCGTATTGGAGTTCTTTTAGGAGACTAACGGACTCTAAAGATGGATCCAACGGCACCGTTAGGCGACCTAAATATACACATCAAAAAGGTTTTGCATATACTTACCCCATCGATCGGTGGTGGTACAAAACTTCCTCCAGGAATTCGCCATTGCACAAATGGAATGGCCCGCTATGTCGCTGGACATAAACAGTATCGAATATGTATGGGATATGCTGAAGGGTGCTATTGCTCAGCGTTCACACCCTCCCATAACCCGCCAAGAGATCATGGAGGCCGCCATCGAAGAGTGGGATCGCCTGCCTGAAGAGGACCTGGACAACTTGATCTGTGGTATGCCACGGGGAGTATGAGCCCTGCTGAACGCCCGTGGTGGCCATGTTCCTTATTGAAACGTCACAGGATGGCAAGATTACAACACATATCAGTCCATGTTCAACATTCCAAATGTCTTCTTGTTTCTAATATTCTTTTCACACATGAATTAAGTCTGCAGGATTTATCAGAATGCCGTCTCTTTTGTAATAACCTCGCCCACAATCCCACATACGCTCTGCATCATGGCAAACAAGGTTTTTGCGAAACGTATTTTGATGTGTACTGTATATATGAAAATATGCTTATGAAGACTAGATGTGCATAATGTTCTTACAAATATAAAGAGGATTCGTCATTCCTTTTTTAAAATATTTAATTATATATGAATTGCAGCCAATGGCCATAGCAGGGTATTTTAATTGAACACCCACGGTTTCCCACCAAAGTCAATTTCAAGTAGTTTCAACTTTTGCTACCAAACGCCTAGCGACGAACGTTGGAACCAACCAAATATAACTTACAAATTTGGTTACACACTACAAATTGTAGTGGTAGGTTCTTTTACATGCCATAAATCCATGACATGGACCCACCGGATTTACTTCCCCACCGAAGGATGGCATACTGAAGGATTGGATTTTAACGCTCATAGAAATCCAAGGACTTTGGCTGGTTTTGAACCCGTGATCCTGGGCAAAGCAATTCAGCATGCTACCGACTACGCCACCGAAGCTTTCTTTTTTAAATATGGATATGCTTCTCGGCTGGGGATCTATCTGGAATAAGCGTCATCGATTCCCGGACAACATGGTAAACATGCTTACTATTCGTGATCAATGTATACTAGGTCAATTAGCGTCATCAGTATTCCCTTTCACGAATTGATTGCTGGCGGTCGAGATGGGAACTTTTCTTTGTTTACTCGTGTCACACGTCCCTGTTTCGTTGACAGGTACAGTTGCGCGAGTAGGATATGACACAGCTCCAGTAGCCTCAGTCATCGTTTAAATATCCGTGGTGACATGAGCTCCTGTGTCGCTTACCTGTCGCTATGCTGCTTGACTTATGTGCAGACTGCACTCTGTCATCGCTGTGTCCTCCACTTTGCCCCGCGGCGCTCATGCTACAATAAACAGCAGGCGCTGGGGCAGCCACGCTCAGCGGCATTCAAATGTTGAATGGGTAATAAGTTGCTATAAGAACTTCACAAAACACAAGCTCTTCAACCAAGGGGAATTAGAAGGTGCAATTTGTACCAATATCTCCCAAATCGTCCCAAAAGTACATGGAAAATCTTTCATTTCGTGAAAAGTCAATGGCAATATAATTAGATATTTTTAGCCTATTTTGAAATAATTTATTAAACACAATGTGTAACTAACATTAATTTACAAACATTTGTTTACATATTTACTTCTGTTTTTCACCAGTCTTTCGTTAGCGTGCTTAGCGGCTGGGTTTTACTTCAACATTTCAGCAAGTGATACTTGGGGCATGGTTTGTTGCATAGTTCACAGACGCAGTGGTTCTCCGGTTCGTGGTATGTTTTGTTCCGACATATCTTCCCATGGAACCCGTGGGCGGCGAATTTTGTGTACAGATGGCGAAGCTCATAGTTCGGTCCCTTGCAGGCTTCTGTTTTCATCGCTTCTGTGTCCATTATTTGCTCCAGGACCTCGTTGGATTTGTTCTGTCTTTCCTTGATGGCTGTTTTGTATACGTGTGTTTCCGGTAATCCGAAGCAGAGTTTTATGTCCCCTATTTTCATTTATGAAAAAATAGGCTTATGAGATCACCTTTTGTCCGTGTGTCCGTCTGTGTGTGCGTGTGTGTGAGAGATGGTGTGTGTCCCCCTAATAACTTCTAAAGGGCTGGAGCGATTTCAATGAAACTCGGTAAGTTCATAGCACTATACCGGACGACCCCGACCGTGCCCTTCAAATTTTGTTACGTCCAACATAGCGGCTGAGCGAAATATTTCACCAGCAATCAATATCTCCGAAACTATTACCAATATCACCCTGGAATATTTTACGGTGATAAAGGGAACTACTAAAAGTTCACCTAAGTGAAATAGGAATCTCTGTTTCGCGGGCTTATAGGTCGTGTTCCAAGGACATTTTGTCGTCCTGACGTTTCGCTGAATACTGCGTTCAGCATGTTCACAGGTTACATAAAGCGAGGTAAAACAAGTAAACAGAAGATATATAAATAGTCAACAACCCACACATAGAGGCTACCATAGCAACGGCGTACCACATAAAAGTAATGCATCAAGGACAGGGCTGCTCGTCTGTTGCATCATCTCGTCTACGACGGTCAATAAGAGCAGGCTTGAGGGGATTAAGGATTGGAAGCCAAGCTCTGTTCACACGTTCTGCTTCCTCCTTAAGATTGAAGCTGTTAGTATGCTTCAGGATTTCAATGGCCTCCCTTTGTAGCCTGGCATGATAAGACACCGTGGTGGACAGAACTTCGGTGTCTCCATATCTTATATCGTGACCTGCAAGTAGCGAGTGTGCTGCTACAGTGGATTTATCTGTTTGTCCCAGCCGGCTGTGTCGTTCGTGCTCCTTGAGGCGAGTGGCAATACTTCTTTTCGTTGTTCCAATATATACTTGGCCACAATCACACGGGATTTTATAAACCCCTGCCGCGGTATGAGGATGTCGCTTATCTTTAGCGGACCTAAACATGTCCTTAATTTTTCGTGTAGGCCTGTATATGGTCTTTATATCATGGGACTCGAGTAGCCTCCCTATTCTGTCCGTGACCTTTTTTATATATGGAAGAAAAGCTCTAGCCAGGGGCTGCTTGTCTCCAATTACCCTTGTAGTTGGACGTCTCGGATGGAGTGCTCGCTGGATATCTTTCTGGCTGTACCCATTCGCGCGTAAGGCCTCGTTGAGGTGTTCAATTTCTTGTTTTAGGCACTGCTTTTCACAAATTCTTTTAGCGCGGTCAGCCAGTGTTTTTATAACTCCGTATTTCTGTCGTGGGTGGTGGTTGGACGTCTTATGTAGATATCGGTCAGTATGGGTCGGCTTACGGTAAACTGTATGTCCCAAAGTTAGATCAGCGGTCTTCGTTACCATAACGTCGAGAAACGCGATTTTCTTTTCATTTTCTAACTCCATGGTAAACTGAATGTTCGAGTTCTGGCTGTTAAGATGTTGTAAAAACAGATTTAATTGATCTTTACCATGGCCCCATATTACAAAGGTATCGTCCACGTATCGTAGCCACACTTTAGGTTTCAAAGGTGCGGTCTCTAGTGCTATTTGTTCAAATTGTTCCATGAAGAAATTCGCGATTACCGGACTAAGGGGACTGCCCATGGCGACCCCATCAATTTGTTCATAGAAATCACCCTTCCACAGGAAATAGCTAGCGGTGAGGCAGTGGCGGAATAAGGCGGTGATATCATCAGGAAAAATCCGTGCGATGTACTCCAGGGCTACCTTTATAGGTACTTTCGTGAAAAGAGAGACCACGTCAAAACTTACTAGTAAGTCACCCGCTTCTAGTTGAATAATTTTCAATTTTTCAATGAAATGGCCGGAATCTTTGACGAACGACTGTGTACCGCCGATATGTGGTTGAAGTAAGGTAGCTAAATGTTTGGCAATGCTATAAGTTGGTGATCCAATAGCACTCACGATAGGACGAAGAGGAACATTATCTTTGTGTATTTTAGGTAAACCATAAAGTCTTGGTGGTAAAGCTTCACTTCTGGTGGTTCCCTTCTTGACGTTTTCAGGTAGCGAAGATACCTTGATCAGGCCGTTTGTTTCACGAAGAATCCGGTTGGTAGGATCTCTCAGTAGTTTGCGGTAGGTACCCGGGTCTAAAAGTTCCAAAACCTTGGCAGTGTAGTCGTCCATGTCCAAGATAACCGTTGCGTTCCCTTTGTCTGCAGGAAGAATGATTATGCTCTCGTCCATGTTGAGAGTCTTTATAGCCTTTCTCTCCTGAGGTGTGAGGTTACTCTGCGGTGCCGGTGCCTTCTTGATTATACGTGAGGCTTCATGACGGATTTCATCTGCTTGTTCAGATGGTAGCTCACGGATTGCCGCTTCAATATTGGCGACAATGTCTTCAACGGGAATCGAAGGAGGGGTCACTGCGTAATTTCCTCCTTTCGCTAGAATAGAGATTTCCCACTCTGACAGGTGGCGATTGGTCAGGTTAACAATTGTCCGTGAGATGTCCAGCGTAGGCGCAGGTACTGGCGCGGGTTGGTCTCTCTGTAACCTCTCAAACTTTTTCTTCTGCCGGATGCTAGACTGTTCAAATGTTGAACGCATAGAGTAGAAGGTGATACGATCTACATTTTCCCAGTCCTGATATGAGAGTGTGCTGCTGATGCGGTAGTGTGATATTTCCTCCCCGTAGAGGCGAATTAAGTAAAAATGTAGACTTTCACGACCGGCGTTGAAATAGGAATCTCTGTTTCGCGGGCTTATAGGTCGTGTTCCAAGGACATTTTGTCGTCCTGACGTTTCGCTGAATACTGCGTTCAGCATGTTCACAGGTTACATAAAGCGAGGTAAAACAAGTACACAGAAGATATATAAATAGTCAGCAACCCACACATAGAGGCTACCATAGCAACGGCGTACCACATAAAAGTAATGCATCAAGGACAGGGCTGCTCGTCTGTTGCATCATCTCGTCTACGACGGTCAATAAGAGCAGGCTTGAGGGGATTAAGGATTGGAAGCCAAGCTCTGTTCACACGTTCTGCTTCCTCCTTAAGATTGAAGCTGTTAGTATGCTTCAGGATTTCAATGGCCTCCCTTTGTAGCCTGGCATGATAAGACACCGTGGTGGACAGAACTTCGGTGTCTCCATATCTTATATCGTGACCTGCAAGTAGCGAGTGTGCTGCTACAGTGGATTTATCTGTTTGTCCCAGCCGGCTGTGTCGTTCGTGCTCCTTGAGGCGAGTGGCAATACTTCTTTTCGTTGTTCCAATATATACTTGGCCACAATCACACGGGATTTTATAAACCCCTGCCGCGGTATGAGGATGTCGCTTATCTTTAGCTGACCTAAACATGTCCTTAATTTTTCGTGTAGGCCTGTATATGGTCACCTAAGTGACTTTTGAAAACCTGGTAACTACAAAACCAACATGGCGGCCAAGCGAATTTGCGACTTTTAAATAGACGTTTCTCGCGATTTAACAAACCAAACGCAATAAAACTTGGTACAGTATATATTTATACACATTGTAATGCACCGACATCTAACTTCGTTCTATTGTTTACATAACCTCAAGATGGCGGCTGTGCGAAATATTTCACCGGCATTCTTTCTCTCTGAAACTATTGGCGATATCACTCAGAAATCCTGTACGGAGATAAAGGCCACTACTGGAAGTTCATCTATAAGACTATCGAAAACCGGTTAACTACAAAACGAATATGGCGGCCAAGCGAAGTTGAAAATTTTAAATAGTTCTTTCTCGCGATTTAATGATCCACACGCAATGAAACATGGTACAGGAAATGTTTATACACATTGTAATGCACTGGTATCTAATTTAGTTCAATTGTTTACATAACCTCAACATGGCGGCTGTGCTAATTTTAAAATTAAGTTTTTATTTCTTGTGTCGTAATCATGCTGTTAAAGTGAACGTTTTAATAACGAAGCTACGCTATAATTTTCATTTAATTGTACATGTCTCTATGGCCTATATATATATAAGTTAACAATCCAACATGGCGACCATCAAAAATATTTAGATGGATCTCAATATCTACGGATCTATTACAGCAATCAAACTGATTTTTTAAAGTTCATAGGGGCTATGAACATAAATTCTCGTATAGGACTTTCAATAACCTGGTGATCAGAAATCCAACATGGCGGCGACACGAAGTATAAATATTCACATGGTCGTTTCTCGCAATTTAACCATCCGAGTGCAGTGACACTTGGTACAGTAAATCCTTATACAAATGTTAATCCACTGGCATCTATTTTTTTCAATTGTTTTCATAACCATAAGATGGCAGCTGTGCGAAATTTTAAAATCTTGTTTTTACTTCTTGTGTCCTAATCATGCGATTGAAGTTTGAATACTACACGTAGGCCTACACAATAATCTTCTTGTAACCGTACATAACTCTAAGATCTACATACACACATCAAAAAAAGTTTTGCATCACCTCGGTTCCAAGAGTTCCGGAACCGTTAAATACAAAGGGAATAGAGATCAACACAAACAACATTTCAGCTCGTTTTATTGCTCATGAGACCCACACATTGCATGTTGTACCATCATACAGCTTGACTTTCAGCATTTGTGGTCCAGATTGCAGTACACACCACTACCTCTAATACCCAGTAGCACGTCCTCTTGCATTGATGCATGCCTGTATTCGCCGTGGCATACTATCCACAAGTTCATCAAGACACTGTTGGTCCAAATTGTCCCACTCCTCAACGACAATTCGGCGTAAATCTCTCAGAGTGGTTGGTGGGTCAAGACGTCCATAAACAGCCCTTTTCAACATATCCCAGGCATGTTCGATAGGGTTCATGTCTGGCGAACATGCTGGCCACTGTAGTCGAGCGATGTCGTTATCTTGAAGGAACGCATTCACAAGATGTGCACGATGAGGTCGAGAATTGTCGTCCATGAAGACAAATGCCTCTCCAATATTCTGCCGATATGGTTGCACTATGGGTCGGAGGATGTCATTCAGGTATCGTAAAGCCGTTTCGGAGCCTTCCATGACCACCAGTGGCGTACGTCGGTCCCACATAATGCCACCCCAAAACATCAGGGAACCACCACCTTGCTGCACTCGCTGGACAGTGTGTCTAAGACGTTCAGCCTGACCAGGGTGCCTCCAAACACGTCTCCGACGATTGTCTGGTTGAAGGCATATGCGACACTCATCGGTGAAGAGAACGTGATGCCAATTCCGTGGGGTCCATTCAGCATGTTGTTGGGCCCATCTGTACCGCGCTGCATGGTGTCGGGGTTGCAAAGCTGGACCTCGCCATGGACGTCGGGAGTGAAGTTGCGCATCATGCAGCCTATTGCGCACAGTTTGAGTTGAAACACGACGTCCTGTGGCTGAACGAAACGCATTATTCAACATGGTGGCATTGCTGTCAGGGTTCCTCCGAGCGGCAATCCGTAAGTAGCGGTCATCCACTACAGTAGTAGCCCTTGGGCGGCCTGAGCGAGGCCTCTCATCGACAGTTCCTGTATCTCTGTACCTCCTCCATGTCCGAACAACATCGCTTTGGTTCACTCTGAGACGCCTGGAAACTTCCCTTGTTGAGAGCCCTTCTTGACACAAAGTAACAATGCGGACGCGATCGAACTGCGGTATTGACCTTCTAGGCATGGTAGAACTACAGACAACATGAGCAGCGTACCTTCGTCCTGGTGGAATGACTGGAACTGATCGGCTGTCGTACCCCCTCCGTCTAATAGGCCCTGCTCATGCATGGTTGTTTACATCTTTGAGCAGCTTTAGTGACATCTATGAACAGTCAAAGGGACTGTATCTTGGATACAATATACACAGTCAACGTCTATATGCCGGAGATCTGGGAACCGAGGTGATGCAAAACTTTTTTTGATGTGTGTATATAAAAATCCAACATGGCGACCATCCGCAATATTTAGTCGGTTCTCAATATCTACGAATCTATTAGAGCAATCAAACTGACATTTTGTATGTAGATAGATGCAATTAACATAAGTAGGATATATGAAAATAGGCTTTATAGTTCTTCACGGAACTACTTGTTATAAAGTGTGTTTAATCAAATAAACAATGCGATACTCTCTGGCAGAAATATGTCGCGTCTAGTGCGCATAACCATGTAGCCTATATACACATCGGGCGCCCACAAGTAACCTTGCTTCTGAGGCTCTTTGAGACGCCAGGGTGCACGATTGTTCCCCCGAAGGGCATCTTTAGCCCTAAAGTCTGTTCGCCGAGTCGAGATAACGCGCGTTTATACTTGCACGTGGTCACTTGACTGCCTGGACAGGGAAACACGCCCATTTCACGTCATCGGCTCTGCCGGACAGGGGTAGCCAAGTAGTCCTAGAAAAGACAAGACTTGCTGCACTTAGTGCTGAGCTGCACTGTATACTGTTGCCTGTCATAAGCATAAACTAATTAATTAATTAAATAAATAAATACATAAACGAACAATAAATAAACCACATATAAGCGATAATTCAGTCCGCTTCACATGCAGGCTATACAGAGCACTGAAGGTGGCGTACGTTCAACAGGCAGCGCTGCAATCACGTTTACAACTGTGTTTACTTCCACTATCTCGACTCGGCGAATAGACTTTAGATTGGTAGCGTTTGTCTTCCCCCTCTTCTCCCTTTTGTCCAATCCCTACCAGTGTTTGACGGTCCTAAAAACAAAGCAAATTAGTCTAAATAAAAGATTTTAAAAATGAAAGTACACAATAAAATCAAAATTAGTCAAACCCATAAAACCCTAAAAAACAATCAAACTTATTAAAATTTTCAAAAAACTCAAATAAGTAAAAAAAAGAAAAAAAAAGATAATTAAAATCTAAGAAAACACAAAAAATCAAAATTAGTCAACATACAAAAAAAACAGCCAAAAGTACAGTGGTCAAAAAGGCTCTAAAACAAAATTAGTCAACATACAAGAAAAAACAGCCATGAGTACAGTAGTCAAAAAGGTTCTAAAATAAAATTAGTCAACATACAAGAAAAAACAGCCAAAAGTACAGTAGTCAAAAAGGCTCTAAAACAAAATTAGTCAACATACAAGAAAAACCAGCCAAAAGTACAGTAGGCAAAAAGGCTCTAAAACAAAATTAGTCAACATACAAGAAAAAACAGCCAAAAGTACAGTAGTCAAAAAGGTTCTAAAACAAAATTAGTCAACATACAAGAAAAAACAGCCAAAAGTACAGTAGTCAAAAAGGCTCTAAAACAAAATTAGTCAACATACAAGAAAAAACAGCCAAAAGTACAGTAGTCAAAAAGGCTCTAAAACAAAATTAGTCAACATACAAGAAAAAACAGCTAAAAGTACAGTAGTCAAAAAGGCTCTAAAACAAAATTAGTCAACATACAAGAAAAAACAGCCAAAAGTACAGTAGTCAAAAAGGCTCTAAAACAAAATTAGTCAACATACAAGAAAAAACAGCCAAAAGTACAGTAGTCAAAAAGGTTCTAAAACAAAATTAGTCAACATACAAGAAAAACAGCCAAAAGTACAGTGGTCAAAAAGGCTCTAATACAAAATTAGTCAACATACAAGAAAAAACAGCCAAAAGTACAGTAGTCAAAAAGGCTCTAAAACAAAATTAGTCAACATACAAGAAAAAACAGCCAAAAGTACAGTAGTCAAAAAGGTTCTAAAACAAAATTAGTCAACATACAAGAAAAAACAGCCAAACGTACAGTAGTCAAAAAGGCTCTAAAACAAAATTAGTCAACATACAAGAAAAAACAGCCAAAAGTACAGTAGTCAAAAAGGCTCTAAAACAAAATTAGTCAACATACAAGAAAAAACAGCCAAAAGTACAGTAGTCAAAAAGGCTCTAAAACAAAATTAGTCAACATACAAGAAAAAACAGCCAAAAGTACAGTAGTCAAAAAGGCTCTAAAACAAAATTAGTCAACATACAAGAAAAAACAGCCAAAAGTACAGTAGTCAAAAAGGCTCTAAAACAAAATTAGTCAACATACAAGAAAAAACAGCCAAAAGTACGGTAGTCAAAAAGGCTCTAAAACAAAATTAGTCAACATACAAGAAAAAACAGCCAAAAGTACAGTAGTAAAAAAGGCTCTAAAACAAAATTAGTCAACATACAAGAAGAAACAGCCAAAAGTACAGTAGTCAAAAAGGCTCTAAAACAAAATTAGTCAACATACAAGAAAAAACAGCCAAAAGTACAGTAGTCAAAAAGGCTCTAAAACAAAATTAGTCAACATACAAGAAAAACAGCCAAAAGTACAGTAGTCAAAAAGGCTCTAAAACAAAATTAGTCAACATACAAGAAAAACAGCCAAAAGTACAGTAGTCAAAAAGAATCTAAAACAAAATTAGTCAACATACAAGAAAAAACAGCCAAAAGTACAGTAGTCAAAAAGGCTCTAAAACAAAATTAGTCAACATACAAGAAAAAAACAGCCAAAAGTACAGTAGTCAAAAAGGCTCTAAAACAAAATTAGTCAACATACAAGAAAAAACAGCCAAAAGTACAGTAGTCAAAAAGGCTCTAAAAAAAATTAGTCAACATACAAGAAAAAACAGCCAAAAGTACAGTAGTCAAAAAGGCTCTAAAACAAAATTAGTCAACATACAAGAAAAAACAGCCAAAAGTACAGTAGTCAAAAAGGCTCTAAAACAAAATTAGTCAACATACAAGAAAAAACAGCCAAAAGTACAGTAGTCAAAAAGGCTCTAAAACAAAATTAGTCAACATACAAGAAAAAACAGCCAAAAGTACAGTAGTCAAAAAGGCTCTAAAACAAAATTAGTCAACATACAAGAAAAAACAGCCAAAAGTACAATAGTCAAAAAGGCTCTAAAACAAAATTAGTCAACATACAAGAAAAAACAGCCAAAAGTACAGTAGTCAAAAAGGCTCTAAAACAAAATTAGTCAACATACAAGAAAAAACAGCCAAAAGTACAGTAGTCAAAAAGGCTCTAAAACAAAATTAGTCAACATACAAGAAAAAACAGCCAAAAGTACAGTAGTCAAAAAGGTTCTAAAACAAAATTAGTCAACATACAAGAAAAAACAGCCAAAAGTACAGTAGTCAAAAAGGCTCTAAAACAAAATTAGTCAACATACAAGAAAAAACAGCCAAAAGTACAGTAGTCAAAAAGGCTCTAAAACAAAATTAGTCAACATACAAGAAAAAACAGCCAAAAGTACAGTAGTCAAAAAGGCTCTAAAACAAAATTAGTCAACATACAAGAAAAAACAGCCAAAAGTACAGTAGTCAAAAAGGCTCTAAGACAAAATTAGTCAACATACAAGAAAAAACAGCCAAAAGTACAGTAGTCAAAAAGGCTCTAAAACAAAATTAGTCAACATACAAGAAAAAACAGCCAAAAGTACAGTAGTCAAAAAGGCTCTAAAACAAAATTAGTCAACATACAAAAAACAGCCAAAAGTACAGTAGTCAAAAAGGCTCTAAAACAAAATTAGTCAACATACAAGAAAAAACAGCCAAAAGTACAGTAGTCAAAAAGGCTCTAAAACAAAATTAGTCAACATACAAGAAAAACAGCCAAAAGTACAGTAGTCAAAAAGCCTCTAAAACAAAATTAGTCAACATACAAGAAAAAACAGCTAAAAGTACAGTAGTCAAAAAGGCTCTAAAACAAAATTAGTCAACATACAAGAAAAAACAGCCAAAAGTACAGTAGTCAAAAAGGCTCTAAAACAAAATTAGTCAACATACAAGAAAAAACAGCCAAAAGTACAGTAGTCAAAAAGGCTCTAAAACAAAATTAGTCAACATACAAGAAAAACCAGCCAAAAGTACAGTAGTCAAAAAGGCTCTAAAACAAAATTAGTCAACATACAAGAAAAAACAGCCAAAAGTACAGTAGTCAAAAAGGCTCTAAAACAAAATTAGTCAACATACAAGAAAAAACAGCCAAAAGTACAGTAGTCAAAAAGGCTCTAAAACAAAATTAGTCAACATAAAAGAAAAAACAGCCAAAAGTACAGTAGTCAAAAAGACTCTAAAACAAAATTAGTCAACATACAAGAAAAAACAGCCAAAAGTACAGTAGTCAAAAAGGCTCTAAAACAAAATTAATCAACATACAAGAAAAAACAGCCAAAAGTACAGTAGTCAAAAAGGCTCTAAAACAAAATTAGTCAACATACAAGAAATAACAGCCAAAAGTACAGTAGTCAAAAAGGCTCTAAAACAAAATTAGTCAACATACAAGAAAAAACAGCCAAAAGTACAGTAGTCAAAAAGGCTCTAAAACAAAATTAGTCAACATACAAGAAAAAACAGCCAAAAGTACAGTAGTCAAAAAGGTTCTAAAACAAAATTAGTCAACATACAAGAAAAAACAGCCAAAAGTACAGTAGTCAAAAAGGCTCTAAAACAAAATTAGTCAACATACAAGAAAAAACAGCCAAAAGTACAGTAGTCAAAAAGGCTCTAAAACAAAATTAGTCAACATACAAGAAAAAACAGCCAAAAGTATAGTAGTCAAAAAGGCTCTAAAACAAAATTAGTCAACATACAAGAAAACACAGCCAAAAGTACAGTAGTCAAAAAGGCTCTAAAACAAAATTAGTCAACATACAAGAAAAAACAGCCAAAAGTAAGGTAGTCAAAAAGGCTCTAAAACAAAATTAGTCAACATACAAGAAAAAACAGCCAAAGGTACAGTAGTCAAAAAGGCTCTAAAACAAAATTAGTCAACATACAAGAAAAAACAGCCAAATGTACAGTAGTCAAAAAGGCTCTAAAACAAAATTAGTCAACATGCAAGAAAAAACAGCCAAAAGTATAGTAGTCAAAAAGGCTCTAAAACAAAATTAGTCAACATACAAGAAAAAACAGCCAAAAGTACAGTAGTCAAAAAGGCTCTAAAACAAAATTAGTCAACATACAAGAAAAACCAGCCAAAAGTACAGTAGTCAAAAAGGTTCTAAAACAAAATTAGTCAACATGCAAGAAAAACAGCCAAAAGTACAGTAGTCAAAAAGGCTCTAAAACAAAATTAGTCAACATACAAGAAAAAACAGCCAAAAGTACAGTAGTCCAAAAGGCTCTAAAACAAAATTAGTCAACATACAAGAAAAAACAGCCAAAAGTAGGTACAGTAGTCAAAAAGGCTCTAAAACAAAATTAGTCAACATACAAGAAAAAACAGCCAAAAGTACAGTAGTCAAAAAGGCTCTAAAACAAAATTAGTCAACATACAAGAAAAAACAGCCAAAAGTACAGTAGTCAAAAAGGTTCTAAAACAAAATTAGTCAACATACAAGAAAAAACAGCCAAAAGTACAGTAGTCAAAAAGGCTCTAAAACAAAATTAGTCAACATACAAGAAAAAACAGCCAAATGTACAGTAGTCAAAAAGGCTCTAAAACAAAATTAGTCAACATGCAAGAAAAAACAGCCAAAAGTATAGTAGTCAAAAAGGCTCTAAAACAAAATTAGTCAACATACAAGAAAAAACAGCCAAAAGTACAGTAGTCAAAAAGGCTCTAAAACAAAATTAGTCAACATACAAGAAAAAACAGCCAAAAGTGCAGTAGTCAAAAAGGCTCTAAAACAAAATTAGTCAGCATACAAGAAAAACCAGCCAAAAGTACAGTAGTCAAAAAAGTTCTAAAACAAAATTAGTCAACATGCAAGAAAAACAGCCAAAAGTACAGTAGTCAAAAAGGCTCTAAAACAAAATTAGTCAACATACAAGAAAAAAACAGCCAAAAGTACAGTAGTCAAAAAGGCTCTAAAACAAAATTAGTCAACATACAAGAAAAAACAGCCAAAAGTGCAGTAGTCAAAAAGGTTCTAAAACAAAATTAGTCAACATACAAGAAAAAACAGCCAAAAGTACAGTTGTCAAAAAGGCTCTAAAACAAAATTAGTCAACATACAAGAAAAAACAGCCAAAAGTACAGTAGTCAAAAAGGCTCTAAAACAAAATTAGTCAACATACAAGAAAAACCAGCCAAAAGTACAGTAGTCAAAAAGGCTCTAAAACAAAATTAGTCAACATACAAGAAAAAACAGCCAAAAGTACAGTAGTCAAAAAGGCTCTAAAACAAGATTAGTCAACATACAAGAAAAGACAGCCAAAAGTACAGTAGTCAAAAAGGCTCTAAAACAAAATTAGTCAACATACAAGAAAAAACAGCCAAAAGTACAGTAGTCAAAAAGGTTCTAAAACAAAATTAGTCAACATACAAGAAAAAACAGCCAAAAGTACAGTAGTCAAAAAGGCTCTAAAACAAAATTAGTCAACATACAAGAAAAAACAGCCAAATGTACAGTAGTCAAAAAGGCTCTAAAACAAAATTAGTCAACATGCAAGAAAAAACAGCCAAAAGTATAGTAGTCCAAAAGGCTCTAAAACAAAATTAGTCAACATACAAGAAAAAACAGCCAAAAGTACAGTAGTCAAAAAGGCTCTAAAACAAAATTAGTCAACATACAAGAAAAAACAGCCAAAAGTGCAGTAGTCAAAAAGGCTCTAAAACAAAATTAGTCAACATACAAGAAAAACCAGCCAAAAGTACAGTAGTCAAAAAGGTTCTAAAACAAAATTAGTCAACATGCAAGAAAAACAGCCAAAAGTACAGTAGTCAAAAAGGCTCTAAAACAAAATTAGTCAACATACAAGAAAAAAAACAGCCAAAAGTACAGTAGTCAAAAAGGCTCTAAAACAAAATTAGTCAACATACAAGAAAAAACAGCCAAATGTGCAGTAGTCAAAAAGGTTCTAAAACAAAATTAGTCAACATAAAAGAAAAAACAGCCAAAAGTACAGTAGTCAAAAAGGCTCTAAAACAAAATTAGTCAACATACAAGAAAAAACAGCCAAAAGTACAGTAGTCAAAAAGGCTCTAAAACAAAATTAGTCAACATACAAGAAAAACCAGCCAAAAGTACAGTAGTCAAAAAGGCTCTAAAACAAAATTAGTCAACATACAAGAAAAAACAGCCAAAAGTACAGTAGTCAAAAAGGTTCTAAAACAAAATTAGTCAACATACAAGAAAAAACAGCCAAAAGTACAGTAGTAAAAAAGGCTCTAAAACAAAATTAGTCAACATACAAAGAAAAACAGCCAAAAGTACAGTAGTCAAAAAGGTTCTAAAACAAAATTAGTCAACATACAAGAAAAAACGGCCAAAAGTACAGTAGTCAAAAAGGCTCTAAAACAAAATTAGTCAACGTACAAGAAAAACCAGCCAAAAGTACAGTAGTCAAAAAGGCTCTAAAACAAAATTAGTCAACATACAAGAAAAACCAGCCAAAAGTACAGTAGTCAAAAAGGCTCTAAAACAAAATTAGTCAACATACAAGAAAAAACAGCCAAAAGTACAGTAGTCAAAAAGGCTCTAAAACAAAATTAGTCAACATACAATAAAAAACAGCCAAAAGTAGGTACAGTAGTCAAAAAGGCTCTAAAACAAAATTAGTCAACATACAAGAAAAAACAGCCAAAAGTAGGTACAGTAGTCAAAAAGGCTCTAAAACAAAATTAGTCAACATACAAGAAAAAACAGCCAAAAGTACAGTGGTCAAAAAGGTTCTAAAACAAAATTAGTCAACATACAAGAAAAAACAGCCAAAAGTACAGTAGTCAAAAAGGCTCTAAAACAAAATTAGTCAACATACAAGAAAAAACAGCCAAAAGTACAGTAGTCAAAAAGGCTCTAAAACAAAATTAGTCAACATACAAGAAAAATCAGCCAAAAGTACAGTAGTCAAAAAGGCTCTAAAACAAAATTAGTCTACATCCATAAAGAAAACAATCATAATTAGTCGCAATTAGTGAAAACCAGCTCAAAAATTCCAAATAAATAAGTAAATCAAAAATTAGTCAAAATCCAAAAGAGTAAAAAATAAAAGAATAACAAAAATCAAACAAAATTATTCAAATACAGTGTCCATTCCGTCAGCGTAGAGAGTGAATAAAAGTTGACGTAAGTGGTATTTATTATCAGTTTCTACAATCGTAGTCGTGGCCGATGCGAAGCGCTACCGATAACAACGTTGCAATTAGCTCTACCGTTCTAGTGTTAACGTGCCAGTAAATCTACTGACACGACTCACTCGCATTTGCGTATTCTCAAATGCCAACTGACTGCGCTAGGATTTGATCCTGCAACCTTGAGTACAGCAGGCGAAACGATTACCGCTGTTCCAAGCAGCCAATCTGGCAAGTAGCCAATCGTAACAAAAGAGCATTCAAAAGAAAGAGAATTGTATCTTCCGCCGAACGTAATTGGGCACAATTTTTGTTCACCGACTGAAAAGCAGTCTATTACGTAATTAAAAGGTAATTACCCGTCTTCTTGCAATCTGTGCAAATAAATTTCAAATGTATTACATTTCCCAATAATTGGGGTTGCACTCATGTCGTCCGACTGAAGAGTTACAATATCAATCGTTGCTTTGTTTGTTAAAAATTATCTTCAATCTGGTTTTATATCAAGATTTTTTTCTTTCGTATTTAACATATTTTTGTTAACAGATCTGGATTTTTTAAATGTTAGTGTATATGAATTTTAGCTTTTCGACGATTAATTTCTTAGAAATAGTTTTGAGAACAACCTTCTATTATGGTATTTTATTTTTAATGTACTCTAAGTCATGCATTTCTATTCATATTATTATATGCGCTGAGGATGGCCACCATGTGGCTGAAACCAGTACAATAAAAAGTTCAAATTAATGTTGAATTAAGTTTGTAATCTTCAGAACTTCGTCAATAAGGAACAGGGATATGCTCATTTTCATGCCACATTATAAAAGAAAACTCTTTTATCTCCTATTTCCAATATTTTAGATTCAAAACTCAATGCAATCTACTTTCCCAGACAGGCAAAAAGCTTTCTAACGGAATATAAAATGGATTCAGATGCAATGTGTTTACGAAAAGGGACACAATTTTCTCACTCTACCGAGAGAAAAAAGAAGAGTGCTTTATAAGATGGTCTAGAGTCGCCACAGGCTGTCAGAGGCCAGTGAAATATTGAATTTTCTGTCTGTACACATGACCATGCTGCTGGCCACTCTTACCGAAATGCGAGCTGAACTCCGAATGGGGAGAGATTTACGTTTCAAGCAAAGGTCGGATAGCGCGCACGGTAGAAATTGAATTATTAAAAGCGTTGCGTTGCAGGACTGCGTTGAGTGTGCGCTTGTTGTGAAGAGATGATGTTTCCATACAATTGATTTAACTCATGTACATGACATTATGTATGCCATTTCGAGATCTCATTTCTGACGTATGCATTAAATGTGACTGGTTTGTAATAGGATAATGTACAGCGTGTTCCGATTCAACACGAAACTGTAAAATGGATTGCCTACCCACCCGCAATTGGCTTGAAATCTGCTCGCAGTGCGCTAGCGACGGGGCTGAGTTCGATTTCACTGATTGCCGCCTTCTTATGCAGCATTGCAAAGCATTTTGCTCTTTCAAAATATATTTACACATGCTTCACAATAACTTTGAACGATTTCTGTTACAGAACTTGTTATTTTACGCTTATGTTAGTGGCTTTTGCAAAGCATTTCTATGAAATAAAATGTTATTTTACAACATAGTTTATTACAACACAATGTATTTTGTGCCGTATTTTATTTACAACACAATTTATTGCTTTTTAACCCAATACCACAAAACGAGATACAATTTAGAAATGATGTGTTACAAAATTGTAATCAGTCTTCGATGCGACTAAAGAAGTTAATTTATCACAGACGTTACATCTACTACTAATGGACATTTACATAAGGTTTTCGAAGTGACGTCCATCATTTTCCAAGCAGAGGGTCACTCGTCGCATGAAGTTCTCTCTTGCGTTCGACAAAATCTGAGAAGTAATTTCCGCAAAGGCTTCGGTAATGACGAGCTCCATTTCTTCGGGTGTTTGTGGTGATCTTAAAAATGCTCTCGACCTGACGTAGCCCCAACTGAAGAAATCCAGGATGGTCAGACCAGGTGATCGTGTTGGGAATTCTATAAAGCCGCCGATTTAAAACGTCTCCCGCCAGTCTGGAGGAGTGCGCTGGATGACCATCTAGTTGAAAAAGCATGTTGTAATTGTGTTGTAATAAACTATGTTGTAAAATAAAATTTTATTTCATACTAGCTGTTACCCACTGCTTCGCCCGCAATAACATTTGGAATCCCGTTATAACATTAGTTAAATAGATAGATAAGCATGGGTCCTAGTGGAAAATAATTTCATCACCTGAAACCAAAAATGCATGGGACGAAAAAAACATCAAAATATCATATTGGTTTCGGACCCTAAAAGACGTGAAAAATATAATAAAAGTATTAAAAAACTATTTTTTGAAATTTCATTCGAATCAATTTTTATGTCATTCCTGGGACTTAGAAAATTCCGGCCAAAAAGTACAAAATTATTAATAACTCCCTAAGTATTCGTCGTATGATGAAATAGCCAAAGACAAAAAAGATGTAATGTGTTATTGTCTACAACATAGGCCATGTATAATTTTACACTCAGAAATATTGCGTCGCCCCCCCCCCTCCCTCCACCATATTTTCACCCCTCCCCATGGGCCCCTTAAATTGGATTTATGAAAAAACGGTCAAACACCTGTTTAGTTATTTTTATGCTGATTTTTTCGGCTGAGTTCCAAACTCCTCGCCTGTGTCGTTTAAGAGATACACGCTCCGTTAAGAATCCTTCAACCCCCCACTTTTCACCCCTTTCACCTCATAATATACACCACATCGAAAAACCCTCAGATACTTGTCTTCTTATTTTAAATGATGAGTTTATATGCCGAGTATCACATCCCCCAATGAAACCAATCGGGAGATATTGCTATTCAATGAAATGCAGGTCTACCCCCTTAACACCCCTTTAGAACCTGAATATCCAACAATCCTTTCTTAGTGGGCGTTTGCAGCCCTTGAAGAAGCTGCATACCAAATTTAATTCCAATTCGTTCGGTGGTTTCTGAGATTTCGTGATGAATGAATGAGTGAGTGAGTCAGTCAGTGAGTGAGTGGTATTTGAGCTTTATATAGTAGACAAGCTGTACCCGGCAAGCGTTGCAATGCCAATCAAAGAAAGTGTTGGCGTTGAAATTTTGTTTCTTGAAGAGCTTTTGGATACACAATATGTTTTTCAATTTCCGTTAACTGCCTCTAAGCTATCGTAAAATGGTTTTACTACTTTAGAAACATTCGTGGGAGCATGCACAGCAACTCACCAAAGTTTCACCGCAATCGGATGAATGGCATATGAACGCAAACGGGATTTTGTTCAAACGATTCGTACGCTGTCACTCATTGGTTGAATCTACTCGTGCGCTACCTATTGGGAAATTGATTTATTAAGTCGAAAACCTTCTCTGGCGTGTACACAACAACTCATCATAAGTTTCATAGCAATCGGTTGAACGCATACGGGATTTTGTTTAAACGACTCGTGCGCTGTCACCCATGTGTTGAATCTACTCGTGCGCTACCTATTGTGATATGGATTTATTAAGTTAGCAACCTACACATAAGTGTACACAACAACTCATCAAAGTTTCATCGCAATCGATGAATTGTATATGAACGCATACGCAATTATGTTCAAACGCTTCGCGCGTCGTCACTCATTTGTTTCATATACGCGTGCGCTACCTATTGAGAAATGGATTTACTAAGTCGAAAACCTTCCCTGGCTTGTACACAACAAATCATTAACGTTTCATAGCAATCGGATGAATGACATATGAACCAATACGGGACTTTGTTTAAACGATTCGTGCGTTGTCACACATTTGTTGAATCTACTCGTGTGCTACCTATTGTGAAATGGATTTACTACGTTAGAAACGTTCACATGAGTGTACACAACAGCTCATCAAAGTTTCTTCCCAATCGATGAATGTTATAAGATCGCATACGGGATTTTGTTGAAACGCTTCGCGCGTGGTCAATCATTTGTTGCATCTACTCGTGCGCTACCTATTGTGAAATGGATTTACTAAATCAAAAACCTTCCCTGGAGTGTACTCAAGATACAACAAAGCTTCATCGCAATCGTATGATTGGTATATGAACGCATACGTGACTTAGTTAAAACAATTGTCGTGCCATCGCTCATTTGTTGAATCTACTCGTGCGCTACCTATTGTAAAATGCATGTACTAAGCTAGAAACCTTCCATGGCGTGTACACAACATCTAACCCAAGTTTCATCGCTATTGGTCGAATGGTATATGACCGCGTACGGGACTTTATGAAACGCTTCGCGTGTCGCCACTCATTTGTTGAATCTACACGTGCGTAACCTATTGTAAAATGGATTTACTAAGCCAGAAAACTTCCTTGGAGTGTACTCAACATCCGTCCCAAGTTTCATCGAAATCGAATAAATGGTATGTGAACACATACGGAAATTTATTGAAACGCTTCGCGCGTCGTCACTCATTTGTTGAATCTACGCGTGTGCTACCTATTGTAAAATGGAATTACTAATCCTGAAACCTTCCTTGGGGTGTACTCAATATCTCACCCTAGTTTCATCGCAATCGGATGAATACTATGTGAACGCATACGGGACTTTATTGAATCGCTTCGCGCGTCGTCGCTCATTTGTTGAATCTACTCGTGCGCTACCTATTGTAAAGTGGATTTACTAAGCCAGAAACCTTCCTTGGAGTGGTGTACTCAACATCTCTCCCAAGTTTCATCGAAATCGTATTATTGGTATATGAACGCATACGTGACTTAATTAAAACAATTGTCGTGCCATCGCTCATTTAGTGAATCAACTCGTGCGCTGCCTATTGCAAAATGGACTTACTTAGCCGGAAACCTTCCCTGGACTGTATTAAACATCTCACCCAAGTTTCATCGCAATCGGATGAATGGTATATGAATGCATAACAGACTTTTTTGAAACGCTTCGTGCTTCGTAGCTCATTTGTTGAATCTACTCGTGCGCTGCCTATTGTAAAATGGATTTACTAAACCAGAAACCTTCCTTGGAGTGTACTCAACATCTCACCCAAGTTTCAGCGCAATCGGATGGGTGGTGTATGAACGCATAGGAGACATACACACCCACACACCCACATACATACGATCACGTAACATTGATGTTTAGCCTATTTTCAATTTTGAAACAAGTAGTTCTGTGAACAACTATACAGCCTATTTTCATATATCCTACTCATATTAACTGCCACAATCAACATACAAAATTTCAGATTATTGCTGTAACAGATTCGTAGATATTGAGAGCCGTCTAAATATTTCAGATTGTCGCCAGGTTGGATTTTTATTTTTGTACTATTACATTAATATTATTGTGTTCGTGTCGTATTCAAACTTCAATCGCATGATTAGAACACAAGAAGTAAAAACGAGATTTTAAAATTATGCACAGCAGCCATCATGTGATTATGCAAACAATTGAAATAAATTAGATGCCAGTAGATCAACATTTGTATAAGCATTTAACGTGCAACGTTTCACGGCACTCGGATAGTAAATTCGCGAGAAACGTCCATTTAAATATTTATACTTCGCGTCGCCGCCATGTTGGATTTGTGCTCACCAGTTACTGAAGTCCTATAGGTGAACGTATGTTCATAGTCTCTATGAACATAAAAAAAATAGTTTGGTTGCTGTAAAAGATTCATAGATATTGAGAACCGTCTAAATATTTCGGAAGCTCGCCATTTAAGATTGTTATATGTATAGGCCATAGAGTTATGCACCATTCAAGGACAATTATTGCCAAGGTTCATTATTCAAACTTTCACTTCGATCGCATGATTACGACACAAGAAATAAAAACTTAATTTTAAAATTTCGCACAGCCGCCATCTTGAGGTTATGTAAACAATTGAATTAAATTAGATGGCAGTGCATTACAATCTGCAAAATCATTTACTGTACCACATTTCACTGCGCTCAGAGAGTTAAATCACGAGAAAAGTCTATTAAAATATTTCAAATTTGCTTGGTCGCCATGTTCGTTTTGTACTTTATAGGTTTACGAACGTTACATAGATAAACTTGTATCAGTACCCCTTATCACCGTACAAAATTTGAGGGTGATATCTGAAATAGTTTCGGAGATATAGAATGTCAGTGAAATATTTCGCACAGCCGCCATTTTGAGGTTATGTAAACAATTGAACTAAATTAGACTCCAGTGCATTACAATGTGTATAAACATTGCCTGCACCAAGTTTCATTACATTTGGATTGTTAAATCGCGAGAAAAGTCTATTTAAAAGTCTCAACTTCGCTTGACCGCCATGTTGGTTTTGTAGTCACCAGGTTTTTGAAAGTCCCATAGGTGAACTTCTAGTAGTGCCCTTTATCACCGTAAACAATTTCAGGGCGATATCGGTAATAGTTTCGGAGACATTGAATGCTAGTGAAATATTTCGCACAGCCGCCATGTTGGATTGGTGAGACGTAACAAAATTTGAAGGGCACGGTCGAGGTCGCCGGGAATAGTGCTATGAACTTACCGAGTTTCATTGAAATCGCTCCAGCCGTTTAGATTTTATTAGGGGGACACACACACACACCTCACACACACACACACACACACACGCACACACACACGGACAAAAGGTGATCTCATAAGCTTATTTTTTCAAAAATGAAAATAGGCTAAAAATAGGCTTATGAGATCACCTTTTGTCCGTGTGTCTGTGTGTGCGTGTGCGTGTGTGTGTGTGTGAGGTGTGTGTGTGTGTCCCCTAATAACTTCTATACGGCTGGACCGATTTCAATAAAACTCGGTAAGTTCATAGCACTACTCCGGGCGACCCCGACCGTGCCCTTCAAATTTTGTTACGTCTCACCAATCCAACATTTCGGCGGTGCGAAATATTTCACCAGCATTCAATATCTCCAAAACTAATCCCGATATCACCCTGGAATTTTTTACGGTGATAAAGGGAATAGTCCAGTCAAATTACGATTTTTTGCTGCATTAAATCATGTAGATCCCAATTTTTCTGGAATGTGTAGAGGGAGGTCCCCTGAACAACGCCTAATAAAGTCCCGTCGATTTCAGGTGTTGCGGGGGGCAGGAGGGGGGCTCGAAGGCCCCCCTTGGCGCATAACTTTCAAACGGTGCATCTTACAGAAATTTTTATACTTTCCTAACTGAAAGGTAATTAAATGCCCTACAAAATAATATATTCATTTTCACACCTGTGTGTTACCTTCTTTGAGATATGAGCTGGTGAACATGGAAAATTTGCAGAAAAATATGTAGCGCCTCACGTTTGTCGTCAAACTTGCCCTTCCAATCCGTTTGCCTTCCATTTTACAGGAAAGTAGTGAGGAAGGAAGTTGTAGAGCACGAAGATGCCTTCAAGACTATCTATACTTATGCTAATTTATCTTTATATCTTTAAACGTTATAGCGTTTTGACGTATCGGGGACGGTTTCGAGATTTCGCTAGTGAACTGCTCATTATTTTACTTATGTTTTCAACGGCTTTAACTCTCTGTAACTCGTTATTTATTGATTATGTAAACACAAATGGTATGTATTACCCTTATAAACAATGATATATACCTAGAATTTATAAATATATATGAACGCAGTGGCGTATAAATGATTATTTTGGGGGAACCCAATATTTCGGAATACAATTTCGTTTTTATGGGAATGAAAACATGATCAAAATCTAATAGTTTGCTGTCCAGCCCATTGGAGTATACCGGTATATGTATGTTCTGAAGAGTTCGTTATTTTTCGTTGTATATATTCTTTAAAAAATAAGTTATAAATGCCTCTTTTATAGTTAACGCCACTGTTACCCTCTTATAATAAAAATAAATTTACTTGTTGGACGAAACTTCAGCGATGCTTTTGGTTTCGTTAGGATACCGCTCGAAACATTTGATTATGGCTGCTTTACTTTCCCAAATATGGCAGAAGTGGTATCACATCCAGTGAAGCCAAGGATGAATAGAATGTACTGGCAGAATGGCAAGGTCTGAAGTTGTTGGGAGGAGTACAGTTTGTCTTCTGTGTTGCCTCGTCCAGGCTTCATGAAAAGGACATTCGTGCCTCGTGGTGTGAGTGCCACGAGTAAGACGAGCAGGTCTACGTCCTCGCCAATTACCACCACAGTCGAATGAGGGGTATTTTGTAATCCATACCTGACAATGCTGCAGTCAGCGTCTGCTTTGGCTATAGTGAACTGTATACCTTTTGCATCCAAGGCCTGCGCTAACATACTAATCAGCTTAATTTTGTTTCTTTCGTTGGAAAGGAACTTTACCTGCTGAACAGAAGCCACCATGTTCTCATCGAAGTCTATATCCACTGATGTTTTACTTGATGCTCTCCGACGTTGTTCGCCCCTTTTCGTGGAACTCGTGTCTTCGTAACCATCAAACACAACAGCAGAGTTGTGGCCGTAATGGTTGATAACGCAGGACACATATTGATCTCAGATGGAGGCGAACTTAGTGTTGGTGTTCCACTTTACTCTATGAAGAAGAAAGCCGCCATCGATTACCGTGAAACAGTTCTTCAGGGTGATTATTTGACTGCATGAAGGAAAGGCATCGTAGAGAGCGGACTTTTTGGTTTTCCTCATCATCCCTTCATCAGAAAGAGTCATGGGATATGGGGCTAACTCACACTTCAACAGCTCTTGTACATCTCCTTCAGTTCTCTTGTTTATAATGGTTCTCTGGAAAATCATTAAAGCCTCGACCACCACTACTTCGTTGTCCAGTTTGATAGTGTTGCTCATAGCAGCCAAAGGGACTACTGCGTTCTTCTTACACAGCCTAATTTCTGAAAAGTTCATTCCAACAAAATTCCCCATTGTACCGGTTCCGATTTCCAATGCTTGGTAACAGTTGATGTTGCTGGTTCCTATTAAACCGGTTGAAAGGGACATCAAAGAATCACGTAGGCCTACAGCAAAAGGCGGGTGATCAATCAACCACTGTGCAAGCTTTCTTCTGTCTTGAGGATCCAACCAGCCATCGGGCTGACAACAACAGACAGTATATTATATTAGTTATATGGGTTAAATACGATTTGTTTGCTTAATGAAAATAAATAACGTGATACAGAGTGTTAAAGCCGTTGAAAACGGGAGTAAAATAATGAGCAGTTTACTAGCGAAATCAGGAAACCGACCCCGATACGTCAAAACGCTCTAACGTTTAAAGATAAATTAGCATAAGTATATATATTCTTGAAGGCAACTTCATGCTCTACAACTTCCTTCCTTGCGACATTCCTGTAAAATGGAAGGCAAACGGGTTGGAAGGGCAAGTTTGACGAGAAACGTGAGGCGCTACATATTTTTCTGCAAATTTTCCATGTTCACCAGCTCATATCTCGAAGAAGGTAACACACAGGTGTGAAAATGAATATATTATTTTGTAGGGCATTTAATTACCTTTCAGTTAGGAAAGTATAAAAATTTCTGTAAGATGCACCGTTTCAAAGTTATGTGCCAAAAACGAAAAGGGGGGCCTTCGAGCCCCCCTCCTGCCCCCCGCAGCACCCGAAATCGACGGGACTTTATTAGGCGTTGTTCAGGGAACCTTCCTCTACACATTCCTAAAAAATTTGGAACTACATGATTTAATGCAGCAAAACCATCATTTTTGGTCTAATTTGACTGGTCTAGAACTACCATAATTTCACCTATGTGACTATTGAAAAACTGGTAACTACAAAACCAACATGGCGGCCAAGCGAATTTGCGACTTTTAAATAGACGTTTCTCGCGATTTAACCAACCAAACGCAATAAAACTTGCTACAGTATATGTTTATACACATTGTAATGCACCGACATCAAACTTCATTCAATTGTTTACATAACCACAAGATGGCGGATGTGCGAAATATTTCACCGGCATTCTATATCTCTGAAACTATTAGCGGTATCACCCTGAAATTTTGTACGGAGATAAAGGGCACTACTGGAAGTTCATTTATAAGACTTTCAAAAAACCGGTTAACTACAAAACGAACATGGCGGCCAAGCGAATTAAAAATTTTAATAGACCTTTCTCACGTTTTAATGTTCCAAACGCAATGAAATCTGGCACAGGAAATGTTTATACACATTGTAATGCACTGGTATCCAATTTAGTTCAATTGTTTACATAACCTCTAAATGGCGGCTGTACGAATTTTAAAATTAAGATTTTATTTCTTGTGTCGTAATCATGCGATCGAAGTGAAAGTTTGAATAAAGAACCTACGCAATAATTTTCCTTTAATGGTACATGACTCTATGGCCTATACATTTAACGATCCTACATGGCGACCATCCGAAATATATAGACGGCTCTGAATATCTACGAATCTATTAAGGAATCAAACTGAATTTCCTTATGTTCATAGGGGCTATGAACATAAGTTCACATATAGGACTTTAAATAACCTGGTGATCAAAAATCCAACATGGCGGCGACGCAAAGTATAAATATTCACATGGACGTTTCTCGCAATTTAACCATCCGAGTGCAGTGAAACTTGTTACAGTAAATCCTTATACGAATGTTAATCCACTGGCATCTAATGTATTTCAATTCTTTCCATAACCACAAGATGGCAGCTGTGCGAAATTTTGAAATCTCCTTGTTACTTCTTGTGTCCTAATTATGCGATTGAAATTTGAATGCCACACGTACACCATAATCTTCATGTACCAGTACATAACTCTAGGACCTACTTTTATATAAAATCCAACATGGCGACCATCCGAAATACTTAGTCGGTTCTCAATATCTACGAATTTATTACAGCAATCAAACTGAAATTGTGTATGTTGATAGTGGCAGTTAACATAAGTAGGTTATTTGAAAATAGGCTGTATAGTTCTTCACGGAACTACTTGTTATATATATAGATAAATGCTCAGCAAAAGCCATTAACAGAAGCGTAAAATTATAAGTTCTGAGACAAATATCGTTCAAACTTATTGTGAAGCCTGTGTAAATATATTTTGAAACAGCAAAATACTTTGCAATGCTGCATAAGAAGGTGGCAATCAGTGAAATCGAACTCAGCCCCGTCACTAGCGCGCTGCGAGCAGATTTCAAGCCGATTGCGGGTGGGTAGGCAACCCAATTTACAGTTCCGTGTTGAATCGGAACACGCTGTACCTCCAGAGTAACCCAGGACTCCTGCCTCTTACTAACGTGTGAAAGTATTCTTAAATCTGAAAAGGCATACATTAATTCGATTACTAAGGCAATACTGAAAAATAACTTCAATTACTATCATTTAGACCTTCACGGCCCGTGATACTATCCATAATGTTGAATTTTGAGCTTATGCCGTGTTTTATTATATCAAATTCGACGCGTTTAGAAAGAAACCATGTCTTTCTTCGTCCAAAATAATCTGAAATATGACAAATGATTGCTAAGAGAAAGCAACAAAGAACCTATAAAAGGTGCCCAAAGATGGACGCCATTATAGCCCCATGTTATGGACAACGAAAAGCAGCAGTGTATTACTTTCTCAGGGTTCTGATAATAGGTAGCCAGGATTCACTGAGATTGTAGCCGGTGTCGTGGCTGAAATTATCTGGGTGTTTACGTATATCAACCGCCTCCTTGAGATTCTGGGCCGATATTGCTTTATACGGGCAAGAACATCCACTCCTTGGAACATGACATCATGGCCAGCTATTAAAGCAAGATCAGCAACAGCTGATTTGTAGTGTCTGAGTTTGAGGTTTTTGAAGAGGAACTTTGATGTGTAGGATTTTAGCAATATGATCCGTCGTGTTATGTATGCACGGTGGGTAAGCAGTTCCTTTTACATCTTTTTTCTCAACTGACGTCCTATTATTATTCGTTGGTTTCAGAACCGTAGAAATCAAATATTTGCTATAACCGTTGCTCTCAAGGGTGGTTCTCAAGGTATTAATTTATTCTCGTAAATAAGACAATTCACAAATCCTCACCACCTTCAGAATCATCACGATGCAGCGGTTAGGGCTGGCCTGAAGATCAACATTGGGAAGACTGAATTTATGACTAACATCGAGGAACCCCCGTCCACAATTCCACTTGAGAGGTCATCATCCGAAAAGTCCCTGCGATCAAGTACCTAGGAGAGTGGATCTCGGCAAACCAGAGTGAGAATCTGGCCATTGACACCACGTGCACCAAGTTCGAGAGGGCCTACTACTTCTGCCGCAGCATCTACGCATCAAAGTTCCTCAAACTCAGACACTACAATTCAGTAGTAAAACCATCTGTTCTGTACGCCTCTGAGTGCCTCGTGATGGCCAGGAAGGGCCCACTCAGGAAACATGAACTCAAGGAGAGGAAGATCCTGCGGAGGATAATAGGTACCATACGGGAAGAGGGAGGCTCCTACAGAATTCGGCACAATGATGAGCTTTACAGCCATCAAGAAGGCATTGCGACTTGTATAAGAAAAAGGCGCCTGGCCTCTATGGACTCTTGACTCGCATGATCCCTTGCCGGCTCACCAGTAAGATCTTCACAGTGGCAGGAAGAGGGAAGGCCTCTAGGACCAAGTGGATCTCTACGGTCAGGACGGATTTAGACTACCTAGGGATACCACTTAATTCCATACAGGACCGCCAACAATTCCGGCAAGCCATCCGACAGGTTATTTCCTGTATCACTGACAGCTAGGAAGAACACCGGAGTCAGCAGACCACCATGGACGGAGGAAAGAAAGCTGGCTCATAGATGATCAAAACGTAGTGGAAGAAGAGAAAAGACAAAGCGACGAGGAGATAACGAGCCCCGTGGTCCTCAGTAGGCCCAAACGACGAAGAAGGAGAAGAAATAAACAAATAAATCAATGAATAAAGCATTAAAGAAAGAAATGAACAAATAAACAAATGGATTTTGGTTACATCGTTGATGGACGGTTAAGTAGGCCTACATAAAAAAGAAGGTAACTTCATGAACAGTTTAGGCTACACTTTATTGGAGTACTAGTTTTTTAGGGCGGATATGTTTATTAGCTGTTGGTATGGACGTTAATGCTCCAGCATGCTGTATTTAAGCTACTACAGTAACACCTGAGGGGCAGATGGCCTCTTTGTTCCGTTCCTTAATGCCACAACAATCTATAGGTCAATTAATCAAACCAACACCTGCCCATGATAAAAGCCTTATTCATGGTATACCTGTCCTTACCGGAAAATGCATGAATTTGAATAACAATGTAGGTTTACATGTATTCAGCAGTATAAATCTGGCAAGGAAAGAAAAGCTTACTTGTAATAGTAATGTTATGGGTTACAATTCCCCTAGCGTAGTAGTCAAGCTGTTTGCCTTCCACCATGGTGGACCGGGTTCGATTCCCAGTAAATATATGTGAGTTATCACGTACTATGGTTTGGATTCCACGTAAAAAGGAGATCCTGTGGCAAATGATCGTGATATTAATGGTCAAGTGAAATTACAAGATTTCTTTTCCTTTTAATTACGGTTGCTTTTTGGAGACGCCGGGGTGTCGGAGGTTTGGCCCGAAGAAGACTTAAAACATGCCAGTGAATCTAGTGACACGGTTACCTTGCATTTAAGCATCCTCAAATGCCAACTGACTGCGCCGGGGTTCAATCCTACAACCAGGAAATAGCAGGCGAGAACATTGCCGCAGCGTCACGCAGCCAGTTCAATGATAATTTGAAAATTGTTTCGGAACGAGCGTAAGATGCGTATAATGTAATGGCAACGCTACTGTGAGTTGTAACTAGCATTATTAGTAGAGGAAACATCAGTTGTATTGTTTTAGGTTACTCTCTTTCATGCCTTCTGTCACACTCTTTAATTATATTTGAATTGCAGCCAATGGCCATAGCGGGGTATTTTAATTGAATGCCGGTCTGGCTGCGTGGCTCAGGGGTAACGTTCTCGCTTGCTGAGTCCATGGTTGCAGGTTCGAAACCTGGCGCAGTCAGCTGGCATTTGAGGGTGCGCAAATGTGAGGGAGCCGTGTCAGTACATTTACTGGCACGTTAAAGATCCCCTTCGGGGCAAAATTCCGACACCCCGGCGTCTCTTAAAGCCAGTCTAGTTAAATGGGACATTAAACCAATAACATTATTATTAATTGAATGCCCGTTGGCTTCCCAGCAAGTTCAATTCCAAGTAGTTCCAACATTGGCTACCAGAGATGCACCTCTCACTGACATCTAGTGGTGAACGTTGGAACTTGATAGAGCGTTTCAAACCAAATAACCTTCAAATTTAGCTAATCACTACCAGTTGTAGCTTGAGCCTCCGTGGCTTAGGCGGCAGCACGCCGGCCTCTCACCGCTGAGTCCGTGGTTCAAATCCCGGTCACTCTATGTGAGATCTGTGCTGGACAGAACGGAGGCAAACAGGTTTTTCTCCGGGTACTCCGGTTTTCCCTGTCAAAATTTCATTCCAGCAACACTCTCCACTATCATTTCATTTCATCTGTCATTCATTTAATCATTGCCCCAGAGGAGTGCGTCAGGCCTCGGCAGCCGGCACAGTTCATATCCTCGCCGCTAGATAGGGGCTTCATTCATTCCATTCCTGACCCGGTCGGAGACTGGAAGCAGGCTGTGGATTTTCATTTACTACCAATTGTAGTGATAGGTTCTTTTACATGCCATAAAGCTAAGACATGGGCCCGCCGGCTTTACTTCACCTCCGAAAGAAGGCATCCGACGACTACGGCTGGGTTTGAACCCGCGATCTTGGGCGTATCAGTTCAGCATTCTACCGACTACGCCACCGGTAGCCCTCTGTTACACCCTTTAACCATCGTGCATAATCAGCACGTCCATCTCTAACAATATTCTGCTATGGTCATTTTCTGGCATCTTTCCTGCAAAAGGGTTGGTTCTAATATTTTTATGAAGATAGCAAAATTGCACGGTCTTATGTCAAGTGAATATGGACTATCTACAAGGGGCTATCATCGCCAGACAAGCAGGATATCCATCAAAGCGTTAGTAGAGTACAGACGGTACCGCACTGGACAGACAGATCTCTAGCCACGTTTCAGTGGCGGGGGAGCAGCAATTAGTTGGTTCCTCAGTTTAAGGGCTGCGACAACGCGGACATGTAGCCCCGTGTACTTTTGGTGTGTGTAGAATCTGTCTGATAGCCGGTGTTAATTGTGATGGCTGTATTAGTGTGTGTTATCGGTAATTCAGGTAAGGACTCCAGACGATCAATATCAAGTAGTTCCTACGTTTCCTACCAAATGCTACCATCAACCACAACTAGCTGTTAACTTGGCTACTAGCTGCCACCACAACCGTCACCTGGCGGCGAACGGTTGAATTTATAGAGCGTTAATCAAATCTAACCTGCATAGGGTACGGCGGGGCTAATTCGCCCACGGGGCTATCCCGCTCAAAATAAGCTTGACGTTGCACTGAGCAGCCACCCTGCTCAGCTGATATCGCCCTTTGTGTTCAGTGTGATCCTCGGTCTCTGTGCTACTACATATATAGTTTGTTTGAGAGTGACAGCTTGAGTGTTGAGTAAAACAAAGGAAGAATACTGCAAGGTACATTGTTTATGTTGTGGAATTTGTCGTCATTAAGAATTTGTGCTTGCAACTTAAGGATTAGTGTCCACAGTAGCGGCTTTTCTTTTCCCGGAAGTGTGGCGCCTGGCAGTCTGAAGGTTAAGTTACATCTGGACATAGCAGGTAGCGGGTTTCCTTGGTCACAGCTATCGCAAGACGCGCTATTGTAAATTCCAGTAAAAGGGGCTACTCCGCCCAGAAATATGGGGGCTATTCCGCTCGGCCAAGACTTCTCTCTTGTTATAATATTGCAACCAAATTATTTCAGATAGCAGATTAGTATCTCTTTCTTGTTACGTTAGAGATGTTACGGATGTATAAAAGGAAAGGGTCAGTTCGAAAATGGACGGAGGGAGATATTGACCGAGCTATTTCAACTGTATTACGAGGCGAAGTGAGCATGAGAGGTGCAGCTGGACTATTCAATGTGCCTTATCCAACACTTAAAAATCGTGTTCATTTGCGCAAACGACAAGGACCCTTAGGGAAAATCATAGTGGACAAACCACCGGGTCATCCCACAGCATTTAGTATGCAAGAGGAGACGGAGTTAGCTTCCCGGCTAAAATGCTTGGCAGCAAGAGGTTTTGGATGCACACCAGAACAGATTCGAAGGGCAAAACGGAGCTTAAAATTTGATAAGGCCCGTAAAGGAAAGGTTGCCAAAACATTTTCGAGACATTTGCAAGACAAATGACCGGTACCTTCAATCCGTACGACCAAAAGACTTTGACAAGGAAGAAACACCATGTGGATTTTGTGGCGTAACTTTTTATACCGCTCAGTCATCATTAAAGGGTGGTTGGATTCAATGCAAAGACTGTGAAACTTGGTATCATGACATGTATGTTGGGGCTTCAGGAAGGAAAAACTTCGTTTGTGGTAAATGCCGTTGAGGAAAGGGCATTATTACAGTGAGCGAAATAGCCCCAAGCATGGACGTAATAGCCCCATTAAATTTGTGATTCGTCATTTTTGCTTTGATTTATATTTTATTTCATCAAGCCGGTATATTGTTATAACTGTATTTTGACAACATTCGTATGTAATAAGCAATAAATAAGGTGTGCTTTGCTGTTGGTTCCTTCTTAGAAAAATGAATAGTTTTTGATTTATAATGTTTACAATTTGAAATGAGCGGAATAGCCCCGCTCTACCCTATGTTATTTAGTTTCACACCATTGTAGTTAGTGGAAGGTTCTTTTACATGCCATAAATTTATGACATGGGCCCGCCGGCTTGACTTACCCTCCAAAGGAAGGCATACTAAGGAATTCTCAACGCTCGTAAAAAATCTGACGACTTCGACCGGGTTTGAACCCGCCATATTTGGCATACAAGCTCAGCATGCTACAAACTACGCTACCGAAGCCGCTAAAGGGGGGGATAGCGACAGCAGTCAATCGTTGTCCACCGCCATGTTGACATACGTATTAATGCTTAAAATCTATGCATGTCGTCTTGAGTTCGGCACAGTTAAGTGAGGGGTGCTTTCTCCAGCGCTCTGACTCCCGACCACTCATACTGTACCTCGACCTTAAAGCCTCACCACATACCGTCCGTACACTAATGTGTCATGTCAAAATACGAAAAACCAACCAAAATTAGATAAAATAAAGTTCAAAATGTCCGCAAAAAAACATAAAAATCAAAATTAGTCCAAATACAAAAATAAAACTATCACAATTAGTTAAATATGTGAAAACCAGCTCCAAAATTTAAAAAAAAATTAATAAATAAATAAAATTAGTCAAAATACCCCCCGAAATTAAAGAATATTCAAATACAGTTTCCATTCTGCTAGTCTAGATACTGAAATAAAAGTTGACGTAAGTGGTATTTATTATCAGTTTCTAGGATCGTAGTCGTGGCCGATGCGAAGCACTACCGATAACAACTTTGCAATCAGCGCTACCGCTCTAGGGTTAAAGAACTTCTTCCATGCCCCTAGTTCGAGGATGACTATTACGCACTTGCTACCCATTATTTTTTTTTAGCGTATGGTTTTTAGTGCCGGGAGTTTCCGAGGACATGTTCGGCTCGCCAGAGTTTGTAGCTGCTTCTATACGGACACCAATAGGGTGAGCTACAAGTACCGTCGCGTGTGGAGCGTTGTCTGGGGAAGAAAGTTTGAATGTAAGGACGAAGGATTGGAAGGTAGCGGCTGTGGCCTATAGTTAGGGACCAACCCCGGCATTTGCCTGGAAGGAAGATGGGAGACCATCTTCAAGTTTGCCGGCGGGGGGATTCGAACCTCCTCGTCTCCCGGATGTGAGCCTGCAGGCATGCCGTAACGACCACGGCTAACTCCCCGGTTGCTTCCCAGTGATGTGAAATGGCTAGGATTACAACCAAAGAAAGGAAGAATTTCGACAGAGTACCCCATTCCCTTACTGCTGTATATATGAATATAGGAGGCAAAACAAAGAATTTCTTCATATGCCAGCTTTCATTTAGTTGGTCCGTACTTTCCAAGTCAGAGAAACTCGCAGTGAGTTTTAAGCAATATATGGAGAATAACACACAC
Source organism: Meconema thalassinum (assembly GCA_946902985.2). NCBI lineage: Eukaryota > Metazoa > Arthropoda > Insecta > Orthoptera > Tettigoniidae > Meconema > Meconema thalassinum. Next base: position 1,509,596,128 of record OX336388.2, read on the forward strand.
GTGTTTACGTTGGTCCCACGTGCTGCCTTCATGCGGCTAGAACTGTCAACATTGGTTACAGCATGGAATAAAAGCAGGGTGGGAGAGGAAAGGGTAATCCTTCAGCTTTTTACAACGTCAGATTGTGCGTGCTGATGTCATGGGGCTGAATTTTTATTGAGCCGGGCAAGCTCGCACGGCTTACATCCTTTTGCGTTATGAGTTACTCTCATGCAGGGTTTGCTGTCAACATAGCGACGAGAAACTAATACGTTTTAGTTATTTTAATTAATTTAATTATTGCGGTGGTAGGACAACTCAGTTGATTAAGGCACACTCTGGCTGTAACCACTGTTGCAAACATGGTGAGTGTGGTTCAAAAACCTGTTATTTCATGAGCCAAGATAAATATGGGGGGATGACACATTTGCCTTCCATTGTAAGTGACTATTATAATTATTATTATTATTATTTATTTATTTAGGATCGTTTCACCCGCCTATGGGTTACGATTACACAACTGCCTTGACTGTTGATGTTCCTTTCGGTTACGCCAATACGCTTTCATTCGTTGGCTCACTCTTGCTCGTTCCTCGACCGAGAACACCCTTCCAGTTCTCTTGGGTTTCTCTACGGACAGATCTGTCACCTCCGCAATTTTTCTTCGGAACACTTTTCTGTTGGCAATATCTCCCTCCTCAATGCCACATTTTTTATGATCCTGATAAACTTCTTTCAACCATGGTACTTGAGTCTTTCTCCTTTCCTGAAAGATGAGGATTTTATTTTGCTAGGCGTTCCTGTCCCATTCTTCTCAAGTGTCCATAGAAAGTTAGTCGTCTTTTCCTCATAGATGTTGAAATGTTCTCGCATTTTTATACAACTCTTGATTTGATCTCAAACGGAAGGTAAACTCATTTGTTGCTGCTTTCTTGGGTCCCATAATTTTCCTCAGAAATGTACGTTCTTTCTTTTCTATTTCTGTGATTCCCATTCTGGCAATTGTCTCCGCTGCATAAAGGCATTCAGGTTTCACCACGGTGTTATAGTGTCTGAGTTTGGCTTCATAGGGGAGGGATTTGGACTTATAAGTTTCCTGACCTAATCTGAATGCAATCTCCATCTACTGCGCTCTCTCTTCAATAGCTGACTTCTCATCGTTGTTAGGAGTCAGAATTTCCCCTAGATACTTGAATTTGTGGACTCTTCTATGTAACCATATTTGGTTTTCATTATCCATGTTGGTTCTTTGGGATCTATGTTCATGTATTCAGTTTTCTCAAATGATATTTGCAGTCCTGCCTTTTCTGCTGTTTCTTGTAAAACCTCTATCTGTTTAGTGGCAGTCTCGAGATTCTCAGCGAAAAACACTATGTCGTCTGCAAATGCAAGACATTCAAATTTAAATCCAGCCTTTTTGTGTCCTATCTTGATTCCATTAGGAATATTTTGCCGACCCATTTCTTTTCGCCATTCTCTTATTACCTTCTCCAAGACGCAATTGAAAAGTACTGGGGATAAACCATCCCCTTGACTTACACCCGTCTTGATTTCAAATGGTTCTGATAACTCTCCACGAAATATATTATTATTGTTAACGTTATTCTCAGTCATTGTCTGGTATGATACAAAGCAATTATGCAGATTACATTGGATCAAACATATTCATCACATTAATTTAGATCACTAGCAATTAATTATTTGAACTATCCTAGTTGTAGCTAATATCACACTGCCTTACGAATTAATTTATACAAGTTAGTGTCTAGATCCTCTTTTAGCGCATGCAGAAGATATTAGTCTTCTTCTTCTTGCCGTTTCGGCCAGCTATGGAGCACGTTAATTCAACTGCTCTCTTACTCGAGCTTTACCATTCGCCCAGTAACGCCTCGTGTGCTATCGATGCTGCTGTTCCCTAGCTTCAGCCCACGTCTTGTCTGTTGTTAGTATAGACTTTTCCTGTAAACTGGTGTTCTTTTAGTTTAACGTTAAGGGGCGTACACAACTTAATATCGTTGTATGTAATTCCTACTTCTTTTAAATCCTTTTCTACCTCTGTAAACCACGCTCTCTTGTTTTTCTTTCCCAGAAAGTAAGTAAAAATGTTGTTTGACAATCGTATTGGGCTCAGTATTGTTAAATGACCATAGAACACAATCCTCCATTTTATCATTACCTCAGTGATTTTGGTAACATGTGTGTAGAGTTCATGGTTGTGTCTCCGTCTGTAATTACCGCTTTCCTTGACTGGGCCCAAGATTTTCCGTAGGATCTTTGTTTCTTTGGTTTCAAGTGTGTCCATAAGACCTTTTATGTGCATCGTAAGGCACTCTGCAGCATATAAGACTTCCGGTTGGATGACTGTGCAGTAATGTAGAAGCTAGGCATTTAGGGATAATGATTTCTTGTTATAGACTACCTGGGTTAACTGGTATGCAGTTTCCATTTGTCTCATTCGTGATGTGAAAGCCTCCTTCTCAGAGATATTAGGCTCTATCCATTCACCTAGGTATTTGAACTTTCCTGTCCACTTGATCTTTCCCCTCCCAATGGCTAGTTCTCTAGGTGCCAGCATTATATTACTACTAGCAGAAGTACCCGTTCTTCGAACGGTGTTATACTGTATATTAACACCAGACATTATCAATTGAGCTACTGGTGCAAAGGTTAGCGGCTTGTCATTCCTTCATAAGTTTATTAGAACGAAGTTAATTTTCTGGGAATATCACACACACTGTTAATTTAAGGGCCTTAAAATGTGGTTTTCGGAGACCCCTTATAGACTCGCGAATTTTGTGTCTCACAATGAGAAGCGCAACATATGCTTTGATCGTCCTTCTAGGATAATTTTTATATTTCGCCTATTTTAGCATGTATTTTGAGAAGTTTTTCCCTATATCCACCCTTCTACTGTATGAAAAGTACGGTGAGCAGTTTTATAAATTATTGGTTTATTGACTCATGTTTACCACACCTAATTTTACGATGCACCAAGCATCCGAAGTCGATTTATAGGCGTACATAAAGATACACAGAAAGACAGACAGACAGACAATTCTATTGCCGACAACATATCACCCAGATATCCAAATATGGGTATATCTACCATACGTATCAAACAAAATTATCCTTGCGATGAACCCGTATGTCGACAAAAAAAAAAAAAGATTAGTTAAATTCTGCTCTCAAACTAAATTTACCTAACGTGTACTTCCTGACGTGAAATAAATTTGAAAGCCTTGTAGACGAAACGCAATACACCTCACATAAAAAATGTCCCTCTACGTTGTGTTAGGTGGTGCATGTGGTGCATGAAAATTCAGATTATTTTAGCCTCAAATGGCCCAAATTCCTAAAAGCCGCAAAAATGCTGATTCAATTCAGGAATTTTTGAAAATAATGTTTCTGTTTGTAGATATAATAGACTTTCTGTACTATATGGCGCACGTGAAATTGCATGAAAAAATTCTAGGTTACCCCTTGACCCCCTTAATTGCATTGACGAATTATACAGTCTACATTGGTTCCGTGATAACCTTATAGCCATTTGCAAACTTTCACAGAAATGTAATAAATGGAGTAGCCAAATAATAATATCGTATGGCCTCGGGTGCCGGGTGCAAGCTTCGTAATTTGACACCCAGAGGGTAGCTTGCATGTCGAAATTTCGTTGTTCCTTGAATCACTATGAAAGTCAAGGAGGGTAGATATCTAAGCTACTTGAACACTATAGCGCTTTCTAGTAGAGAAATGAGGAACTTTGTGTTGGCGGAAACTCCTGAGGTTAATTTTGCCATTATGAACACGGCCTACTGAATTCAAATGGGTTCTTTGACATGCCAACATCGTATGACATGCGAGTCGATTTTTGCCGCCTTTCAAAAATCACGTACAGGCCAGACGTTTGTTTTAGACGATTGACCTTGACCTTCAAGCCTGCGGGTGAGCCTGTACACAGTCACTCTCTCACCCTATCACTTCACATTGGTCACCACCGATCTGATGTAATGGAATTCCAGACTTGAGCAGACAGTAGAGTCCACGTCGAAGTATTGTGTGACACGGAAGTACACGTTACGTAGTTACGAACAGAACGTCATTATATTTGCCAGTGACTATACTTCAGCAATATTGTGAAACAGCTTTATGAATCATCGGAGCGCTTGGGGCAGCTGATAACAACACAGGTACTGTAGTAACTCGCCTCCAGGCTTCCATTAAGATTTTTCACTCGTCTAAAACAAACGTCCGGCCTGTACCACGGCCAGGAGTGAACCTCCAATCTTGGGGTTAGTAGACCGACACGCTATCCACTCACCCACCGTGGCAAAGTATAAATGGAGTGATATTGCTTCTTACAGAAATAGATGGAAAGTTGGATGCCACCCCTTGAGATAATGTTGTCATGGTTACGGATTTCCCTTCCTTCATTAGATTGTTAAATTAAATTAAATTAGTTTTCTGGGAATATTTCAGATACTGTTAGTTTTAGAGCCTTATAATGTAGTTTTCGAGGCCCCCAATTTTCGTTTCTGGCACCGAGGGGCTTTTTCTCTTCGTTGTACGCCATAATATAATACTACTACTACTACTACTACTACTAATAATAATAATAATAATAATATAATATAGGAATAGGAATATAATAGACCTGCCGTACCACACCCGCAGGTGTAAATCGCGTGAAAAAATTCCAGTGTACCCCTTGATCCCCTTAAGCGCATTATACGTATTGATGAATTTTACAGCTTAATTTGGTTCCGTGATAACCTTCTAGCCGTTTGCAAACTTTCACACCAATGTAATTAATGGAATTGCATTGCGTCTTACAGCAATAGATGGACCTCTGAGAATCTGTTGCCATGGTTACCGGCTTGTATTCGTTCATTAGATTATTAAATGAAATTAGTTTTCTGGGAATATCTCAAAAATGGTTGGTTTTAGGGCCTTAAAATGTGGATTTCGGGGACCCTTTAGGGCCCCCGAGTTTTGTCTCTCACATTGCGGGGCTGAAAATGACCTTTGTCTCGTCCTTCTACTCCTATTTCAGCATGTATTTTAAGGGGGTAGGCCCTATTTTATGAGAGGTACGGAGAAGGGTTACATCAATGATTAGTGTCGTGCCTCTGATGGATATCTGTACCAAATTTTACGTTGATACATCCAGCCGTTCTCGGGTTATAAGGGAACAAAGTTGTCCACAGACAAACAAACAGACACAGACCAAAAAAATATTTTCGCGCGCATCCATAATAAACAGTCTGAAACGCGTAAATAACTCAAATTTCCGTAGAAATTGCGAAAGAAACATACAAACTTAAATTTTTATGTATGTAGAGATATACTGCACTGCTCGGTGTTGACCGTGTTTTATTGCACAAATTTAGGTTTTACTCGCTAACCGTTGGAGATACACGAAAAGTGATCAGAACCTTTTGGATAGAAAATTAAAAGATAAATCTCGTGTATGCATCAAAAGTTTTCTATTTCTTAGCGTTCTCTTTTTATTTGAAATGGAAATATGACATTTTGAAACCAAGGGGTGTAGTGACGTCACATATGTGGGTTTTACTCGCTAACCGTTGGAGATACATGCAAAGTGATACGGACCCTTCGGATAGGACATTAAATTTTGAAGCTCGAAGTGCCATAAAAAGTTTGCTATTTCTTAGCGTTCTCTTTTTATTTGATATGGAAATATGAAATTTTGTAACCGAAGGTTGTAGTGACGTCACTAAAATGGTCGCCAAATTGTAATAGTGAAAAATATAGAAATTAAAGGTATCCTATATGTAAACATGGTAAATCAGCTACATCCATGCAAAATTTCATTTAAATCGGACCAGTAGTTCTTGAGTTATTGAGTAACAGACAGACAGACAGACAGACAGACACACTATCTCATTTTTATATATTAGTATGATAAACTCGGTTTTCTGGAAGGATATATTGAGGCCTACTTTTGCTGCTTGTTTCTGGAGTTCACTGATTTGTTCTATGCCTGTACTCATGGAATGAGAAAAAATTGGTAGATCAACCGCGAACGCCAGCCAATCAACTATCAGATTCATATACTTGTATCCCATTCTCCTCCCATTTTCAACTCCTTCGTTGCTCAATTCTCTCCGGCACTCACGGACGACTTCGTCAATCACACTATTGAAGGAGAGAGTCCATCCCCCTGCCTTACTCCAGTCCTGATGTCTAATCTATTATTGTTATTGTTAATATTACTGACCACTTTGTGGTGTAGTTACTGGCATTCTAGGTTCGATTTCTGGCTCATTTCATGTCCCAGGTCTCTACCCTATCCAGAGCCTGATAATTACAACTACATGCACACTACTATAGCAAAAACGGAAACACAAGTTATCAGACAAATTATTCACACACCCAACCAGTCGGGACTAATGACCTCAGAGATATTAGGCTCTATCCATTCACCTAGGTATTTGAACTTTCCTGTTACAAGGGGAAACTATCATAAACTTTCCATTATTCTAATTAATATTTTTATATAATGGGTCGTAAGACAGCCTCAATTTAAAAAAATCACGTGGTAGTACACGAGCTCCTTATTTGAATCAACACACAAATAACAACAACAACAACAACAACTACGGTTATAAAGTGAAAGCAGTGCGCGGCTTTTAAATTTCATGTCTCTTGTTTTATGGATTATTAGAGGAGGGTGGCAGGAAAATCAAGATTGGATAAAATAAGAAATGCGAGAATCAGTGAAATTATGCAGTTAAAAGAAATGTACTAGAGGTGGATTGAGAAAGAAGATTACAACGGTTAGAACATGTAAAAAGGATGCGGAATAGTAGAATTCCAAATTTAATGTTGTTTTCTTTATTAATTTTTTTATCGTATGGCTTTTAGTGCCGGGATTGTCCGAGGATATGTTCGGCTCGCCAGATTTGTAGCTGCTTCGAAGCGGACACCCAATGGGTGAGGGCTACTAGTACCGTCGCGTGTGCAGAGTTGTCTGGGGAGGAAAAGTAGGGGGGTAAGGAGAATTCTAACCAGTGTCATGGCCGCCGCGTGAGTCCAAGCCAATATCTCGTGAACCCAAGGTCGAATATTGACAAATGAGGTGTCGTTGGACTCTGGCTGACGTCCTCTTTCCTATGGACCACGTATTATATTTTTCAAATACGTTTTGAAAAATTTTGTTTTTGAAAGTAGGCGATAGTTTCAAAACCAAACATGATAGAACGTTGTGCCATAGTTGAAACGAAAGGTCTCTATGACCTTTATTTTTTATAATAAAACTTTTTTTATTTTTTGAGATTTTTTGAAAATACTTAAATTTTGAAATGTTTATATTTTGGAAACTAAAAGAGTTCACAAAAAATTTTGTTTGACGTAAATTAATGGCCCTGACCCCCTCTACCCCCCAAAATAAATTTCAAGTCTCTAGGACTAAAACTGTGCAGTAGTGGGAGGTTGTAGGTTCTACTTAGTCCCCTACTTTCATATAAACTTTGGGCGATATCTCGCGAACACGTGGTCGGATTTTAACGAACGAGGTATTGTTGGCGTTGAGTTGACGTTTTCTTGGCTAAACATGTGTGTTCGTATTTTAAACATTTTTTTTAGAAAAGTTTTGTTTTTTGGATTGGCACTATTTTGGAAACGGTGAATTGGAAAAAAAAAGTTTGTTTGACGTTAATGAAAGGTGGATATGCCCTCTAGGAGGGCAGCAGGTTTCAAAGGTGTAGAAGGAAAAACAAAATGAAAGCCTACTTTCTCGCGAACATTGGTGATCATTGGCGAACGGATGGTCGAATATTAAAAAAGAGGTGTCGTTGGACTCGAGCTGACGTGCTCTTTCCTGTGGACCACTCGTTATATTTTTCAAAATATTTTTGAAAAATTCTGTTTTTGAAAGTAGGCGATAGTTTGAAAACCAAACATGATAGAATGTTGTGCCATAGTTCAAACCAATGGTTTCTATGACCTTTATTTTTTATAATAAAACTTTTTTATACTTTGAGATTTTTTGAAAACCATTAAATTTTAATTTTTACTATTTTGGAAACTAACACGTTGACAAACTACCCCTCTACCAAGAAAATAAATGTCAAGTCTCTAGGACAAAAAAACTAGGCAATTTTTTTTTTAATTTTTTTTTAAATAAAAGCGTGTTTGTAGACAGAGAGCCGGTAGCGCTTGACACAAGTTCCAACGAGGCTATGACTGAGCATGGTGAATACTGGAAATGGCTATTTCGACGGGGGCGATATATGGCAAAATGAGGGGTTGCTTTTCGATATTTTTTTCCTATGACGAATGAATGAAGGCGAATATTTTGAAATGTGACAAGCATGCTAAGATTTTTTTACCCCTGAAGAGGATCTTTAACGTTTTAGTTAACAGTGATGAGCGAGATCGCTCCCTGACACAACAGACGGTTGTAGGATATGACCAAGTGATTCTTAGACGTTGGCGATCTCGGTGACCGTGCCCGGAAGAAATGAACTTGCTCACATGTTGTATTTGGTACTAACGCCAAGTGTTATAATAAAACTTTTTCTTATTGTAAGTTATTAACGTTGCACAGAGTACTTTAAAGCTCAATGTATGCTTGTTCACTGTCTGTTCATTACGTTAATGGTGCATGACGACACCTAAAAGCAAACAAAATAACCAATCACTCAATCAATCAATCAATCAATACTTGTAAATAAAACTTTAACGTTAATTGGCATTAATATATCAAAACACCATAAAAATTATAATAAACTGTATGTCGGCACTAACAGTAACCCATGTACTTATTTTAATTTTTATAAAGCTGCAGTCATTTACTTTCCCCCTTAACCAATACCTAAACAAAAAATAATAAAGTCATGTCATTTTGTTCAGATTATCATGTTCAAACCTGTCAATATATTCGGCAATCGGTCGGCTCGTCCGGTCCGTTTGCCTTGGTGACTCTGAATAACGTTGGGCTGATCGCACGGTCCTGGAACCGGCGACGCATCTTTCAAATGTCTGCCTTATCAACTGTCGATGGTAGGTTCTGCGCCTACCATGGTTGTAACGGGTAACGGGAATCAGGGTTCGATTCCGGAGAGGGAGCCTGAGAAACGGCTACCACATCCAAGGAAGGCAGCAGGCGCGCAAATTACCCACTCCCGGCACGGGGAGGTAGTGACGAAAAATAACGATACGGGACTCATCCGAGGCCCCGTAATCGGAATGAGTACACTTTAAATCCTTTAACGAGTATCCACTGGAGGGCAAGTCTGGTGCCAACAGCTTCGTTGAGTTCATAGGGTACAAAGTTCCTCATTTTTCTACTAGAAAGCGCTATAGGATTTAAGGAGATTAGAAATCTAACATTTAACCTCCTTGACTTTCATAGTCAAGGAACAACTAAATTCGACATGCAAGCTACCCTCTGAGTGTCAAATAACAAAGCATGCACCCGGCATCCGAGGCCATACGATATTAATATTATTATTAATATATTATTATTATTATTATTATTATTATACGGAACAGCATGTCAGTTAAATTAAAATTTTTGTTTTTACAAAATCCATTATGGCCTTGTACTTTCCCGGTAAACAAGCAATATGGTCTTGTACCGGTAGCCAATACATAGTCCTTAATCAAGAAAGCAATCATCGTCCTAGTCATGTACAGGTAATGAATTTTTTGTCTACGAGTTTTCAGTAGTGGTAAAATGGAATAGCATTTTATGTTTGGCTTACCTGAGTTTTAAATAGTTCACTGCCTGGAAACAATGGTTGCACTTGACTGTGTCTCGGGTTTTCAGCGACTGCTACGGCGGTAAGGCTTTTCATTCCAAGTTTCTAAAAATAAATAAAATAAACCGTTATAAATACCTAAATTCAGGTTAGTACATGCATTTCATAAAGTAAAATATGAAACAAAAAATGAAACAAGCTAGTTTAAAAAAATAATCCCACCTTCACTTGCAGTGGCTTATTGCTGTTTCCTTCTAGTGGGCTCAAAAGTAAACTGGTTTCTTGTATCTCAGACATGTAAGGTATACCGGTTATCTGCAAACAAATAAATTAAAAAATCAATAATTACCTAATCAATAACTACAAATTTAAGGTTCATTAGCATGACATTATTAAAATAATCATGCATAGGTACTTACCAAAAAATAAAAGGATTTTTCTTCCACAGCTCTACTGTATACGTCCGTGTGCTAAAATGGCAAGTGCATGACTAACGCAATCGTTATCAGTTAGCTTAGGAACAGAAAAAGTTGTATTTTCTCAGCGTTTTGAACTTGAATGGTTCTCTATCTCTCTCTCTCGCACGTATTCTCACGCCTCTTCACATTCCTCAATCTGAATAAGATTCGTGTACCTTATACTAGTTTCATGCTTTTAATAAGGAACCAATATGGCTACCTCTTATACATCGGTAGTCCTACTGTCTCAGAACCAAAATGGCGGTCTCTGCTTAAACAGCACACCTGCTAGCCACTACGAGGCAAGTAAACTGATATCACACTTCCTGCTGACGTAGACATTCCTGCCTCGTCAGCACCAGCAACAGCTCTCACGAGTCCTCTGGCTAGGTACAATATTCAGTCACCAGTGAGCTGGACTGTGTGCGTGTTAGCATTCAAAACATGTGTGTGTCTTATTATATTTATTATTATTATTATTATTATTATTATTATCAAACATTTTACTGTAATAATAATTACTAGCAAGCGGCCATCCTCAATACATGATCATGTTAACCACATACTTTCATCCTAAAACACATGACTTTACCCAGTTCAATATTTAGTTTATAACATTTCAGGCCAATGACCTTACCGTTTTGGCTCTTTGCGTACATGCACATGACTTGGTCGAGAAAATGTTATAGGTTTCCAGATTCTAAAACCATTTACTGTGCCAGACAGCTGTCTCGCTTATCACCGTTTACTAGCATGTTAAAGATCCCCTCCAGGGGTAAAAAAAAATCCTAGCACACTTAACACATTTTCAAATATTCGCCTCTATCCGTCATAGGAAATGTCACAAAACCAACCGTCATAAGCTTCCCCCGCCATCCCACCAAAATAGCAATTCATTTCTTTCGGGCACGGTCACCGAGATCGCCAACGTCTAAGTTTCACTTGGTCATATCCTACAACTGTCTGTTGTGTCAGGGAGCGATCTCGCTCATCACTGTTAACTAAAACGTTAAAGATCCCCTTCAGGGGTAAAACAATCTTAGCATGCTTGTCACATTTCAAAATATTCGCCTTCATTCATTCGTCATAGGAAAAATATCGAAAAGCGACCCATCGTTTTGCCATACATCGTCCCCGTCGAAATAGCCATTTCCAGTATTCACTATGGCCAATCATAGCCTCGTTGTAACGTACGTCAAGCGCTACCGGCTCTCTGTCTACAAACACGCTTTTATTTTAAGAAATGCATAGATTTTTGGTCCTTGAGACTTGACATTTATTTTCATGCTAGAGGGGATAGGGGTCTTTCATTTATGTTAAACAATTTTTTTTGTCAACGTGTTAGTTTCCAAAATAGTAAAAATTCAAAATTTAATGGTTTTCAAAAAATCTCAAAATATAAAAAAGTTTTATTATAAAAAATAAAGGTCATAGAGACCATTGGTTTGAACTATCGCACAACATTTTATCATGTTTGGTTTTCAAACTATCGCCTACTTTTAAAAACAAAATTTTTGAAAAAAAATTCAAAACTATAACGAGTGGTCTATAGGAAATAGGACGTCAGCTCGAGTCGAATGACACCTCATTTGTTAAAATCCGACCATCTGTTCACCAATGATCACCAATGTTCGCGAGGAAGTAGGCTATCATTTTGTTTTTCCTCCTACACCCTTGAAACTTGCTGTCCGCCTAGAGGGCATACCTACCTTTCATTAACGTCAAACAAACCTTTTTCCGATTCAGCGTTTCCAAAATAGTGCCAATCCAAAAAGAAAAGAATTTTCAATTTTTTTTAAAATACCAACACACATGCTTAGCCAAGAAAACGTCATCCCAACGCCAACAATACCTCGTTCGTTAAAATCCGACCACGCGTTCGCGAGATATCGCCCAAAGTTTATATGAAAGTAGGGGGTTAAGTAGAACCTACAACCTCCCACTACTGCACAGTTTTAGTCCTAGAGTCTTGAAATTTATTTTGGGGGTAGAGGGGTTCAGCGCCATTCATTTACGTCAAACAAATTTTTTTGTAAACTCTTGAGTTTCCAAAATATAAAAATTTCAAAATTTAAGTGTTTTCAAAAAATCTCAAAAAATAAAAAAGTATTATTATAAAAATAAAGGTCATAGAGACCTTGTTTTTTGAAAAATATAATACGTGGTCCATAGGAAAGAGGACGTAAGCCAGAGTCCAATGACACCTCATTTGTCAAAATTCGACCTTCGGTTCACGAGATATTGGCTTGGACTCACGCGGCGGCCATGACACTGGTTAGAATTCTCCTTACCTCCCTACTAGGAAAGTTTGAATGTAAGGGCGAGGAGTTGGAAGGGAGCGGCTATGGCCTATAGTTAGGGACCAACCCCGGCATTTGCCTGGAAGAAAGATGGGAAACCACAGAAGACCATACTCAAGGTTGCCGGCGGGGGGATTCGAACCTCCTCGCCTCCCAGATGTGAGCGACTGCCAGCAGTCATGCCGGAACGACCACGGCTAACTCACCCGGTAATTTAATGTTACATTGGCAAGCTGAAGGCATGCGAAAACGGGTAAACCAAGAGAAGAATGGATGGATGGTGTAAAGATAAGCATGGCTACCAGAGGCTTAACCGAAATAGATGCTGAAGACCGAGATTTGTGGAGGAGTAGAGTATTTTTGTGTTGAAGGAAAACTTGCCTACTGTATTGTAGAATATTCCTAATAGAGAAGAAGTCTCTTGTTTTAAATGGCAACAGTGTCTAGAAATTAAGTTACAAGTTTACTTGTTGTAAATTCACTGTGGGGGCTTGAGACTTATTGGTCATCAGCCCCTTGTAGTTTGGTGTGTGTTCAACTTGTCTGATAACCTGTAAGTTATTCATGTGATGACTGTAGTAGTGCGTGTACCTGCATTAGGGTCAGGGACGAGGTAGATGCCCCGAGGCTTGAAGGCATTTGCCTGGAGGGAGTGTGGAGAAAGCAGTTGTTAAACCACACTCAGGATAGCCGCCCACAGCGCCAAGATTCAAACCTACGATCTCCGGAATTTCTGAAGCTCCCAATCGCGGTGGGTAGGTTATTAGCTAAGGAATAACCCTCCCTAAGGGAAGATGATGAGAAAAAAAAAGGGAAGAAGTGGGTTTCGGAATGGAGAAAAAGTATGGATAGATGGGACGGGAGTCCAATATAACTCATAAACTTAAACTTAAGTAAACGTTTAATCACCATTTTCACTGCGCGAGCCTGCGGGATACCTAAAGTGGGTGTGGACTTGGACACAGCTAACGGGAAATGCGGCTGGAGCTTGGTCTATTTGCAAGCAAGCGGCGATCGTACTTTCCCTTCCCAGCTTAAATTTGGATACTATGGGGAAGGGTGGTAGTCTGGCAAGACAAAGAATGACAGATTTACTGTATATCCTTTCGAAGGAGTTAAGTTTAAAAGAATGTTTTGAAAGGCGCAAATAATTTGGATTTGCCGTGATGATTTTAGTTCTTGGAACTGTAGGATTTCCCTAGAATGGCCGAGTAATCCCAGAAAAAGTAGCGATGAAGCAGTTATGCTTTTGGGGAAAATTTTGTTGTTTTCATGGAGAATTTAGGTAAGAAAAACAATAGTTGCATTTAAGAATAGCTAAGCTTTTACCCAGCAAAGTGCCGACTAAAAGTTTAGACCAGAAGAAAAACTTAAATTTTGAAAACGAAACACAAGTTATAGAGAAAATCTCAACAAGCAGGAAGCTTGCGAAGCTAGCTTTACTTGCCTTACTGGCTCATTAGAATTAGCTATAGCAGCTAAAAGATGCTTTGGAAAAGATGATACTAGGAGGTTTTGTTTAAATGCAACAAATAGTGAAAACTTTATTAATTGAGTACGTAGTTTTCTTAAAAAGAGCATAAGCTTTTGGGAAGAGTCAGGGAAAATAGGGTCCTGCCTATTCGTTATTCTAAGGCAAGGATAAAACGAAAAAATATAATCTGATTTATTTAACAATGCGTGGAGATATAATAATTTTGACAAATATAAAAAGTAGAATTTAGGTTTTAACCTTTGAATTCTCAGACCTCTAGAATGTTGAAGTTTGCACTCGGCAGTTAACAATTTTTAGGTTTGTAACCTCTTATAAGCATTAAAATCTGCATAAGATTTTAAAAATGGTGCTAAGATTAACAAATTCGAAGTTTAAAGACAATTAACGCAATTAAAGCTTTAACAATAAATAAGGTACAATGTGGGCACTTTAAGAATTCCTATATGGAAATCTTGAAAGTAAGAACAAATAACAATTTCGAAATTATAACAAAAGAAAGAGAAATTAAGATGAAGTTTCTGTAACTTCATATGTTTATACAGTAATTACGGCCGTGCTAATTTCAAATAGGACAGGTCACTATTTGTGAAACCTGAAGAGAAAAATTAGTTTACTCAATTATGAGTAGAAAAAAATCGAATTTCCCCATTTAGAAGGGAAAAGAATTAGAATGTGGACTAGCCACTGATTATGCAGAAGTTAATTCGTGAAATGCGAAACTAAGTTGGGAGGGCACTTTTTGGCTAGTGAGGCCTCGTTGATTAATAGCTAGGTCCATCAATTGACTTAAATTTAGAACTTAATTAGATTAAGTTAGTAAGGTGTTTAGGGAGGAAGAATTGGGAACTTGAGGAAAACGTTTTGGCCATATTTATTGCTCTCACAAACGTGACGCGGTTGGTGGTTTAACAGGCACTGCTTTCACTATAATCTATTGATGTATTTGAAAAGTTCACTATTGCAGCACAGAAAGTTCACAAGGAGAAAAGTTATTGCAATTATGTAAATCACTAGTTGAATTTTAGCTTGAGAGAGTTTATTTCGTTTGAAATTTGTATGGGTTGTAGTTGAATGCTGCGGAAAATATCCAACGAAGGAAGACAAATTATGTTGATTAGAGGTTTATGCAACATAAATTTCTCAGTGAGGAAAATGTGTTCCCATATTTGAAGAAATGCTAGGTTGTTTTACTTGTAAAAAGATAGTTCGATGTCGAAAGTTCTGGAGTTATGATAACAGTTGAATTGGGCAAAAAGGTCCCACGGAGGAACAAAGCTAAGTTTTATATAGACAGTGGGTGATTTAACAAGAATCCCACGGTGTGAGAAGCATTCTCAGTTAAATCGTACAAGAAGTACTAAATTTGCAGGTTTTAAAGTCAGCTTAGAAGCCATGGCATGGCTAGAAAAATCCCTCGAAGACGGTTGTAGTACAACAATTTGAAATTTCTCACACTGTCTATAAAATTGTATTAAAAAGCATTTAGCTATTTAAAAACCATTAAAATGTGGTGAAAACCATTAGAGTTTGGTACTTAGCTCATTGTTTGTAGAGTAGATGATCCATGGCGACCGTTAGCTTAAATCCACAACATGGCGTAGATATTTAAGACATGTCTCGAGTAGACAGGAGACAAGCCTTAGGTAGACTCCAACTGTAAGTGTTGACGTCTGACACACAAGTGAGAGCCACTCGACGATGCACGAAGGTACCAAGGAGGGAGGAGGGTGGGGGAAACAGACAAAGGAGCATACATAAGAATTACAAACATGACAAAAATTAAGTATCTTGATGATGTGGTCTTCAAGTAGTTGATAGCAGGCGTCAATAGCGAAGCCTGATGGATGCGTATGGAGAAGAAGTCCTCTTCAGCATGGAGATATTAGCTGACTATGACGACGACATCTGGTGGCTTGACTTGTAAGGAAGTCCTCTTGAGAGTGAAAATGTTGAAGAACTTCAGTGGTTAGCTGATAGATGCCGCTAGGTCGATCATTGAAGATAGGCCTATATATCTATAACAGACTTACAAACGAAGTAAGCAAGGTGCACAAATAAAAGAAAAAGTAAGAAATAACTTTTGGTGTTTGCGAAAAAGGAAGGAATGAATTAAAGCAAAGAGCAGCAAAAGCTAACTCTGTCTTACCGTGTATTCCAAAGAATACACCACGCGGTCCTGATGCGCATGGCTACACGTGGGGTAGTTTGAAGAATAAACGACAAATCTCTACTTAGTATAAAACAAAGTTCCCGATTCTTGGATGTCACGGGTAATCTCCAGAACCACAGGAGAACCACTAATGCGGTTTTCGCCATTCTGTAAAGAATAACTTGGGGAAGGTTTATGTACAAAATAATTTATTTATGATCAAAGGAAGCCAAGCAGTAACGATTTCAGTGAAAAAGTCGAAAAGAAAACCTGGCGCCCGAGCGCTTTTTAAGCTTATGCTGGGCAAACCGTCAAAAATATCAATATACTATGAGTGTAAGAATTGTTCAGCATGAAAAGTTCTTCAGAAAAGTCCGTTAGAGCATATCTCTAACATCAATACATCGTCCAATGTAAGTGTTTTTACGTTTTCATTTCTTCCAACAATCTCCATTCAATTACTGAGGCAACAGTTTACATGATAGCTAGGGGCGAGCCTATCACCCCAGTTACAGCCTAGGTAGTGGGTGAGCCAATTACCCCAGATACAGCCAGCAGCAAACTGTCGGGTTGTGTTGAGCTAAGACTTCAGAGAAGAGTGGTTGTGTTTGGAGTTTCCCTGGAAGTGCAACTCGGCTTTCCTTCATTTCGCCTGTGAATGTTTCGTTCCGCAAAATACATAGTCAAGTTAAGATTGGACGGAAGGGGTATTTGTGTTTCATGCACCTCGCCATTCTTAAATTACCTCTGACAAGAATTCGTTGCACATGCATATCCATGCTAATATAATAGTGATTTTAACCCATAATGCCGAGTCGTAAAACGGATATAGGTCGTAGTTCATTGACATCGAAACAAAAGCGCTTATCAGGTAGTGCATTCGTAACTTTTCCCAGGCGAAGCCGGGACGGGTTGCTGTCTGTTAGGTAGTCAGCCCGAAGGCTGGTTGGATCCTCAAAAAGCACCGCCGTTACGTTATGCGAGTAGATACCCACAAAAACCCAAGGCAGTGCTATATTGAGGCGTTCTATGCAAGAAGAGGAGTGAGGTAGTTTGCCATTGCTTTCCTCACTGAGTCAGAACAGTAGTCCTAACCCTATGAGTAGAACCTTTCACAGCATTCACAGGCACTGACTGTGCCCTGAATGTCATTAATAAGCACCACCCATACCTCAGTAGCTTCCATATAATCACAGCCATGAGTGAGACTGAGACATCGGTGAAAAGCCACGGGTTGCTAGTAAATAATAAATGTGTGTTAATAAATAAAGGGCTTGCGAAAATCCGTATATGTCAGCCCCAAATGCGTGAAGACTTTATTTGTCCGACAACCTGTGTTTTGTGGTGAGTGTAGCACTCTAAGCAGTTGTAGTTAATGGGGACAAGGATTGGGCCTGGTGCCATGGAATTTCAAATAGGGTACCATCCCATCATTTGCCTGAGATGAGTGATTCAATACTTGAAACAATTCTCTCAGAATGACTCCATACCAACGTCATGATTCTAATCTCGGATCGTCAAAACTACAGCTTACCATTGCTTTTGTGGAGCATGATGTAACCCAGGCGTTATGAACCTTTCTAAGACAGTGACCCTCATGTCATACCACGTACCCGAGCATCATTGAATTGAATATAACTTAATAATAATAATAATAATTAATTACAACACTGTAATCAAGCCTGAAGCACTATATGCTTCTGAAATGCTGATTATTGGGGGCAGATCATTAATTAAAGATGTGGAAAACCAAGAAAGGAAAATCCCAAGAAAAATGTTTGGACCAGTCTGTACAGGGGGAATCTGGATGGAAAAAAAATCCCAAGTTGTATACCAGCACTCGGAGAAAATCTCAGACACATTTAGTAAAAGACGATTGAAATTTTACGGGCATATCCTCAGGATGGACTATCAGAGACTGGCCAAAAGTGTTCATAACCTTGCCCTGTCAATGAAAGTTAAAAACACCTGGCTGCTTGAAGTTGGAAAAGATCTTCAGGAAATATGCATCACAGATGACATTGTACTAGACAGAGCTGAGTTCAGAGAATTAGTCGATAATCACCGCTTTGCAGACCATTCAAGCACTATTACCATCGAAACCTGGCCAGAAGATCGCAAGAGAAGCCACAGCGAGAAGGTGAAGAGATTTTGAGACAAGAGAAAGGCAATGCCATCAGATAAATAAGTTCAATCGCGCTCCTTAGTCGGGCATCACGAAGAAAGAATAATAATATTAAGACTAGATGACTCAACGCTTCCGTATTAAAAGTACCAACCAAAATATGTTTCGGACAATGGAACCCATATTATTATACTGGGTCAGAGAAATCCGCACTGAATGGCCCACAAGCTGGGACAGATCCAAAAGTCGGTGATCTTGGCCACTTGCCACACAGTGCCATCCGACCTAATATTCTCCTCCTTGATTGACAGAAGAAAAAAGCTGTGTTAATCGATATATCCACAACCTCCAAACAGCCTATGCCCAAAGGTCCAACAAATACACCAAACTGGACATTGAATTAAAACAAATGTGGAAGCTAAAGCAGGTGAACATCCGGTTTCTCATTATGTCTGCAACTGGAGTTGTACCTTCAAGACTGGTGGACCAACTACAGGCTCTCGGAATGGCGCACAAGCTGGGACAGATCCAAAAGTCGGTGATCTTGGTCACTTGTCATACAGTGCAACGATTCTTAATGAAGAATGAACTCCGAAAGTGCTTGATATTAGTCCGTCTTTTCAGTCATTGTACCAATGAAAATTGTTGAATTTATGAACCTGTATAATAATAATAATAATAATAATAATAATAATAATAATAATAATAATAATAATAATAATAATAATAATAATAATATCTGGGATAATTTATCGTCTGGCTGCGTGGCTCAGGGGTAACGTTCTCGCTTGCTGAGCCCAAGGATGCAGGTTCGAAATCTGGCGCAGTCAACTGGCATTTGAGGGTGCGCAAATGCGTACATTTACTGGTACGTTAAAGATCCCCTTCGGGGCAAAATTCCGTCACCCCGGCGTCTCTAAAAGCCAGGGTAGTTAAAATGGACGTTAAACCAATAACATTATTATCTGGGAGAATTTATCGAACCAATTGGATCCGAAAAAAATCTCGCAACAAAACCGTCTCCAGAAAACCAGGAGAGAACTCGGACTTATCCGAAACCTCTATAACAAAAAATGCATGTCAAGACAGACCAAACTTCGAGACTACAACACTGTCATCATACCGGCAAGTCTCTACGCAAGCGAAACACTTACACTGAATAAGAAATATGAACTTGAATACATCAAAAAAAGGACAAAGAAAAATCATTAGAAAATACTAGGAGCAAGACTCACTCCTGACGGGTACTGACTACAGTCAATCAAGACAACTGAAAAATACTCAAACATCGAAGTCGGCATCAGAAAAAGACGATTGAAATTCTTCGGGCACATAAGTAGACTGCCGAATACCCGACTAACCAAAATAATACTAGATTACATATCATCACTCAAAAGTACAAAACCATGGATGAAAGAAGTACAAAAAGACATGCGAACTGCTAACATAACCGACACGTCAGACAGAGACTCCTTCCGTAACAAAGTGAACAACTGGGAAGTTCAACCAGAGCAAGCAAAGCCTACACCTTACAGACCTCAATGGTCTGACAAAAGTAAGGGCGTGGTGGCTCAGCGGTCTAGCTGTATGCCTCTCACCAAGGCGGTCCGGGTTCGATTCCCGGTCAATGCATGTGAGATTTTCGAAGTGAAATGCCATGTCCTGTGGTTCGGATTCCACGTAAAAAGGAGGTCCCGTGGCTCATGATCTCGCGATTAACGGTCACGTTAAACTACAAGCTTGCTTGCTTGGTCTGACAAAATAAAATTGGCATTCTCCAACAGAATGAAACAATACCGGCAAAATAAGAAGAACGTCAAGAATTGAGTCAAAGTGCTTAACGCTTTCCACTATTGGGAAAATATGCTGTGAATAAATAAATAAATAAATAATAATAATATTAATATTAATAATAATAATAATAATAATAATGCGCCTCTCCTTCCTTTTCCTATCTCTCTCTCTCTCTCTCTCTCTCTCTCTCTCTCTCTCTCTCTGAAGTGCTGAAATAGCTAGGGGTTCACCAATCACCAGTCATGCTGCAACTGATTGCATGAATCAAGCAGATAAGATACATTTACGCGTGGTCAGTCAAGTCAAATCAGCATCTTTCTTGTTAGTCTACTCATAAAACAGGGATGTATTTGTCTGTACATAAGAAAGTACTATTTCACAATATGATAACATTTCTGACTGTCAAAACTTATAATGAAAACACTATTGTTCCGGTTCGTGCAACATAATTTCAATTGAAGAATGGATCTCAGGGGGACTTGAGCTCACGAGCACTTTTTGACTCGTATGACGAGAGCACCATATTTTATTTAACACTTATAGTGCCAGGGAGGTTTTGCAAAAAATGCCACTGGGAGATGTATCGGGTCCGTTTTTAAATTATGTCCAGCCACGCAGTACTTTCAATGTTGTTACCAAGACACCGCGGGAATCACCCAATCTCTGGATGTATCAACGTGTTTACATTCCGTGAATAACTGGATTCATTTATTATATTTCTTTTAACATGTTGCAGTCTCCTGCGGGACTGAAGAAGGAGCGAATTAAGACACTTGGTGATAAGTATTGCTAGCTCTTTCAAGGAACAGGAAATATATAGGCCTTAAAGAAAAGATGCTATTTAGATTGTTTGTGATGTCAAAATGTGGCTAACATTTTCAATTTAAAAAAGTGTGTTTTAATGAAACAAATGAAATGAAGTATTATAATTATTTAGCATCTGGAAAGGAAATCCACAGCCTGCTTCCAGTCTCCGACCGGGTCAGGAATGGAATGAATGAAGCCCCCATCTAGCGGCGAGGATATGAACTGTGCCGGCTGCCGAGGCCTGACGCATTCCTCTGGGGCAATGATTTAATGAATGACAAATGAAATGAAATGATAGTGGAGAGTGTTGCTGGAATGAAATTTTGACAGATAAAACCGGAGTACCCGGAGAAAAACCTGTCTGCCTCCGTTTTGTCCAGCACAGATCTCACATGGAGTGATCAGGATTTGAACCACGGACCCAGCTGTGAGAGGCCGGCGTGCTGCCGCCTAAGCCATGGAGGCTTATTAATTATTTAGCATCAAATATGTTAAAATATATTTACTTGCTGCGGAACATTCTATCTTAAAATAAATGCAGGACGTCATTTTAATAAAAGACTCTTAATTTCATTAAACTTGGCTTGCCACTCTCAACATAACAATTCATAATAGCTTGGCATCATAAGGGTTAACGAGCACCGTGGCGCTCGCGACCGCCAGGATGAGAACGCCTGATGTGACGCATTCAGGTACGCTTTTGGATGAAAGTTATACTCTCCGTGTCATTTTCTATCTGCATTTTGAGAATAACCTCACCATTCCCGGTGCTATCTGGATATTTTTGCCATCAGTTTAGGTTCACGATGCGGGGAATGCCTTCCGGAGAAAGGAGTAATAAATTCTTTTGGGAATATAAGTACGGCCCCGTGCCAGCCATATGTTAGAGGAGCGGATCTGCAAGCCGTTACTGCTGACGCCCCGGGCTACAAGATGAAATACAGAGCCGGGAACTAGGCCCGGTCTCCATCACGCCCGGTTGTCTGCTTTTCGCGAACTCAATAATTGGATTACACGCGAGAGAGCGAGAGTGATAGAGAACGGAATTCACTCCGTTAACTTCATACATCGTAAAGCCATTCATTAAAATACAATGTACGTTGAAATTATTTCAATCTATATATTGTACCCATTTCCATAAGGGCTCAATATACAAATATATTTGTGTTCGACCAGCTAGCACAAACATGAAATCGAATCAATTGTCATAACATTAAAATAAATACTAATTTAATTTGTCTGAGCGTACCAGGATGATATACATCCCCTCCACATGGAACTCAAATCTCCCTCAGGACCCAGAGAGACAAACCAGGTACTGTAGACGACATCGCACAATTCACTGTCATTTCTTTATTAGACTACTTTCAATTTTTGCAAAATATAAAAAGATGACTTACGAGATCTACACGGGTCAAAAGTTCGTGTGTGTATGTGTGTGTGAGAGAGAGTGTGTGTACACTCAATTCAAACATGACGAAACTGAATTGAATCGAATTTGGTAGAGAGACAGCGCTATCGAAGGACACCTCAGTGTCATATCTTACATCGTCACCATATTAGCCAAAATAACATGGCGGCCACCAATGTTCAAAGCTTAAATCAAATTACGTCTAAACCAACCATCCAATCTTCTCCAAATTTTTAGGAAATATACCTTAATGTGGAAAGACTCTCTCGTCCTAACTAAAATGTCATCAGATAAATATTTTCAATATGGTGACCGTGTACGTGTGCCTATCAACTCACGACGAAACCGAATTTAACCACAATGGCACCTCAGTGTCATGTTTTATATTGCCGTCATCTTAATGAAAACGAAATGGTGGCCACCATAAAGTTCAAAGCTTAAATTAAATTATGACTAAACTAGTCATCCGATCTCTATCAAATTTTAAAAAAATATACTTCCATGTGGGAAGCGTCTGTTGCCTAAACTACAACGTCATCAGCCAAATAATTTGAAGACAGAGGCCATGTGAATCATACAAGCATATTGGCCAATCCGTAAATTATGATGCAACAAGGCCCGGTTTCACCAGTTTCGCTCACCGAACAGAGGGTGGTTTAAACTGTAATCAAGGACGTGACCCATTTGATATCATAATTTTATATTAGAATATTATTCTGTAACATGTTCTCGGACACTCCCGGCACTAAAAGCCATACGATAATTAAATAAATAAAATTCTGTAGCAGTGACTGGAGCGCTCAGATTGAGCTACAGTGCTGTGCCGTGTTTTCCTCGATTTCTCTTTGTCAAAGGCTTGGACGGTGCCTTTTAATAGGACATCGCCTTACCCAGTTTAATGCATATTCAATACTTATTAATTTAATTAACTCCTCTGATAAGGCTGGTATCAAGAAAGGTAAACAATAGTAAAATCCTTTCGCTACATACTGTAGACGCTCATAGCGTGGATACCAAGAGTTAGAAACACATATAGTTCTTTATGATTAATGTGATTGAGCATTTGCAGGTCGAAGTTTTTGATAAGTTCGTAATGATTGAGGAAATAATTTGGAGTTTCCTAGGCTGTCATTATGGAAGTTGATAATATATACCTTAGCTTTGGAATAATGAGGGCCTCATTAGTGAAATTAATAAGACGTACTCAATATCGTTTCTAAGAAGTGTAAATGAGAAAAGATCTACCTGCTAGATTCAGGCTTCAGAATCAATAGTCTCGTTACTCACCATATGTGAAATTCCAACAGTTTGAGACTATCCCACTGGGTCATCCATATGTTGTGTGTCCGACCACCATGTAGTGTAGCGACTAGCATGCTAGGCTGTCGCCCGGGAGGTCCGGGTTTGATTTCAGGCTCCGCCAAGAAATATAGTTTTGGTCTAAAGGCTGGAATGGAGTACACTCAGCCTTGTGAGTTACAATTGAATAGAGGTGGGGTTCAATTCCCACCTCAGTCATCCTCGAAGTGGTTTTCCGTAGTTTATCATCTCTACTGCAGGCAAATGCCTGGATGGTTCCTAACTCACGGCAATGGTCACCTTCATCCCAATCCTCGTCTCAATTACAAATAGACACACTAATACAGATACCACAATAACACAGGTTATCAAACATATTATTATACACACACCCAAGTATATGGAGCTGCGATGTCTAAACCTCTAAATAAAACAGCTACATTAATCCTGGAAAAGTTTTGCAGTTACTGTTTGGTTCGGAGGAACTGCTTGACGAAGTACGAAAACTACGTAGGTACCGGTACAATTTCAGCTTTCCTGGTCTTCATCATTGTCCTGCACTGTGCAGAACGCTTTGAAATGGCAAACCCAGTTGAAATATCAATTGAAATACCCCCTTAGTGGATTTGGTTGTTGTTGTTGTTTGAGTCTTCAGTCTTTTGACTGGTTTGATGCAAACATCCATGCTTCCCTGTCCTGAGCTAATCGTTGCATCTCTACATAGCTACCACACCCTACTTCCGAGGCAAACTGTTTAACATACTCAAACCTTTGTCTACCCCTACAGTTCTTATCTTCGACTCTTTCTTCCATAACTCACTTTGCTATTCCTGGGTGTATTTGTATGTGCCCTACCAACCAACCTTTCTCTTCTTTTCATTAGCAGTCGCCCGAAACATCTCTCCTCTTCCACTCGTCTTAATACCTCTTCATTTGTAACTCTATCTCCCCATCTGATCTTCATCACTCTCCTGTAACACCATGCTTCAATTCTTCTCTTTTCTGCTGCTCCAATAGTCCAAGTTTCACTTCCATAGAGTGCCACGCTCCAGACAAAGGCTTTCAAAAGGTCTTCATAATACCTAAATCTATATTTGATGTCAACAGATTCGTTTTCTGTAGAAATGCTTTCCTGCCTGTGCTAACTTACGTTTTATATCCTCTTTGCTTAGTCTATCACTGGTTATTTTGCTTCCTAAGTAACAGGAGTCCCCTACTTCCTTTATCTTTTCTCCTGCCAATTCGACGTCCATAGGGGTATCTGATTTATTTCAGTTGCATTCCAATATTTTAGCCTACTCTTAACATTTTGTAAAAATTAGGAAAGAGTAGATTTAAGAGATCGATCCGGGAATATGTGCGTCTACCTGCCTGTCCTTCTGTCAGTCTGTCTGTCTGTCTGTGTGTGTCCCCTTATCATCTCCTAAACGGATGCAGCTATTGAAACCAAATTTGGTATGAGTGAAGATCTATACAGTCAACTCTCGATTATCCGCGGGTGGTTTATCCGCTTTGCGGATTATCCGCGGAGCCTGAAGAAGAACATTTTTATAATAAAGGAAGGTTTTGAAACCGAAAATTATTTCTCAAAAATTGAAATAAAGTTACTTAATACTTAAACGTAGTAAAAATCGTATATCGCAAATACAGTACACTTAATAATGTACGGTAGAAAACGTGTACAGTAGTTCAGTATTACTGTACAGTACTGTACTGTATTGTGCCCGTTTAGACCGGAATCCGCACGACCACATATGCATTTTACCAAGAATCAGTCAGCACGAGAGTCAAAATATCCCGGGGTGCCAGATGGGTTAAAGCTAATCGCAAAAACGACATCAAATGAAAAAAATGCTTTACTGATTTTTGGCTCAATGCAACAATAAGGATAGAAGGAGATTCAACTGGGCATAACACATCATGTAAAATTATCTCATTTTATTCTGAATTTAAAATTGACTGCAAAATAAAATGCTCAAAGCAGCATCATTCATGTGTGGCGACCCACATTACTATTTACACAATGTACAGAAATTTTCCAACACATTGGACAATTATCTTTGGAGACACAAGTCTGATTATCAGTCCTGTAGACTGTGTTCCAAAATTATATCCATTATTTATGATTAAATCCAGTTCAAATTTAATTGTCTTTACTGGAAATACTGTAGTTCACTGGTTGAATTTTTACATAATATTAACACTCGTAGAATAATTGTTCATAGAATTTTTAACTTTCACTTATTTTTCCAGTTTCAAAAAATATTGTCAAAAAATATTATTATCTCTGAATCAACACAAATTATGTACACATATTAATAACAACATCTGAAAAGTATCTGACCTTTGAGCATAGCATCAAAGAACTTTGCGAAGCACAACAAAATTAATTGTTCTTCTGACATTAAACATTTCGAGAAGTGACTCGATTATGAACTTCAAGTTCCTAACAAAATATATGATTTCTGAATCATCAACTTGATCAATAAATTGTTGGACCTTTCAACTATTCGATTTTCCACTTGGAATCATTATTAAGAAAAATATTTATATTTGTGGCCATTTTAGTAACTTTCACAACTTTGCAATTCTTGAACAGAATGCGGAAATAAGAATTTTAGCTTCATAATAAATTCATTTAGTTCATGACACTAGGATTGAAAACATCCTTCAAATTATTCGTGGTTATAGAATTATTTTTAATTGGCAGTGGCCCATTCTATTATTTTTATAAGAACACAACATTCCAACAACAACGGCAAAGGTCTTCCTCTGAAGAAGAATAAAATACTATCATGACAAATCCGGGTTCTAGCAAAATCAAAGTCTAATGGAATCCGTAAACAAGGTTGAAATAAGAACTGATGGTTTTTAAGAAATAACCTTTGGGTCATTCATACGACGCAATGTGTAGTTCCAATACTCCTTCTTTAACACTGAGTCATCGAACCTGCTATTTGATTGATGCTCAAATAAAAACCTCGTCATTCCTGCGACTTAAACATGCGCACCTGGGAATGGCATTTCAACTACTCCACACACATAAATTTTCTTCCCAAAATTTATACAATAAATCAAGCCTCTGCTTATTATCAACAGTGGAAGATTTATAAACTTACAAGTTTATTTTATTTTACCATTCAGTTCAAAACGTGAAGTTACCACACTTATGATACTCTCTATTTCACTTTCGAATGTGTATCTACGTCATGATTTTATATAAATACAAAAATATCCTAATTGATACAAATATCATTTGCTTCCCGTTTCATGCCTCTCCGTGTTATCTGAAAAATATACTTTGCTCATTGCAAATATTAACTGTACAACCAGAACTGTAATGTTGGTTGAATGCGGGCTTGCGCTAACCACTATCCTTCGGAAAATCACCTGTTCCAAACTAGAAATGATTAAACTACTTCATAAGCTCTCTCTCAATGAATGTGATTATTAGAAAATATAAGATCCAAGAATTATTTAGAAAAGTTATGAAAATCATCATTATTATTATTATTATTAGTTATATTATTGTAAACGTGTTTAATTATTATTTCATTATGTGAGAATCCACATGTTCGATTCTTCGAATATGGATAAAATATCCATTTCTCAACAAAAATAATTATTAACTTTTACAGTTACCTCGGCTGATTACAGTGATTATCAAAAAAATATGAAACATTCAAATAAATGCTCGTTATGCTCAGTCATCGATCCTAAACTGTTCTGAGTGCTGAAAATACTCAGAATAACTCTAATATGTCTTGCGTAAATCATTGCAAGATTTAAATACGAAGAAAAACAAATGTGTTGGTCATCTGCAGAAAATGAGTTTGTTCCAATTAGCTAGGCATAATATAAAAATCAAATGTGGCTTACGTTTCTCGTTGGTCTTGAAGCGTAGTGAACCTGGTCTGTACCAGATTTATCCAGATACATGCCCTATTGGACACGCACGTCTAATCCTTTTATCGGCCGCCATTGTATACCCACAATCTGTCGAACACGACATAGTGGAAATATTTCTTGAAGTTTGAAGTAACTGCTGATCCATTTTAATATTGGCTTCAATTAAATCCATAGCAGTTCGCTTAAATGGGGTCAGATCCAAATGATCTATTCTCAAAATACGTCAGTTGTAACATAACTCACGGTAATCTTTTCAGTACAAGAAAACACTGACAGTCTAAATCAATCAACGGCTGTTCTGAAGATCGTTCCCTGGGCATGGTTTATCACCATCTATCATGCGCGAAGCAACTTATAGTTTCCCTTTGTCGGCTAATGAACAACACCGTGATAGACTGGCCTTCAATATACTGAAAGATCGGAGTGGTTATCAAGTTACAATTTATGAAACTGACTAATTGGATTAAAATATCCAAGTATTGAATTATTATTACTGGACTGTGACAAAGTACTTTCTAGACAAAGTCTAGCATGTGTCCATATAGAAATAAAGTATTTCACCAGTGTCCGTAGAAAAATAACAATCACCTTAGTGATTCCCTCTACCGGAAACTTACTATGTTCCACACGTATCACAGCACTTTTGTGACTATCACAATTTAAAGATATCTTCCGCGTAGATCCGGCAACCATGTGCCTTGGCTCAACGTAGCAGCAGCACCTTGTCATGCAAGAGCTTGGTTCGAAGTGAGCTGATGTTGCTTGGGCCGGTCGGCTTTTATTCAAAACGGTCGGGTCCACGCTGGATCACGCTGAAATCTGGAAATCCTCATATCTCCGGTGCCTCTGGTCCGATTCACTTGGGACTAAGTGCATTCTCTTTCATTTGGCCGTGCCAGTAATCTGATCCAAGTCTCAAGTCTCTACTCCATGGCTAACTATTTAATCAACAAATAGTCTCGACCTCTGCTACTACTCGCTACGTCACTTGACATGCTCTTGGCTGCACAAAGTTTCCATTCCATTCTAGAAGTAATGGAGCGCGATATTCAAATATCTCAACTTTCAAAAGCGGCTGTAGCCTTTCCCTTGATATCTAGGTGTCTGAATCTTGGAATACCCATTCCTAGAGTTGGGCACAGTATATCGGTATGTACGTCCTTTTATTGTATAATAAACTTATTTAAAGCACTTGCGTGTTGTTTTTAGTGCCTTCGACCTTTGTTTAACCATTACCAGCAATTTTGCGGTTTATCCGCGAAATTCGATTATGCACGGTATCCGCGCCAGTCAATTCCGCGGATAATCGGGAGTTTACTTTACATGTATATCTCACGGCCATATTTGAAAATGATGACAGTGCTACCAACTGCTAAAAGATCGCAATTGAAATTTGAGCTCCATGTTGAATATCCCGGAAGGTATGCATGGGAGCTATTTCAAAGTTGGCACACGTATAGATAATAATATTTCAGTTTAATTTCCAGGAGACCATACATAACAGTGGTGCCAACATGATTCTAAGCCTGCTGGTTGGTTGAACTTTTAAATGCAAGTAACTTCTATGCCATCAAATGGATTTCAACCAACTTTCGTATGTGGTTCGTGTACTATAATTGATATGACTATATGTATTCTTCAGAGCCAGCAGGGCTGCCAACTGTTAATAAATGCTCTCTCTATTTCGTTACCCTAATATCAATATATCAGAAAGTATGTAAGTCAAGAACTCTAACTTTTCATGCATATAGTACCTGATATTCTAGATTAATTAGGAGTAACTAATATACTTGTGTGCTGCCAACATGATTCTAGGCCTGCTGATAGGTCCAATGTTTAAATACATGCAATTACAAATTGATTCAATCAAAAATTGGCACATTAATAGATCATAACATTTTAGATCAATTCTGAGAAATACATACATGATATTGTTGCAAACATGATTTTACGAGCTCTAATAGATCCAATGGCTAACTGCATGTAACTTCCATGCTGTCCATTGGACTTCAACCAAATTTTGTATGTGTATTCTGTACTTTAAAGGATGGAACTAAGAATATATTCAGTCACCAGGTCAGCCAGCTGTAGTGCTCTATTGGGCTACAATATTTCCGGTATATTTTGAACTGATTAAAAATGTTTGTATTACCAACTAAATTTCGTCATTATCCCAGAGAGGTCTATATAGATAAATCATTGGCGTATATCTGAAATTTAAAGAGAAGTAGGCACTTTAGTTTGTCACGGAACTACATGTTGTTTTACATTTATTAATTTTCATCATGAATTCTTTCCTCAAGACAGAATCCATACCATTTAAATACTCATTCAAATCCTCTGGTGTGTCGGCTAAGATGACAAGTCATCAGAAAATCTCAGAGTTGAAATTATTTCTCCTTGAATATTTACTACTACTTTGCATTTTTCTCCAATTTCCTTCATTGCTTGTTCAATGTATTGATTGGAAAGTATGGATCTTAAGCAGACTTACCTTACACCTGCTTCTCCCTCATGTCCTTCGGCTCGAATAACTGCTGTCTGGTTTCTGTATAGATTGTAGAACACTCTCCTGTCCCTTTCCCTTTACGTTATGCCAAATTTCAAACAACTAACTCCAATCAACGTTATCAAAAGCCTTTTCTAAATCTACAAATTCCATGAACTGTTCTCTTATCCTTCCTTATTCTACGTTCCAAAATCAGCCAATGACCAGCCCGCTCGCTTTTAATTGCACGGGCCAGAACGCACAAAACCTCGCATTAATATTACTCTTCATAAATTCGTCATCACACTGTACGTTTACAGTGGTCAAAGTTTCCGATAATCAAGAATGAGTGCTTCAAAATGAGGCCAAGTTTCCTGCTGTACGTTTATCCTGGGCTGAGAAAACGTTAAGTCAGAAAACGTATAAGAACCTTTTATTGGGTAGTTGAAAAACATTCAAACTTGAGATTTGCACTACCAATAGTTGTGCCTATAACATATAACAATGTCAATACCCTCAGCCAAGTAGTTTTCCATGTATATAGTTTTAAGTGAGCGGTTCTTATAAAAAACGTCAAAAACCCAGACAATTTTTCATACAACCACAAATAAAAAATAATTATTAAACTTGAGGATAATTGGCTTATATAGTCTAACGCAGAATTAAACAAGGTAAATTTTGGTATAACTCGTTCTTCAATAGGTCTGTTGGTTTGCATGTAATTAAGGCCTAAACTCGACTATCCATAATAATAAATCCGACAGTAGTACAGCTTCCCTTGTTCCTACGCGGAATTACAAATTAGTATTATACCTATTGTGTTTACATCGTTATGCCCATCTGTGGAGCATGATCGAACTTAATTAGCTAATTATGAATTTTTAGCCTACTTTTCACATTTTGCAAAAATGAGGAAAAAGTAGAATTGTGAGATCGGGCAAATGTGTGTCTGTCTGTCTGTCCTTCAGTCTGTCTGGCTGGCTGTGTGTGTGTGTCCCCCCTATCAACTCCTAAACGGCTGCAGCAATCGAAACAAAATTTGGTAGGAGTAAAGATCTATACCTGAATATCTCACGGCCATTTTTGAAAATGATGTCAGTGCTACCAACTGCTGAAAAATCGCAATTGAAATTTGAGCTCCATGTTGGATATCTTGGAAGGTATGATAGGGAGCTTTTTCAAAATTGGCACACATATAGATAACAATATTTCAGTTTAATTTCCAGGAGGCCATACATGGCAGTGTTGCCAAAATGATTATAAGCCTGCTGATAGGTCGAAATTTTAAATGCGTATAACTTCTACACTATCAATTGGAATTCAACCAAATTTCGCATGTGCTATGTGTACATAAACAAATATGACTGAGCGTATTCTTAACAGCCAACAGGGCTGCCAACTGTTAATAAATGCTCTCAATTTGTTTTATCACAATACCCATATATCAGAAAGCATGTTAGCCGACAGATTTAAACTATGCACACGTATAATACCTGACATTCTATATTAATTTGGAGTAACTAACGTACGTCAATGCTACCAACATTATTCTAAGCCTGCTGAGAGGTCCAACTTTAAATACATGTAACTCCTATACTATCATTTAGATTTCAACCAAATTTCGTGTGTGCTATGTGTACCATAACAGATATGACTATGCCGATTCTTAAGAGTAACCAGGGCTGACAACTGTTAATAAATGCTGTCTCTATTTTTGTTACCCTAATATCAATATATCAGAAAGTATGCAAGCCAATAGCTCTAAACTTTGCATTGGCATTCTAGATTAATTTGGAGTAACTAATATAGGCCTACGCCAGTGCTGCCAACATGATTCTAAGCCTGCTGATAGGTCAAATTTTAAAATGCATGTAACTTCTATACGAACTCCTGGATTTCATTCAAAATTGACACAACAATAGATGATATTATTTCAGATTATTTCTGATCATTACATGTATGTCATTGTTGCCAACATGATTTTACGCGCACTGTTAGATCCAATGTTTAACTGCATGTAACGTCCATGCTATCCATTGAGCTGGCCCTTAATGCTCCACCCTTCGCTCATTGGAATCTTAATTAGAGGTTGAGTAATAAGGAAATGGGGTGTGTTCTTCAGTAATACGAGCAGAATGAGTAGTGCTTCCCTTACGCCCACTCATATCCGGTCTCGTCTTCACTCACAAGACATCACATAGAACAACACTGAATTAACTGTGCTTTGCTTTGCACAGCCCCTCTAATGGTTTTAAGCAGGGGTTCACTGCATGTACACTTATGGAAATAGAAATTGCAGCCTTATGGAAGAGAAGTGCTGCACTGCTGCAATAACTGGGATGATGATGATAGTTGCTGTTTTAAGGGGCCTAGCATCTGGATTATTGGCCCCTAATAGTTTGGTTGAACGTGAAAATGAAAATGAACCTATAAGTAAATCTAACTAAAATAATAATGTGATTGTCTTTACGCTCACTTAAACTACTAAGTCCTTTAGAGACGGCAGGGTGCCAGAATTTCGCCCCGAAAGGGATCCTTAACGTGCCAGTATACCTACTGGCACGGCTCTGTCTAATTTGCACACCCTCAAATGCCAGCTGACTGTGCTAGGATTTGATCCTACAACCTTGGGCAGAAAAGGCGAGAACGTTATCGCTGAGCCACGCAGCCAGTCAATCAAACTAAATCCTACAACTGAAACTAGTTACCGAATTAAACACAAAAATAAGAAATGGAAAACAAAAGAAGAATGAGGGAAATGAAAGACAGGGAAAAGAAATGCCCTCAACCCTCGAGGAATGAGGATTGAGAGATTTGGACGGAAGTAGAGCCATTTTTTTCTCGTGTGACCTCCTGAGAGACCGAGTACAGGTCTTTCTATTCGACGCCCGTGGGTGACCTGCGCGTCGGGATGACAGATGGAATGGATGAAGGCGAATGGGCAAGGATTTGGAAGGAAGCGGCCGTGGCCTGTCAGAAGGTACCGTCCCAGCATTTGCCTGGTGTTGAAAATGGGGAAACCACGGAAAACCATTTCAAGGACGGCCGACGGTGTGGCTCGAACCCACGCGTCTACCGAGTGAGCAGAGAGCTTGGCCCCATGACCTAACACTGCGCTTTAGCCAGCGTAGCCACTACTGTCGGTTAGTAGAGCCATGAAAGGCAGATAGTTAAATGAAATAGGAGAGGGTCCACATCAAAAGGCAATGGAAAATGGAAAATGGGACCAAAATCAGGAATCCCTTGGGGTCGCCAACAGCTGAACTCATCAGCCGTGAACCCTTCAGGGTTCACCAGGGTGCATCCATATGTGGTTGAGCTACACACACCCTACCTCCTTGAGGGCCTTGGGCAGAAGACAGGAGGTACCATGAAAAGAAAAAGAGAAGTCTGATCCCTCGAAGAATGAGTATATCAGGAAAGATGAGACAAGGGACAATTATGGCAGGAAATACAAAGACTCCCTAGGCCTCGGATACCCTAATACCGTCGGGGTCAGAAGAAAATAAGAGTTGACCAAGCGAGGTCTACGGCAAAGATGACAGAGAGGAGCCCGACACAAGTAAGGTGAAGCAATATCGGAATCAGCTGGGGTCCCGTGGTCGCCAACCCACGTCCCACAATTTTTGAGCCCCTAGGGGACCTGCAATTGAACAAGAGTGTTTATTTGTGATACGATGATAACATTTTCAGGTCCCTATGACCTCAAATGTAGACAAAACATAATACAGAATGTGTCGACTACAAGCTGCAATAGTGCAGAATTATTTGGGGGCTTGAAGACCTTAATGTCATGAATCACTTCCTGAGTGATTTTGCTCCATATTTGCTGCAGGGGTCAGTTTTTCTAGAATTGTGGGTGGCTGAGGCAAGTTGGCGTGTTGTCGTCACATCGAGTTCCTCACATGCTCAATAGGATTGAGGTTCGGTGATTTTATGGGCCATTGTAATGTTGTGATGTGGAGAGATTAGCTGGAGATGCATACAATGTGCCCTGCTGATATATCCCATTTCGAATTCTTTGCCATTATAGAGACAAGCCACCTCGTTGTGTAGCAGCTAGCATGCTTGTCTGTCGCCCCAGAGATCCGAGTTCAATTCTGGAAATTTAATTCTGGTCTGAGGGCTGCAACGTGGTACACTCAACCTCGAGAGGCCAAACTAATGATAGGAGGGTTTGATTCCTACCTGAGCCGTCTTGGAAGTACTTTTCCGTAATTTACCACTTCTACTCCAGACAAATTCCAGGATGGTTCCTAACTTAAGACCACGGCCGTCTGCTTCCCAATCCTCACCTAAATTACTAATACACACACTAATACAGCCATCACAATAACACTGGTTATCAAATTATACACACTCAAGTACACGTAGCTATAAGACCACAAAGTCCCTCAAACTAAACAACTGTCGTGAGTATTATTATATTTGAATTGTGACACCATTACAGTATTTTTAGCCTATTTTCAATTTTGAAAAAATAGGCTTATGAGATCACCTTTTGTCCGTGTGTGTGTGCGTGTGTGTGTGTGTGTGTGTGTGTGTGTGTGAGAGAGAGAGAGAGAGAGGCGTGTGTGTGTCCCCCCTAATAAAATCTCAACGGCACGAGCGATTTCAATGAAACTCTGTAAGTTCATAGCACTATTCAGGACGACCTCGACCGTGCCCTTCAAATTTTGTTACGTCTCACCAATCCAACATGGCGGCTGTGCGAATTATTTCTCCAGCATTCAATATCTCCGAAACTATTACCGATATCACCCTGGAATTTTATACGGTGATAGAGGGAACTACTAGAAGCTCACCCATATGACTTTTGGAAAACTGGTAACTACAAAACCAACATGGCGGACAAGCAAATTTGCGACATTTAAATAGACGTTTCTCGCGATTTAACCAACCAAACGCAATGAAACTTGGTACAGTATATGTTTATACACATTGTAATGCACCGACATCTAACTTCGTTCAATTGTTTATATAAACCCAAGATGGCGGCTGTGCGAAATATTTCACTGGCATTCTATATCTCTGAAACTATTACCGGTATCACCCTGAAATTTTGTACGGAGATAAAGGGTACTGCTGGAAGTTCATCTATGAGACTTTTAAAAACCGGTTAACTACAAAATGAACATGGCGGCCAAGCGAAGTTGAAAATTTTAAATAGACTTTTCTCGCGATTTAATAACCCAAACGCAGTGAAACTTGGTACAGCAAATGGTTATACACATTGTAATGCAATGGTATCTAATTTAGTTTAATTGTTAACATAACCTCAAGATGGCGGCTGTGCGAATTTTAAAATTAAGTTTGTATTTCTTGTATTGTACCCATGTGAGTAATCTCCATGGAAAATATGCTCCTGCCTCCAGCTAGCTTCAGTTCTCAGGCGTGTACCGTCCACCCACTGAGCAGTTGCATAATTTTGATCCGAGACTAAAAGGTATCAACTCTACAATGATAAAACACAACTCTATTCTAAAGACTTTAATTCAGCACTAAATCATGGCTTCAAACATATAAAAAACACAATCCCAAAAAACATAATACAAAATCAAACAAAATTACTCCCACAATCCACTAATTATTCACACATTATCCTATTAAATTCACATAATTATTCAATCCTTTACCCTGAGATTGACTTCAACATTTCACTCTCAAGTGCGCTGATGCACATGTGACTTCCATAAAAACTGTACTTTTTATCTTATGTCACCTGATTTGACTTCTTTAATTTTCACAAGAATAATTATTTCTCACAACACATCTTACTTTACATTATGTTCTCAAAACACATCTTACTTTACATTATGAGTGCCTTTTGTGTTTTGCTTTACACTATGAGTGCCTTCTGTGTTTTGCTTTACACTGTGAGTGCCTTCTGTGTTTTGTATCTCTCTTCCCACCAAAATGCTTTATCATGCATTAGCCAATTCATGGGTTGCACTACACATCAACTTGCAACTCCACAATTATGCACATATACCCCTAAAGTTCCCTCTTTCCACAGTTCCACTGCATGCCGTTGTGATTTCAATTTCAAACTTTCGTTACCGCTGTGTCGGATGGTATATTAGGCTACCCTTGCGAGAGCATAGCCTATGGCATCTAGTGCCAAGCTGCATAGCTACGTGTCAGTGTCAGAATAAAATGCAACTTCCAACAATTCATAAGTTTGCTAAATATTGAATCATCAGGATAATCTTTACTTATCAATGTGTATCAAACCACACAATTACCTTATACAATATAACAATGGCTCTTTCAATAACAACAGGTTTGAAAGTCTGTCCCTTTTAAATGACAACCTACAAGGGTCGTATAACGTCTCCCCTTGGGTTTTTGCTGCATAATGGGCTAGTGCGGACGGTAACGAGACCCTCGTTCCGTCTCCCCTAGCTCCGTCTCGCTTTAATTCTCACTTTCCTCCCCCAAGCAGTAACTTGTAACATTCAATACAATAGTGTAGTCACAATGACACACATATCCCATATGATTTAAACTGAATGGTATGCACTTTAGGTTCTGGTCGAGTTTAAACATTTATTCCTAAACTTAGGATATTAATAACTGGCCTCAACAGGTCCATTTCATCATATGAAGGCACGAGATTCATAAAACACTGGTCGAACTGGATAACCGGTATCTTTAATTGCTACGGTCAGGCCCATGCTGCCGCCAATATAGATTCGCTTCTCAAGAGCTGAATCATTCAATAACAAGTTCTCGGTCGATCAGGTATGACTGCAGAGGTTTCCATTGTTATCCTCGCATATACCACAGGATTCGAACCCGGAACATTCCATATCCATCATCAGAGTTAGGGTACAACACTAAATACACTCTGGCACATAATAAATATCTCTGTACGCCCAAGGCTATACGAGATTTCTCACGTCGAACAGATTACCTGGCTCCATGACCCGATCCTATGATCTCGCCCTTTAATTAGTAAGAGAAATCTACCAATTACTCTACAAGCTTATACACAAGCTGCAAATTCAATTCACTATTAAACTCTTCAATTTCCTAGATTCTTGCATAGTTATATTCCCATTAACACAATATACTCTGATATTAACTGCTTTTCTCAGCCCTTAAGGTATTATCTACTGCTTGGTTAGATAAATATTGCAATGAGCATAAATATTTCTTGCAATAACATTTTTCCTGATGTACTCGTTTATTCCTTTTATTTATTATTATTATTATTATTATTATTATTACTGACATGAATTACCATAACCCGACACAACGCAACCATTATAATAATCGAACATCCGTGTTCGTTACGTTAAGTTTTTACATAACTGATTTGCCATTTTATAATAGTGGTAACGATTTATCCACTCACTGATGTACACAAACATCTCAACTCTACAAAAATCAACACAACAAATAATAAACATTTGAGGTTCTACCTCCTAATATTGATTCTTACTGGCACATTTTTATAGTTTTGAAATCATGTAACATACAGTGGACTATAGCTACTATAACATCACGGTTTTTGGGTACTTACATACTGTAGGCTAACCAGGTGGCTCCAACCACTCAATCATCCCAATAACGCCTGCCATTTGCATAATTAGCGAGACATTTCTACACTGATAACACACATTTTATATGACCTTTGCCTCCCGAAACACACGGCACTTTTCTTTTCCATATTGAGACACATAACACTATATAACACTTGTTACAATATTAATTTTCTAGATATTTCACAGATCAACGCTATAAAACACACGTCACTATTTACATTTCTTACTGGTTGAATTTTCCTGGCAAGATATCAGAACTGCAGGTGTTGACGGACTCTTCCTCGCTCCTATCCATATCCTGACTGAAAGTCTCGATCATCTGCCTACGGATTCCTATAGATTCACCAACTGGCTATCCATTATCCTACGATAAACTTCCTGATTTGCATGAATATGCTTACATATCGTCATGAGCGTTAACTATTGGTATTCTTTTGACATTTCACCAATAGCATCATAAAGTTTATCCCTGCGCAATCCGGCATACTAATATATGTCCAATCAATATTTTACTTCCTACGCTCAACATTGTACATTGTAGTTATACAAATTATTACTCTCAATAGTTCTACATAGTGTATCACACGGTACATTTCCTATGTGCACACTAACAATCGTTCGTACTGCCGACTATACACATCTGGCACGACAGTCCTTAATAAAGAGAATTATAAATGTTTTACTGCACGGCTTCTCATTCTGAAGTCCAAGCATCCCTTCTTGACTTCGGTAACGCGCATTTCGCCCAATAAGGTTTATTGATTACAGTACTTATTATTACTTCATGAATTAATTTGTGCATTACACTGCACGGCGAATATACTGATTAACACTAAAATGTTCAAGTCTTTGTGCGCGCGTCCTTTCCTGGTCCCGAGCAGCATACGCTCCGCGCTAGATTCTGTTACAACTGTCTTCTCTGACCTGAGTCCACTCCCTTATATTCGTTTCACAAGAAAAAGTAGACCGAGAATTCCCTCGCAGAGCCATCTTCTGTCCCAGGATGATTCTGGTCTTGAAATAATGCTCAAAGGGTTCCTTTTTCCTTGCTGGTCACAAAACTATCTGCGTGCTCGAGGATCGATCGGCCAATTAATTAATATTAATTGCCTTTGCCATGGCGTGGGTACGCGGCGTCCTGTAAAAATCCCCGGCGACATGGTTATAGCATTCCGCTAACTTCCAAAGTCCTGTGTCCTTGCGCAGTCCCTTAGATATGCCTCGATTTCACAGTTTAAAGGCTTGATAATTAGCCTCCCGGCTAAACATTTACATGTGTGCAACTCTCATGTCACTGCGTTGCTCCAATCACGAGTAATCAATAATTTTCACTGGGATCTTCCCACTCCATTCTCGTTTCTATTCTGAAACGGGGAAGAACTCGGTCATTAGTTAGCCCCCTGGCTTGCTCCAGACGACATAAGTAGGTCAGCAAGATTGACACGGCTCCACGGATCTCCTCCCACAATTCTGGGGCCATTAGTTAGATGTCAAACTCTCCAACTTTTGTGCTCAAGTCCAGCATAGCCTACTTCATGCAGTCCAGTAATGCTGTATTCCACTCATATTCCCTGCATTATATTAATAAATAATGTCAGCATCCGTTGCTATCACAACAGTGATTTCATATATAATTTCCTCTAGGGGTTTTTACAACTAAAACTCCCTCTAAAGATCTCGGGTTCGTTCCTAGGTGGAACCTTCATTCTGAGCTCACAGTCTCTGAGATCCACGTTCGATACCAGTCAGCCTAACCCCCTCGGGTTCAGTATCGTAACCATGCGATCGAAGTGAAAGCTTGAATAATGAAGCTACGCAATAATATTCATTTAATTGTACATAACTCTATGGCCTATACTTATAACAATCCAAAATGGCGAGCATCCAAAATATTTTTACGGAACTCAACATCTACGAATTTTTTACAGTAATCAAACTGAATTTTTTATGTTCATAGAGGCTATGAACATAAGTTCACCTATAGGACTTTCAGTAACCTGGTGAGCACAAATCCAATATGGCGGCGACGCAAAATGTAAATATTTAAATGGATGTTTCTCGCGATTTCACTATCCGAGTGCAGTGAAACTTTGCATGTTAAATGCTTATACAAATGTTAATCCACTGGTATCTAATTTATTACAGTTGTTTTCATAACCACAAGATGGCAGCTGTGAGAAATTTTAAAATCTCGTTTTTACTTCTTGTGTCCTAATCATGCGATTGAAGCTTGAATACCACACGTATACAATAATCTTCATGTAATAGTACATAAATAAAAATCCAAACTGGCGACCATCTGAAATATTTAGACGGTTTTCTATATCTACGAATCTATCACAACAATCAAACTGAAATTTTGTATGTTGATAGAGGCAATTAACATGAGTAGGATATATGAAAATAGGCTGTATAGTTCTTCACGGAACTACTTGTTATTTAATGTATTCAGGCTTATCTATGTTGCTGTTGCACGAAACACCGTTACCAACGTAAGCTTGGAAATAAATCACTAAAGCGAAGCATACAACCACTAATCCTTTGTTGGTGTTCTCTCTTAACAAATGAACTACGATACGCGCAAAGGAAGGTGTGATGACAGCTTTGTGATAACAGTTATGGTGCTTTGTTTTCGAAATACAGCGCTATTATCGGCTAAATTTAATCTAATTCTCACATAATATTGGTAGAAAACAAAAGAGTGACGTATGATTCGAAAAGCCAAAATTAATATTAAAATAAAACTTGTATACATATATTTAAACTCTATTCTAAATTTATCATACAAACTGAAAAAACAAGAAGTTCCGTGACGAACTAAAGAGCCTACTTTTCTTAAAATTTAAGATTCATGCCAATGATTAATCTATGTGGACTTAGGCTATCTAGAATAATGACAAAATAAAGTTGGCAATATCTAAATTTCTAATTAGTTCGAAATATACCTGTCATTATGCAGCCTGATAGAGCACTACAGTTGGCAGCCCTGGTGACTGGATATATTCTTAGTTCCATCTCTTAAGGTAC
The DNA here is from genome assembly GCA_946902985.2 of Meconema thalassinum. Classification (NCBI taxonomy): domain Eukaryota; kingdom Metazoa; phylum Arthropoda; class Insecta; order Orthoptera; family Tettigoniidae; genus Meconema; species Meconema thalassinum. The sequence goes on from OX336388.2 coordinate 1,509,636,644, forward strand.
AGAATACAAACATTGGTTGAAGTCCAATTGATAGCATGAACTTGACATGCAGTTAAGCATTGGACTTATCAGCGTGCGTAAAATGATGTTGGCAACAATGTCATGCATGAGTTGGTCAGCAATAATTTGAAATATTATCATCTATTGTTGTCCCAATTTTGGATGAAATCCATTTGTTAGTAGAAAAGTTACTGGTATTTTTAAATTGGACGTATCAGCAGGCTTAGAATCATGTTGGTAGCACTGACATACATTAGTTGCTCCAAGTCATGCATGAGTTGGTCAGCAATAATTTGAAATATTATCATCTATTGTTGTGCCAATTTTGGATGAAATCCATTTGTTAGTAGAAAAGTTACTGGTATTTTTAAATTGGACGTATCAGCAGGCTTTGAATCATGTTGGTAGCACTGACATACATTAGTTGCTCCAAATTAATCTACACTGGTCAAAACAATTAGGGGATCAGGTGATATAACATACACATGATACATATGGTAGCGTCATTTATTCAGAGTTCGGTTACAATTGTAATTTGTGTGTGCTACAGTACGATATTGTGCTGTCTCAACTCTTTACTGGAGGTTTACATGGCGTTTACTTAGAGCGAGGCACCATGGGGTTACCATAATAGTGAAAACGTCAATCTCGTTTCCCTCTAATATGGTGTGTGATCACCTCGGACGGCCAGGACAGTTACACACCTGCGTGGCATGGACAGTATGAGGTTATTAATCAGCTCTTGAGGGATACTTGGCCATTCCTCCATGAGTGCAATATCCAGCTCGGCAACCGTTGTGGAAGGTGCTGGTCTGGCTGCAATGCGTCTTCCAAGTGCATCCCAGACCTGCTCAATCGGGTTTAAGTCCGGTGAACAAGCAGGCCACTCCATTGGTTCAGTGCCCTCGTCGTCAAGCATGTTGTCCAGCAATGCAGCTCTGTGGGGACGTGCGTTACCGTCCACCAGAATGAAACCATCGCCTATGGCACCAGCGTAGGGCACAACAAACGGTCGAAGGAGCTCTTCTCGATACCTCTGAGCAGTCAAAGCGCAATTCTGAACGACATAGAGGTCCGTATGTCCGCCAATACTGACTCTTTCCCACACCATTCGCCCACCACCATGGTATGGTGCTGTTTCCTGCACATAAATGGGATTGTTCCGAGTTCCACGTTCACTCCAGTTGAGGGAACGACGAATGCCCGGCTGATCACAAAATCTTGACTCATCTGTGAACAAAACCCGGCGCCATTCGTTACGACGCCAATCATGATGTTCCTCCGCCCAGTTTCTGCGGGCTAAACGGTGGCGTGGTTTTAATGGGACACATACCATAGGCCTCCGTGCGTAGAGGCCACTTTCCCGAAGGTGATTTCGGACTGATTGTGTTCATATTGCGCGTCCTGTTGCCGCCTGGAGGGTGCGTTGCAGCTGAGTTGCATTCAGCCTCCTGTCTCGACGGACTACAGTATTAACCGGATATAACGGTCATCTCTTGCTGATGATACCCGTGGACGACCTTGGCCTGGCCTTTTTTTAACGGTTCATGTTGTCTGAAATCGTGTGCAGGTCCTGGAAATATCACTTTGGGACACTCGAATAGCTGCAGCCACCTCCCTCCGTATCTGTCCCGGTTCCAACCTTCCCATAGCTCTCCATGCCATACCTTCGGGTAAGTCACGTTGTTGTTGCATTGCACTACCTGCTCACTACACCATCTGAACCCAACTGCTTGTGCAATTCGTTTGGTAGTGTAAACACACGTCCACACCAACCCCCTCTGCAGCAACTTTCTGTTATTACCACTATCTTGGTTTCCGTAATGTTGTTGTCTCCACTCCGTAGAACCGACAAGAAAGACGACGAACCATTTTAGGTCATTCTGCCGGTGACAATACGTCTGAACCTAGGTATCTCAACTGATCCCCTAATTGTTTTGACCAGTGTATAATGGCAGGTACTATACGTGCGCAAAGTTTAGAGCTGTTGGCTTGCATACTTTCTGATAGCCTATATTGATATTAGGGTAAAAAAAATATAAACAGCATTTATTAACATTTGGCAGCCCTGATTGCTCTTAACAATACGCATAGTCATATATGTTATGGTACACATAGCACATACGAAATTTGGTTGAAATCCAATTGATAGTATAGAAGTTACATGTATTTAAAAATTGGTCCTCAGAAGGCTTAGAATAATGTTGGTAGCACTGACATACATTAGTTGCTCCAAATTAATCTAGAATGTCAGGCACTATACGTGTGCGAAGGTTAAGGCTGTTGGCTCGCATACTTTCTGATATATTGGTATTTGGATAAAAAAAAATAGAGAGAGCATTTATTGACAGATGGCAGCCCTGGTTGCTCTTAAGAATACTCTCAGTCATATCAGTTTATGTACACATAGTACATACGAAATTTGGTTGAAATCCAATTGATAGTGTAGGAGTTATATGCATTTAAACATTGGACCTATCAGTAGGCATAGAATCATTTTGGCAACACTGTCATGTATGGCCTCCTGAAAATTAAACTGAAGTATTATTATCTATATATGTGCCAATTTTGTAATAGTTCCCATTAATATATTGCAAGATATCCAACATGGAGCTGAAACTTCAATTACGATTTTCAGCAGTTGGTAGCACTGACATCATTTTCAAGTATGACGTAGAGAAGTCCCGGTGTAGATCTTTACTCATACCAAATTTGGTTTCGATTGCTGCAGCCGTTTAGGAGTTCATAGTGGGGGGGGGGGGGGGGGACACACAGACAGACAGACAGACAGAAGGATAGACAGACAGACATTTTCCCGGATCGATCTCATAGGACTACTTTTTCTTCATATTTGCAAAATGTGAAAAGTAGGCTAATAACCGTTTTGCGATTTATAACTTTAAGATGTTAAAAGTAGCCTATACTTTCGCGACTGATTTATTATTAGCAAATTCTCAGTACTTTAAACAAAAAATATACAGACATTTAAAGTTTTAATGTTGTTGCTTTTTTTTGCCGTTCTTTAACAATTACACATTAACTCCTGTATTTTACTCAAATGCTCATTATGTTGCAAAAGGGACGTGGTGGCTCAGCGGTCAAGCTGTCTACCTCTCACCAAGGTGGACCGGGTTTGATTCCCGGTCAATGCATGCGAGAGTTTCGAAGTGAAATGCCATGTCCTGTGGTTCAGATTTCACGTAAAATGGAGGTCTCGTGGCTCATAATCGCGCGATTAATTGTCACGTTAAACTACAAGCTTCCTTTCATTATGTTGTTAACGTGATCCGTCATTGGGCGTTCTCAAACTTTTTGTGATTGTTAGGACCGTCCTGACGCCATACTAATATAATAATAATAATAATAATAATAATAATAATAATAATAATAATAATAATAATAATAATAATAATAATAATAACAATAACGATAACAAAGCACAAACATACTTTTCTCTTTCCTTCGCCTATCTCTTTCTCGCTCAGGAATGCTAGGTATTCTCCGCTAACTAGGCATGTTGCACTGACTTGCATGAATATTTCAGGTAAGATACATTAATTTTACGTATGGACAGTTGAGTCAAATCAGCACTTTCATGTTACTCATAAAACAGGGATGTCCAATTGTTATTAATGTTGATTAAAAATACAAAATGATAATATTACTGATTCTCAAACCTTGAATGAAATCAGAATTATTCTGGTTCGTCCGACAGAATTTGAATTGGAGAATGGATTTTAGGGGAGCTTGTGCTCGCGAGTTCATTTTGGCTGTTACGACTAGGGCACCGAATTTCATTTAAAGGGCACCAGGTTGAGAACGCCTGGTCTACAGGATATTGAAGGGGACTGTACAACACCTGTCTGACACTCATTAACTCTCATCTTAAGATCAAGCGCTGGTTATGTTGATACAGTGGTTCCCTGTAATGTTTCACGGCGCTCGAGAATTAGCCACTCCACAGCAGTCTACATTGTCTGGCGATGCCGCCTGTCACTACAGAGAGGTCGTCGTTTGTGGTGATTTAGCGCGCATCTCAGGAACCCACTTCAAGCCATTAGCATGCATTCAGATCCTCTTTACTCGTAATGCCACAAGCACACGGAGTATACACTGGAATATATGAGACACATGCAAATGAAGGATGACAGGTGAGGAACGTGGCATAGCCACTCACCCAGTAAGTGGTCAATAGCTTACGTGATGCGCACAAATTGGCTATCATTATTATTACTACCAATCCATTCATTCATTCATTCATTCATTTATTCATTCATTCATTGAGTGACCCAGTATAGTCCGCAAGCCTCTGTTTGCGATAGAGTCATTTCCACTATGCCCTATTATCAGTTAGCACTCCGACCTCCTCTTTTTCTGTACTTCGCACCTTAAAGTTGTTAAATTCTGGTTTTAACCATCGCTTTCTTGATCTACCTCTGGTCGTTTAGCTCCGTGTATTTGGGTGTGAATAAATAAATAAATTAATAAATAAATAAATGAATAAATAAATACATAAATAAATAAATAAATAAATAAATAAATAAATGAATGAATTAATTAATAATTAAAATGCCTGGTAACCAGTGTTATTGTTGTGTCTGTGGTAGTGTGTATATTTGTAGTTGAGGTGGAAATTAGGGAGTACGTGCCCGTGGCCTGAAGTTAGGGACCATCCCATCATATGCCTGGAATAGAAGGAGTAAACCACGAAAAACTACTTCCAAGATGGCTAGTGAACCCCGTTCCAGCCCTCAAACCAGATATATAATATATTGCTTGGTAGAGCTGGAAGTCGATACCGGACCTCCACGGTGACAGCCTAGAATACTACCCGCTACACCAAGAAGTGGACAAGTGGAAAATAAACTTCAAGCCGAGTGAAATATTCTGTATAATTTTATGGAGAAATAGCATTTTTCTTTAAAATATGTTTCATCGGTTCTAATGAATGTAAAATTTCCATTCTGTTGCAGTGGGGTTTTACTGTTAACTGCATTACCGCAGTGCTGCGGCCATATGTGCACACGTATTGAAACCAACGGATAATGAAATCCGATTTTTGAAGTAGTCTACCGCGTTACAAGTAGCGTAGTCACTAACAACGAGTTTATAGAGTTTCGTACTTTACTGTAACACAATTCATTTTAAACAACAAGACACATGCTGGTGCGTCTCATGTGCGAATATCAATAGCGTCGTTTAAGGTTGGTTTCTGCTATTGCTGTGGTCTTTTGTTTGCAGAACAGAACATCGTTAACAGTATATAGTGAAATATTTAGATTAATAAATTAGGCTGAGAAGTACAACTTTTCAATGTGAAATCGGCACAAGGAGCAGCTGAAGTCTCACTGTAAAATTATTTTTTGAATACGGTTTATGATGCTTTCCGTTATTCATTTTTAACCGGGGATTGTGAGTTAGCCGTGGTCGTTACGGCATGACTGCTGGCAGTCGCTCACATCCGGGAGGCGAGAAGGTTCGAATCCCCCCGCCGGCAACCTTGAAGATGGTCTTCTGTGGTTTCCCATCTTCCTTCCAGGCAAATACCTGGGTTGGTCCCTAACTATAGGCCACAGCCGCTACCTTCCTACTCCTCGTCCTTACAGCCCAACTTTCCTCCCCAACGGTACTTGTAGCTCACCCATTGGGTGTCCGTCTCGAAGCAGCTACAAAACTGGCGATCCGAACATGTCCTCGGACACTCCCGGCACTAAAAGCCATACGCTATAAAAATAAAAAAAATATAAAAAAACGGGGATTTACAGTTTCACTGCACTGTGAAATGTGCTGTCATACTCCTGCACCCACCTACGCACTCGCCTGCAGTGCAAACTGAATACGCGACTGTGCACAATATACCTAAGCAGACTTTATTACTGTAGTTGTAAGAACGATCTAACAGTGCACTGGGAGTGTTTCATGTACCCAATAGCCTATTTAATTCATGTAGGCTATAGCCGTATGAGATCAACCTTTGTCCATGTTTTTTTTTTTTTTTTTTTTTTTTTTTGCGTATGGCTCGCCAGAGTTAATAGCTGCTTCTATGCGGACACCCAGTGGGTGAGCTACAAGTACCGTCGTGTGTGGAGTGTTGTCTGGGGAGGAAAGTGTGATTGTAAGGACTAGGAAGTGGAAGGTAGCGGCTGTGGCCTATAGTTAGGGACCAACCCCGGCATTTGCCTGGAAGGAAGATGGGAAACCACAGAAAATCATCTTCAAGGTGGCCGGCGGGGGGTTTTGAACCTCCTCGCCTCCCGGATGTGAGCGACTGCCTGCAGTCACGCTGTAACAACCACGGCTAACTAACCGGTTGTGTTTGTGTTCATCCTCCCGAACAATATTTGATGGAGATTGAGTGGACAGACGTAAATAAAAATTTGGCATTAATCTATCGCCAGTATTAAACACCTCAACGGTTTTCTGACAATCTCACCCGTAAACAAAGAACTTGGCACAGTGAATCATTCTAGAGCTAAATATAAGGCGTGATCAAAAAGTTTCCGTTTGATGGCCATACAGTTCAGAATCGGTATACCAATCAGGCAAACTCGCCGTGAGCATTGAGGCACTCATCCGACCGACCAACCGTCTATCATGAATCTATCTCACTCGTCACGAAATGACCCAGTTTTTGTGAATCGTGGTATAATGACCTCGGTGGCAGTCTTACATTACATTAATCAGAGATTATATCAATTCCTTAAATATGAATGAACCTGATTCGTCAATGAACCAATTCATGTGAAATATAGTATAGTGTACCACTACTATTATCTTAACCTGGTATATAAATATGTAGCTTCCTCTCCGCAAATTATAGATGAAACACATGTTAATTTCTGAGATACCAATTCCCCTAACTCATGATGGAAATATCCACTCTCTGTGAAACGTTGTAAAGTAATATATATATATATATAAAACCTACTTCGAGTAAATCATGAATACATAGACAATGGTTCATTCAGAGACGATTCGGATGAATTCATGTTCAAGTTGAGTAGAACTTATGAAGTTGTCTTCCTGAAAGTGTTAATTTTCATTGCAAACGTAATACTTTATGATCTAGTGGAACGATGTACTTAACACTAGGCAGAATTCTTTAGAAGTATATTCTCGTGGTTGAACCTCAATGGTCAAATGTAATGAAGACACGGGAGGTGTTACAGCCGAAAAATCACCAAACATTTAATTAAAAAATATGAGTTTTCTGGATCTACCTATATATGAACGTAATTATTAATCTTAAGTTGATTCCTCCTCTATAATAAAACCTCTGCTTCCACGAGGTACGAAAATAATTCTCGATTTTGGTATATTTTTTGGGATATTGTTTTTCTTTTTTGGAAAATAAGCCAACAAAATTTTGGAAATCCAATAAAAACCAATTGCATCATACACAATTCTCTTTCTCTTGCTATATAAAATGCCTAAGAATATTGGCCAAAATTCAAGAAATTCCCTCCAAAATTTCAGAGATATAGAATATTTTGTGAAATGTGTGTTCAATAGTATATTACATTCCCCAATTTGCTTGTGTATGCATAGTTAAATATAGGCTGTGGTTTTCTAAAAACAAACAAATCTTACGCATATTCTATTGAAGATCTCACTGGTAAAGTTGTTCAAATGAATCAGTGCGATAAACTGAAATGAATATTATGGTTCAGAAATCTTAAGTGATGTACTAGTATCCATTTCCTGTAGATAGCATCCCATCATGTGATTTTGGACACATTATGTTCCAGTTATTGAGGCGTGCGTGCTGACGGTACAAATTGAGCAGCTTTGGCAGCTCTGGTATAAAACGAGGCAAGCTATAGCACCATAATGAGGCCATTTCGCTAACGATAGCTTGTAGGCCTATTATAATGTTTCTGTCAAAAACTACTGCAATGTTTGGATATTGAGTTCTGAATTTTCTATCGTGTAGGAAGTCATTTTTTTGGTGTTGCCTTTCTTCCTTCCTTCTATATTATGATTCAAATTAAAACGGAACTTAAGAAAAAACTATGGCTAAATATTTCAGAAAGCTTCAATCTGATGTATACATTAGGTAAACTTTGAAGTGGAAATAACACCTTAGACAAGAATTTTTTCCTAAACGAGGGTAGAGAGTGTGTGTGTATGAGAGATAGAGAGAGAGAGAGAGAAATGAAAGGAAGGAGATAAGGAGATGTTAGGTTTCATAAATTACATTATTTAAAATTCATTACTCGCATGTAATGTTTTCAGTGTTAGGGCATAACACCCAAAGCAATTGGGTAAAACCATGTTGGCAGATTGAAAATCATAATAGCCTATTTCATTATGAGTTTATTATTGTTGTCCTCTATTTCATCATAATGTACCTATTAAGTTCATCACATGGAAAAGCTATTTAATTGATGGGAATATTTGAGACGGGCAGGATTAGTACAATTTTATGGACGATGCTTTTTCTTAATGGAACTACTTGCTTTTTTATCAAAAAATCCCATACTCAATGAAGAATGTATGCTGTATCGCAAGACGTTCTGTTATTTATATCGTTGGCCTTCTCCATATACGTACTTCCTTCTACTGTACAGTTATTCTGGTTTTCATATAAAAACGAAACAGAAAAGTAAAACATCGCTAAATATCTCAAAATTCTTCAATTTGGTGCATAGGTAATGTTTGAAGTTGAAACTACACTTCAGACAAGAATGTTTCCTTCGTTGTATGAGAAGAAATTCATTTTTATTTAAAATATAAAGTGAATGAGTGTTGTGCTGTTGTGTGTGTGCAAAGGAAGGGGAAAATGTTATATTTCCATTGTGTTGCACCACAGTTGATTAACGGGAGGATGAGTGGCTAAAATCCTTCGTGATGTATAAAAGAATGGATTATATGTAAGTACAAACACCGCATGGAGGCCAAGGGAAATATGGAGCTAGGGGAGAGGGTGTTTGTGAGAGAGAGAGAGACGTTAGGTTTCACATGGCAAGTAACCACTGCGCCCTCTGAAACCACGTACAACTTCAATGAAATATATAACTTTCTCACAAATGGAATTACACATAAATCAAGCGAAGTAATATTTTATCAAATACCATTGCCTATAGTAGCAGCAATTATACGGCAGCAACACGAGGCCGTGCTGGGCTACTTGGTTATTGTTAACTTCAGGTACAGTGGTAACATGCGAAATGTAGAATGAAACCCACTCCGTCATTGAATCAATCAATTTACCAATAAATGTATCGATTAAACAAATCATATGGATTTATTTCGTGTCTGTGCCATGTGAATAGCTTTAAAGGACAGGGACTTGTGCTTTAGAGTGGACCCGATCAACATGTTCTCTTTTGACGAAGTGAAGCACGGACCTGTTTGAAACTTCAAACTTCCTGCGCCTTTTTAAAACACGGATGCAAAATAAATGCAGATGAATTACAAATGATTGGAGAGGTTTCAATAATTTACTGTGGCTGTATTATTTGACATAGCCTCACAAATCATTTCAGTAATATAGAAACCCTCAAAAATGTTATTTTGACAATTTTTTAAATATTTCATAAGTTCTCCATATGTGCACCCATACTAATTCTGCAGACATCATGTCTGTGGTCAAACTCTTCCCACACTCGATGTGCCATGAGTGGCATTGTTGACGCGAGTTCGTAGGCATGCTGGCAAAGGAGGAACACAAACACTGAATCTTTCACATTATTCCGCACCCACATGAAATCACATGGAGTTAGGTCAGGGGAGCATGGAGGCCATGAAAGGAAGTTCTGCTACTCCCCACCACCACCTATTGATCGGTTTTCCAAAATTGTGCTTGGGAATCCATGAACATCGGAATGAAAGTAGGGCGAAAGGAAACAGAACGTTGCTAACTAACCACTGCTGCTGAACGGCATAAATCCTAAATGCAGCTGCTCTTCTCTCTCTCTCTTTTTTATTTTTTAGATTCTCTATACGACTGTAAGGTTTTGTGATACTGTCTTATAATATAGTTACCGCTTCAATAATTTGTAATGACCTTATAGGCCTATACGCACTTAGCATTCTGAAAATCTTAGTCAAACTAATATTTTTTGATTATTCAATCCAATACGCTTGTAGAAACCAAATGAATAAATGTATTTTTATACTATCAATCTTACTAGAGTGAATTCGCCTCACAGAATTCCTGTCAGTGGAAACATTTCATGTTTGAATACTTACTCCATAATGAACAGCTAAAAGTTGTAGGCTATGTTAGAGAAATAAATTGTAAATGGCGTGTTGCCATGGTTACAATAGTAGTCTATATTTACTTTTATCTATTTTCCCAGGGTCCAGAATGGGTGGTGCAAAAATCATAAAACTGTCCCATGTGCCCTTAAAAGTTATATAATCGCATCGAGACGCTTAAAACGACCTAAGGAAGTTATCTTTCCTTGGAAACATAAAACTAAAGGTGGCAATTTCTGCCAGCTTTCATCTTCCATCCTAAGGCCGGGGATTTAGTCCGACATTTTGTCTGGGATTTTTCAGTTAATCTATATAGCTTGTTGAGTTTTGCTTCCGCTCTAATCTGCACGATTTTTGATTAAAATGGTGTATCCTTAATCGAAATTCAACTCACACACCCAAGGACAAAAGATGATGAACACAATGTATCAAGTCCCTGAGTGAAATGATCACTGCTGTAAATAAGCGTCAGCCTCATTGTGTAGTGGCCTTGGCTGTCACTGTGGAGACCCGGATTCGATTCCCGGTTTTGCCAATAAATTTAATTCTAGTCTGATGGCTGGAACGGAGTACACTCAACCTCGTGAGGCAAAACTGAGAAGAGGCGGGTTCGATTCCTACCTCAGCCATCCTGGAAGTGGTTTTCCATGGTTTCCCACTTCCACTGCAGATACATGCTGGGATGGTACCTAACTTAAAGTCACGGCTGCTTCCTACCAAATCTTACCTCAATTATACATGCACACACTAATACGGACAGCACAGTGGCACAGCTTATGAGACATATTCTACTCGTACCCAAGTTCACGGGGATACATTACCGCGATGTTGCTAAGCTGCTAAAGAATCAACACCTACTGTTATAAATAAGCCAGATGTCCACATCAGCTTCCGTGTGTTAAGGTTCGCAACAGATAAAGCTCCAAAGAATTTCAGAATACATTCGGAGTATGAAACATGGCAGTGAGATTAATGTTATGAAGTACATACAGGGAAGGTAATTACGAACGACTAGACTCTCATTTGCTAATGGACAAGTAGTGTACATAAAGCAGGTGTTGTAACGAGTAGACATGAAATGTTGTCGCTACAGCATATTGTCTGCCCGCTTCACACACTAAATCAATCGTAACAGGTCAGCAGTTACATCGCTGCACCAACAGATGTACTTCGTAATCCCATTAGCCTAACAGGTCTTCAAAACATCAAACTCTCGCTGTTATAAGATGCATGAAACAGTGTTGTAGCCAGGATTGAAACCACTACGAGGAAGTGGTTGTGATTCTTGTTTTAGGGGGCGAAACGTGAATATCATGCGCTCACGTTCAAATAACATTTATTTTAAGACAACCAGTAGAGTTTTTATGACCTCTTAAAATAAATTATTGATCGTCTTTCATTTAGGGGATTAAAGATCGTAGTCATCATCCTCGTGTACATGCATGTTGTACCCGATAATCTGGCTTCAGATTGGGTGGCCCGACACGACACGCCAATCCTCACCCAGAATTCGGTACAACTCGAAATACATAAACATCCTGAATGTTCGAATCAATTTCGGCAAAAAGAAATGTCGGGGGACGAGATTCAAATAATCCCAAGGTGTTAACTAGGATAGGGTTCAGCCGGGGTATATCTCAAAATTGATCCGATGAACACGCAAGTATAGCAACAAAACAAGAATGACATAGAACTCCGCTGTTAAGATAAAACTCATCCACCAATCATACTAATATATAAAAATGAGATGTTGTGTGTCTGTCTGTTTCTCAATCACGCAAGAACCACTGGTCCGAGTTAAATAAAATTTTGCATGGATGTAGCTGATTTACCAGGCTTACATATTGGCTGCTTTTGATTTCGATATTTTGCACTATTTAAAAATGGCGACCGTTTTAGTGACGTCACTACACCCTTTGGTTTCAAAATTTCATATTTCCATTTCAAATAAAAAGAGAACGGTAAGAAATAGCAAACCTTTGATGGCATATGCTGGCTTTAAAATTTAATTTTCTATCCAGGTCTTTACCGCGTTTCGTGTATCTCCAACAGTTAGCGAGTAAAACCTATAAAACACGGTCAACGCCGAGCGGTGCAGTATATCTCTATATACAGGGTTATTCACCTAAGATGTTACTCGCCAATATCTTCTAAACCGTAAAAGATATCAACATTCGGTTTTCACTTTTGGAAATGGTGCTAAGGGGCTCATACATTAACTTATACTGTATTTTCCTTTCTTTGTGAATAGCTGAGATATTGGTACCGGTACCAACTTCGTTTTTCTTAATGGAACTATACTAATTTTTGCATAAAGGGTAAATGATTTCACTGATACATATTCAACGGTGTTATTATTTACCCAAATCGGACGAGTACTTTTGAGAAATCGAAGATATGAAAATTGGGCTAGGCCACGCCTTCTTTCGGTGACGCGTTGTGTGAGAGCGAATGGCTAGTACATAGCTTGTTGGTGCGCTTAAATAGCGTCACAGGTGTAGTCTGTTTCAAAACAAAATGAATGTCCTGTAATCAGAATCGTAGTCGTTATTATCGAAGTTTGGTATTTTGGGAAATGTAAATCAGTGATGAAAAGAAATAGAAGAATGAAGTTTCATTTGTTGCCTAATAAATTCTTCCGTCACTTAATGTTTGGAATAATGGGACGATTTAACAGATGGTTGCGTACATTTCTATTCATTTCCTATAACATGTAGAATAAATAGGGTAATTCACCTAAGATGTTACACGGAAATAACGTCTAAACCATTAAAGATATCGGTATTGTGTTTTCATATGAGTAAATGATATCCAGGGGATGGAAAATAAAGTGCTACTTGTTCTAATGGGGTAAGAAATAACCGAGATGTTGATACTATCTCCATATTTTGAATGGAATGGCACGAATTCATACGGCTGGTCTAAAAGTTCAACTGTGTACAAGTTTAAGTATGTAAGAATTTTCAAAATAGGACAGTTACTTTTTGAGATATCAACAACAACAACAACAACAACATACGCTGTTGCGCATGCCGCATCAGACAGCATGCAGTCGGGCAAGCAGGTTCGTGGGTGTGATTTCTACCACAGAACAGATACCAGGCATGTAATGTAAACTATCGTACACATAATGTGATGTACCGTAACATAACCTGGGTGTGCAACGTTATTGTATGACTGGCGAATTCACCACACACACCCAAGCAAACGGGGCTACCTGACCACGCTATCAAAGCCCCGAAAATGAATTTCTGTAATAACAAACAGTCACTCTTCTCCATACCCCGTCGACTTTCTTAATCACGTGTAGCGGCTTGGATTCTTAGCTGCCGCTGTGGTGGTCCGGGTTCAATTCCCGGCTCTGATAAGCAATTTAATTCTGGTCGGAGGGCTGGAACGGGGTATACTCCACCTCGTTAGGCAAACTGAGAAGAGGTGGGTTCGATACCCATCTCAGCTATCCTGGAAGTGTTTCCGTGGTTTCCCACGGCTACTCCAGGCAAATGTCAGGAGGGTTCCTTACTGACGACAACGGCCGCCTCCGTCCCAATTCCTCACCTAAATTAGGAATACAGTACACCACTACAGACACCAAAATAACACAGGTTATCAGATACTTTCTAACACAAATACAGTACACACACACCCCCAGGCACATGGGGCTACATGACCACTATGTCCAAGCTCCGGAAATGAAATATCAACAGCGATTCTCTGTACCCCTTCCAGTGTTTTAGTCACGTACGTCTGGAGATGTCACCTCCGTGGTGTAGTGGTTGCGTGCTGAGCTGCCACCTCAGAGGTCCGATGTTCGAATCCCGGCTCTGCCACGATCAAGCGGTCAAGCTGTTGGGCTCTCACCAAGCTGGACTGGGTTCAATTCCCGGTCAATGCACGTGAGATTTTCGAAGTGAAATGCCATGTCCTGTGGTTCGGTTTCCACGTAAAAAGGAGGTCCCGTGGCTCATAATCACAAGATTCACGGTCACGTACAACAACAATCTTCCTTCCTTCGTGTAATGGTTTAGACGTTATTTCCGTGTAACATCTTAGGTGAATTACCCTATTTATTCTACAGGTTATAGGAAATGAATAGAAATGTATGCAACCATCTGTTAAATCGTCCCATTATTCCAAACATTAAGTGACGGAAGAATTTATTAGGCAACAAATGAAACTTCATTCTTCTATTTCTTTTCATCACTGATTTACATTTCCCAAAATACCAAACTTCGATAATAACGACTACGATTCTGATTACAGGACATTCATTTTGTTTTGAAACAGACTACACCTGTGACGCTATTTAAGCGCACCAACAAGCTATGTACTAGCCATTCGCTCTCACACAACGCGTTACCGAAAGAAGGCGTGGCCTAGCCCAATTTTCATATCATCTATTTTTCAAAAAGTACTCGTCCGATTTGGGAAATAATAACACCGTTGAATATGTCTCAGTGAAATCATCTACCCTGTATGCAAAAATTAGTATAGTTCCATTAAGAAAAACGTAGTTGGTACCGGTACCAATATCTCAGCTATTCACAAAGAAAGGAAAATACAGTATAAGTTAATGTATGAGCCCCTTAGCACCATTTCCAAAAGTGAAAACAGAATGTTGATATCTTTAACGGTTTAGAAGATATTGGCGAGTAACATCTTAGGTGAATAACCCTGTATATAAAAATGAAAGTTTGTCTGTTTTTTTTTCTGAATTTCTACGGAAATTTGAGTTATTTAAGCGTTTGAGACTGTTTTATGAGGGATGCGCGCGAAAATAAATATTTTGACTGTCTGTCTGTATGTCTGTCTGTAGTCAGTCTGTTTGTTTGATTGTCTGTGGACTACTTTGTTCCCTTATAACTCGAGAACGGCTGGGTGTATCAACCTAAAATTTGGTACAGATATCCATCAGAGGCACGACACTAATCATTGATGTAACTCTTCTCCGTACTTCTCATAAAAGGGGGCCTATTGAGCCCATCAGAGGAGCTGCTAGGATAGCCAACAACCGCAATGACTTCCCTACCATCTCATCCGTCGGACCTAACTGCCGGGAGGATCAGGTGAACTTCCTTATAGGCCAAAGCGGCACGAGAAACTGTAGTCCACAGGGATCGTGGTACATGGTGACGAAGGTCATAGACTGCCTAAGGAAAGGTTCACCTTAAAAACTAGACTGAGAAAAGAAACATCCAGACTTATGTAAAACACCGTGAAAATTTATTGTTAAAATTCACAAATCCCTAGCCTAGTTCGGAGGGTTTATATCGGCTAATCCGCAAGCTAATAAATAATCAAAAATAAAGAGCAGGTCCCTACCTGAGAAGTTACAGTAAACCCTCGCAAAAGATCTGTCTCACAATAATAAAGCAACAACAGCAACACTAGGAAAATGGTACGACACAAGTCCCTAGGTCAAGTTACAAGATCAAGTTAATATCGGAATTTACATTTAACAGGGTAGCAAAACAAATCTAAGTTAGGATGATACCATCTCCACATTTACATTTAACGTTAATTCATCTAGCTAAGTCCTATCAATTAATAACAAAATTTACGGTGGTGACGTCCGTAATATCAAACAATTACATTCAGAGCTAAGTGATCAGCCATATAAAAAAACAACATCTAAGTAATCTTAGGAACTAATTGCTAACAGCACTCAAAAGGGTAACATAGAGGATTCATACATTTTTACATCATAAATAAATAATTAGAGACAACAGTTTTATTCAAATGCCTGCCTACACCTTGGTTTACTGTTTGTAAGCCATAGTCATCTAATGTGTGTGGTTACGGTGACGACTGCGTAGTAAATACTACGTCTAACATCGTATGGCCTGCGCTCCACTAGCTGCGAACCCAAGGTTCGAGCAAGCTTCGGTCGCAACAAAAGGTGTCAGCTGTTCTAAAGTCATTTCCTCCAGGAAATACCTTCATTAGCACGGCTATGTCAGCAGGTTCCAAATGCAAATGAACAAGGTTAAATAGAGAGAATTCGTTAGTTAGCTTTTGTTTTATCAAAATTATGCGTTTTATTATTAAGATGTCGGTTTAGGTTATCGTTGGTTTATGGCGAATAATACTGACAAGCCTGGGCACGGAGCGTCTCCCACTGAGATCATCTCTGCCAAAAGCCTCGACTCAAAAGTCGGAAAACAATCAACGAGCAATAACAACTCGGACACACAATAACACAAGTTACCAGCGGCGCACAGCTCGCGTTCAATAACTATGGGATGGGCCTGGACACAACAGTAACCCTCCATAAATATCTGGTCGACGGGAACAATCCCGGACATGGTACACACAATACCATCATACATGAAATACCTCCCTAACGGGGTTAGCCTACAACGTACTATAGAAAACCTGACATAACTGTACTCATCAAATCAACGGTACACGCAACAGCGTTTAACTAACAAATGACAATCTATAAAACATGTGATCAGATACAAGAATGAACACTGAGTTCCATAAGCTATAATAGCAATGAAAGGAAAAGTGAATGCTGAAAGCATTCTGTCCTATGTTAAATATCAGTCTGTCTCACACAGAAGCGAGCGCTCGGTCACAAACCTGTTCGTGTCGCCGCAGGCTACAAGATTCCTGCGCTGAATGACACAACACACTATCTATCAAGGCCGGCGATTAAGCAAGATAAAAACTGTTCAACTGGCCTCATAATAATACCTGTATCATAGGTTATAAACCTCGAAGAATGTGTGCATAAAAAGCACGCTATAAATCTGAATACAATCATATAACTCTGGCTTTCACATCAAAGACGTTTAAAAGGTAGCAATGTCACTAATTGCTGGAGCTCTCTGCTCTCGAAGATATAATACTCTTCAGTAGTTGCTTGTATAAACATCAAATAAATACGTGTCATCACATATGACACTAACAAAATAATAATTGTAGCGCAAATTCCACACTGCTGGATCTGCTTAATGATACGTTGGGAACTGAGTTCGATGCTAGACAACAACGAAACGTCCCTTTTACTCATAAGGTCCACACTTGACCAGATGGCATCTGAGCTCATCTCAAATGAAATAAATTGCAGTTACAAAACTGGTAATTACAGTCGATTACCCAAATGATACGACTACTCTAACGAAGTCAGGGGTGTAACATAGACTGGTTGCAAAAAATGCAGTTAAATAAACATAACCATGGCATCAGATTGCCATAACTAAAGTCTGCAAAGACTTGAAAATCACCCCAGATGGGGTTGAACAAAGTAGCCTCAAAATGACTACAGTCACGTTTAGCAATAGATAGAAATTGACGTTCTACGACGTTCATCAAGCTGCACCAGGGTTGACCAAAATGTCTGACCCAAGGGTGACTCATTATCACTGCAATAAATGACATCTAATTAGACTAATTACATTCCCTACCTATGAAATGGATGTCACTAAGTTCGGTTGGTTCACAAACTACACTAAACTAACTATACCACCAGAAACTAGACCAAGGAAGGGGTGTACAAAACTCACGATCTGATGGAGCCCACACTTAGCTCTCTGTCCAACGACAAGGGTTGAATAAAAGCACCTCTGGCTTTCAGGGTTGGCATCGTCCTCATCAGAACTTCCATCTGGACTCTCCCAAAGACCAGGGTTCGGTCTGTCCCTGTAGTTGACCTCGTGAATGGACTGGACATGCCTAGGAATGGCATCCTTGGTTCCTTCCTCCTCGTTCGATGTTCTGGAAGTTCCACAATCATGCTGGTCCCATCCGAGACATCGCCCTCATACCAGAATGGTATTAGTCCATGGTCTCAGCCTCGAACATGGTGTAGAAAAAGTTGACCACGTGGGCGGTAGAAAAATACTTGTAGTAGTTCATTATTTTCACTTGTAAATCACAATGTTCGTCGTAATTATCACAGGCTTTAAATACAATTGGTGATACGGCCTTGACACTTCGCAGATGCAAACAATAAATGGCTATGCACTGTTCTACGGTTCCACACGTGTATAGACGCTACTTCTTTATCACGTGGCATCCGTGAAATGGTCGTCGTTTTATAATTAATAAAATTGGCCGTAGCAATTCAGATATATTGTACTGTTATAATCACACTCGTTCAAAGTAATAATGACACATTTACCTGTATATTTTCCACCAGGCTCTCGGCCCTCCACAAACACGTGGGTATAAAAATGTGATGCTACAGAAATGTCGTAGATTTTCACTATACTTGCCAAATAATTCGCTATATGATTTGTTGGTCACTGTGCATCAACAACAGTGATTCCTTGTGTATTCGTGCTCGATGGCACCCGATAATAATTCCTCGCTGAAAAGCGGATATTTGCCACGTCTAATGCGACGGATATAATTACACGCCTACACAGGGCGGATTCTCCAGACGTAGTGCCAGGAACTGCGTTCCTCGTGGAAGTAGGTCGTCAAAACTAAGTCGTTGAGCGACTACTTACATTCCTGTTTGCGTATCTGCAATGATATTACCTTACCTTAAAGTGAAAAAACATTCTCCAAAATGTTTTAATAATGCTTAATGACGAAATGGAATATTCTGAGTCTCGTGGAAAGATAAAATTGATTAATAAGACCTCAGATAAATAATTAGCAGACTTCAACAAAGTCAAAAGTGCGATTCTCTGCTACTTCAAAGAGTATAATATGAGCTCTCGGCTTCTCGTAGCTTTCTGGGTGTGTTCAAAGGTACTACATCCCATCATAAATGTGCTGTCGCGAAAAATATCACATGAACCTTAGCTCAGCGGGTTCACTATCCCCTTAAAATACATGCTGAAATAGGCGTAGAAAGACGAGACAAAGCTCATTTTCAGCCCCTCAATGTGAGAGACAAAACTCGGACCTCATTTTAAGGCCCTAAAATCAACCGTTTTTGAGATATTCCCAGAAAACTAATTTCATTTAATAAAACAAGATGTTCAGCAAAGAACATATAGCCTACTTTCTCCTAAATGTATGGGTATATTTATGACTCTTTGTCCTCATCCCTGACACAATCACCTCTACCACAATGTATTGTTTGTTTTCTTTTATATTGATAATTAGCCAGTAAGTGTCAAAATCAATATTGTATACTTTATGATGATTGAATAACAAAACTACTAACTTATTGTAATGCATTCACGTCCGTTAATCTCTATATTAAGCCAGCCTGCTAAGTTAAGAATCTTCCGTTTTGGGTATCTTCCCCTTTAAAAATCCACGCCGATCACAGTAGGTTGGTGCTGCGACCTATCAGTGAATTAATCTTTATGTTGTACGCCTGTGCACTGCCATCGTAAAGTACTACGATGGCAGTGGCCTAAGAGTGTTGAATGAGTAGACAGTTTAAAGTAGCCAAGAGGGAGGCGATCCAGCTGGCAGTGTTTAAAGGTAATCGGAGCGCGATCGTGGCTAATAGTTGAACTACCAGTATTACAAAATTGCCATACTTCAGCAGGCCAGGTATTTACACAGCGGTAAGTTTGGAACAATATTACCCACATAACCCACAAGAGGACAGCACCGTACAGAGGCATTAAGAAGGCTGTGGTTAATGACAACGTGTATCTAGTTCTTCTATTCTCCTTTTCCTAATGTCTTCTGTTTATTTGCGATGCTGGGGCTGTGATTTTACTAATAAACGAGTGTATACATTAGCCTCTCCTTTGAGATAAATGACATCTTATTCAGTATCTATGGAAAGAGCTCGTGCACATCATTTGTAAAAGAATTCAAGAAAAAAAAGTTAACTGCAGCAGTACTCGATCCCCAGTCGACTGCGGGATAGACTAACACGCTAGCCCAGAGCTAATCCTATCCTTAAAAACATGGTGTTCTTAACTGACATTAGATACAACCTGTTGGCAAATAATGACTTTAAATAAACGATTTCTTCACAGCAGTACATCTTCATTAAAGATAATTTCATACAAAGTTTATATTATTGTATCAGTAGGGTATATCACATAAAACATACTAAAACTATTGAAATATAAGACAGGCACATGAGGACAGCTGCCATCTTGTCGTGTGACACAGACAGCTCAGCTCTCTTAAGCCACTCATACAGTATAATATTATAATATTAAATTATAATAAATAACGGATCACGACCTTCAGGATAGCTTAAACCACCCTAGGCTCGATAATCGGAATTGGTGGGTCTTAAGTCATTGATTAAAATGGTTGAATAATTCACACGGCCACCATTCTGAAATGGTACGGCCGATGACCTTGAATGTTGGATGAAAGACGCGTCCTATATAAAGGTATGTTGTCACCAAATTTGGTAGAGATCGGATGATTAGTTTAGCCGTAATTTCATTTTACGTTTTGAAGGTTTGAGTGGCCGCCATTCTGTTTTTGTAAAGATGGCGGCGATATAAAGTATGACACTGAAGTGCCCTTTGCTAATGCTACCTCTGTACCAAATTTCGTTCAATTCGGTTTCACCGTGTTCGAATTGATAGGGGGGGACAGACATTCAGAGTACACACACTCACACACACACACACACACAGACTCACACACACACATACACACACACACACAGACAGACACACTTTTTTCGCCCTGTAGTGATCTCATAAGTCTACTTTCATTTTTTGTAAAAATCGAAAGTAGGCTAATAATGAACGAATGCAAGCCGGTAACCATGACAACAGAATCGCAGAGGTCCATCTATTGCTGTAAGACGCAATGCAATTCCGTTAATTACATTAGTGTGAAAGTTTGCAAACGGCTAGAAGGTTATCACGGAACCAAATTAAGCTGTAAAATTCATCAATACGTCTAATGCGCTTAAGGGGGTCAAGGGGTACTCTAGAATTTTTTCACGCGATTTACACCTGCTGATATGGTACGGCAGGCCTATTATATTCCTATCCCTATATATTATTATTAGCAGTAGTAGTAGTAGCAGTAGCGTAGCCAGGATTTTAGTTTTTTTTCGGGGGGGGGGGCATTAGGTCCATATCTATTACTGCAAGAGTTCATATACTTTAGCCTATTTTCATGTGTGTACGTTTGTCTGCCCCCCCCCCTCCCCCCCTCCCCCCCCCCCCCCACCTACTCTTAATAAAATCTAAAGGACCGGAGTGATTTCAGTGAAATTCGGTACTACTACCTCGTCCAACCTCGACCGTGCCTTTCAAATTTTGATACGTTTCACCAATTCAACATGCGGACCATGCGAAATATTTTACTGGCATTTTAGGCCTCTATCTCCTGAACGGTAATATATATCACCCAGAAATTTTGTACAGTGATAAAGGGTACTACTGCAAGTTTACCTATGTGACTTTACAAAACCTGTTATGTACAAACCGAACATGGCGGCCAGCGAAATTGAACCATTTTAATGGATATTTCACGCGATTTAAC
Source organism: Meconema thalassinum (assembly GCA_946902985.2). NCBI lineage: Eukaryota > Metazoa > Arthropoda > Insecta > Orthoptera > Tettigoniidae > Meconema > Meconema thalassinum. Next base: position 1,509,658,232 of record OX336388.2, read on the forward strand.
CATCCGAGCGCAGTCGAACTTGAAACGGTAAATGTTTATACAAATTCTAATCTACTGACATCTAATTTTGTTCAATTGTTTACATAACTTATAGAAGGCGGCTGTGGGAAATTATAAATTAAGTTTTTATTTCGTGTGTCCTAATCATGGGATCGAAGTGGAAGTTTGAATAATGAACCTACGCAATAATTTTCATCTAATGGTACATCATTTTATGGCCTACATATATACTCATCCAACATGGCAACCATCCGAAATATTTAGATGGTTCTCAATATCTACGAATCTATCGCAGCATCAAACTGACGTTTTGTATGCTGATAGAGGCTATTAATATAAGTTCACCTATTGGACTTTCAATAACATAGTGAGCACAACACAAACATGGCGGCCAAGCATTTAAATGGAATTGACTCGCGATTTAATTATCCGAGCGCAGTGAGACTTGGTACGGTAAATGTTCATACAAAAGCTACTGGCATCTAATTAAATTCAATTGTTCCATAACCCCAAGATGGTGGTCGTGAGAAATTTTAAAATTGACTTTTTATTTCATGTATCCTAATCATGCGATCGAAGTGAACGTTTGAATTTGTTTAACCTTCTGAGAGGCCGATTGCAGGTGTTTCTAGTCGAGTTCCGTGGGCGACCTGCGCTTCGTGATGAGAGATGGAATGATGAAGATGAATGAAACTGGGCAAGGAAGTGGAAGGAAGCGGCCGCGTCCAGCAGAAGGTACCTTCCCAGCATATTCCTGGTGTTGAATATGGGAAACCATGGGAAACCATTTCAAGGGGCTTGAACCAATCCGTCTATCGAGTCAGCAGAGAGTTTGGCCCCATGGCCTAACGATGCGCCTTAGTGAGCGTAGCTACCACTGTCGGTTGTTTGAATAAACCTACGCAATAATCTTCATCTAATGCTGCATAACTCTATGGCCTACATACAGAACAATCCAACATGGCATTCCTTTTCATAGGCGGGAGAATTTTTTAATAAAGAAGATCAATAAGATATATGAAAATAGGCTATATAGTTCTTCACGGAAGTACTTGTTCTGATTATAAGTACTTTAGGGTTCACTTTTAGCTTCGGAAAAAAATCTTCGGTCTGTTCATGTCTGTCTGGATTCCACCCTTCGTTGCTTTGTTTTGAGGCAGCTCACAGTTGTGTCAGTGTCTATATTTGTCTCTGTCGCTCAGATTTTCAGTTATCAGAATACTACTATTATGGCATATTACCGAGTGAGTTAGCCGTGGTCGTTATGGCATGACTAATGGCAGTCGCTCACATCCGGGAGGCGAGGAGGTTCGAATCCCCCCGCCGGCAACCTTGAAGATGGTCTTCTGTGGTTTCCCATCTTCCTTCCAGGCAAATGCCGGGGTTGGTCCCTAACTATAGGCCACAGCCGCTACCTTCCAACTCCTCACCCTTCCCTTCCAACTTTCCTCCCCAACGGTACTTGTAGCTCACCCATTGGGTGTCCGTCTCGAAGCAGCTACAAAACTGGCGAGCCGAACATGTCCTCGGACACTCCCGGCACTAAAAGCCATACGCTAAAAAAAATGGCATATTCACATGTTTCAGTTCAGAATGTTCTTTACATTAATACCGCACTATGTCTTGGTGTTTTTAAATAGTTTATTTACCAGAAATATTTTTTTGTCAATTGAATGAATATGTCCAAACCAAACCCATCAGGAGTAGATAACAGGAAGAAGGGACACTCATAAAGGCATCAAGCAAAGAAGGTAGGTTGCAAAACATTTAGGTCTATTATTGTTAGTGTAATTTATACAGTGCTGTTTAAAGGTAAGCCTAACGGTCCCCGTGGACCTCATTCTAGTTTATTATTATTATTATTCAGAGAAAACTGTAACACCCTTTAAATAATAATAATAAATAAATACGAGCCTTTTAAAAAGATCGAATAACTTAACATTTTATCAGTGAACAATGTGTCTTTCTCGTGCTGTGCTTATATAATGAAATGGGGCCTCGATTTTCTACACCTACAATAAAAACTTTTCATAACTTACCAAACATGTATCCAGTTTTGCCTTATTTTACGACAAAGCGGTCGATCTTCTGAACACTCGCTAATGTGACAAAAAGAAGAAAGAAAAGAGCAACTATCAAATAACTCCCGACTCTTCCAAAATACAAACTGTATATCTCCTCTCGCACAGACACACAACCACCGTATATCACGACAGTGGCGACAATCAACCACGCTGCGCCAGTATTGCAGAGTGAGACATTTAAACACTACTATTCCCAGGAAATGGAAATTAAAAGCTGACAAGAGAGTATAAACTGACAAGCTGGCCCCCTCCAGATAGGTCTCTTGCTAATTGGCAATTTCCTAATTTCTTGGTAGACATTTTTCATCATCACCTGGTTGTATTCCCAGTACTGAGGCACCTACTATTCTTTTCGTTGTAGGTTCTAAATTTGTTTGAGCCTTAAGAAAATATCTGGATTTTTTTTGGGGTGGGGGTGGGGGTCCAGCCCAACAATACGAGTCTTTTAAAAAGATCGAATAACTTAACATTTTATCAGTGAACAATGCGTCTTTCTGAGATATCCCCAGAAAACTAATTTCATTTAATTTAACAAACTAACTAGTTGAAACCCGTCAAAACATGACGGTCAAAGGGAAAATATTTACTGAAGAATCTCCTTATATAGGCCTAATGTACATTCTTTGTACGATTATTTTTTGGCTCTATTGAAACTATAAGGGCGTCAAAAGATTGCACTCTTAACATTGAAAAATACTGCTGGCAATGACTGAAAAATTGATGAGGCAAATTGAGACCTGTACGTTCCAGAGTTTCCCCTTGAGCTTTATTGATTTTGATAGAGTATGCCAAACGAATTGGAAAATATTGCCTCTTAAAAGAATTATTATAGTGTTATATCGGATGGTATTAAATCAAGTCGAAGGATTAGACCTCTTGGCCTAATTTTTACTGCACTTATTATTTCCAAATCCAAGCAATATGGTTGCATTTAGGAGCCCTTGGGAAACCTTCAGATTTCTAAGCAGCATAACTATGGGTCAAGCGTTGAGTATGTGGAGGCAAATCTTATAATTCCAAGGAATTCAAGAACTCTGAGGGGTCTAATACAACTGGCCGCAAACCGTCGCTTATAATTTTGGAATATAACGAAGAAATGCGATGATGTGCAAAACATAACGGTCATTGGGAAAATATTTACTGTAGGACTTTCTTATATGCATTCTCTGTATGATTACAGAGAAAGATCGACTTTGCAACATATAACTGGCCATTACTGAAAACTTGCGTTACGTTACGTTTGCGTTAACCTTTTTCTCCTCCAGGGTTGTCTTTTCCAACGGATTAAGCGAGGGGTCCCACCTCTACCGCCTCTAAAGGCAGTGTCCTGGAGCTTGTGACTCTGAGTCGGGGATACAACTCGGGTGTGTGACCAACACTACGCCCAGGCGGCCTCACTTGCAAAGCGATCAGGGACCTGATGAAGGGATGGTAAGAGCGGGAGGGTTAGGCAAGGAAGTGGGAAGGAGGCGGCCGTGGCCTTACGGTAGGTACCATCCCGGCATTTTCCCGAAGACGAAATGGGAAACCACGGAAAACTACTTCGAGGATGGCTGAGGTGGGAATTGAAACCCCTCTACTCATTTGGACCACCCGAGGCAGAGTATACCCCGTTCCAGTCCTCATACCACTTTTCAAAGTTCGTGGCAGAGCCGGAAATTGAACTCAGGACGGGGCGGCAGCTAACCATGCTGACCACTACGCTACAGAGGCGAGCTACGGAGGCAACGACTGAAAACTTCATGAGGTAAATAGTGACCTACACGTTCGAGAGTTCCCCCTTCAGCTTTATTGATTGTGATAAGGTATGGCAAGCGATTGCAAATTGGTGCTCTAAACGAAAATGGAAGTGTTTCATCGGATGGTGTTAAATAAAGTCGAAGGATTAGAACTCTCTGCCCAATATTATCTGCACTTATTATTTCCAAATCCAAGCAATTCTCATGCATAATTCTTACAATTAATCTGGCACCAATTAGGAGCTTTTGAGAAATGTCCAGATTCCTAAGGAGCATAACTGTGGCTCGAACATTAGGAGTATGAATATGTGGAAGCAAAATTCCGAGGAATTCAAGAATTCTGTAAGAAGTATCTGGCTTTCATATTCATTATTTAATCTGTAACAGTGGTGTATGCTTTTGTTACCTTAGGGTTTTAAATATATATACGGCAATGTCAATCGCGCCGAATTTCTTAGTTTACGGGAATGCTAAGAGTAAAATATGTTTTGTCAATGGAATAGCAATACCAAGAAATAACAATTCGGAAAAAAAGGTGACGGAGGTGGGACTCGAACAGCTCCCATTGCGCGATGCATAAATTAAGAGTGTCTGACGCTACGACCTGAGCTACCGAAACACTGGTGATACCACGCAATATTAAGTTAATTAAACAACATAGGCCCTACACACTTAACTGTCAGTATACATATTTCAACATTTTCCGTCGTGTATAATTGTATTCCAGTGTATATCGTGGGAACGTCATAAATAATGTTCACTTCTTTTATACTTCTAATAAATAACTGGTAATACTGGTAATACCACGCAATATTAAGTTAATTAAACAACATAGGCCCTACACACTTAACTGTCAGTATACATATTTCAACATTTTCCGTCGTGTATAATTGTATTCCAGTATATATCGTGGGAACGTCATAAATAATGTTCACTTCTTTTATACTTCTAATAAATAACTATCATGGCCTGTTTGCCATCTCTTGATGAATACAGTACATTTGCATTTGTCAGTTGGCACAGGCTAGAGTAAAAGGTGGCTTTTCACCGATATCTCAGTCTCACTCATGGCTGTGATTATATGGAAGCTACTGAGGTATGGGTGGTGCTTAGTAATGGCCTTCAGGGCACAGTCAGTGCCTGTGGATGCTGTGAAAGGTTCTACTCATAGGGTTAGGACTACTGTTCTGACTCGGTGAGGAAAGCAATGGCAAGCTACCTCACTCCTCTTCTTGCCTAGAATTTCTCAGTATAGCGCTGCCTTGGGTTTTTGTGGGTATCTACTCACATAACGTAACGGCGGTGCTTTTTGAGGATCCAACCAGCCTTCGGGCTGACTACCTAACAGACATGACAGACAAATAACTATCAAACGCGATTGTACGCATGCTTGAGGGGAAGAATTCTATATTAATTTAAAAATATACGAATTCCTTAGTTTAGGGGAATGCCAAGAGTTAAATATTTTTTGACAATGGAATAGCAATACCAAGGAATAAAAATACGGAAATAAAAAAAACATGTCAGAGGTGGGACTCGAACTGCTTCCATTGCGCGATGCATAAATTAAGATTTCTCGCTTCTACGACCTGAGCTACCGAACCACTTGCAATGATGCGCAATATCAAGACAGTTTGATGACATACGCCCTACACACTCGACTGTCAGTTTACGTGTTTCAACATTTTCCGTCGTGTATAAATGTATTCCAGTAGCCTATACATCGTGGGAACGTCACAAATAATGTTCACTTCTTCTATATTTCTTATAAATAACTATCAAATTGAAACGCGATGCACTTGTAACCGCCATGACTGTCAAGAGGTAAGGTGATTGTACGCATGCGTGAGGGGCAAGAATTCTGCAATTTTCTATATTAATTTAAAATATATACGAATTCCTTAGTTTACGGGAATGCTAAGATTTAAATATGTTTTGACAATGGAATAGCAATACCAAGAAATAAAAATACAGAAAAAAAAAACATGTCGGAGGTGGGACTCGAACAGCATCCATTGCGCGATGCATAAATTGAGATTTCTCGCTTCTACGACCTGAGCTACCGAACCACTTGCAATGATGCGCAATATCAAGACAGTTTGATGACATACGCCCTACACACTCGACTGTCAGTTTACGTGTTTCAACATTTTCCGTCGTGTATAAATGTATTCCAGTAGCCTATACATCGTGGGAACGTCACAAATAATGTTCACTTCTTCTATATTTCTTATAAATAACTAACAAATTGAAACGCGATGCACTTGTAACCGCCATGACTGTCATGAGGCAAGGTGATTGTACGCATGCGTGAGGGGCAGAATTCTGCAATTTTCTATATTAATTTAAAATATATACGAATTCCTTAGTTTACGGGAATGCTAAGATTTAAATATGTTTTGACAATGGAATAGCAATACCAAGAAATAAAAATACAGAAATAAAAAAAAACATCTCGGAGGTGGGACTCGAACAGCATCCATTGCGCGATGCATAAATTAAGATTTCTTGCCTTTACGACCTGAGCTACCGAACGACTTGTAATGATACGCAATATTAAGACACTTTAACTACATAGGCCCTAAACACTCGACTACGTGTTTCGACATTTTCCGTTGTGTATAATTGTATTCCTGTATATATCGTGGGAACATCATAAATAATGTTCCCTTCCTTTATACTTCTTGCAAATAACTATCAAATTGAAACGCGATGCACTTGTAACAAAATAAAAAAAACATATCCGAGGTGGGAATCGAACCCTCTCGATCATGCATAATACATATTTCTAGGCAGTAAACTTATCCCCTTGGCCATCCAGACAACTATGGGTTACTTCAGTATTAAGCTATCTAACCAGTATACACACTCAACCTGCAGTTTAAGTCCTTCAATTTGTGGTTTATTTAATATAATTCTATTTCAATGCATATTGTAAAAACATAATTAACATTATTGGAGACCCTATTTAATTCTCATAAACAAAGATCTCAGTTAGACGCGACCGGAATCGCCATTTTCCTTGTTGAGAAAGGCCATTGTGCGCATGCGCGGGAGTGTCAAATATTACATATTTCTTTAATCATTTAAAAATATACCGTAACATATATTTTCCTTTTAAAGAAACTCTGCAAATCTGCATGCCAAGAGCTTTCGTTAGAATGTCTTACGAAGCCAATCGGTTAAGTCGTTTTCACAATCTCGTGTGTACAAAAAACAGCTTAGTGTTTTAAATATATAGATGAAGGAATGCAAGTCGGTAACCATGACCCCCTCTGTCTACGCCACTGAGTAGTAGTATTATATTATGGTGTACAACGACGAGACAAAGCACCTCGGTGCCAGAAACAAAACTCGGGGGCCTTAAAGGGTCCTCGAAAACTACACTATAAGGCTCTAAAACCAACAATTTCTGAGATATCCCCAGAAAACTAATTTCATTTAATTTAACAAACTAATGAAGGAATGCAAGTCGGTAACCATGACAACATTATGTCAAGGGGTGATATCCAACTTTCCATCTATTTCTGTAAGAAGCAATGTCACTCCATATATTACATTTCTGTAGAAGTTTGCAAATGGCTATAAGGTTATCACGTAATCAACATAGACTGTATAATTCATCAATGCAATTAAGGGGGTCAAGGGGTAACATAGCATTTTTCACGCAATTTTCACGTGCGACAACATTATTTTCAAAAATTCCTGAATTGAATCAGCATTTTTTGCGGCATTTAGGAATTTGGGCCATTTGAGGCTAAAGAACCTGAATTGTCATGCACCACAAGCCATTATAATATGAAAGGGGTTTGCCGTGTATGGGGACCTAACACAACGTAGAGGGTCAGTTTTTATGTGACGTGTATTGCGTTTCGTCTACAAGGCTTTCAATTTTATTTCACGTCAGGAAGTACACATTAGGTGAATTTAGTTTGAGAGCGCTTTTTAACTAATCTTTTTTGTTGTTGTCGACATACGGGTTCATCGTAAGGATGATTTTGTTTGATACTGTGTGGTAGATATACCCATATTTGGATATCTTTGTGATATGTTGTCGGCAATAGAATTCTGTATGTCTTTCTGTGTATCTTTATGTACGGCTATAACTCGTGTTCGGATGCTTGGTGAATCGTAAAATTAGGTATGGTATCCATGAGAGTCAATACACCAATCATTTATAAAACTCTTCACCGTACTTTTCATACAGTAGAAAGGTGGATATAGGGAAACACTTCTCAAAATACATGCCGAAATAGGCGAAACGACAAAAGCATATGTTGCGCTTCTCAATGTGAGACACACAATTCGGTAGTATATAAAGGGTCTCCTAAAACCCCATTTTAAGGCCATTGAATTAACAGTGTGTGTGCTATACCCAGAAAACTAACTTCGTTCTGATAAACTTATGAAGGAATGACAATCCGCTAACCATTGCAACAGTAGCTCAATTGATAATGTCTGGTGTTAACACCGAACACCGTTCGAAGAACGGGTACTTCTGCTAATTTATTATAAAACCACTTCAAGAAATACACAAAATAAAACACAGAAATCTGTCTTCACTCGGAGATTCCTCGAAATTAATCTTGTTGTGCAAATAAAAACATTAACATACTGAATACTTAAAAAAACAATTTCTTGTCTCATATGGGTTCTTTCCTCATTCATTTTCGGTGCTCATTTCATCCCTTAGCCTCCTTACTTTCTTCTCCCTGTCATGCAATGTTGCCAGAGCTCTCAGAGCCATGCGATATCGGTGACAATGTGAATGTTTGTATGTTAACCTATATTGTTATGGTGTCCGCCGTAACTAGTAAATTTGTAATTGGGATTAGGATTGGAAAAGAAGCAGACGTCGTCATTACTTACACATATTTGCTGAAAGTAGATGTGGGAAACCATGAACAAACACGGACAGTAATTCCTACAATGGGATAATTGGAATGGAAACCGAGGCCGAGTATACCACATAGGCTACTGTACCTTATAAATTTTCGTTCTCGAAAATTGTATGTATTTATCTATTGATCTATTTTTTTATTGGTTTATTTGATTATTTATTCTTTTATTGATTTATTTATATATTCATTTATTAATTATTTGCTCATTTATTCATATATTCATTTCTTAATTTAATAATTTATTTACTGATTTGTTCATTTAGTCGTATATTCATATATTCATTCATTTGATAATTTATTCATATATTCATTTAATAATTCATTTATTAGTTCATTCATTTGTTTTATTTATTGATTGATTTGCTAATTTATTTATATATTCATATATTCACTTATTGATGTATTTATTCATTTATTTATTTCTTCATGTATTTATATATCCATTTATTCATTTGTTCAATTTATTCACTTATTCACTTATTCATTTATTCATTGATTCATTTCCTTCTATCTTCGTTTCTTTCATTTAATCATATGAAGATATATTGGTTATCTGCCCCTTATACTTGTGTACTAGTAGTCTGAACACCTGTATTACTGCGATGTTGACAGTAGAGATGGGAATAGACATGGTCTAGGATCGTTCTTTGGAACTGAAAATAATGTACATTTTCAACATTTGCCCTTCGTGAATGGAGAATATCACACTTGAATGACCTCTGTAACAACTGGGATTCGAATTGTTCATCTTGAACGGTGCATCTATCCACAATATTGAACTTCATTCAATTGCGGAGTTCGATGAAGCGCTGATCTTAAACCAAAGGAGCCATCACAGCACAAGGCATAGAGCTAATGGAGGTGGCTGATCTGCTTATGTAATCAATCAGATCTGCCCTGCGTTGGGTTCGTTGTATCCTTCGTGACCAAGTTGTTTTAATTTTGACTCCAGAGGATGTTAATACTGTTTATGTAATGTATCACGCAAGTTTGAAGTCAATGTTGACCCTTTGCTCTGACTAAGTTCGTCTCATCGATTTGAGCTTGTTATACTATAGGCACATAATCCATCCATCTTCTTCAGCAATTCTCCCGGGAAGCAGCTGTTCTCTCTTCAAGAAGCCTGCCTGCCAAAATAAGGCTGTTATATTGGGGATTCTTGGACAGTCGGTTGCATTGCATTGCAGATTACAGTAAGTGCATTAGCAATGGCCATAGTCTTCCGGAATACATAAAAATATATACCAAATTATCTTTTAAATATAGATTACAATATGTAAACGCAAAATGCAGAGAACTTTCCAGGAATTACGAATACTGACGGGGTTAGCAGATGATTTGTAAGTTTGTGCGAAGATACGCAATGAATTTACATGGAACTAATGAAAATCAGTTCAAAAAAAATATCGAGTCCAGAGTAACCTCCAAAATCCTGAGCTTAATAATCTGTGTTTCTTGAGTCCAGCATGTTCTCCAAGCGCTTGTGTGCTATTAATTATCATTCTGCTTTCAACCGTTTGATACTTAGAAAGCTAGACACTCCACCACTTTCCTGGTCAAGGGCACGTATCAATATAGGCTACCTGTCCCTAATCCTCGAGATATTTTTTATAACTATATAACCTAAAATGGCAAAATATAAGAAATTATTCCAAAATATTTAATGTTCAGACACAGGATGTCTAAAAGTTACAATTAGCACACAAATAATCCCGTGAAAATATATCTGTAAGCTTTTTAATGATTAGTGGCCAACCCCATAAATTCTCAGTTTGAGTAGGGTAGTTGAACTCACAGGGGCCCCAAGTACTTCACCCCTGAAAATGGGGTAGTACCAGATCATTATTTCACTTTGAAATAAAACACAGAAAATCAATTCAAACCCCGTGGCACTACAGCCCATGAAGGGCCTAAGTCCATCAAGCAACCGCTGGCCAGCCATTTGGCATGCAGATATTGAGGTGCAGCGTGGTCAGCGCATCGGGTCCCCATGGCCGTTAATGTCGGTATTTGTGACCGGCCCCTTGGTTTGGGGTAGTGCGCCTGCCTCTCAACCGGAGGCCTCGGGTTCGATTCTCGGCTCCATCAGGGATTTTAGAAACTGACGTGAGGCTGCAACGGGATGCACTCAGCCTCGTGAGAACAATTGAGTAGCTGACAGACAGTGAGACAGAGCCCCTGTCACGAAATAAAACAAAGACGAAAAAGAAAACACTTGAGAAAGAGTGTCTTTTTTTTTTCTTCAAAATTACCACATGCCCACCTTTGTGAGAAAGAAGCAATTAGACCACTAAGCTACAGCGTCTCATTTCTTTCTACAAGCCAGTTTCATTTTCACGTCGCTTGACTACGGTATAATTACTTGTTATTTTTCATCCAGAACGCCTTATATTTTCCTCACACCCTTGGTGTTGTTGGTGTTTGAGTCTTCAGTCTTTTGACTGGTTTGATGCAGCTATCCATACCTCCCTGTCCTGAGCTAATCGTTTCATCTCTACATAGCTACCTCACCCTACAACCTTGGTCTACCCCTACAGTTCTTGTCCACGACCCTTCCTTCCATAACTAAGCTTGCTATTCCTGGGTGTCTTAGTATGTGTCCTACCAACCTATCTCTTCTCTTCATTATCAGTCGCCAGAAAATGTCTCCTCTCCCTCTGGTCTTAATATCTCTTCGTTTGTAACCCTATCCACCCATCTGATCTTCATCATTCTCCTGTAACACCACATTTCAAACGCTTCAATTCTCCTCTTTTCTGCTGCACCAATAGTCCAAGTTTCACTTCCATTGAGTGCCGCGCTCCAGACAAAGGCTTTCAAAAATGACTTCCTAATACCAAAATCTATATTCGATGTCAACCTTGGTGCTGACTAAAGCAAAAATATTCTCATTTTTATGAAATTCTCTCTGTTACACCTCGATTATGCATCTTGTTAGTGTCACGACTTACGCACGGATAAATATTAACTTTATTTCAAGCTGAACTGCGGCTACAACTACAATAAGCTTTGAAATGAAGTGGCTATTTCTTCCGCCCAGTTCTGACTGGATTAGTTTCATGCTGGACATGCATACTATTAGCAGGATATATCACGCACTTTGCGGGACCACAACCAACATCGGATGACCGCATTTAACCACGTTAATCACCACACTGCCTGTCGTACAAAACCGCATTCACTGTGCCACGTGGATACAATAATTCTATTTTCAAATTCCAATTGCTTTTGCTTCTGTGTATCCACATTAATGGATAAGCCGTCGATAACAAAACTATGTTTCTTCCTAAATGGGCCGATTACAGAATGGTAGAAACAAGTACACATAACAGAGGACGAGATTGGAACAATATGTAAGTGAATCATTTTAGTTTTGTTTTCTCTGTGGTTGAATCTCGCTTCTCTTTTTGCTGTGTGTTTGCTCCATGTCATTAATAATGAGAACAACTGAAAGAGCAGCTTTAAAATCCTATCTGCCTTGAACGTGGACATCATATTGATGATGCAATTATATAAAACCCAAAGCGATGGACGCTCTCTCTTTAGTTCTCTCTCTCTCTCTCCCTCTTCATTGTAATCTGGAATTTGCGTCCAGCTATTGATTTCCAGATAGGCCAAGGGAAATAGTTACACTTGTTTTACGGCTTATTATAGAGCATTCCTTATATTGTACACTACCTTAACATCAGCCAATAAAACGTCTTGTCACTGTAAGACAACTGAAATTTCTTAGATTTCAAAGTTAACATTTTTCTATCTTCATGAATCAGCCTTCTAATGAATTCAAAATTGATATTTTCAATGCTGTAGCCCCGTGTTCTTGGGTGTGTGTGGAATTTTTCTGATAACCTTTGTTATTGTGATGGATGTATTAGTGTGTGTATTTGAAATTTAAATGCCGATTGGAAAGGAGGCGGCCGTGGCCTTAAGTTAGACACCATCCCGGCATTTGCCTGGAGTGCAAGTGAGGAAACCACGGAAAACCACTTCCAGGATCACTGAGATAGGAATCAAACCACCTCTTCTCAGTTTTGCCTCACGAGGCTGAGTACACCCCGTTCCAGCCCTCAGAAAAAACAAACCAAACTCCGTGGCACTACAGCCAATGAAGGGCCTATCAAGCGACCATTCGGCCAGCGGATTATGGCGTGACGCTGTTCAGCGCGTCGGGTCCCCTCGGCCATTAGTCTTGGTCTCCGTGACCGGGGCGCTGCCTTACTGTCAGAGAGCTACTCAATTGTACACACGAGGCTGAGTGCACCCCGTTCCAGCCCTCACTAAGTTTCTAAAATCCCTAACGGAGCCGGGAATCGAACCCATGGCATCCGGGTGCGAGGCAGGCGCGTTACCTCAACACCACATGGCCGGAACCATCCCGGCACTTCCTGGAGTATAAGTGGGAATCCACGGAAAACCATTTCCAGGATGGCTGACGAGGCAATCGAACCCACTTCTCAGTATTGCCTCCCTCCAGCCCTCAGATCAGAACTAAATTTCGTGGCAGAGCCGGGTATCGAACCTGGGCCATCGTGATGGCAGCCAAGAATGCTAGCCACTTCGCCAATACGCTTTTACAAGAATTATTTTCTCTTACGTACAGTGAAAATTAAATTCCACTGCCTGCTTCCTGTCGACCGATCGGGTCAGGCAATGGAATAAATGAAGCCCCCATCTAGCGGCGAAGATATGAACTGTGTCATTCATTTAATCATTGACCCAGGGGAGTGCGACAGGCTTTGGCAGCCGACACAGTTCATATCCTCGCCGCTAGATGGGGGGCATCATTCATTCCATTCCCTGACCCGGTCGGTCGACTGGAAGCAGGCTGTGGATTTTCACTTCATTTCATTTAATCAAATCAGAACCAGGGCCACAGTTTGGACCACACTGATTTACAAGTTGTGCTGGTCCTTTCTCATGGATTAAGCTATCGGGAAGATTTGAAGTTATACCAATATTTGTGCTAAAACATAGCCTCTACTCAGGTGTCAACCACATTTCAAATCAGAACTCCACTCTCTTGAATACGGAGCAACGAAGTGGATTTAGTAATGTCACAATACGGTATAAATGATGCGTGGGGGGTGAGATTTGAACCGTTAGACGCTGTTCATTGACGAGCATTGTGCCTCTTTCAATACGCCGTGATTGTGGCGTCAGCTTTTTCTCCACTTTGCATGCCCTCTCCGCGTTAAGCTTCTCTTTTCTGCCTGGAGGTGGGTCGTATATGTATAGAAGGATAGAAAAAAGAAATAGCTTGAAATCTGCCAACAGAAAGCCGAGAAGTTCGTTAGAGCGCTCCAACATTGATTTACCAAGCTTCAAGAATCTCTACGCTCTCGACAGAGTCGTTCTTCGGGTAAAGGTAGCAACATGATCCTCATTCAGAAGAAATATGTGAACCAAGTACAAATACTGAGCAGAGATTCTTTTCAAAAGGTGAGCTTTAGGCCTAGTTAACTACTTACATTAAATCTACTCACCATCACGTTGGTACCCCGTTTAATAGGCCTGCGCGTTATGTCACGTACCAGGGCTACAAGGAGAGCTGAAAGTCCTTCAATCAAAGGTTCGAATCGCGGCATTGATAGCGGATTCTTACTGTGTTTTTCTCTTGGAATCAAATAATTACATTTACACTCGCTCGTCTGATGACAGTCACCTCAGAAACGCAGTTTATCAACATGGGACAGAGACTTTTATCCTACTTTCTATTTTTGCAAATAATGGTAGTAGACTTATGAAATGTGTGTGTGTAATTCGTATGTATATCTCATTAGAAAATTCACACTAAAATATGTAATTATATGGGGAATTGTTGTCTCTTTGAGTCCTCAGTCTTTCGGCTGGTTTGATGCAGCTCTCCATGCTTCCCTGTCCTGAGCTAATTGTTTCATATCTACATAGCTACTACACCCTACATCCGAGGCGATCTGTTTAACATATTCTAACCTTGGTCTACCCTTACAGTTCTTATCCTCGACCCTTCATTCTATATCTAAGTTTTCTATTCCTGGGTGTCTTAGTATGTGACCTACCAACCTATCTCTTCTCTTCATTAGCAGTCGCCGGAAACATCTCTCCTCCCCCACTCGTCTTGATACCTCTTCATTCGTAACCCTATTATAAATTATAAAACAACAAATATAATAAAAGACAAATAAAAAGAACATGTTGTACACATTCGTACCCCGGTTTCATGGGTGAGAGCCAAGCATCTAGACCACTCAACTACAGTACCACATTGAGATAAGACATCGATAATATGTTCAGGAAGTACCCGTTCACGTCCTAGTGTAGCGGCAAGCGTGGCTGGCTTTCTTGGCAGTTATCCCGGAGGTTCGGGTTCGATTCCCGGCTCAGCCAAGAATTGTAATTCTGGTCTGAGTGGGGTCCATTCAGTCTCGTGAGGCAAAAATGAGACGATTCTCAGCACAAGGGAACGGATTGCGGTATAATCTGGTTGAAATTTAGTACACAATATTCCTAAAAAGTTGTACAATGACGTAGTGAAAACCGCACGGGCCACTTTCAATTTTAAACGCTGAAAACCTGCCAGGCGACGGCATGAGCGAGGAGGTATGAAGAGGTAAAGCTGACCTTGAATCGTAGAAGCACGCGAAAGCCACCAGCTTTCATAGCGATCACTTTCAGCCAAGCAGCTTTGTAGACAAACAACCACATTCCAAGGATTAACATTTGGAAGGTGCTTCAATTGAAAATCGTCGCTGTCACTTTCTGACATTTGTAAATATATATATATTTTATTTAGTCAATTTACCCTCTAGGTTGGCGGTTCCCACGGACTCAGCGAGGGAACTCACCACTACCGCCTCTATGGGCAGTGTCCTGGAGCTTGGAACATCTGGTCGGGATGGATACAACTGGGGAGGTGTGATCAGCACTTCGCCCAGGCGGCCTCACCTGCAAAGGGAACAGGGGCTTCATGAGGGATGGGAAGGGATGGAAGATGGGGATGGATAGGCTAGGAAGAGGGAAGGAGGCGGCCGTGGCCTTACAGTAGGTACCATCCCGGCATTTGCCCGAAGACGAAGTGGGAAACCACGGAAAACCTCTTCGAGGATGGTTGAGGTGGGAATCGAACCCCCTCTACTCATTTGGACCACCCGAGGCTGAGCAGACCCCGTTCCAGTCCTCATACCACTTTTCAAATTTCGTGACAGAGCCGGGAATCGAACTTAGGACCTCCGGGGCGGCAGCTAACCATGCTGACCGCTACGCTACGGAGGCGACTGTAAATATTCTGACTTTAAAGTAAAGTTTTTAACATTAATTGTTGTCTGTGCCAGTGAAAGTAAAAACAGACGAAATAAAAGTATCACACTTACATGGCTTGAAGACGGAACGATTTGGGACCTGTTCATCCGAAACATCCGTTTTGTTTTGCATAGCCCTACCGAACTGATGAGGGAGTGACGGGATGAGGGGAAGGTGGAAGGTGAGGAATTCAACGCAGGACGGCAGGTGCTGCTAGGAATCAAGGTCAGCTTTTCCCACCTCCCCGCTCATTCCGTCGCCCGGTAGGTTTTCGACGTTCAATATTGGCGTCATCCTGGAATTTGTTTTCCGTGGCTTCTGACGTCTACCCCAGCCGAGATGGTTTCTAACTTAAGGCCACGGCCATCTCCTTCTTAATCCTCACCTTAATAAAAAATACACACATCAATACAGCCATCACAATAACTCGGGTTATCAGACAAAATTACACACACCCAAGTACTGCTCGGGTAAAAACTGCGTGAACCAGAGAGGAATGTGGATCGTAGACTATGGAAGTGATGGTGACGAGATACGAGTTTTCCCGGTCCGTGCATAGAAACAGAACCAAATACATTGGTCGGTGACTCACTCACTCATTCGCAACACCACAGTGGTTTGAGCAACGGCCGTACGTTAGCATTATTGTAATAGAAAGGAATACCACATATCACGGCGGGCTGATGACAGACCCTTCTCTTCTCGCCTGACCTTTCCCTGCCCCTTCCCCTCACCCCGCAAGTTCACAGAGCTTGGACCCAAGCAGTACACGAAGCTAAATGGCCACGATGTCCAAGCCCCTCAAATGAAACTACTAACACACGCCCAAATACATGGGACTAATGATCATGATGTCCAAAGGCCCTAGACGAACCAACAACACGTTAAGGAAGCCATTTAATATCGCGATTATAAACCATGGGGCCTTCATTTTATGTGGAATGGAAACCAGCGTACGTGACACTCTGAAACTCCCACGTATCTTAATCGAGAATCGAACCCCCTTCACCTCGGCGGGGGACAAACTATAGGTACTTTACCACTGCGCCACTACATTGATACCACATCACCGTATTTATACTTCTAAACGCACCAGTTAAGAAATAGTGATGCTTCCAAAATTTGGTGAATCAGTCATTGACTAGCTTGATACTCTCATTCAATACTTGCATCAAATCACTTCCTTCAGACCACCTCGTGGTGTACCGGCCAGCATTTTAGGATGCCGTCGTTTCTCTGCCAAGGAATTTAATTCTGGTTTGAGGGCTGGGACGGGGTGCACTCAGCCTCGTGAGGCAAAACTGACAAGTAGGGGTGGTTTCGATTCCTACCTCAGCCATCCTGGGAATGCTTTTCCGTGGTTTCTCACTTCTACTCCAGGCAAATGCTAGGACGGTTCCTAACTTAAGGCCACGGTTCTTCCTTTCCAATCCTCACCTGAACTACAAATACACGTACTATAGAACGTAGAATAGATTTATTTTGTCTGGCAAGATTAGGGCCATTGGAAGGGGCCTCGGTGGCGTAGTTGGTAGCATGCTGAACTGCTGTGCCCAAGATAGCGGGTTCAAACCCGGCCGAAGTCGTCGGATTTTTTAGGGGCGTTAAAAATCCTTCAGTATGCCTTCCTTCGGAGGGGAAGTAAAGCCGGCGGTCCCATGTCATAGATTTATGGCATGTAAAAGTACCTTCCACAGACTAAACTTGTGTGCAGCTAAATTGTTAGGTTAGATTTCGTCTGAACGCTCTATCAAAGTTCCAACGTTCTCCACTAGGTATCATTGTTATCTGGTAGGGAAAGATGGAACTACTTGAAATTGAACGGAACGAGTAGCTCGCCCTATGGTGTCCGCTGGAAGCAGCTACAGACGCAGGCGAGCCGAACACGTCCTCGGACACTCCCGGTACAAAAATCCATACGATAAAATAAAAAAGGGCCATCGGGCCCTCTCTTCCATCTAACCAGAGTATTCAATTAATACACAATGAACAATACAAACACTACTTAAATCTAACAATATTACAATGTTGATACAATATACATATTGTTACGTGCCACCCCCTAGTGGCACCTTTGTTAACTGGATTACGGTGGGTATAAAGCACAACACCAATTACTGCTTAAAGAAATAATTAATTTTATTGCAGCCAGAAAAATACACTACTCAACAGCAATTATTACCTTACTCCAGTTTCCTCACGTCGAGAATACTTTCCCTTTCACTTGTCAACAGACCATAGTTAATCCTCTTCGCTAATGAGTCCGGTCCCGTACGCTAGCTGGAAATAGCTGCACTAGGTCTGTCACTGTACTATACACTGTTTCACAAGCACCACAATCACTTCCTCGGTGTCAAGAGAATCAGCTTCACTAGGGATTTCGCAAGTCACCACACTTCTGTCGCCCAGGATAAACACTCGCACTAGCTCATAAAACACAACAACAACAACTGCTTGACAGGTCGCACTTATATAGCAGGCCGGTGACTCAATAAATGCTTCTAGATCCATCCAGGGTTCACGGCTTCTCGAGGTTTCCATCGCTGGTCCAGTCACGAATATTCTGGACTATCCCTTTGTCCTAGTAGCCCTGTTGCATAAGGCGCACGCAATACAGGAGGCAGGGCACAGCCCAGCCCTGGGGCAGTTGTGACTCATGCGGCGAGTGATGACACAAACTCACAGCCGTAACAATATAAAACAGATTAGCTTAGTATAGGCAGTGAATTGTTGTATTGCTAATCTATTGCTCGGGTGAATACGTAAGGTACTTACAAGTAAGTTTAAATTAGAGAAAGAAATGGAAATACTGTTAAAATATGGGCTAATGATGATGAAAAGAAGAAGGAAGCCTTTAGTTTTACGTGACCGTTAATCATGCGATCATGAGCCACGGGACCTCCCTTTTTACGTGGAATCCCAACCACAGGGCATGACAATTCACTTCGAAAATCTCACAAACATTGACCGTGAATCGAACCCAGTCCACCTTGGTGAGAGACCAACAGCTTGACCACTGCACCACCATGCCCCTCTAATGATGATGATGATGATGATGATGATGATTAGTCATTACTGACTTATGAGCAAGATTAATTATGCAGTGAATTTTGAACGGATGAAGAAGTTCATTTAGATGTCTAAATTGAGAGTAAACAAGATGTTCAGTAAAGAACATATAGCCTACTTTCTCCTAAATGTATGAGTATAGTTATAACTCGTTGTTATTATCAAAGAGTATAATAGAACTATTCTTTGTTGAAGACCTTAGAAACGATTTACCTCTACCAAACGCCACAACCTAGATAAAAACTGCTACCATCATTGAAGAAAGAAAGATAAGAAGTATATCAAGAATGTTATGGATCTGGAGACATAATCGACCGGACTGGCGGCGTGGCTCAGCGGTAACGTTCTCGCTTGCTGGGCCCTAGGTTGCAGGTTCGTATCCTGGCGCAGTCAGCTGGCATTTGAGGGTGCACAAATGCGAGGGAGCCGTGTCAATACATTTACTGGCACGTTAAAGATCCCCTTCGGGCCAAAATTCCGGCACCCCGGTGTCTCTAAAATCAGCAGTAGTTAAAAGGGATGTAAAACCAATAACATTATTATTATTATTATTATTACGACCTGCCGTGGGCAACATCCAACTTTGAGTTGAGGCATGTCTTTACACGTCTGGTTGTGCATGGCTTTCACAACCCTAATTGAATTAACAAATCTTTCCATGACCCTACAGTGACGTGTGTTTACAAACTATGTGGATATTTTCGATAATATAATCCTAACAGAGCGAGTGCATTCTAGCGGCCAGAAGAAGAAACTTTTCAATAAAATCTGGAAGTTACCTTTTTGGCAGCTAGATGTCTCGAGTAAATCTGCTGGCGAATTATGTTTTAATTAAATATATATTTTACACCATAATGTGCACAATATAACGCTTAATAACATTTTCAAGTAACGCAAAATAGGCTGTTACAAACCCTTTAAAATAAAAAGTTAAAATGTATTGTAGTATCATCTTGTCATTCTTCAAATTCGATGCGCATAGAATGATAATGGTATAGTAATCAATGGATCCCCACGTAGACTAGTCGTGACACCTATTGGTGAAATATCGAACAATATAATCCTAACAGAGCGAGTGCATTCTAGCGGCCAGAAGAAGAAACTTTTCAATAAAATCTGGAAGTTACCTTTTTGGCAGCTAGATGTCCCGAGTAAATCTGCTGGCGAATTATGTTTTAATTAAATATATATTTTACACCATAATGTGCACAATATAACGCTTAATTTTAAAACATCTGAGTCATTACAAAACAATAAACATATAACATTTCAAGCAAAAAACCTAGCTCTGATCGGGTTTGAACCATAGGCATTTGAGCGATAGGCTAACGCTCTACCACTGAGCTAATTGTGTCAACGAATATCGTTCTATTTAAAATGACTTACATAGAACTTGTTAGCAAATAATGATTTATACTAAACGATTTCATCACTGGAGTATATTATTTATGTATAAAGCATTTCATACAAAGTTTATTTATTTTTTATCAGTACGCTATATTGCATGCAATACTCAAATTAGTGAAATATAAGTCCGGCACAAGATATCCGCTGCCATCTTGTCTTATTACTGAATCAGTTCAGCTTTTTAAAATCACGTCTGCACTATAGTATTACAAAATAAACTTTTAATTTCGAACGTGCCTCTTCCTTTAGAACAGTTAAAACGATTCTCGGCTCGATAATCGGAACTGGTGGGTCCCATGATATGGATTATAAAGTTTGCATAATTCGCACGGCCGCCATCCTGAAATGGTATGGCGGACGACCTTGTAATTTGGTCACAAGACGCATCCTATACGAAGGTATGTTGTTACCAAATTTGGTACAGATCGGATGATTTGGTTAGTCGTTATTTGATTTTACGTTTTGAACGTTTGAGTGGCCGCCATTCAGTTTTAGTAAAGATGGCGGCGATATAAAACATGACACTGAGGTGTCCTTTGCTAGTGCTACCTTTGTACCAAATTTCGTTCAATTTGCATTCACCGTGTTCGAATTGATAGGGGAGGACAGACATTCAGAGTACACACACTCACACACACACACAGACACACACACACACACACACAGACTCACACACACACATACACACACACAGACTCACACACACACATACACACACACAGACAGACACACTTTTTTCGCCCTGTGTTGATCTCATAAGTCTACTTTCATTTTTTGCAAAAATCGAAAGTAGGCTAAAAAAGGAAGTGTGAATTGGAAAGATTGAATATCTGTAATACGACATACGAATTAATGTCTTCGAAGTGTTGAGCTCGACTTTCATGTACTTAGTGATTATGTACTGCTGGCAACGCTGCTTGAAGCTGGACGGGGTTGCTCCTTTGACAGGCAGATTGTTCCACAGTCGTGCAGTATCGCAGGTTATCAGACAAATTATACACATACACCCAAATTACACTGTGATAAATAACCATGAAGTTGCAAAGCCCTTAAATGAATCAACAACAACTACTCCCTACCGTCTGATGTGTTCTAATCCAAGAGACCCTGTAGCTTGTACAGTATGAAAGCATCGGGCCGTCCTGTTGATGGATGTCCAATACTCCACTCCCCAGTCCCACAATAATTTTCCACTTACTTGAGTCCACTCTGGTCATATGCCAAGCCTAATTACCTATTTCGAACCATATTTCTGGCTCAGAATCTGAACTTAATCCATTGTTCCATGAGCCCATACTACCATTCTTAACGGTGAATGCACAATGCAGCTTGCTCAACAGATTACAAAATACTTGAAATGTACAATTTAGTTCACGTACTCTGTAAAACGTTTATCTGGACATAATTGGATATTCGCACAGCTACCATTTGTAAATTGTGGAAATAAGTTAAGGTAAAGTATGTGTCTGCATGTGTCCCCATTATTACCTCCGTTTCTACGCCCTAGGATACGGAGAGATTTGTTTTATTTTTGGTGGATAAACGTTTACGGCCCGTTGCCCCACCTGACTCTAACATCAGCTCAGGATTGAAAGAAACCATTTCATGGTATAGCGGCTAGCATTCTTGGTCGTCAACCTAGAGGTCCGGTTTCGATTGCCGGCTCTGCCAAGAATTTAAATTCTGGTCTGAAGGCTGAAACGAGGTACACTCGGCCTCGTGAGGCAAAACTGAGAAGAAAAGGGTTCAGTTCCACTCATACTCATCCTGGAAGTCGTTTTACGTGGATTCCCTACTTCTACTCCAAGCAAAAGCTGGGATGGTTCCTCACATAGGGCCACGGCCGTCTCTTTCGCAATCATTACCTGAATTACAAATACACACACTATTGTAGACAAAACACTAATAAAGGTTAGTATATTGGCTATCTCGGCCAGTGAATTAACACTCATAAATTTTTTTTCTAGGTTTGTGCCGTATCTTGTGTGGGGTTTTGCCAAGGACACCAAGCTGGCTCATTAGCGGGCTCTTGGTGTCCTAGGCGAAACCCCACACAAGGCACGTCACAAACCTAGAAAAATTGCTGAGCTTTAATAATAAAGGTTATTAGTCACCCTAAGCCTCCGTGGCTTAGGCGGTAGCACGCCGGCCTCTCACCGCTGGGTCCGTGGTTCAAATCCCGGTCACTCCATGTGAGATCTGTGCTGGACAGAACGGAGGCAGACAGGTTTTTCTCCGGGTACTCCGGTTTTCCCTGTCAAAATTTCATTCCAGCAACACTGGATAATTTCTTAGCAGTGCATGGAATCGAACCCTGATCTTAGGGTGTGATAGCCAAGAATGATAGCCTCTACACAACGAGGTAGTCATTGTAGCTAGTGTTTCACGCCGAGATTCAACAGGAAATACATTGCCATATGAACGGAACGTACTATCGTCACTAAAGAACTGATATGACACATCGTTCCCTCAAGGCAGTGGGAAGGCTCATGTGTTCCAATAGCTTGTCCTCTTTAATGGTCTGTGTTGTGTTTCTGTCACCATGCACAGCGCAATTACACACACTGGGTGTCGGTCGGTCTGTACTGCGTGTGTAGTTGAGTACAGTCTGTTTTACAAATACTTGTATCAAGCCTGTATATTTGTTCATCAATTCCAACCAATGAAAATTCTTCAGCTATAAAGTTGTAGTAGTCCACTATCTCATAT
Organism: Meconema thalassinum; assembly: GCA_946902985.2. NCBI lineage: Eukaryota > Metazoa > Arthropoda > Insecta > Orthoptera > Tettigoniidae > Meconema > Meconema thalassinum. The sequence goes on from OX336388.2 coordinate 1,509,681,419, forward strand.
TATAGCCGTTGAGGAGGCAAATCTGTAATCCACATTCCTCTACCTTCTATCGCTTATGTACATAAATAAGAATCTTCTACCATTGGACTCCGTTTTATGCACCTCGCGACTTAAGTTTCAAATTTCCAAAATCGAATTATAACACAATAAGCCATAATAACCAAAATGTTAGACTCATTGGTTTCATTCATAACACATTGCATATAACAGTTTTACGCATTTCTTTCAAAGGGTCTGAAGAATACTTCACCTAGTTAATATGCGTATGTGAATTTTATTTTAATTTTAATGACGACTAAGTTGTTGTTGTTGTTGTTGTTGTTGCAAATTAATTTTAGGGGCTTGGGTCGTCAGCCAAGGGTACTTGGGTGGGTGTTAAACGTGACTGATAGCCTGCATTTATGTGATGAAAGGAAGATTGTAGTTTTACGGGACCGTGAATCTTGTGATTATGAGCCACGGGACCTCCTTTTTACGTGGAATCCGAAACACAGGACATGGCATTTCACTTCGAAAATCTCACATGCATTGACCGGGAATCGAACCCGGACCGCCTTGGTGAGAGGCATACAGCTAGACCGCTGAGCCACCACGCCCCCTTTTATGTGATGACTGAAGTAGGGGGCCTAGGTGCTCCGGGACTTGACGTAAGGTAATAACCCAGCAATTACCTGGAGACAGTGTGAAAACAATATGGGGAAAATCACTCTCAGTATCGCTGCTGTTAGCGCCGGGATTTCAACCTGCGATCTCCGGTCTACCTGCAGCTCCAGGAAAGTGAACGTAACGTGAATTGTTCTTTTGGACGTCTCATCTACATACGGCTGGGAGGTGTGACTGACTTATCATAAGGAAACTATTGGAAAAGAGGAACATTTTCAGATAGGTGGTATTGTTTCTTAGGAGACGATACATTTGTGTAGGCATTCACGACCGGTTGAGTATTAGGTATTAAAAATGTCAAGAGAAAAATTGAGATACTCTACCTGTACAATATCTGGCAGCCAATTGTTACCCAGCACCTGGAACGTGAATGGCGTCACCCACCATTGCCCCTCTACGCAACCACACACATGGGCAGAGCACCTCACAGCAATCAACCTATCATATATAAATAACACTACCACGTGATAACGAAAATAATAGAACTGTCAACCAGAAACCACTTAAGTTGTATGGTTTTTAGAGAACACTCCAATAGCCTCAGACGATGAATAGTTAACACAGTTCAACACCCCCATTATGTAACACATGATTGGCTGCGTGGCTCTGCGGTAACGTTCTCACCTGTTATGGCCAAGGTTTCAGGATCGAATCCTGGTGCAGGAAGTGCAATGTGAGAGAACCGTGTCAGTAGATTTATTGGCACGTTAATGATCCCCTTCGGCCGTGAACATTGTGAGGTTCGAATGGCTAATTGTCTATGCGTGGTGAGGGAAGTTCCACGGTCTTAAATAGTTGAATACCTTCCTGAATCCAATAATATCTTATCTAAAATTGGCAACACGTCACAATTACACATGCATTGACTGCAGACAATACATAGGAACACGGGGTGGGGGGAGGGAAAAACCAGTTCAGTGATAACATTCCAATTCAGTCGACAGTCACTACTGAAAGACGGAAGTTGGCACTGCTTGCAGCTCCAGCGCGGAAGACATCCAATCAGATAAGTAATAGCCTACTTTATACAGTACAACCATAGTTGACTTTTACAACCATATAATCACTCCAAACAGACAAATTCCGGATTTCTATCACCATTTTAACATTTCACCTAACATCATATATACTACAACTAGCATACACTGACACGTTGCATTACCAATACTGCGACTAAATAATTGTAGGGCTACATATTGTAAATATTTTCACGTGTATTTTCAAACCTAGACTTTTCAGCCTAAGTTAAGTGTAACGGATCTGATGATGATCGCTTGACGATCGAAACTGGTCATCCTAGTGTATTTATTGGTCTCATGTAATTATTTTTTCAGGATTAGGGTATAACCCAACTCGTTTGGGTACATTCGTGTTGACCGACTGAAAAGCACCAAACTTTAGATTCCCTTAGGGGCAAAATTCATGCATCCCAGCGTCTCTAAAAGCCGTAGGAGTTAAAAGGGACGTAAAACCAATAACATTATTTATAACACATGCCAACACGCACTTCTATCTATAGCCACTTTTCAAACACATGCCATTCGGGTATACTGATTTGCACTCAAATGAAATCCAGCACATCGATCTGCTGCATCTCTCCGTTCTTTGGCACTCAGCAAATGCTACTGTATGTCATGGCGGTATGTTTTCTAACTTTATAATATAGCTACCCTGCAAAGTAAAACGCCGAAACTCACAGCATATGTGGCATAATCGCACCACACGTTATAACGATTTCGGAATATTCCTATTATTGCTAAGATTCCATTTCTGTGAGAAGATTTCACTACCGAGGGGCAAATATTTATCTGTGTATACATAGCCCAAGTATGTCGGTCGATAGCCGACAGTCATTATCAGTTATTAACACAGCATTCTTGGGAAGTTTACTGGGCAAGGTCTCGCTTTCCACCAGCATATCAAAATGTGTATATTTGTGGTAAACAGGTCAGGGTACATGGCCAAGAGCCACAAAACTCTCCATTGAGAGAATATAAATACTGAGGATATTTCCTTATGAGATTGTCAGTGCACAATCATCACTTCGCGGGTACATACTGTATCCAAGCACTGGAGGACTGTACTTTCATCTTTAAAATAAATCTATCAACTATTACCTTCTACTCGACGACTTGTTATTTTAAAACTCCTGCTCTGCAGAATAACAGCTACGGCAGAAGAGAACTTCGAGAAGCTATCTTCGCTACAAGTAGTTAACATCATCTTCTTCTTTTACTTGGGCCAAGGCTCGAGTTCGAACCCATGCACCCAACTTTTGGCAACTAATTCAAAATTGATTTATTTGTCACGGCTTGTTACCTGAAATAATAAATTTGGTAACACTCGGCTACGCGACATAAATCTGGTGGCAGCGGCTTGGTAAAGAAGAATCTGCAAGAACTGGAAAAAAAATAACCAAGTCAACTTTCATCTTCACGGCGGTCTACACCGAGGTGCTGGATCGTCTACCTCTTCAGTGGTCACTTTCCACCTGAGTGACTGCGACATCTTTACTTCCTCTAACCGGAGGCCGACGCAGCCCGTCCGTCTTCTGGCGTCGAGAAGGTGCCAACTTCTGAGCGAGTACCAGTTGGTCCTCGAGGGGACACTGCGCAACCCGACAATTCTGCATCTATCCCTCTTCGCGGCGGTATTCGACATCAGGGGCAGCTCCGAAGAGTGACCTTCTCCCTTCTATCTTTCCAAGTAAGTCCTCCGCATTGTTGAATGTGGCATTATTATTATTATTATTATTATTATTATTATTATTATTATTATTATTATTATTATTATTATTATTTATTTACCAAAAATTGTGCCTACAATTTATGGACGGCAGATAGAGAAAGGGCAAGCCCCACATACACATCAGTTTCTCCATCTCCGTTCATTAAATCTAAACAAATCTCAAATGTTACATTATACAATTTACACCTTTACATTTGCTATATACACATAATCTGCTGTACATGACGTCTATATCATACAATTCATAAATAAAAGGGAAGACACAGGCATGCACACACACATATACACGCTCACACACGCATACATACATACATACATACATACATACACATATACACGCACGCGCCCACTCCCAATCACTCACAAAGTTACATTATCTCTTATATAAAAACAAGTGTCCTGACTGACTGACTGACTGACTGACTGACTCATCATCGCCCAGCCAAAACTATTAAAGTTAGAAACATGAAATTTTGGGGATATGTTCGTGGTAAGTCGAAAACGCGCACTAAGAAAGGATTTTTGGATATTCAGGTTCTAAAGGTGTCTTAAGGGGGTACACATGCATTTCATTGAATAGCAATATCTCCGGCTTGGTTTCATTGAGGGACGTGATACTCGGCATATAAACGTATCATTAAAAATAAGAAGACACGTGTCTGAGGGTTTTTCGATGTGGTGTATATTATGAGGTGAAAGGGGTGAAAAGTGGGGGTTGAAGGGTTCCTAACGGAGCGTGTATCTCTTAAACGACATAGGCGAGGAGTTTGAAACTCAGCGAAAAAAAAACAGCTTAAAAAATAAGAAAATAGATGTTTGACCGTTTTTTCATAAATCGAATTTAAGGGGCCCATGGGGAGGGGTGAAATTCTGAAAAAAGAAAATTGAAAGATACAAAGTCCTGACTCACTCATCATCGCCCAGCCTAAATTATTGAAGTTAGAAACAAGACATTTTGGGGATATGATCATTATATGTCCAAACCGTCCACTAAGGGAGGTTTTTCGGATATTCAGGTTCTAAAGGGGTGTTAAGGGGGTAAAACCTGCATTTCATTGAATAAGAATAACTCCGGATTGGTTTCATTTGTGGATGTGATACTCGGCATATAAACTGATCATTAAAAATAAGAAGACACGTGTCTGAGGGTTTTTCGATGTGGTGTATATTATGAGGTGAAAGGGGTGAAAAGTGGGGGTTGAAGGATTCCTAACGGAGCGTGTATCTCCTAAACGACATAGGGGAGGAGTTTGAACTCAGCGAAAAAACATCAGCCTAAAAGATAAGTAAATAGGTGTTGACCGTTATTTTTTTCATAAATCCAATTTAAGGGGCCCATGGGAAGGGGTGAAATTCTGGGGGGGGGGGGACAGGAAAGAAAGTGTCCTAACTGATTGACTGACTCACTCACTCTTCAATCTCAGGGAGTAAAAGCTGCTTAAAAATAAGTAAATAAGTGGTCGACAGTTTCTTTTTCATAAATCAAATTTAAGGGGTTCATGGGGAGGGGTGAAATTCTGGAGAAAAAGAAATGAAAGAAAATGTCCTGACTCACTCACTCACTCACTCACTCATCATCGCCCAGCCAAAATTAATGAAGTTAGAAACATGACATTTTGGGGATATGTTCGTTGTATGTCAAAACCGTACACTAAGGGAGGATTTTCGGATATTCAGGTTCTATAGGGGTCTTAAGGGGGTTGAACTTGCATTTTATTGAATAACAATATATCACGAGTGGTTTCATTTGTGGATGTGATACTCGGCACATAAACTAATCATTAAAAATTAGCAGACATGTGTCTAAGGGTTTTTCGATGTGGTCTATATTATAAGGTGAAAGGGGTGAAAAGTGGGGGTTGAAGGTTTCCTAACGGAGCGTGTATCTCTTAAAATACATAGGTGAGAAGTTTGAAACTCAGCGGAAAAAATCAGCTTAAAAATTAAGTAAATCGGTGTTCGAACGTTTTTTCATAAATTCAACTTAAGGGGCCGATGGTGTGGGGTGAAATTCTGGGGGAAAAAGGAGAGAAAGTGTCCTAACTGACTGACTAACTCACTCACTCATCAAACTCAGGGGAAAAAGACAGCTTAAAAAATAAGTTAATAGGTGTTCGAGCGTTTCTTCATAAATTCAATTTAAGGGGCCCATGGGGAGGGGTAAAATTCTGGTAAAAATAATTGAAAGAAAATGACCTGATTGACTCACTCACTCATCATCGCCCAGCCAAAATTATAGAAGTTAGAAACATGAAATTTTGGGGATATGTTCATTGTATGTCGAAAACGTCCACTAAGGAAAGATTTTTGTATATTCAGGTTCTAAATGGGTGTTAAGGGGGTAAACCTGCATTTCATTGAATAACAATATCTCACGAGTGGTTTCATTTCGGGATTTTAAACTTGGCATATAAACCAATCATTAAAAATAAGCTGACACATGTCTAATGATTTTTCGATGTAGTGTATATTAAGAGTAAAGGGGTGAAAAGTGGGGGTTGAAGGATTCCGAACGGAGCGTGCATCTCCTAAACGACATAGGCGAGGAGTTTGAAACTCAGAGGAAAACAATCAGCTTAATAATAATAAATAAATAAATAAATACATAAATAAATAATGTAATAAATAGGTGTTCGACCGTATTTTCATAAATCCAATTTAAGGGACTCATGGGGAGATGTGAAATTCTGGAAGAAAAACGTCCACTAAGGAAGGAATTTTGGATCTTCACTCTCATCGACCAACCAAAACTATTAAAGTTAGAAGAATGATATTTTGGGATTATGTTTGTTGTGCGTCGAAAACGTCTACTAAGGAGGGATTTTTTGGATATTCAAGTTCTAAAGGGGTGTGAACGGGGTTAAACCTGCATTTCATTGAAGAACAATATGACACGACTATGACGCGAGCGAAGCCGCGGGTACCTGCTAGTCTATTATATAAAACTAAGTGTCCTGACTGACTGACTGACTGACTGACTGACTGACTGACTGACTCATCATCGCCCAGCCAAAACTATTAAAGTTAGAAACATGAAATTTTGGGGATATGTTCGCTGTATTTCGAAAGGGCGCATTAAGAAAGGATTTTTGGATATTCAGGTTCTAAAGGGGTGTTAAGTTGGTAGACCTGCATTTCATTGAATAACAATATCTCCCGATTGGCTTCATTGGGGAATGTGATACTCGGCATATAAACTCATCATTAAAAATAAGATGACACGTGTCTGAGGGTTTTTCGATGGGGTGTATATTATGGGGTGAAAGGGGTGATAATTGGGGGTTGAAGGATTTTTAACGGAGCGTGTATCTCTTAAACGACATAGGCGAGAAGTTTGACATTCAGCGAAAAAAACAGCTTAAAATATAAGTAAATAGGTGTTCAACCTTTTTTTTCATAAATCTAACTTAAGGGGCCCATGGAGAGGGGTGAAATTATGTGGGGAAAAAAACAGGAAAGACAGTGTCCTAACTGATTGACTCACTCACTCACTCATCAAACTCAGGGAAAAAATATAGCTTAAAAATAAGTTAATAGGTGGTCGACAGTTTTTTTCATAAACCCAATTTAAGGGGTTCATGGGGAGGGGTGAAATTCTGAAAAAAGAAAATTGAAAGAAAAAGTCCTGACTCACTCACCACCGCCCAGCCAAAATTATTGAAGTTAGAAACATGACATTTTGGGGATATGATCATTGTATGCCAAAACCGTCCACTAAGGGAGGATTTTCGAATATTCAGGTTCTTAATGGGTCTTAAGGGGGTTAACCCTGCATTTCATTGAATACCAATAACTCCCGATTGGTTTCATTGGGGGATGTGATACTCGGCACATAAAGTCATCATTAAAAATAAGAAGACACGTGTCTGAGGGTTTTTCGATGTGGTGTATATTAGGAGGTGAAAGGGTGAAAAGTGGGGGTTGAGGGATTCCTAACGGAGCGAGTATCTCTTAAACGACATAGGCGAGAAGTTTGAAACTCAGCGGGAAAAAAATCAGCTTAAAAAATACGGTAAGTAAATAGGTGTTCGACCGTTCTTTCATAAATTCAATTTAAGGGGCTAATGGGGTGGGGTGAAATTCTGGAGAAAAAAAAGGAGAGAACGTGCCCAAACTGACTGACTAACTCACTCACTCTTCAATCTCAGGGGAAAAAGACAGCTTAAAAATAAGTTAATAGGTGTTCGAGCGTTTCTTCATAAATCCAATTTAAGGGACCCATGGGGAGGGGTAAAATTCTGGTAAAAATAATTGAAAGATAATGACATAACTGACTCACTCAAAAATAAGAAGTTGGAAAGATGAAATTTTGGGAATATGTTCGCTTTATGTCGAAAACGTCAACTAAGGAAGGATTTTTGTTTATTCGGGTTCTGAAGAGGTGTTAAGGGGGTAAACGTGCATTTCATTGAATAACGATATCTCATGAGTTGTTTCTTTGGAGATGTGATATTCGGCATATAAACTAATCATTAAAAATAAGCAGACATATGTCTAAGGGTTTATCGATGTGGTGTATATTATGAGGTGAAAGGGGTGAAAAATGGGGGTTGAAGGATTCTTAACGGAGCGTGTATCTCTTAAACGACATAGGCGAGGAGTTTGAAACTCAGCGGAAAGAAATCAGCTTAAAATATAGGTAAATATGTGTTCGACCGTTTTTTCATAAATCCAATTTAAGGGGCCCTAGGAGAGGGGCAAAATTCTGGGGGGGGGGGGGAACAGGAAAGAAAGTGTTCTAAATGATTAACTCACTTACTCATCAAACTCAGGTCGGAAGAACAGCTTAAACTAAGTAAATAGGTGTTCGACCGGGTTTTTTAAAATCCAATTTAAGGGGTTCATTAGAGGGGTGAAATTCTTAAAAATAAATGAAGGAAAATGTCCTGACTTACTAACTCACTCATCATCGCCCAGCCAAAATTATTGAAGTTAGAAACATACAATTTTGGGGTTATGTTCGTTGTATGTCGAAAACGTCCACTAAGGATGGATTTTTGGATATTCCGGTTCTAAAGGGGTGTTAAGGGGGGTAGATCTGCATTTAATTGAATAATAATATCCCCCGATTGGTTTCCTTGGGGGATGCGATAATCGTCATATACTCTCATCATTAAGAATAAGATGACACCATGTCTGAGGAATTTTTGATGTAATGTATATTATGAGGTGTAATGTGTGAAAAGTGGGGGGTTGAAGGATTCCTAACGGATCAAGTATCTCTTAAAAGACGAGGCATAAAGTATAAAACTTAGGGGGAAAATAAACTTGATAAATAAGCAAATACAGCAGGTGGTCGACCATAATTCATAAATCCCATTTTAGGGGCCCATGGGGAGGGGTGAAATTCTGGGGAAAGAAGTCCACTAAGGAAGGATTTTTGGATATACACTCATCATCCTCCAGACAAACCTATTGCAGTTAGAAACATGAAATTTTGGGGATATGTTCGTTGTATGTCGAAAACATCCACTAGGGATGTATTTTTGGATAATCATGTTCATTGATTATCAATATCTTACGAGTTGTTTCATTTGGGGATGTGATATTCGGCATGTAAATTAATCAATAAAAATAAGCAGACATATGTTTAAGGGTATATCTATACGGTGTATATTATGAGGTGAAAGGGGTGAAAATTGGGGGTTGAAGAATTCTTATCGGAGCGTGTATCTCTTAAACGACATTAGCGAGATGTTTGAAATTTAGCGGGGAAAAATCAGTTTAAAAAAATAAGTAAATAGGTGTTCGACCGTTTATTTCATAAATCCCATTTAAGGGGTTCGTGGGGAGGGGTGAAATTCTCAAAAATAAATGAAAGAAAATGTCCTGACTCACTCATATTCGCCCAGCCAAAATTATTGAAGATAGAAACATGAAATTTTGGGGATGTGTTCGTTGTATGTCGAAAACGTCCACTAAGAAAAGATTGTTGGAATATTCAAGTTTTAAAGGGGTGTTAAGGAGGGTAAACTTGCATTTCATTGAATAACAATATCTCACGAGTGGTTTCATCTGGCGATGTGATACTTGGCATATAAACTAATCATTAAAAATAAGCTGTCACATGTCTAATGGCTTTTCAATGTGGTGTATATTATGAGTGAAAGGGGTGAATAATGGGGGTTGAAGGATTCCTAACGGAGCGTGTATCTCTTAAACGACATAGGCCAGAAGTTTGAAACTCAGCGGGAAAGAAATCAGCTTAAAGAATACGGTAAGTAAATAGGTGTTCGACTGTTTTATCATAAATCCAATTTAAGGGGCCCATGGGGAGGGGTGAAAATCTGGAAGAAAAACGTCCAATAAGGAAGGATTTTTGGATATTCACTCTCATCGACCGACCAAAACTATTGAACTTAGAAGAATGATATTTTGGGGATATGTTTGTTGTGTGTCGAAAACGTCTACTAAGGAGGGATGTTTGGATATTCAGGTTCTAAAGGTGTGTTAACGAGGTTAAACCTACAATTCATTGAATAACAATATGACACGACTATGACGCGAGCGAAGCCGCGGGTACCTGCTAGTCTCTTATATAAAAACAAGTGTCCTGACTGACTGACTGACTGACTGACTCATCATCGCCCAGCCAAAACTATTGAAGATAGAATCATGAAATTTTGGGGATATGTTCGTGGAAAGTCGAAAACGTCTACTAAGGAGGGATGTTTGGATATTCAGGTTCTAAAGGTGTGTTAACGGGGTTAAACCTACAATTCATTGAATAACAATATGACACGACTATGACGCGAGCGAAGCCGCGGGTACCTGCTAGTCTCTTATATAAAAACAAGTGTCCTGACTGACTGACTGACTGACAGACTCATCATCGCCCAGCCAAAACTATTGAAGATAGAATCATGAAATTTTGGGGATATGTTCGTGGAAAGTCGAAAACGCGCACTAAGGAAGGATTTTAGGATATTCAGGTTCTAAAGGGGTGTTAAGGGGATAGAGCTGCATTTCATTGAATAGCAATATCTCCCGATTGGTTTCATTGGGAGATATGATACTCGGCATATACACTCATCATTAAAAATAAGAAGACACGTGTCTGAGGGTTTTTCGATGTGATGTATATTATGAGGTGAAAGGGGTGAAAAGTGGGGGTTGAAGAATTCCTAACGGAGCGTGTATCTCTTAAACGACATAGGCGAGGAGTTTGATACTCAGTGGAAAAAAATCAGCTTAAAAAATAAGTAAATAGGTGTTTGACCGTTTTTTCATAAATCCAATTTAAGGGGCCAATAGGGAGGGGTGAAATTCTGGGGGGGGGGGGGAAACAGGAAAGAAAGTGTCCTAACTGATTGACTGACAGACTCACTCATCAAACGCAGGGAAAAAACTGCTTAAAAATAAGTAAATAGGTGTTCGACAGTCTTTTTCATAAACCCAATTTATGGGGTTATTGGGGAGGGGTGAAATTCTGAAAAAAGGAAATTGAGAGAAAAAGTCCTGACTCACTCACCATCGCCCAGCCAAAATTATTGAAGTTAGACACATGACATTTCGGGGAATATGATCATTGTATGTCGGAACCGTCCACTAAGGGAGGATTTTCGGATATTCAGGGGGTCTTAAGGGGGTTAAACCTGCATTTCATTGAATAACAATAACTCCCGATTGGTTTCATTGGGGGATGTGTTACTCGGCATATGAACACATAAAAAATAAGAAGACATGTGTTTGAGGGTTTTTCGATGTGGTGTATATTATGAGGTGAAAGGGGTGAAAAGTGGGGGTTGAATGATTCCTAACGGAGCGTGTATCTCTTAAACGACATAGGCGAGGAGTTTGAAACTCAGCGGAAAAAATCAGCTTATAAGATAAGTAAATAGATGTTCGATCGTTTTTTTTCCTAAATTCAATTTACGGGGCTCATGGGGAGGGGGTGAAATTCTGGGGGGGGGGGGGGGCGGAAAGAAAGTGTCCTAACTGATTGACTCTCTCACTCACTCTTCAAACTCAGGGAGAGAAAACTGCTTAAATATAAGTAAATAAGTGTTTGACAGTTTATTTTTCATAAATCAAATTTAAGGGGTTCATTGTGAGAGGACAAATTCTGAAAAAAAAAAAAATGAATGAAAATGTCCTGACTCACTCACTCACTCACTCACTCACTCATCATCGTCCAGCCAAAATTATTGAAGTTAGAAACATGACATTTTTGGGATATGTTCGTTGTATGTCAAAACCGTACACTAAGGGAGGATTTTCGGATATTCAGGTTCTAAAGGTGTCTTAATGGGGTTAAACCTGCATTTTATTGAATAACAATATCTCGTGAGTGGTTGCATTTGTGGATGTGATACTCGGCATATAAACTAATCATTAAAAATAAGCAGACATGTCCATAAGTGTTTTTTCGATGTGGTGTATATTATAAGGTGAAAGGGGTGAAAAGTGAGGGTTGAAGGATTCCTAACGGAGCGTGTATCTCTTCAACGACATACGCGAGAAGTTTGAAACTCAGCGGAAAAAAAACAGCTTAAAAATAAGTACATCGGTGTTCGACCGTTTTTTCATAAATTCAATTTAAGGGGCCAATGGGGTGGGGTGAAATTCTAGAAAAAAAAAGGAGAGAAAGTGTCCTGACTGACTGACTAACTCACTCACTCATCAAACTCAGGGGAAAAAGACAGCTTCAAATATAATTTAATAGGTGTTCGAGCGATTCTTCATAAATCCAATTTAAGGGGCGCATGGGGAGGGCGTAAAATTCAGGTAAAATAATTGAAAGAAAATGACCTGACTGACTCACTCACTCATCATCGCCCAGCGAAAACTATTGAAGTAGGAAAAATTAAAATTTGGGAATATTTTCGCTCTATGTCGAAAACGTCAACTAATGAAGGAATTTTGTTTATTCGGGTTCTTAAGAGGTGTTAAGGGGGTAAACGTGTATTTCATTCATTAACGATATCTCACGAGTTGTTTCTTTGGGGATGTGATATTCGACATATAAACTAATCATTAAAATTAATCAGACATATGTCTAAGGGTTTATCGATGTGGTGTATATTATGAGGTGAAAGGGGTGAAAATTGGGGGTTGAAGGATTTTTAACGGAGCGTGTATCTCTTAAACGACATAGGCGAGAAGTTTGACATTCAGCGAAAAAAACAGCTTAAAATATAAGTAAATAGGTGTTCAACCTTTTTTTCATAAATCCAATTTAAGGGGCCCTTGGAGAGGGGTGAAATTCTGGGGGGAAAAAACAGGAAAGATAGTGTTCTAACTGATTAACTCACTCACTCATCAAACTCAGGGGGGAAGAACAGATTAAAAAGAAGTAAATAGGTCTTCGACCGTTTTTTAAATCATAAATCCAATATAAGGGATTCATGAGAGGGGTGAAATTCTTAAAAATAAATGAAAGAAAATGTCCTGACTTACTCACTCACTCATCATCGCCCAGCCAAAATTATTGAAGTTAGAAACATGAAATTTTGGGGTTGTGTTCGTTGTATGTCGAAAACGTCCACCAAGGGAGGATTTTTGGATATTCAGGTTCTAAAGGGGTGTTAAGGGGGTAGACCTGCATTTAATTGAATAGCAATATCTCCCGATTGGTTTCCTTGGGGGATGCAATACTCGGCATATAAACTCATCATTAAGAATAGAAGACACATGTGTGAGGGTTTTACGATGAACTGTATATTATGAGGTGTATGTGTGAAAATTGGGGGTTGAAGGATTCCTAACGGAGCAAGTATCTCTTAAAATACAGAGGCATAAAGTATGAAACTCAGGGGGAAGAATCAGCTTGAAAAATAAGTAAAAAGGTGGTCGATCGTTTTTTTTTTCATGAATCCAATTTAAGGGGCCCATGGGGAGGGCTGAAATTCTGGAAGAAAAAGTCCACTAAGGAGGGATTTTTGGATATTCACTCTCATCGACCAACCAAAACTATTAAAGTTAGAAGAATAATATTTTGGGGATATGTTTGTTGTGTGTCGAAGACGTCTACTAAGGAGGGATTTTTGGATATTCAGGTTCTAAAAGGGTGTTAACGGGGTTAAACCTGCATTTCATTGAATAAAAATATGACACAACTATGACGCGAGCGAAGCCGCGGGTACCTGCTTGTACAGTATATAATTCAATTTACATGGGGTTTTAGTCCCTTTAGAGCCTTCACTTTGCGGCAAAATTGTCGTGGAGGAAGGTCTTTTATTTCACGAGGCAGGTCATTCCAAAGTCGAGCAGAGCGATTGTAGAATCCAGATTGATAATCTGTTGTCCTAGCGAATGGAGGAACAAGTGTGACACCCTGTGCTCTACGGACTGAACGATATGACAGCTGAAGGCGGTGAAATGGGTACAGTATAATGGTGCCAGCTAGAGATTTTCGGAGAAAGGTGAGATCTATTTGGCTACATATGTCATTGATGGATGTTAATGGTTCTGTCAAAACTTTGTTATCCTGATTGTAAATGAGTCGCTCTGCTCGACGTTGGACTGCACTTAACTTCCTCATGTTTTCCTCGGTAGTGGGATGCCAGGCAGGAAGTCCGTACAGAAGAATGGGCCGTATCGTGGAGAGATACACCGCTCAGAGTGCACGGCTTCTGAATCCCAGAAGATTACGTCTTGCAAATCCTAGAATTCTAAATGCCTTACACCTAGATTCTTCAACGTGTACATTCCACTTCAAATTGCTGGAAATGTGTATTCCCAGCATTCGCAGTGAATTGCACATGGGAAGAACTTTGCCGCTCAGTGAAAGGCTATGTGCAATAGGCTGTCTGGCCCTACTTAGCCGAATATATTTACACTTGTTTACATTCAAGGTCATCTTATTTACATCACACCACAGTGCCACACTGTCCAGATCTTCCTGTAGTGCTTTGACGTCATCATTATTTTTTATGGCTCTGTAAATTATTGAGTCGTCTGCATACTGCGCCATCGTGGACGTCACACAGCTTGGAAGGTCGAGGGTAAAAAACCGTGTACAACAAAGGCCCAATCACCGACCCCTGTGATACTCCCGAAGATACCACTATGTTCGGTGACTTGGCCCCGCCAAACACGACACACTGCGTTCGACCTACCAGGAATGACGTCAACCATGTAATCAGTTTGCCTCCGATGCCATATTTGCCAAGCTTTAACAAGAGTCTTTGATGAGGCACCTGATCAAAAGCTTTGCTTAAGTCCAGGGCCACACAGTCCACTTGGGAGACGTTAGTCTGATCCAAAGAGTTCTGCCAGTCATCAATCACTTTTGTCAAAAGAGTTGTACAAGATCTCCCCGGAACGAAGCCATGTTGGCTTGGATTTAACAGGCCTCGCTCACTCAGGAATTCCAGTATGTTCTTAGCAACCAGGCGCTCCATACATTTACAGATACCAGACGTCAGAGAAATCGGGCGGTAATTGTCCATGTCTTCCTTGTCACCATCTTTGAACACAGGGACCACGTTAGCATGTTTCCAATCTTGTGGTAGAGTCCCGGTGTTAATGGACTGGTTGAAAAGTGCGCACAATGAGGGTGCTAGGGCATCTGCACAGTAATGAAGGATCCGAGCAGGGATTAAGTCTGGTCCTGTCGCGGCATGGGGTCTAGTTCTCCGTAAGCTGTCTCGAACTTCCTGTTGTGTGAAATATAGACTGGCTAGGGGAAAGAGAGGGGATGATGTCCTTGGTAGGAACATTCCTTCACTGGTGTCAGGTGGAGAGAAGTTACTTTGGAATTTACAGTTGAATGAGTTGGCTATGTCTAGTGGGTTGGAAATAGAAAGTCCGTTATGTTTAAAGCTCTGTGGTGCGGTGTTGCCACTTTTGCTCCGATTGAATGTCCACATTGCCTTGGGATTAAAGCTTAATTTGTCCATATACGTACTGCAGGCTTCACGAATTGCAGATTTGGAACTATTTCTAGCCAGCCTATACTTTTCCCACCTGCTGTCACTTGGGCACTGTTTCCACTTGTTATAGAGCTGATTTCTCTTTCTTATTTTGGATATTATGTCCTTTGAGATCCAAGGTGGTTTTTTTCTTATTTTTAATTGTAACCTTAGGGATCACTTCATCGACGCACTGAAAAAAGATTCCCTTCCAAGTATGCCAGGTACCATCTATATTTACACTGTTGGTGACTGAAGGTGTAATGACCGGTAGTCTGTCAAGTAAGATGTCAGAAAGGAGTTTCCAGTTGGTACGGGAGTAATTGTAAACTGTTCTGGTTTGTAATTTTGGACTGTTCTTTTTGTGGGTAAATATAGCTAGGAGGGCTTGGTGATCACAAAATCCAGGGATGACTTGTAGAGACTGAATTGAGGATGGAGAGTTTGTTAGGAAGAGATCGAGGGTTGAACGGGAGGTCTCAGTGATACGGGTAGCTTCAAATATGAGTTGATGGAGGAATAGATCATAGAATGCTGTAAGAAAGTTGTTGGATATAGGATTATTTGGGATAGGAGCGGCATTTCTATTCCATGTGATTTGTAGGCTGAAATCACCAACAATGTAGACAGCGTCATAATTTTGTTGAAGGTTTTGCACCCGTTTGAGGGAGAGAATCAGCTCATCATTCATCAGCTGGGACGATTTCGGAGAGCGATAGACTGATCCGATCAGATATTTACCGTTACTGCATTGAATCTCAACCCACACGGCCTCAGCGTCAGTTTCCAGCTGATGGATGCGAGTTGCATTGTACTCAGGTTTCACAGCAATGAGAACCCCGCCCCGTGAAGTCCGTGGTCGGTCCTTCCGGAACAGCTGGTATGTGTCTGGTAACACCTCCCGATCACCTACCACCCCAGAGAGCCACGTTTCACTGCAACACACAATACTTGGATCTAGGGCGGTCACTGTAGCATGAATGTTTTGTTTCCGTCCCGGCCGCGTGATGCTGCGGGCATTGAAGGCGAACAGTGATAAGTGTTTATTTACAAGTGAACTATTCAGGTTATTTACACTATCTACAGGGTCACTGGGAATATCACTGGTATTGTTGCACAACGAGTCGGTAAACGGCGGCATAGCACATTGCCAACATGTCCACGTTCGCGTGCCTTTTTTAATGCACCGGAACTCAGAGGTACTGATTTTAGCACACGTCCTGTGACTCGACATGTTACAATTACTGCACTGAATATATAATTGATTTTTTCGGCCGATTTTTTCACATATTGCGCATTGCAAAGGTCCAGGGTTGAGTTCTATGTCGCCGCTTAGAGCAAGCGCTAGACAGCAGAGCGAGAACCCGGTAGCAGGTAGCCTTGCGACACCTTCCCCTCCCGCTCGGCGTGGCCGGCTAATGGTGGCCAGCCCCAGACCTTCACTGCCACACCATGTCCAGGAATGTATTGTGCATTTGTCACTCACCAGAAGTTTTTCCATAAGGGGTTGATTCTTCAGATCCTGTTCACCATTAACGGTCACAGAATGAACACGTCTTGCCACAGTCACTGCACATTTTACCATTAAAAATACTAAAATCACACGGAGCACACTTCCCTTGATGCAGGCACGCGCCGCCATCTTGCTTGCTTGCATTGTTTTAGAAGTTATAAAGAGTGGCAAATAACAGTAACTGCATTAAA
The DNA here is from genome assembly GCA_946902985.2 of Meconema thalassinum. NCBI lineage: Eukaryota > Metazoa > Arthropoda > Insecta > Orthoptera > Tettigoniidae > Meconema > Meconema thalassinum. The sequence goes on from OX336388.2 coordinate 1,509,698,389, forward strand.
ATGCCTGATCAACCAGTAGGAAGCTCAGTTCGCACAACGGAAAAGCCAGCAATTCAGTACAGAGTAGTCTCAGTAGAAACAGCGGTCAAGTTATTAAAGACCACTTTCAGTGGTAAACCCGATGAACTACAGGAATTCATTGACAATGTTGAGAACGCATATAGCATTATAAATCCAAGAGATCACTCATCATTCTTAAAGTTCGTGTTAGCCCATATCACGGGTGATGCAAAAACTGTTCTTAATTTTCACTCTAATCGGGAGGAATACCAGACATGGGAAACGATAAAAGACAAATTAGAGCTAAATTATTCCGTGCAAAGAACACTTGATTTTAACGCCAATAAACTTTTCACTAGTAAACAACAACATACAGTACACGTTAATCAATGGGGTAATAGAATTGTAAAAATGACAACAGAATTAAACAAGGCTCTTTCTAGGCAAATGATAACTTGGACTAACGAAATGCAGGATGGAGGTAATAAAACAATATCTCTATTAAGCAAGTGTTGCTTTATTCAAGGGCTTTGTGACGAATCCGTAAAAACAATTACGAAAATTAAATCAGAAGGTAAACCTTTGAGACAACTAATTGAAATTGCGACTGAGGAAGAGAGTGCTAGGAAATCTAGAGATCACTTTAAAGCATATAATGGCAGTAGTTACAAGAAAAATAGCTTTTTGGGGTACAGCGGAAGTAAACCCCCTCAGAATGTACGAAGCGGAGGTGGCGCGAGTACTTCTGTGCACGTTAGACGAGATGTCGGAATTAATGCGACTGCAACGATAACTTGCTATCGTTGTCAGAAGCAAGGTCACATAGCAAAGGAATGCAGAGGCAAACCTTTCTGTGTGCGATGTCAAAAGAATGGTCATGTAGTTAAGGACTGTCGTAGTACTAACAGTCAGGGAAACTAGCAGCTGGACTGCCTGAGCGACCCAGCTACAGTCCATTTCAAAGGGACAGAGGTTGCAACCCAAACGAAGGCTTCGAAGCGAATAAGAAGGCCGGAAGTGCCATTGAAGCGAATAAGAAGGCCGGAAGTGCCATTGAAGCGAATAAGAAGGCCGGAAGTGCCATTGAAGCGAATAGGAAGGCCGGAAGTGCCATTGAAGCAAATAGAAAGGCCGAAAGTGCCATTGATGCGAAAAAGAAGGCCGAAAGTGCCATTGAAGCAAATAGGGAGGCCGTAAGTGCCATTGATGAAAATATGAAGAATAGATGTAATAAAGTAGCTGACTAACGTAATGTTTAGACAGATAATCCATATATAGTGTGCGTACTGAATGATCATTTCGAGGAAGGTTATGGAGAAGCGTTAATTGATTCAGGGTCACAAGTTTCTTTAGTTAGAGAAGAAATCTTAAGAGATATCAGAGTAAAACCTGTAAATGTATCATTTCAAAGTGTAACTGGTGAAGTATTTCCAGTAAGAGGTGTAGTTAACTTGCGAGTTAATAATGTAAGTAATGAAAGAGAAGTACCTTTCTATGTAGTAAAGAGTTTACCGCACAATGTTGACATGCTACTTGGACAAGATTGGTTAAAAATTCTTAAGAGTGAAATAAGAATTCCATGGAAGAAGGATTTTGTTAAATTGCCTGCAATGAGTGAAACAGTAGTTCAGTTTCCAACACTAGAACAAGGAACAAGATATTGTCAAAAACAAATGATAGGTGAAAATGTGAGTTGTGCAGACAGTGTAGTTCAATGCGAAGAAGGTAAGTTTTGCTGTCTGATAATCAATTGTAACGAAGAAGAGGCTCTAATAGAACAAGTACCAGAATTAACAACCATTAGCTTGAAGGATAGCACATCCGTAATTAATGTAAAAAATAAAAATGATTTATTGCTAAGTAAATTGCGTTTTTCTCACATAAATGAAAACGTAGATGAATTAAAGCAAATTTGTTTTGAATATAATCACATATTTCGTTTACCAGGTGATCGACTAACTGAAACAAAATCAACGGTACATTCAATACCAACCCCTTCTTTAATACCAGGCAGGGCAAGAACGCTTAAAATTATAGAATTCCTGAGCAACATGAAAAGGAAGTAGATAAACAGGTAGAAGAAATGTTAGAACAAAATATTATTGCACCTAGTAATTCACCTCGGAATTTTCCTATTCTTGTAGTTCCAAAGAAGCTGGATGCTTCAGGTGTTAAGAAGTGGAGGATTTGTGTAGATTTTCGAAAGCTAAACAAAATCACAGTAGGAGATAGTTATCCCTTACCTAACATTCAAGATGTGCTAGACAAACTAGGTAAATCAAGATAATTTTCTGCTCTAGATTGTGCGAGCGGATATTGGCAAATTCCTATAGCACAAGAAGATCAATGTAAAACTGCTTTTAGCACCCAGAAAGGACACTTTCATTTTCAAAGAATGCCATTTGGTTTTAAAGCAGCACCAGCAACATTTCAAAGATTAATGAACACTATTCTAAGTGAATTAGTTGGAATACGTTGCTTAGTCTATCTTGACGATATAATTATTTTTGGTGAGACACTCCAAGAGCATCACGCTCGATTGAGAGAAGTATTTCAGAAACTAAGAGAACATAACATTCAATTGGAACCTGATAAATGTGAATTTCTGAAGACCGAATTACAATATTTAGCACACATTTTAACGGCTGAAGGAGTAGCTACAGACCCTATGAAAGTAAAGGCTATAGTAGAATTTCCAAAATCAAAAACACAAAAAGACATAAAATCATTTTTGGGATTGATAGGTTATGATAAGAAATTCGTACCACAGTTTAGCAAAATTCCAAACCACTTAATGATTTACTAAAGAAAGATCAAAATTGGAAATGGGAAAGAGAACAAGAGGAGAGTTTTCAAAATCTAAAAGACAAAATTACGAAACCACCTGTTCTTAAGTTTCCAGATTTTACACAACCTTTTATATTAACAACAGACGCATCAAATTATGCCCTAGGAAGCATTTTGAGTCAGGGAGAAATTGGTAAAGATCAACCACTAGCTTTTGCAAGTAGAACTTTAAATAACCCTGAAATTAATTACAGTACGATTGAAAAAGAATGTTTAAGCTTAGGATGGAGTTGTAAACATTTTCGACCTTATTTGCTAGGAAGAATATTTAAGATAGTAACAGACCACAAGCCACTAACTTGGATTTTTAGTGTGAAAGATCCCAGTTCACGTTTATTACGATGGCGATTACTCTTAGAAGAATGCCAGTTTGATGTAGTATACAAAGCAGGTGTTAAGAACGTAAATGCTGATGCACTTAGTAGATATCCTAGTATAAATAGTATTCAAACTGATAACCAAGAAATTTCAGAGGAAAGGAAAGTAAGATTATTAAAAGAAATGCATGAATGCCCAATAGGTGGACATCAAGGAGTACAGAGAACATATGAACGATTAAAATTATATATTTTATGGCCTAATATGTTTAGAGACATAGAATCATATATCCGAAAATGTTCCGTTTGCCAATTAAACAAGCAAACACTTCCAAAAGTAAAAGCGGAATTACAAATAACAGGCACTCAGGACAGACCTTGGAGTAAAAACTATTTAGATATCGTAGGTCCATTTACAGTTTCGGAAAAAGGAAATAAATATCTCCTTACATGCCAAGATAATTTAAGTAAATATCTCATTGGTATCCCAATCAAAAATATGACGGCTGAAACAATAGCTCACAAATTTGTGTATGACATAGTCTTAAAATATGGCATACCCGATCAACTCTTAACAGATTGTGGGACACAGTTCATGAGTGATGTGTTCACAGACTATTGTAAATTGTTAAAAATTAAGAAACTAAAAACAAGTGTGTACCACCCAGAAACAAATGGTAGCCTAGAATGATCACACAAAGTGTTAGTTGAGTATCTTCGATGTTTTAGTAATAAATTACAGAATGACTGGGACCAGTGGATTCCATTCGCTTGTTTCACGTATAACACTTCACCGCACAGTGTTACAAAATTTACACCTTACGAATTATTGTTCCGTAGAAAAGCAAGCATACCAGGACAATTACAGCAAAATCCTCAACCATTATATAATTACGAAAGTTTAGTACATGATATTAAACAAAAGTTCCAAACAGCATGGCAGCAGGCGAAAGAAAGATTACAAGTAAAAAAGTAACAATGTGATAAAATAAATGAAGATAGAGCATTTAAACAATATAACGAAGGAGACTTATTATTAGTCTATAATGAGCAGAGAAAGAAGTTAGATCCGTTATGGGAAGGTCCCTATGAAATCAAGGAAATAAAAGGGACAAATGTAACTTTAATTAAGGTACGAACAACAGGTAAAAAAGTAATACAAACTCACATTAATAGAACGGAACCGTATGTTTCAGATCAGAACGAAACATAACGACGTGGAAGGCCTTACTAATTATTTGGTGGTGGACAATCCATCAGGCGACAGCAGAGCCGGAACCAATAGATATCAGCAAAGGATCATATATCACCCAGATCACAAGTCAATCAGGTGTTTATTTCGATCATATAGGAAATGTATACTTTTATCCTCCAGAGTGGAGTTTTATAACATATATAGATTTGAGACCGGTTAAAGATTTATGGAAGGACACGAAGAATCGAATTACATCCCTAAACATTTTATGTAACAGAGTCAGTAATGAGACCTGGTTCACATATACAGATTGTAAACCAAGTACACCTTATTTCCAATCCAAAAAACGAATTGTTGATAAATTAAAAAACATATTAATTGATTTAATTGGGGGAGATCAGAATTCAAACAGGCGTAAACGAGATTTATTTAATTTTGGAGGTAAAATATTAAAATTCCTTTTTGGAACAGCGACGGAAGATGAGGTAGTATATAACTTTGAGCATATAAATGCAATGGAAAGAGATCATAAGGAATTTTTGAGAATAGCTTCAGAACAATTGATAGTTTTGGAATCAACGATAGTTGCGATGAATACCACTTTGAAAGACGTATCAGAAAATGAACTTAAATTATCAAATGCGTTACAGGTGTTAAATAAAGAAATGAAAATGCAAACTACAGAATTAAAGAAGGAGATTGATATTAGTCTCATATTAAATGAGTTAATTAAGCAAATTGAGTGAGGAATAGAAGAATGTCAGCATACGTTTGATTTATTGATAGACGTTTATTTGCATGCTCAGGATGGAATTCTCCAACCTCAGATAATAACAATACAGAAAATAAGAGAGCTTCTAGAACAACAACCAATGCCACAATCGACAATGTTACCACCCTTCACATCATCCGAACTTCTATCCTTGATTAGACCAACCATCTACACTCAAGGACCATATCTAGTATATTCTGTTAAAATACCTTTGGTAATTGAAATGGAATTTGTATTACACAAGATAATCCCTTTTCCCGCCATTATGAAATCCAATATGACAACAAAAATATTAAATGTGAAAAAGAGTATATATTTGTTGACATGTTAAATGAAAAGTATGGTTATATAACTCAATATGAGCTAGACAAATGTGTACAACCTAATCAACTAAATTTCGTATGTATGGAAAAGAATCCAATTATGACCTATATACCTAATGTGGAATGTGTACCCACATTAATTCATCCTAATACTTTTCATTTACCAGATACTTGTAATTTCAATTACTTACCTATGAGTCAAGTGATGTGGATACCTCTTCACAGAAGTAATTCATGGATGTTTATAGCACCTCAAGTGGAATTGTTTACAACGGTGTGTCAAGCTGGAGAAAAATATTCCAATCGACTGCAAGGTAGAGGTATACTTACCTTAAGAAAAGATTGTAAAGGTCTAGGTAGTAGAACTACATTATCCATTGTCACATCACGAAACGAATTTAACAAAAGATGATATCTTACCTTTTGTAGATATCAATGTAGATTGCTGTTTAACCCTTCCTCAACAGGAAGATATAAAAAAGGCACCATTGAAACTCCCTTTATCAAATATTATGTCATCAATAAATGATTTAAACATAACTAGTCTTAAAATAGAGGAAGTTGATAAATTTATACAAGAACAACAAATAAGAGAAGACCAGAGAAGTTACTCGTGGAAAAGACTTGGTACATCTTGGTACACCTACGTAATATCTGTAATAATGTTAATTGGTATTTGGAGTGGTGCTTGTTGTTGTTGTTCTTGTTGTAGAAAAACGAGTTTTTGGCTATTTAATCAGTGTTCGCCAAGGAAATGGTGGAAAGAATCAAAAGACTTCTGTCCTAAAATTCATGTGTTAAATAATCCTGTACATAATATTAATTTGTCACTAGAACATATCCCAGCTGAAAGACAAAGTCTAATGGAATTATCAAGATTATCAAATCAACTTGTAAGAACGGGATCAGTAAGATCATTGCCCTCAGCACCCGTATTATCAGAACTTGAGAAAGATACAGAACTGGAGTCTGACCAATTAAGGAGGTCCGCTAGACTTAAGAAAGGAGAGCTTTGGTCTATGTACAAAAATTAAAATTCTAAAGACTTATAATTTTTATCCTCAAGGGGGGAGGTGTGGCATATTCGCACCACACGTTATAACTATTTAGGAATATTCCTATTATTGCTAAGATTCCATTTCTGTGAGACGATTTCACTACCGAGGGGCAAATATTTATCTGCGTATACATAGCCCAAGTATGTCGGTCGATAGCCGACAGTCATTATCAGTTATTAACACAGCATTCTTGGGAAGTTTACTGGGCAAGGCCTTGCTTTCCACCAGGATATCAAAATGTGTATATTTGTGGTAAACAGGTCAGGGTACATGGCCAAGAGCCACAAAACTCTCCATTGAGAGAATATAAATACTGAGGATATTTCCTTATGAGATTGTCAGTGCACAATCATCACTTCGCGGGTACATACTGTATCCAAGCACTGGAGGACTGTACTTTCATCTTTAAAATAAATCTATCAACTATTACCTTCTACTCGACGACTTGTTATTTTAAAACTCCTGCTCTGCAGAATAACAGCTACGGCAGAAGAGAACTTCGAGAAGCTATCTTCGCTACAAGTAGTTAACATCATCTTCTTCTTTTACTTGGGCCAAGGCTCGAGTTCGAACCCAAGCAACCAACTTTCGGCAACTAACTCAAAATTGATTTATTTGTCAGGGCTTGTTACCTGAAATAATAAATTTGGTAACACTCGGCTACGCGACACATATTCGGAACAGCCCTTGTAGAATATGTAGCTAATATTACACCAGCGTGTAAGGCTCATCTCTGTGTATTGTAGATTAGCAAGCTGAAATAATTTGGAAGGACAATGGACTTTGGATGCTGAAAAACTTCAATATTTTCCAAATATCATTTTTTCACATTATGCTAACGGTACGTCTATTTTCTTTATACAGTAGTTAATTTTTAATACCACTTTCCTTATACGTTCCCTTATTAAACTCACGTTCTTGTATAATTTTCCCTCTTTTTTCAGTAGGTTTCTCTTTAGATGTATTGTCTTCTCTCTATTAGACAATAAACATTTAGAAAAACAGTTTTAAGAAAGCAAAACAGGCGTTGCGATATCAGAACATACCTCGTTTTAAAACAAAAACTGCTGTTTCCTCAGTTAGCGGAAAAAGCTTAGATTCCAGTTTCGTGCTAAATTACACTTCGTAATATAAAATGTCTCTTTGTTTCTACAACTTTTCAACATTCCAAAGCTAATAGTTTTAGAAGTCATTCCTCCTTATAGAAGTTATATTTTAACACAGCCGTTTTCATAACTTACTTTTGTTTAATTTTGCCGGATGAAAATGTTAATGAACATTCTGTTAAAAGAAGCGCCATTTTTAATTCAAAATGTTCTTAATTTCAAAACGCCCGTGTTAGAGTAAGGCGAGAGAATTACGGAACATCCCTGAAAAAATGCAATTTGTTCATGTAAACAGTTGCTCAGAAAATGGCAAATAGAAAGTTGTAAATTAACATGGACAGCATAGTTCCCCTTAATAAAGTTAGCAAACAAGCTTCTGGTTGGTTGGCTGCACTGAGGGCGAGACGACAGCAGTGTCTGGCGCCATCTCTCTTTGTGGGAAGAAAGAGGGACCGTAGTGACACTCCACCCCAACACACAAATATTTCATTTTCCACCCTCCACCAAACCACGTGCTATCCCATACACGTTCCTTAATCTTTCATCTCCTCTCCTTCCTCCTGTCTTTCTTGTCACTTCCCGCCACACGTCATCTTTAACGGCAAGGCAACCAGACAGGAATAGCAAGCTCTACATAATACACCCCAATTAAAGCCGCTGTATGCATCCACGCTTTCCTTGGGTTTGTGAGCAAAATGATGAGCGTTGTAAGACAAATTTATACTCTACACACATCCTAACTCTACGAATACAATCTAAACGATATATCTTCTCGACTCACATACAAATGAGAAGACCTTCATTTGCTTTCGATGTATGGTTACAGTTTATTTCTGCTAGGGTAGCGCCTTCGGTGGCGTAGTTGGTAGCATGCTGAACTGCTGTGCCCAAGATCGCGGGTTCAAACCCGGCCGAAGTCGTCGGATTTTTTAAGAGCGTTAAAACCCTTCAGTATGCCTTCCTTCGGAGGGAAAGTCATAGATTTATGGCATGTAAATGATCGTTCCACTAACTAAACTTGTGTGAAGATACATTTCTGGGTTAGATTTCGTTAAAACGCTCTATCAAAGTTCCAACGTTCACCACTAGGTGTCAGTGGCATCTTGTAGCGAAAGTTGGAACTACCTGAAATTGAACGGAAATTGTAGCTCATCCTATGGGTGTCCACTTGAAGAAGCTACAGCCTCTGTCGAGTCGAACACGTCCTCGGACACTCCCGGCAAGAAAAGCCCTACGCTAAATAAATAACTCCTAGGATTAGAAACAACTCGGCAAATCTTCTAGGTTTTTGCCGTGCCACATGCAGAGTTTCGGAGACTAGCCAGCGAACGCTCTTGGTGACCGTGCCCGGCCACCGCAGGGGTAGCCTAGTGAACCATACACTACCTCTCCTCATATGAAACATATTTGCGCTTCTTTTCTGCGAGATCGGAGAGCTCTTGCAGACTTTCTCCTCCCTATAGACGTATAGAGGTTTTCAAAGAGTGCATGTTTTAGTACCCCTGCGGTGGTCACCAAGTACCCACTGATGAGCCTGACTTGTTACATCCAGGCGACACGACGTGCTGATTTAGGTTTACCTGGTAAAGGACATGCCTGCCCTTCCCATATTAGATTGGAGGAAGTCTGGTGCAGGTCACACAAAATGCAAGGCACATGAAACGTTCAGTGATTATTAATTAATGGTTTGTCTGGAATAATGCCTTTGCATTTTCAACAAGTAGTTCTGTGAAGAACTATACAGCCTATTTTCATATATCCTACTCATGTTAATTGTCTCTATCAACATACAAAATTTCAGTTTAATTGCTGTAACAGATTCGTAGATATTGAAAATGAAAATCCACAGCCTGCTTCCTGTCTCCGACCGGGTCAGGAATGGATTGAGAATCGTCTAAATATTTCATATGGTCGACAGGATGGATTTTTATTTTTGTACTATTACATTAAGATTAAGCCTCCGTGGCTTAGGCGGCAGCACGCCGGCCTCTCACCGCTGGAGCCGTGGTTCAAATCCCGGTCACTCCATGTGAGATTTGTGCTGGACAAAGCGGAGGCAGACAGGTTTTTCTCCGGGTACTCCGGTTTTCCCTGTCACAAATTCATTCCAGCAACACTCTCCTCTATCATTTCATTTCATCTGTCATTCATTTACTCATTGCCCCAGAGGAGTGCGTCAGGTCTCGGCAGCCGGCACAGTTCATATCCTCGCCGCTAGATGGGGGCTTCATTCATTCCATTCCTGACCCGGTCGGAGACTGGAAGCAGGCTGTGGATTTTCACTTTTCACATTAAGATTATTGTGTACGTGTGGTATTCAAACTTCAATCGCATGATTAGAACACAAGAAGTAAAAACGAGATTTTAAAAGTACGCACACCAGCCATCTTGTGATTATGCAAACAATTGAAATAAATTACATGCCAGTGGATCAACATTTTTTATAAGCATTTGACGTGCAACGTTTCACGGCACTCGGATAGTTAATTCGCGAGAAACGTCCATTTACATATTTATACTTCGCGTCGCCACCATGTTGGATTTGTGCTCACCAGGTTACTGAAAGTCCTATAGGTGAACATATGTTCATAGTCTCTATGAACATAAAAAAATTCAGTTTGGTTGCTGTAAACGATTCATAGATATTGAGAACCGTCTAAATATTTCGGAAGCTCGCCATTTAGGATTGTTATATGTATAGGCCATAGAGTTATGTACCATTCAAGGACAATTATTGCCTAGCTTCATTATTCAAACTTTCACTTCGATCGCATGATTACGACACAAGAATAAAAACTTAATTTTAAAATTTCGCACAGCCGCCATCTTGAGGTTATGTAAACAATTGAATTAAATTAGATGGCAGTGCATTACAATCTGCAAAATCATTTACTGTACCATATTTCACTGCACTCAGAGAGTTAAATCACGAGAAAAGTCTATTAAAATATTTCAAATTCGCTTGGTCGCCATGTTCGTTTTGTACTTTACAGATTTATGAAATATACATAGGTGAACTTGTATCAGTACCCTTTATCACCGTACAAAATTGCATGATGATATCTGTAATAGTTTCGGAGATATAGAATGTCAGTGAAATATTTCGCACAGCCGCCATTTTGAGGTTATGTAAACAATTGAACTAAATTAGACTCCAGTGCATTACAATGTGTATAAACATTTGCTGTGCCAAGTTTCATTACGTTTGGATAGTTAAATCGCGAGAAATGTCTATTTAAAAAGTCTGAATTTCGCTTGACCGCCATGTTGGTTTTGTAGTCACCAGGTTTTTGAAAGTCTCATAGGTGAACTTCTAGTAGTGCCTTTTATCACCGTACACAATTTCAGGGCGATATCGGTAATAGTTTCGGAGATATTGAATGCTAGTGAAATATTTCGCCCAGCCGCCATGTTGGATTGGTGAGACGTAACAAAATTTGAAGGGCACGGTCGAGGTCACCGGGAATAGTGCTATGAACTTACCGAGTTTCATTAAAATCGCTCCAGCCGTTTAGATTTTATTAGGGACACACACACACACACCTCACACACACACACACACACACACACACACGCACACGGACAAAAGGTGATCTCATAAGCCTATTTTTTCAAAATTGAAAATAGGCTAAAAATTTGAAAGGGATTGCATTTTTTGAGATTTTTAAATATATACCGTATTTTTTTACCCAAATATTTTGAAAATAATCATCATCTTCATTTCCCCTTTTCCAGTTGACACTGGATGGGGGCAAATAAGGTTCCTCTCCACTTTGTTCTCTCGTTCCACCATTCCTCTTCCGACACAGTGTTCCAATCCAGGTTCCGTTTTCTAATACTATTCTCCACCGAGTCCATCCAACACATTCTTGGTCTTCCTCGTCCTCTCCTCCCTGTCATCCGTCGTTCCCGTGCTCGTCTTGGTAGCCTTACTTCATTCATCCGTTTGGCATGTCCAAACCATCTCAATCTGTTTTGCTCCAGTCTGTCATTTAGTTTCTGTACTCCCAGTTCTTTCCGTATATCTTCATTTCTGACTCTGTCCCTCCTCGTTTTCTGGACCATACTTCTCAGGAATCTCATCTCATCTGCTTGTACTCTGCTCTAATCCCTCTTAGTCATTGTCCAAGTTTCTGCTGCATATGTCATTATAGGAACATAATATGCTTTGTACATAACTTTTTTAGCCTTAATTGGTATATCCTTGTTCCATACTAGTCCCAGTACCTGTTGGTATAAAGCACTCCCGAGTTGTATTCTTCTGCTAATTTCCAAATCTAGTCTTCCATCTTCAGCCAGTTCACTTCCCAAGTATTTGAAATGTTTCACTACTTCCAATTCCTTATCTCCTACTTTGATTACTCCTTTTCCTTCTTTCTTATCTCTACTCATCACCACTGTTTTACTCTTCTCCACATTTATCTTCAATCCCCATTGCTCAATCTTTTCATTTATTACGTCTAACTGTTCTTGTACCTCCATCTCATCCTCGCCCCAGATCACAACGTCGTCTGCAAACAACATTACCTTCATCTTTGCCCTACTATATTCTTTCATTGCTGCCTTCATGATGTCATCCATCACCATTACGAACAATAATGGTGTCAACACAATTTTAAACCATTCCGATGTCCCGACTCTAGTCTTCACACTACTGTAGCACTCCATGCACATTCCTTTTATCATGTCTCTCAGTTCCTTGTCTATCCCCCTATTTGTTAAGCTTTCCCAAACTTTTGTTCTAGGGATGCTATCATAGGCCTTTTCTAGGTCAATGAAAGTCATTACCATATCCTTCCCATATTCCCAACTCTCAGAATGAAAATGGGTTCCACTGTTGACCTGCCCCCTCTAAATCCAAACTGCTCCTCCTCTATTTGGCTTTCTACCTTTACTTTAATCCTTTTTTCTAGGAATCTTTCCATTACTTTGGCAACATGCGAGATGATGGTGATTCCTCGGTAGTTACTTAGTTACCACACACCTTCCTGTCTCCTTTCTGGAATATTGGCAATATTATTCCCTTTTTCCGGGCTTCAGGTACTTTCTTCTCTCTCCACACACTCCTGAGAAGTCTGTATGTCCACTGCAGTCCCACTGGTCCTGCCGCCTTGATCATTTCTATTGCCACTTAGTCCATTCCCTAGGCTTTCCCCATCGTCATCTTCCTAACTGCCCATTCCACTTCTGCCATAGTAATGTCTGGTTCTTCTTCTATTTCTTCCTCCACCGTTTTGGCTGTTTGCGTAACTTCTCCGCATGCCTGGCGTCTGACCTTCAATAGCTCGCTGAAATATGTTTTCCATCTGTCCGTTATCTCTTCTGGTTTTGTCAATATTTCACTTTCTTTGTTTTTCACGAACCCAGTGTTCACCTTTTCATTCCTTCCGCTTTTACTAATTCCAAACAGCAATTTCTTTCTACAATGTAAATCCTCCCTTATTTCCTGAGTGAATTCTTCCCAGCTTTTCTTCTTTTCCTCGGCAATTACTTTCTTGCAATCTTTGTTTGCTTCTATATATTTTGCTCTACATTTTTCAGTCTTTTTTGTTTTCCATTCCTTACAAGCTTTCTTCTTCTCTCTTACCTTTTCTTTCACTCTATCATTCCACCATTTTGTCGCCTTTTCCCGTACCTTTCCTGATGTTCTACCACATGATTTCTCAGCACTGTTCACAAATGCACTCTTAAACTTTTCCCATTTTTGTTCCACATGGTTAATATCCGTCCTTGGTATCTGTTCTTGCAATTCTCTCTCAAACTCTTCTGCAACCTCCTTTCCCTTTAGTCTCCAGACCTTAATCTTTCCTTCCCTTTTTCTGATAATCTCGTGGCATTTCCTACTTTTAATTTCGCTATCACTGCTCTATGGTCTCCTCCAAAGGCTTCCTCTGGCATAGCTGTGACATCCATTAGCTCTTTCCGATGTCCTTTTTTGACTAATACATAGTCTATCAGAGTTTTCGTTCTTCTATCTCCCCATCCATACCTCGTTATCTTCTGACTATTTTTCTTTCTGAACCACGTATTCCCTATAATTAATTGGTTCCGCTGACAGAAGTCCATTAAGAAATCCCCTTCTGGATTTTTACTGCCATAACCATATGATCCCAAAATCTCCTCTCTTCCGTCTCTGTCTCTTCCCACGCGTGCATTCAAATCTCCCATTACTATTATTTACTTATCCTCTATATTTTTCCACATCTTCTAGGAATTCTTCTAAGTTCTCTTCTTTATTCCCCGTTTGTGGAGCATATACTTGAAACAGATATTTTGTCCCTGTCTGGAACTGTATCCTTCCTATGATTATCCTGTCACTTATCTTCTTCACCTCTTCCACATAGCCAACTCTAGGACATCCTTTCTTATAATCATTCGTACTCCATTTTTTGCCTCTTGTCCTCCACTGTAAAATAGCCTGTATCCTTCCTTTAGTTTTCTTTCCCCTTTTCCTTTCCATTTCGTTTCACTGAGACCGAGGATGGTTATATCCTTCTCCATCATATGCGTTAAAATGTTTTCTATTTCACTTATGCCAAATTCCAAAGGCATTTTTACTGCTAAATGAGATATATATATACACCGCGGACAGGCCAACAAGGACCACGCAAATATCACTTCTTTATAGGTCTAGTTTCCTTCTTTCTCTTCCAGAAGTCTTTCATCCTGGTCGATTGCGCAGCTCTTCTTTCAGCAGTGCATTCTCCTCTGTTGAGATTCTTCTTCTCCCCAACAAGAATTTTGAGACCAAAATTTTTCTTTCTGTACTCTATTCGATTTAGACAATCTTCTTCAGTAATTTTGAATTTTTGAAGTTCTTCTTTCATTTGTTTTACATAGCCTCCTTGCCCTTTATAGTGCCAGATTTTATCAAAAATTTATTTGTTCAACCTTGAGCAATCCATGCGGACCATATGTCCGTAGAACTGAAGTCACCGTTTTCTGATCATCACTTCAAGGTTGTCGATTTTACTATAAATTTCTGCATTGAATCTCAGTCTATAATCTTCCTGTGTTTTCCAAGGACCATAAATCCTTCTTAAAATTCTTCTTTCTATCTTGAGCAAATTCTCCATTCCGGTTATATTTGTAGTTTCCTTGCCGTACAAGATGACTGGTCTAACAACAGTATTAAAATGTCGTAATTTTGCATTGTAATCTTTCCGATTTCCCTGTTTTGTTCTCAATTCCCAATTTATCCGTTCCATTGCTACTAATTATTTCTCCAAGATATTTAAATCGATCAGTGACCCTGATGCTCCCATAATTTGTATTTTTAATTTTCTTAGTGTATTTCTGATCACTCTGTTTTTACCAACGAAATCTGTAAGCCCGCTTTTTCCGCCGTTTCTTTTAACTGATCAATTTGGTTAATAGTTTCTTGTTCTGATTCAGCAAACAACGCTACGTCGTCAGCAAATGGTAAACCTTTGACTTTGAGGTTGTGATTCTTTGTACCAATTTTAGCACTTGAATCGTTCTTCTCCCAAAACGGCCTCATGACTTTATCCAAGACCAAATTGAAAAGCAGTGGTGATAGACTGTCCCCTTGTCTTAGCCCAGTTTTTACCTCGAAGGGCTCGCTAACTTCATTTAAAAATTTGACTCTGGAAATCGTATTAGTTAATGTAAGTTTTATTAAATTTATGGTTTTTTGATCAATTTGGTGTTCCTTCAATGTGTCAAAAACAGTATCCCTATCCACTGAATCATACGCTTTCTGAAAATAAACGAATGAGATAAAGATATTCTTTGGCCTGATGTTGTAATATTTTAATATCAATTTTAAACTAAGAATTTGTTCTGCACACGATCTATTCTTTCTGAAACCACCTTGGAACTCGCCAATCTGTGGTTCGATCTGTGGTTCAAGTCTGTTTATAAGTAATTTGGCAAATATTTTATATGTGATAGACAACAATGAGATCCTCCTATAACTATTGAAATCAATTTTTGAGCCTTTTTTAATGTAGTGGATGAATTAAGGCGATTAACCAGTCTTCTGAAATTGCTTCCTCAGTCCAAATTTTCTGAAATAGATTTGTCGTCTCTATTAAAAAATTCATCATCTACAAGCTTCCACATTTCTGCAACTATCCCATCCTCACCTGAGGCTTTATTATTCTTAAGTGAGTTGATAATACCTTTAACTTCGTTTACATCTAGTGGCGTAAAGTCAGAATTTTTTTTTCATTCTTAAATGCTCTATAAAATAATTGTTTTATCATTTTTCTTAAAATTGTCGTCCATTTCCATTATTTGGTCCATTATATATTTTCTTCGAATCATCCTCAAAGTCTGGTGGGCCATTTTCCTTAATCTTTGTACTTCCTCTAAATTTTCTGGAGTCTTGTTCCCGTTCCACTTGTGCCAAGCACAATGTCTTTCTTCGATCACTCATTCACATTGTTCATTCCACCAAGCATGTTTCCTATAAAAGTTCAACGGTGCAATTTCCTGAATGAGATATTATTACACAGGAATGTTTCATTGCATTTGGTTCACTAGTTTCCCAGAAATGTGTACGCAAAGTCAAAAACAAATGCAGGTCCGGTACTGAGGAACATGGAGTTACATTTTTGACTGATTTGCCATATGCCTACCTCAGTGATAAATCTAGAACATTCCCGCTCCATAGTTGCGTTCTTGTGTATCCTCCTTGGGTTTCTTGAGGTTTCTGTTCCCTTTCCTAACTTTTCTAAACACCTCTCCCACCACTATACTTGAAGAAGACTCTTGTAAATACTTGGGCACCCATGTAAGGAATGGTATGAAATGGCGTTCCTGAATATGGAGTGTATCGTATCCAAACTTCATTTTGTAATGAGGGTATTAAATATCAGCAGTTTCACCACAAAATAATTAGGATATTTGATTCCGGCGAGACCAATATTGGAATAAAGCTCAACGGTTTACGACCCATATCAAGTACGGCTGATCAATGAGCTTGAGATGGTACAGTGGAAGGCTGCTAGGTTTGGGCTCAACAATTTTAATCCTAGTAGCAGCGTTACTCGAACGATAGAAAAACTTGGGTGGGAATCTCTGGAAGATAGAAGGACAAAATCCAAACTATACGCTATGTTTAAAAAGTACACTAATCGGCCAGTATGGGGTGAATGAAGCCCCCATCTAGCGGCTAGGATATGAACTGTGCCGGCAGCCGAAGCCTGACGCACTCCCCTGGGGGCAATGATTAATTGAATGACAGATGAAATGAAATGACAGTGGAGAGTGTTGCTGGAATGAAATTTGTGACAGGGAAAACCAGAGTACCCGGAGAAAAACCTGTCTGCCCCCGCTTTGTCAAGCACAAATTCCACATGGAGTGACTGGGATTTGAACCACGGACCCAGCGGTAAGAGGCCGGCGTGCTGCCACCTAAGCCACGGAGGCTTCTCATTGGAGTTTATCGGTCTAAATTTAACTGCAATTGAAACTATACTCAGTACAGCAGCTATTACTAAATGTTTTCAAGAAAGGATTCATTCAACTGTGTAGGTAACGATATTAATTCATTTACTTTCAAAGACTCCATTCTTGTTATTGGCTGGCTACGGAAATTTCTGAAGACCACTTTAATTTCTCTACTCTAATTGGACAAAAAATCAACCTGAACGAATGGGGACTGATATCTGTTATGAAACATAAATGAAAAGTTTGAGTGTTTTTCTTGTGCGCGGAACACAGCGGGAGTGAAGTTTCTGTAATTAATTAATGGATGTTGCAAGAGAGGTAAGGCCTACAATGACGCTTTGTCACTCACGGTACGCCTACCTTGCTTTAAACTTGCCACACCCTCCATGAAATTATTGAATGCACTTGGAGAACTCACATTAATTTCGCATTTATTACGGCCATTGCTTATTTACTGGTGGGCGTTACAATCCATAGGTCCTTGGCCTTATTTCCCTGGACTTTCCTCATCTTCTTATCGCAACAGACTTTCCTTTCAGGGGCTTTGCGGTATCGTGGACATGTTTCCCCGTGTACTGGGCTGTATTATTGCGGTTTTTGTAGTAGTGTGAATAGGCCTATTTATAATTTAAGCTGGAATAAGAAAGAAGGTGTCAGTGGCCTTATGCTAGAAACCATCCCGGGATTTATCAGCAGTATAAGTTGGGAACCATGTAAATCACTCCTTGGATGGCTGAGGTGAGAATCGATCCTACCTATTGTCAGTTCTGCCTCACGAGGTTGAGTGTATCCTGTTTGTAGAAGAATCACTCTAACGCGTCATTGATACCATTCGATCTCAGTGAATCTTTGTATCAATGATCTCTGCTTGTGAATGATGAACCGGCCCCTGGTGTTGGGGTAGCGCGCCTGCCTCTCCCCCGGAAGCCCCGGGTTCGATTCCCGGCTCCGTCAGGGATTTTAGAAACTGACGTGAGGGCTGGAACGGGCTGCACTCAGCCTCGTGTGGACAATTGAGTAGCTGTCTGCCAGTGAGGCAGCGCCCCGATCACGAAAACCAAGATTAATGGCCGAGACGACCCGATGCGCTGATCAAGCGTCACACCGATATCTGCAGACCAAATGGCTGAGCAGCGGTCGCTTGGTAGGCCTAGGCCCTTCACGGGCTGTAGTGCCAGGGTTTATTATTATTGTGAATGAAGAATTCAGGAATACAATTCCCCTTAAATGATCCTCTGAAGTAGGCTTTCTTCACCCTTTCATTTAAAGACCACCATAGTGTTCGCGAGCACTTATTGGCTCGTATGATGAGAACACCGAATTGCATTTAAAGAGCACCATGGTGCTCGCGAGCACTTATTGGCTCGTATGACGAGAGCACCAGATTTCATTTAAAGAGCACCATGGTGCTCACGAGCACTTATTGGCTCGTATGATGAGAACACCGAATTGCATTTAAAGAGCACCATGGTGCTCGCGAGCACTTATTGGCTCGTATGACGAGAGCACCAGATTTCATTTAAAGAGCGCAATGGTGCTCACGAGCACTTATTGGCTCGTATGATGAGAACACCGAATTCCATTTAAAGAGCACCATGGTGCTCGCGAGCACTTTTTGGCTCGTATGACAAGAGCACCATATTTCATTTAAAGAGCACCGTGATGCTCGTGAGCACTTTTTGGCTTGTTGGACGAGAGCACCAGATTTCATTTAAGGAGCACCACGGTGCTCGCGAGCACTTTTAGACTCGTATGATGAGAGCACCATATTTCATTTAAGGAGCACCGTGGTGCTCGCGAGCACTTTTGGCTCGTATAACGAGAGCACCAGACTCCATTTAAAGAGCACCCTGGTGCTCACGATCACTTTTTGGCCCGTTTGACGAGAGCACCAGATTCCATTTAAAGAGCACCGTGGTGCTCGCGAGCACTTTTTGGCTCGTATGACGAGAGAACCAGATTCCATTTAAAGAGCACCCTGGTGCTCATGATCACTTTTTGGCTCGTATGACGAGAGCACCAGATTCCATTTAAAGATCACCGTGGTGCTCACGAGCACTTTTTGGTTCGTATGACGATAGCATCAGAATCCATTTAAAGAGCACCCTGGTGCTCACGATCACTTTTTGACTCATGTGACGAGAGCACCAGATTCCATTTAAAGAGCACCGAGGTGCTCACGATTATTTTTTTTTTAGCGTATGGCTTTTAGTGCCGGGAGTGTCCGAGGACATGTTCGGCTCGCCAGTTTTGTAGCTGCTTCGAGACGGACACCCAATGGGTGAGCTACAAGTACCGTTGGGGAGGAATGTTGGATGGGAGGGTCAAGGAGTTGGAAGGTAGCGGCTGTGGCCTATAGTTAGGGACCAACCCCGGCATTTGCCTGGAAGGAAGATGGGAAACCACAGAAGACCATCTTCAAGGTTGCCGACGGGGGGATTCGAACCTCCTCGCCTCCCGGATGTGAGCGACTGCCAACAGTCATGCCGCAACGACCTCGGCTAACTCACCCGGTGGTGCTCACGATCACCTTTTGACTCATGTGACGGGAGCACCAGATTCCATTTAAAGAGCACCCTGGTGCTCACGAGCACTTTTTGGCTCGTATGACGAGATCTCCGGATTCCATTTAAAGAGCACCATGTTGCTCACGAGCACTTTTTGGCTCATATGAAAACACCGAATTTCATTTAAAGAGCTCCGTGGTGCTCGCGAGCACTTTATGGCTCGTATGACAAGAGCACCAGATTTCATTTAAAGACCACCGTAGTGTTCGCGAGCACTTATTGGCTCGTATGACGAGAGCACCAGATTTCATTTAAAGACCACCGTAGTGTTCGCAAGCACTTAGGCCTATTGGCTAGTATGACGAGAGCACCAGATTTCATTTAAAGAGCACCATGGTGCTCACGAGCACTTATTGGCTCGTATGATGAGAACACCGAATTCCATTTAAAGAGAACCATGGTGCTCGCGAGCACTTTTTGGCTCGTATGACGAGAGCACCAGATTCCATTTAAAGAGCACCGTGGTGCTCGCGAGCACTTTTTGGCTCGTATGACGAGAGCACCAGATTTCATTTAGAGAGCACCATGGTGCTCGCGAGCACTTTTTGGCTCGTATGTCGGGAGGACCAGATTCCATTTAAAGAGCACCGTGGTGCTCACGAGCACTTTTTTGTTCGTATGTCGAGAGCACCAGATTCCATTTAAAGAGCACCGTGGTGCTCACGAGCACTTTTTGGCTCGTATGACGAGAGCACCAGATTCCATGTAAAGAGCTCCGCGGTGCTCACGAGCACCTTTTGCCTCTTGTGACGAGAGCACCAGATTCCATTTAAAGAGCACCCTGGTTCTCACGATCACTTTTTGGCTCGTATGACGAGAGCACCAGATTCCATTTAAAGAGCACCTTGGTGCTCACGAGCACTTTTTGGCTAGTATGACGAGAGCACCAGATTCCATTTAAAGAGCTACATGGTGCTCACGAGCACTTTTGGCTCATATGATGAGAACACCGAATTTCATTTAAAGAGCACCGTGGTGCTCACGAACACTTTTTGGCTCGTATGATGAGAGTACCGAATTTCATTTAATGAGCACCGCGGTGCTCGCGAGCACTTTTTGACTCGTATGACGAGAGCACCGAATTTCATTTAAAGAGCACCGTGGTGCTCGCGAGCACTTTTTGGCTCGTATGATGAGAGCATCAGGTTTCATTTAAAGCGCACCGTGGTGCTCGTGAGCACTTTTTGGCTTGTAGGACGAGAGCACCAGATTTCATTTAGAGAGCACCATGGTGCTCGCGAGCACTTTTTGGCTCGTGTGAAGAGAGCACCGAATTTCATTTAAAGAGCACCATGGTGCTCACGAGCACTTTTTGGCTCGTGTGACGAGAGCACCGAATTTCATTTAAAGAGCACCATGGTGCTCGCGAGCACTTTTTGGCTCGTGTGACGAGAGCACCGAATTTCATTTAAAGAGCACCATGGTGCTCGCGAGCACTTTTTGGCTCGTGTGACGAGAGCACCGAATTTCATTTACAGAGCACCATGGTGCTCGCGAGCACTTTTTGGCTCGTGTGACGAGAGCACCGAATTTCATTTAAAGAGCATCGTGGTGTTCATGAGCACTTTTTGGCTCATAGTATGAGAGCACCGAATTCCATTTAAAGAGCACCGTGGTGTTCATGAGCACTTTTTGGCTCATATGATGAGAGAACCGAATTTCGTTTAAAGAGCACCGTGGTGTTCATGAGTACTTTTTGGCTCATATGATGAGAGCATCAGATTTCATTTAAAGAGCACCGTGGTGCTCACGAGCACTTTTTGGCTCGTGTGACGAGAGCACCGAATTTCATTTCAAGAGCACCATGGTGCTCGCGAGCACTTTTTGGCTCGTATGACAAGAGCACCGAATTTCATTTAAAGAGCACCGCGGTGCTCGCGAGCACGTTTTGGTCCGTATGACGAGAGCACCGAATTTCATTTAAAGAGCACCGTGGTGTTCATGAGCACTTTTTGTCTCATATGATGAGAGCACCGAATTTCATTTAAAGAGCACCGTGGTGTTCATGAGCACTTTTTGGCTCGTATGATGAGAGCACCAAATTTCATTTCAAGAGCACCATGGTGCTCGCGAGCACTTTTTGGCTCGTATGACAAGAGCACCGAATTTCATTTAAAGATCACCGTGGTGTTCATGAGCACTTTTTGGCTCGTATGATGAGAGCACCCGATTCCATATAAAGAGCACCATGGTGTTCATGAGGACTTTTTGGCTCTTATGACGAGAACACCAAATTTCATTTAAAGAGCACCGTGGTGTTTATGATGACTTTTTTTTGGCTCGTATGATGGGAGCACCGAATTTCATTTAAAGTGCACCATGGTGTTTATGAGCACTTTTTGGCTCGTATGATGAGAGCACCGAATTTCATTTAAAGAGCACCGTGGTGTTCATGAGCACTTTTTGGCTCGTATGACGAGAACACCGAATTTCATTTAAAGAGCACCGTGGTGTTTATGAGCACTTTTTGGCTCGTATGATGAGAGCACCGAATTTCATTTAAAGTACACCATGGTGTTCATGAGCACTTTTTGGCTCCTATGACGAGAGCACCGAATTTCATTTAAAGAGCACCTTGGTGTTTATGAGCACTTTTTGGCTCTTATGACGAGAGCACTGAATTTCATTTAAAGAGCACCGTGATTTTTATGAGCACTTTTTGGACTCGTATGACGAGAGCACCGAATTTCATTTAAAGAGCATCGTGGTGTTTATGAGCACTTTTTTTGGCTCGTATGATGAGAGCACCGAATTTCATTTAAAGTGCACCATGGTGTTCATGAGCACTTTTGGCTCGTATGACGAGAGCACCGAATTTCATTTAAAGAGCACCGGGGTATTTATGAGCACTTTTTTGGCTCGTATGATGAGAGCACCGAATTTCATTTAAAGTGCACCATGGTGCTCGCGAGCATCTTTTGGCTTAAAATCTTGGTACATAATTCCTTAGAGTTGTTTTCATGTGCATTGTAATGTGAATTTGGACACATATTTTCCAGTGCTGGACGAGTATTAGAGATAGCTGCGTAGTGCAATCGGTAGAGCATCTAACTGATAGGGGGTGACTTCGATTCCTCCCAGATGGTAGATCATATAAATGAAACTACCACTTTCACAAAAACAAATGACCGTGGGGTTCACTCAGACTACGCCAGAAATGAGTACGAGGGTAATTCCTGGGAGCAACGGCGGCTGGGTATAGAGCTGACAATTCCATTTAATCCAGTGCCGATGTCACGATAGGTGGAAGCCTCTACCTTCCACTGCCACATCGACCAATCTCCATACCCGCCACGAATAAGCTGAACAGCCCTCTTTAAGCGCAACTGGTTTATAGGGAACGTCTTGAATTGCCGTAATGTCGGCCTTGGTTTTATTGAAATGATACAAAGTACATCCTATTCCATTAATATGTTTCCTTATAGTTCTGAATGCCTTACTTTAAACAAACAAAAAAAAGGAAGAGAAACAGAGGAGTTTGAAAAGGAAGTAAGAATCCTTAGCAGAATATTGGGGCCAGTACAGAGAGCAGATGGCTTATGAAGGAGATGGAGTAATAGTGATTTGTACAACCAGGTGGAGAAACTTACGGACACGATGCGTAAAAGAAGGATTACAATATTTATGGCCACCTCACACGAATGAGCAACAATAGGTTAACCAAAAGGATATTCACCTAAATTAGAAATTTTAAGTCCACCACAAAATGGGTTGAGGAAACACGAACAGATCTCAAAGAGGTTGGCTTCACTCAAGAAGATATCCTCAAGATATCGTTATTTCGAAGGATGGTTGATAAATTTAAAGGGTTTCAGGAGAAACCTATCTCAAACAAAAACCAAGGTCATGGTCTGAAGAAAGAAGGAGACTCAACGAACACATGAAGAGACACTGGGAGGAGAAGAAGAGATTGGCAAATCGGCCGATTGTTTACCGTGGTCCACAGTAGGCCAAAATCCACGGAAGAAGAATATGTTTCCTTTAATGTTGTCCCCCTTACCTAGCCTGGCTAAACCATTTTGCAGTTTCCCGCTTCCTACGGGGGATATTTTCTAGAAGAGTAAAAAGAGTAAAAACACTGAAAAATGGCTTTCAACACGATAATTGAAAGTCTTCCTAAGTAGAACAATGTTACTATCCCCACTACCTTTCGTAAACTCTCAACCGGGTTTCATTGCCGAAGAGGGTCAATGAGCAGTTCGTATTTTAATTATTACAAACATCTTGATGGTCTTCATTATGGCATTAAGTACACTAGGAGCTTGCAACCTGAAAATTGATTGCTTAGTCGTAAATCATTCATGCTCCAAAGCATAGGGTGATCAGAGATCATTCCAATTGATTCTGTAACACCATTAAACCAGACTGATTGCTATACATTCCAAGCATTTCGAAATCGAGTTCTGATATAGCAGAACATTTTCTCTGGAATGTAATGCGTGGAATGCCTCTAACCAATGAGATGCCATAAATCAGAACCTGCTAATAGATGAAACAGGACTAAATAGAACAAGGTTGTAGCACAGTGGCGATTCCAAGCCGTTGTTCTTTCACCCCACCCTACTTTTTATCCATTTTGACTGCTGATAGACATAAAAGATTCACATAGCATTCCAAAATTCGTAGACAAATGTAGAATACAGTCAGGAAACGAAAGCAAGGGTATAATTCCATTGAGTTTCCTCTGTTGAATTTATGAATGATAACATATTTCGCAGCAAATTAACTGTTTTACACATACACTGGAATAATTATTTATCACAATCCTTTAAATTCTTATGGGTGAGATATATTTCAAATATTCCCGGCATTACCGTGTCTTTATTGCATTCAGAAACGTAATGTTGCTGTCCATTGTCAACAACAGAACGGTGGAATGTTTTCCAACGTAATATTATAAAGATATCAAAAAAATTAGTATATTCTTCTTCTACTTCCTACCAAGTGTTAGGCCAGGTGGCCTGTTATGGTCTCGTTCCATCTCTTCGTAGGTCGACCTACGTCTCTTCTGCCTCTAGGTTGGTATTTGAGGAGTCGTCTGGTTATCCGGCTGGTCTTCATACGTAGTACATGGTCCTTCCAAGCTGATCTGTATTTCTGCACTGTGTTGATAATTGGTTTTACTTTTAGTTCTTCAAGGATATCCTCAGATCTTTTCCTATCCCATAGTGTGTATCCAGCTGTTCTCCGCACGAACCGCATCTCGGCACTCGTTAGTCTTCATTCATCCCTTTTGCGAAGGGTCCAAGCTTCGCTGCCATATAGAAGGGTAGGTTTGGCTGGGATGTTGTATAGTTTGAGTCTTGTGTACCTCTGGACTAAAGATGGCCTGAAGATGTTATTTATTAGCCCTGTGACCTTAGTGAAGTTGATGATTTTGTGCTGCATGTAACTGAGGTTATAGCCGAGATATTTGAATGTTGACACCTGCTCAAGGGTTGTATTTTCTATTGCAATTTTTGTTCTCTCGTGGTTTTTTCCCGATGTAGGCCATAACTTTAGTTTTGGTAAGGGAAATCTCCATGTTGTAAATTCCTGTTGTTGGGTGAAGATTATATACTGATCTCTGTAAATCATCTTCAGATTCTGAAAAAAAAAAGTACCAAGTCATCTGCAAACAGTAGAGAGTCTATATCAGGTTGTATATCTATCTTAATATGGCCATGTTCTCTTTTCTCCTTTCACTGATGATTTTATGTATGAATAACTTGAACAGAAGTGGTGAGAGACAACAGCCTTGTCTAACTCCCTGATCAATGGGTTTCCATTCCACCTGCTCTTGTCCAATTCTGACAGCAAACACATTTTACTGTAGATATTTTGAATTGCTTTTATTATATGTGATGTGGTATTACTTTCTGCTAAAATGTTCCAAATTTTCCTTCTGTCTAATTTATCGAAAGCCTTCACAAAATCAATAAAGTCTAAATGTGTTTCCCGATTAAATTCTTTCCTTTTCTAATTGAGTATATTCAGTGTGAAATATCCATCGGCACATGATCTGCCTTTCCGGAATCAATTCTGTTTTTCGCCCAGGAGTGGTTCATAGAAGGTTTGTAGTCTGATTAGTCTTATAATGCTGGAATAGATTTTATAAACAGTGTTGAGTAAACTGATTCCTCTGTAATTATTGCAGTCTTTGACATCGCCTTTTTTATGGATGGGTATGGCAATTGCTATCTACGATCTATGGGATGGAGTGTCTCCCTTCCAAATTCTGTTTAAAAAGTATATAGACGTCGTTCCTTGAATTTTTTGTCACTGAATTTGAACAGTTCCATATTAATGTCGTCGTAT
Organism: Meconema thalassinum; assembly: GCA_946902985.2. Lineage (NCBI taxonomy): Eukaryota > Metazoa > Arthropoda > Insecta > Orthoptera > Tettigoniidae > Meconema > Meconema thalassinum. The sequence goes on from OX336388.2 coordinate 1,509,724,288, forward strand.
CCAGGTGATCTGTTACTTTTACTGGTCTTCAAACTGATTCTAACTCACTAAATCGGATGTCATCTGGTATGTTAGTGTATATGAGGTATATCTCATGTGATGAATGGTCATTTGTTTCTGGGTCCACAGCTTTTGAAAATAAGTTAGCCAAGTTTCCTTGTTTACCACTGGAGTATCCCAGTCACATCGTACTTCTCTGTATAATTCCTTAATAATTTTCAATGTGGAGTGTTTTGGTCTTGTTACATATCTTTCTAGGTTGTGTATGAATCTGTCCCATTGTTCTCTGTGTTTTTTCCTAGATTTTGTTCTTGTTATTGCTCTTTTCCTTTTGTATTCAGTGAAGTCTTCTGCTTTCGTTATTGTTAAATATCGCTTATAAGCATTTCTCTTGTCTTCAACAACCTTCTTGATATCTTCATTCCAGGCACTCAATCTTTGTTTCCTATTCCAACGTTTTTCCGTTCCTATGCTTTCATTTGCTGCTTCTTTCAAAATAGTGTAAAACCACTAAATTACCCACCACATCAAAAAGTGCTCTCTGTTGTGGTATACAGTATAAATGAAAGACAAATGAATTCCAGATCAAGTAGTACCATGAAGAACTATATAGCCTATTTTCATATATCCTACTTATGTTAATTGCCTCTATCAATGCACAAAATGTCAGTTTGATTGCTGTAATCGATTCGTAGATATTGAGAACCATCTAAATATTTTCGGATGGTCGTCATGTTGGATTTTTATATATAGGCCTTAGAGTAATGTACTATTACATGAAGATTATTGTGTAGGTGTTCCATTCAAACTTCAATTGTATGATTAGGACGAAAGTAATAAGAAAAATATTTTATAACATCACTCAGCTGCCATCTTGTGATTATAAAAATAATTTAAATGAATTAGATGCCAGAGGATTAAAATGTATACAAACATATACCGTACCAAGTTTCACTGCGCTTGGATGGATCGCGAGAAACGCCCATTTGAATATTTAAATTTCGCGTTGCCGCCATATTGGATTTGTGCTCACCAGCTTATTGAACGTCCCATAGGTGAACTTATGATTATAGCTTCTATACACATACAAAATTTCAGTTAATTGCTATCATAGATTTATAGATATTGAGAACCGTCTAAATATTTCGGATGGTCGCCATGCTGGATTTTAGTATATGTAGGCCATAGAGATATGTACTATTAGATGAGGATTATTTTGTAAGTTCATTATTTAAACGTTGATTTCGTTCGCATGATTAGAACACAAATATTAAAGACTTAATTTTTAAATTTCGCGGAGCCGCCATGATGAGGTTATGTGAACAATTGAACAGAATTAAATGTCCATGCATTGCAATTTGTATAGTCATTTGCTGCACCAAGTTTCACTGCGTTCGGATGGCTAAATCGCGAGAAAAGTCTATTTTAATGTTTCAACTTCACTTGGTTGCCATGTTCGTTTTGTAGTTAACATGTTTTTGGAAGTCACATACTGTAGGTGAACGTCTAATAAAGCTCTTTAATATCGTACAACATTTCAGGGTGATATCAGTACCGGTAATAGTTTCGGAGATGTAGAATGCCGGTGAAATATTTCATACAGCCGCCATGTTAGATTGGTGAGACGTAATACAATTTGAAGAGCACGGTCTGAGTCGGCCGGAATAGTACTATGATCTTACCAAATTTTATTGAAATCTCTCCAGCCTTTTAGAAGTTATTAGGGGCAGACACACACACACACACACACACACATACACATCACGCAGACGCGGACAAAAGGTGATCTCATTAGCCCTTTTTTTTCTTCATAAATAACAATAGGCTAAAAATGATTATTACCAAATAATTTCACATTACCTTTACTGTTCATTGCATATCACACATCGTACAATTTGTAATGTATCGCATGGTTGGCATCACTGCTCAGCAGCCAGGAGCTCTGCACAATCCTGGCGGCTATAGACCAAGATTGAGAACTTTTCAGACTCCCTGTATAACTCAGGCGATCATGGAAGTTAGATGTTATTCATGCTGTGTACACTTCGTCAACTTCTTCTACTCGCGCGGTGTTAATATCCTGTCAGATAAACTGAGATACCTTAATCGAGGGTCACATTAGCATGGGAGTGTTTGGCCTCCTGCTACTCACTGACAGCAATCCCATGTTGTTCGTGACGCTGTGATATAAAGACTCTGAGCAAGTGTGGCCAAAGTCCGTATTTTCGAGTTTTGGGAATAATACATCGAAGCTTCAAAATAATAAGATAACTTAACAGGAGCTCTCATGGAGAAACGTGTTAGGATACACATTTCTCAGCCACTGATACGCATTACTATTCAATAGAGTCAACATTCTTGTCCGAGCAATTGTTCTAATTGTACACGTAGGCTTCCAGCCTCTGAAACCACACGGAAGAAGCAACTGAGTGATAAGTGTGTCACAGTTAACTGGCACTAATCACTGTCACTCCCCAGATGAGGAAATAGGTCTTAAGTATGTCCTTGCGGTCCTAAACGACCATCGTCATAACTTTCTTCGTGAATGGAGCTGTTTGGACTTTTTCTTTGGTGGGCACGAAGAATGCTTCCATGACATGGATGCTTGTTTCGTCCCCGGTGTCACAGGATGCACTTACGTTACATCTGCTATTGCGATATCGCACGTTAAATCTGGATCACACTTCTCACTTTGCGTTTGAACAAGTTTCCATGTTCACAGCCGTATTTCAACTTATATTGTATGTGTTTGACACAACATGTACAACAACAAACGGCTGAATGATAAAGCTATGTCTCCTGCATAGGTCTTGAATGTCTAATTGAACGCGAGGGGGAATTATGTCACCCATAAAAGCTCTTGTTAGCTTACTGTGGAAACGTCTATTTTCACATTACAATTATTAGCTCTCGAATACTATGAAGTGATTGACGTGATATTAATGGAATTTGCAATTGGTTAGAATTTCCCCACATAAGAGTTTAATTTAAACTTGGGTTCGAGCTTCTGAGCGAGGATATGAACGTTAATTTTACTCTTCATATTAACAACACAAACTAGAATGTCTACCTTTGTATACATAACTGTCTGTTAGGTAGTCAGCCCGAAGTCTGGTTGGATCCTCAAAAAGCACCGCCGTTAGATTATGTGGGTGGATGCCCACAAGAACCCAAGGCAGCGCTATATTGAGGCGTACTAGGCAAGAAGAGGAGTGAGGTAGTTTGCCATGGCTTTCCTCACGTATACATAAAATAGACGTCAAATTTTATGTATAGGGTTTAAATATCAACAAAAATGGTCTCCCACTCCAAATCCCCTATATTCTTTCTTCAGTACTATCCAGAATTATATTTAATACCCAGGTCATTTAAATGTGTAAGTACAGATGTGCATATCAATGATTATCTTTCAAGCTCATGAAGCAATTGCACCTTTCTAGACATTCAAAAATAACATAAGGTTGGATAACTATTGCAATCAACGATCATTGATATTGAATACTTTGCTGTACAAGTAACGTATTGCATTCTCGCTTGTCTGTGTTACGACTAATCTTGTTTTTTTTTTTTTTTTTTTTTTTATGTGTAACATCTTTCCACTCGGTTGCTGGATAGTTTTGTGAGAGTGATTTTGAAAATTGGGGACGGAAGTAGATCGGAACGATCGAGCTGGCAGTGGCGGATCAAACGGAAGTATGCACTGCCTGCTCGATCGATCAAACGGAAGTGTACTAGCTGGCAGTGGTGGACAACGGATGTATGCACTGCCCGCTCGATCGATCAAACGGAATTGTACTAGCATGTAGTGGTGGACAACGGAAGTATGCACTGCCCGCTCGATCGATCGAATGGAAGTGTGCCCTAGCTGGCAGTGGTGGATCGAACGGAAGTATAAGACGCACTGCCAACTCGATCGATCGATCCAGCTGGCACTGGTAAGAGAAACAATCAGCGCGCGGTGTCGAAAATTGATACCATGACGCACTCTCGGCCATGTGGAATGTATATGACATACTGAACGGAAAACGCTCATGCGAACTCTGGTATCAAGTGATTTAAACAAATGACATGGTACTTGTTCGAAGTCTTCGTATCAGTATTTTTAAATTGTAAAATGCCTTAATATCAAACATTGTAAGTAGTCAGCATTGCATTGGCATAAGGCATTTTAAACTCAATGTCACTCAGGAACATTATCGAAACAAGCAAAATAAAAATGAAACTTAATTCCGTATTGCAGTATTATTGGAACGTGGAAATAAGTCACCATCTTGTGCACAATATTTGCGTAGTCGAAATAGCCGTGGGGTAATTGCGTATGACTGTGAATCTAGAGATCTTAGGTTCGAATCCTGGGCGGGGTAGATATTTTTGCTACCAGATTATAATTTTAATTGATATTTATCAAATCAATATGACTCATTTTAACAGAATCCATATGAAATTACGTGTTGGTCTGTGATTGAAGAGGACCTGTTTATAAGGAATTTAAGGTTATGAGCGGTGTCGCGTCTATTAATCTAGTTCATCCATATCGTATCCTGTATTTAGGCTAGTGCTGGTGGAAGCTACAAATCATCTAATAAAATGAGTTCCGTTTTGTCTGTCTGTCTGTTAGGTAGTCTGCCCAAAGGCTGGTTGGATCCTCGAAAAGCACTGCCGTTAGGTTATGTGGGTGGATACCAACAAAAACCCAAGGCAGCGCTATATTGAGGCGTACTATAAACTACAATATTATAAACTACAATATCTGTAAAACACTCCCTTTTACAATAGATTAATATTTGTGCCAATAATACTATAAAATACCGGTGTATCAACAATTTCACGTGAGGTTTCTTCTATGTCAGATGTTACACATCATATGCGACAACTGTAAGGCTCGTAGTTTTTTTTTTTTTTTACTATATATTATTTCATCTGTCCAGACTCGTGGCTAAGTGGATTTGGTCGGTAGGGTTCTGGGTCATGGGAATTTAACTCTGTATTCGTATTAAGTCCCCTGGCTCGGGGGCTAGATGTTTGTGGCATCAACATTCATCCCCCTTCATCACGCCACGCAGGTGGCCCACTGGTGTCAACTCGAAAGACCTCCACCAGGCCTCTCCAGAGGCGACACGCCATTAATATTACAAACTACAATGTATTTGTATACATAAAATATAAGATGTGGAATATTATGTACAATATTAGTTAATATTCACATAAGCCTCCGTGGCTTCGGCGGCAGCACGCCGGCCTCTCACCGCTGGGTCCGTGGTTCAAATCCCGGTCACTCCATGTGAGATCTGTGCTGGACAAAACGGTGGCAGACAGGTTTTACTCCGGGTACTCCGGTTTTCCCTGTCAAAAATTTCATTCCAGCAACACTCTCCACTATCATTTCATTTCATCTGTCATTCATTTAATCATTGCCCCAGAGGAGTGCGTCCGGCCTCGGCAGCCGGCACAGTTCATATCCTCGCCGCTAGTTGGGGGCTTCATTCATTCCATTCCTGACCCGGTCGGAGACTGGAAGCAGGCTGTGGATTTTCATTTCATTAGTTAATATTCACAATTAAATTGGGCAATTGTGAATATTAACTAATACAGTACATGTATTTTTTTCCAGGAGTGTATTTATATATTTATGTTCGACGATGTCGAAATGTAAATATTATATGTCAGAAAACTGTATCATAATGAGGGTCATTATAACCCTATTTTTCATTATGAAACAGTTTCTACAACCAATCAGAGCTCAAGAAACAGTTGTGTGACCAATTAGGTAAGGATAGCATCGCACCTGCGCTGACGACCACCGCCTTCTATTTTAAATTTCACTGCGTGGCTTCTAGTGTCATAGTGGGGTATTCCAGGAGGCCATGCGCTCTGTTCAGTACATAAAACAGGTGAAATCTCGACAGATATTTATGAATATTTATGTTCGAACATAAAATAGTTATAATTATCGTCGATCATAAACAGTCGTATGCAACTCGCCTATGATGGTAATTAAGACACTCGTATGGAAATTATAAAACTTGTTTCGCTCATTCTATAAACATACTCGTGTCTTAATTATTGCCATTAGCCTATAGGCTCGTTGCATAATGTACTATTATGCTTGACGATGTCGAAATGTAAATATTATATGTCAGAAAACAGTATCATAATGAGGGCCATTAAAGTACTAATTTTCATTATGAAACAGTTTCTCCAACCAATCAGAGCTCATTCATTGACCAATTAGTTAACGATAGCTTCGCACATGTGCTCAAAATCCAACATGTCGGACATGTATTACATAATTTGAAACTTGACTATGTATATTGGATCAACCATTGTAGTTACAATCCCAAACACAAAGACAATATTAGCACGAACCTTTACGGTAACAAGAAAATACTATGAAATATACAAGACATTTATGAATCTACGTCGAGAAGATTGCAACACAGCATCCTTTTATATAAATTACCGACATGGAAAGTGCACCGTCCCATATGTTCGCGTAAATAAACTGGTGAATTTGAGAAAAGAAATAGCACTGTACCTTAATATCGCCAACCCCAATTTCTACACAGGGCATTGCTTTCGTAAGACTTTGGTGACAGTTTGAGTGAATACTGGTGCAGATCGCCAGGCTGTAAACATATGACATTGCAATGCAGACACAGCACATGCGTGGGTTAGAGAACTTGTAAGGCACAGATAGCAAACCCAGCGTTTGCACTCCGATCACTATATTCAAGTGATTGAATCTCGAAAGATATTTATGAATATTTATGTTAGAACATATATCATAATGTTATAATTATCGTCGAACATAAACAGTCGTATGCAACTCTCCTATATTGGTAATTAAGACACTCGTATGGAAAATATAAAACTTGCTTCGGTCGTTTTATAAACATACTCGTGTCTTAATTATTGTCCTTAATGACTCGTTGCATAATGTACTATTACAAACCACCCATTCATTGGACACAATCGTGTTGACCGACTGAAAAGCTACAAAAAATCAATTTGTATAGGCAACACTGAAAAAAAGAATGGCTTCAAATCGCTCCGAAAATTGTAAACCACGCGATCAACGGAGGATTACATTTTGAGATGGCATTACCGCTCGCCTTCTCCTATTATTATTATTATTATTATTATTATTATTATTATTATTATTATTATTATTATTTAAATCGTTTCGGTCGTCTATGGACCACGTTATTTCTACTGCCTTTTTCCTCGTTCTTTCACATTGGCCCAGTATTCGCGCATTCTTCTTCGGTGAGCTTCCCTTCGTTCTTCGGTCCACTTCTTGCCGGTTTTCAATATAGGTTTTGGCTGAAAACTCTGTATCTCCCCAAGTTTCTTCTTCAAAGAGTCACGTTCCAAGATGTCCTCATGTGATATCCCCAGTTCTTGTAGGTCTTTTTCCACCTCTGTAAACCAGATCCCTTTGGTTTTCTTTCCCACAAGGTAGGCACAGATTCGATTGGACAATCATAATGTTATAATAATAATAATAATAATAATAATAATAATAATAACTATTATTATTATTATTATTATTATTATTATTATTATTATTATTATTAACACACACTTAGCATAGACACAGGTTATTGGTGACCCCAGCTGAACTACAGTAAGCTACGGGATCATGCAATGAGCACCTCTGCTGACAAATCGAATGGCCATGGGATTTTGTGTTACTAATTATACACATGATGTCTAACGGAATTGTGGATGCGATATGTGATAAGGTAGATTTACAGAAGTAGTTGTCCGGGAAGAGCTCTGTTGGGATCTCTCACACATTATACAGTAGCACATGTACCTTTTACCGATGAGTCATGTTCTCATTAGATAAAATTCGCGAGGGGAGTAATGTACTCGTAATTGCCCTTCGACAGACTTGCTTGTTCTCGTATGCTATAATGCAGGCTGTTCCAAATCTACGAGTTTGAGTATGAGTACACTCGAGTACTCAGCAGTAATGCTCGGAGCACGGTTGGAGAGGGACTGGGGGTGAGAGCCAATACGTCACTGGACGAAGGTCATATAGTCCATCTACTGTAAGTTTGCACTTTTTTGACAGTTCTCGCGGGAACAATACTCCAACAGAATATATCAATCCGCCTCTACCTCGTGCATTCCAGCCAATGGGCTATCACCCACATGGCAGCCAGCAATGGCCGCTTTATTCAGTTAAGGTATCAACAGCTGTTATGAGTTGCCTAAACGTACATTTATCTCGCAATATCACTTCATTGCCCTTTTTAAAGGGAAACTTATATCTCTTTGTGACATTTATCAAATAATAATCGATCTAACAGCACACCTAATATGTTCTGTTACATCATTGGACGCGCTATGAGCAAGACCTTGGCTATGACAAAGCAGCTCATAACTTAAATGTGAGAGTGGAATTATTTTTGGCCCATCATTTCACAGCTCGAGGAAAATGCTTACTAAGGTATGGTGTAAGATGTCCTTAAGACGATACGATCATTACTTGACCTGTTAGATTGATATTAAAATAAAACGTACGAAACATTTTGCCATGTAGGCCTAGGCTAAGTTAACTTTTAGGCCTAAGCCTACACAACTCATACACTGAATGATTATCAGAGCAGACGATATGCAAACTTTCTAAAACTAAATGAAAACAGATATTTAACTTCATTACATAATTTTCTATTCCGTTTGGAAAAGCCTACACAACTCATATTTTAGGCCTATTTATTTGCACAAATCATGCCATATGAAAATTATTCACCAGGCCAATGTCCTTGGGGAAATCAATAGTTCTGATGCCTTTTCTTTTACCTTCAAAAAGAGATGAATAAGATAAATATCTTGAACAAGAAATTCCGTACCTGCTTCCTACTGGATATTCAAAACAAAGATGTCCGACCTGGAGACATCTTAGGCTACATATTTACTCAACATTTAAGATAACCACTATATATATATCTGAAAAGTGAACACGCGTTCAAATGGAAATAATACTTTCAGACGACTTTGCGCAATATTATCAATTATAATAATTATTATTATTTAATACAGTATAATTAACACGTTATTTTCTTAGGCGGATGAACACAGTAAAGCGTCCATTACCAACCGCACGCCCATCCCACGAGCACGTGGTAGTTCAGTTTGATAATGCAACTTTTCAGTCTGGCCGACAGAATATGTTGCCAATTTATTCACAATTAATGGGACAAGCGAAAAAATGACCCGAAAAAGTTACATGTGATTAAAACGTGTATATATTTGTTATGGACTACAGGTTGTAAATTGAGTCTTTCCTTATGAAGGTTGGCAACCCTAGCTGTCAAAAAGATGCCAACTTACAGTAGATGAACTATAGTACAAGTCCATGCACTTCCAGCCTGTCTTGATGAATCCACTGCGAAGTGACGGCAGCCCCCCAGAGCAGAGCTGTATTGCATGTTGCAGGTTTACTCACGTAAGGCGGCGAATACTCCGCTGCTCACGAGCGAGTTGCTCGGCTGGAACAGCCTGCTATAATACTGTAGATTAACTTATATGACAGAGACCTTGACTCTCCTGATCTACATCCTTAGTATCAGTCGCTAGCACAAGAGCAACTGGGCATGCAAGCATACCGAACGCAAGTGGACGTAAACTTCCGTATTTGTGTTTCCATTGTACTGAAGTTACCAGTAGAAGGAGGACTACACCAAATGTTTGTAGGTGATGCATATGCGGTAGTAGCTCTTTACACCTATACTTAGCCATTCTAATGAAACAGTCAAAAGTATTTTCTTCTATCAATAAAAAAAAGGTACTTCCACGATATATTTAAAACTTAAATCCCACCGATTTTGCCTTTCGTCAACCTAATGGGAAATGAGTAACTGATATAACAAATTAAATTTAAATGCTTTTCAGTTGGTAACAGGATTGTAACTAAATTGTAATTAGTGCTATTCCCAAGACCTGAAAATAATTACTGTATATCGAATTAAGTAATACACTTCGATGACTAGTTTCGATCGTCAAGCGATCATCATTGGATCCTTCCGCTTGTCATCCAAGTGAATTCATTAATCTGTTGTAATATTTTTCAGGTGTAGTGAATACCACCCATTACAATTCGGGGACAATCGTGTTCACCGTGTGAAAAGCATTTATATTTAATATTCTAAGGCAACACTAAAATATTAATTCCAAAACCATTATTATACCTATAAGAAAGCTACAAGGATACATTCAACAGTACGGCCTCACAGGTCTCAGAGGAGAGGGAGGAGAACTGTGCATGTTTGATTATATATTCTTAAATATAAAGTGGGAAAGCAAACTGCATTTATTTGTTTATAATACTACAGTTCATCCAAATACCTTCAGTCATTGCTATTAAGAGTATGTGCTTTTGTTTTTACTTTTCCAGGAAATTGCCACCTTATTCCATTAAGTTCTTACGGTTGTCATATTTGGTGCTCGTGCTCGAGAATCATTTTTCTTCTGCACACGTTTGCCGTGACAGCGAGTAAGTGTGAAGCTTGGCCACAAAATTAATTGAGTTCCTTCTATTTCTTACAAAACAAATAAAGTGTTTTATTAGCAACCAGTGTCGAGGGGTCGAGGTTCTTTAAGTTTAGTCTTGTTTGTAGCAATACGAATGGGTAGGGACATTCAGTGCATTTAGTTTTCTGGTAATTATTTAGAATGATTATGGTGTTTGATGTGATATTCAGTGTTGACTTAATAAACGAAGTAAAATTCAATTGTATTAATTTTATTTCTCTCATGTATATATATGTATTCAGATGTTAGTTGCAGAGACGAGCTGGGGAAGAGACACGGCCCAAGGATAGAGCATCCAGACTGAATGATTATCAGAGCAGACGATATGCAAACTTTCTAAAACTAAATGAAAACAGATATTTAACTTCATTACATAATTTTCTATTCCGTTTGGAAAACATTTGAGTTTATGTTTAATGTTTTTCAGTCGGTCAATACGATTGTACCCAATTGAGATTGTTTATTCCCTAATCCTGAAAAAAAAACTATGTTTGGTGAGAGATGTTGTGGTGGTTGATGTTGTTGTTGCCCTTGTTTTAAAGAGCGGAACATTGTGGTCATCTGCCCCTTGCCTTGAGAGAGAGGAAAAATTATGGGTTATCGTATTTATTTGCATCGGGTTGTCTAATGTTCATTAGCTGGTTGAATATATTTGTGAATCATTTCCCTTGAATTTATAGCCTTTCTCGTATGTTATGGTTATTCGTTATTGCTGTTAATGAGGTATATATGTTAGGCTATTGTAATTGTTCTTGTCAGGTAGTGTTGTGTATGGTCCACTGCCTAGTGTGGTTTTGTGCGCTAACAGCAACTGGTCCCGGTAGAGCTTTAAGTCTTTGTTATCCAATACTCTCTGTGAAATGTGATTGCAACAAGGCTTCCTGTTGTGAACAAGAGATGGCAATTAATTCCTGAATAACTTGGACAACATCACTGTGCCTCTGGATGTTGGTGATCGACTGACTTCTGGTGCTATGATGAATGGCTTAAGGACAGCGATCTAGTCTCTCCTATAGTTCTTGTTGTTCCGCGGCGTAGCCGTGCCCGTGCACGTGGGCAGCTGCATTAAGTCCAGAGATCGTAGGTTCGAATTCCAGAGCTGACAACTGCTATTCTGAGTGTGATTTTCCCCGGATTTTTCTACACTCCCTCCAGGTAAATCCCGGAATAGTATATTGGTGCACCTGCCCCATCCCTGTCCCGAATACTGCTACACTCACTACTACAGTCATCACATAAATACAGGCTATCATTAATATTAAACACACACCCAACTACACGAGGCTGATCACCCAGATGCCCCAATCTCCTAAAATGAATTAATAACAATTGTTCTTGTTGTGATAACTTTAATAAATCCCTCAGTCTATGGAAACAGCTCTCACCTTGACAGTTATATTTCTCAATGTTTGTGTCCACTTAGGTTTTAGTGTCACCTACGAAATTCCTTACCAGCCCATATCACTGTCTCTCCCCTGTGGTATACATTACATTGTAATGACATTAAAAAGGAGAGGAAGCTTGTAGTTCAACGTGACCATTAATCATGCGATCATAAGCCACGGACCTCCTTTCTACGTGGAATCAGAACCACGGGACATGGCATTTCACGTCGAAAATCTCACATGCATTGATCGGGAATCAAATCCAGTCCACCATGGTGAGAGGCAAACAGCTTGGCCTCTGCGCCACCATGCCCCAATGTAATGACATTCCTGTAAAACTCAGCAATTCTTCTAGGTTTGTGCCGTTTCTGGTGTGGGCTTTCGCCCAGGATAACAATCTGGCTCATCAGCGGGCTCTTGATATCCCCGTCCGGACCCCCACAGTAGTAGCGAACTGCGCGCTACCTCCCTTTTTATGAAGAGCACCTGCGCCCCTTTACTGCGAGAACTAAAAGCTCAAGCAGCCATAACCTCCCTATGAAGGCCTCCAAAAAGATGGTTTATTGTCTTTAAAGGCCAGTGAATTCAAACTCAGCAATTTTTCTAGATTTGTGCCATGTCTTGTGTGGGGTTTCACCTAAGATACCAAGCTGGCTCATTAGCAGGCTCTTGGTGTCCCCGCCCGGACATTCATGTAGATTTAAAGATGGATGTATTGGCTCGTACACCTGTTCCTAGTAGAAATTTCTTACCTTATCTACCTATAGAATGAGAGTTCTATAAAAATTATGCGATGTTGATACACTGCCATAATTTATCATCCCATCTCAGGTGTAACATGTCTTGCCCTGAGGGGACTCTTTCATTTTCACGAAGAAATCATATGTATACGGGCTCATATCAGATGAATACGATCGATTTTCCAGAAGCCCCATCACTCTTTATGATGTTGGCTCCATGGGAGAGCGGTATTGTTCTTGCCTGATGTGTCCTAGGTTCCAAGGTCAATTACCAGCGCATTCAGTTGGTATTTAAAGGCGCTTATATGCGGTAGATCCGTATCCATTTTTCTTCAGAAAAGCAATACGGTACACCCAGTGTCTTTAGGGTCTTAGTATTTCTTAAAACCCTTAACATTATTATTGGGTGACGCGTGGCCAGCACGTCGGGTTCTGTCGGTCACCAATCTTGTTCTCCGTATCCAGGGCGCAACCTCACTGTCAACAGCTACTCAATTGTCCTAACGAGGCAGAGTGCACCATTTCTAGCCCTCACGTCAGTTTATAAAATCCCTGATGGAAGCGGGAAACGATCCCGGGATCTCCGGGTGCGAGGCAGGCACGCTGCCCCAACACAACTTGTTTACGCAGCTAATGTAATTGGGCACAATTTGTGTTGACCGACTGAAAAGCTTCCTATGCTAGAACAGGGCAGCACTGAATAATGGCATTTAATACTTCAATAGGTATATGACCTAGACGTTATTCTCATATACTGCCTTCGCTTACTCCATGAGCCCGTCAATGACGTGCGTTCAATACAAGTGTTGAAATACATCTTCAGTGTATTAATTGCAATTCACTGAGCTAATCGAATATTTTCTTTTCTGAATGCCTGGCAATTATCTCACATGGAGCGATGTTCAGAATATGGGTGTGATTTGGGAGAGTGGGTAGTCAATTTTAATGTAACGTATTAAGCATCAGGTGTGTGAGAGATCAAATAATATTTATTAGTTGAAGTGTGGTTTGAAAGCAGGTGTTGGAATTGCACCGTGGGGTAATATTACGGCTGATGGAGCACGAAGCGAAAGCATTGTTTGTCACATAGTATAGAAGTGTAATAACAACGATGGTTGAAATTATCGAGTAATATCACATAGCTGCTGGTATTTTAAAGTAATATATTCATGGAAGTACTAGAAAGTTTAGGGTAATGTTTATCGTGATTTCAACTGCAACGAAAGTGAATGATGATTAAGAGACCGCAAAAATACTAAATTATGGCGTCATAATTTAACGGATAGTGCCATTAGTTCATTTTTTGGTGGATCTGTGATAGAGTATCCGAATTAAACCTTCAAGATAGTGGGTTCGATTCTAGATGGAACACGTCTAATTGTATTAAAGTGGGAAAAATCTGTTGCATTCCAAATCTTTCAATTTTGACAAGCAAAATACCTCTTGTATCATATTTGGTGATGCCTAGACTATATTGAATATCTGCCACATTTCACCTACATAGTCTATTATATTTCCGGTGTCTCCGCTAGATGAAAGAGCAAACTGTACGTCTAAGTTCGTGTGTCGAGTGCCTAGATGGTACTAACTCAAACGTTCTTCTCCAGATATCTGAGAGCACATTATTATTATTTATTTATTTATTTATTTATTTATTTACATTGTTTAGACCCAAAGGATCACATTAAGCAAATTATGTTCTGGTGCTGTTCTTCTTGTTCTTCCAGAACTCCTTCATCATCTCACTGTGTGGGACTCGACGTTCCTCCGTCCATCCTTTCCCTGGTCTCCTTGGTCGATCTTCATGTGTGACTTCCCAACTGTGGATCTTATGTCGGAATGTCATTCGATCGTCTATGTCTATTGGTATGATGTTGGCACTTTCGAGATCAATTTGGACTTGGGTAACCCAGACTGTTGTCACTTTAAGTTTTCGTAAGTGAGTCAATATTCTCTTTGTTAGCCGGTCGTCATTCAGTCTCATTATGTGGCCGTAGAATCTCAGTCGTCACTTGCGGAAATCTGACTCGATGTTTGAGTATCTCTCTGTGATTGTGTGTGATTGCAGTCGATATCCATCATCTGTGAGTTTAGGGCCCAATATTTTACGGATGATTTTTCTCTCAGCCTTCTTGATGTTCTCAAGATCCCCTTTGTAGTTGAGGTTTAGTGTCTCGCTGGCGTAAAGTGTTTCAGGTTTGATGACAGTCGTGTAGTGTTGAATTTTGGTGTTGATGCTCATGCATTTCTTGTTGTAAATATGTGCGATTTTTCCGTATGCTTTCCGCAATTTAAGTTCACGAGATTTTTGCGCCACTCTTTCCATACCTGTGGGTTCAATAATTTCACCCAAATACTTGAATTGATTAACCCTGTTTATCATGCCGTACTCTGTGAGTAAATTTTGTGCTTGAATGTGTTTTGTCGATATAAACTCGGTCTTTGTGAAGGAAATTTTTTAGTCCGACCTTTTCAGCACACTCTTTTAAGACCTCAATCTGAAGAATTGCCGTTCGTTCATCTGCGGAGAGGATCGCAAGATCATCCGCGAAAGCGAAGCATGTCACGTCGATATTATCCGTTTGCCTTCCTAGCATGACGGGCTTCCAGGTATTCCGACTCCTCAGTTCATTTCTCCATTCTTTCATGACCTTCTCTAGGACGATATTAAAGAGTAGAGGGGAGAGCCCATCACCCTGCCGTACACCTGTTCCGATGAGGAAAGGTTCAGATACTTCACCAAGGAACTTGACTTTGGAAGTTGTTTCAGATAGGGTCTGTTGGATGAGGCGTCGTGTTTTCGGGTCGAGCGTGTATTCTTCGAGTATATTAAAGAGGGATAGGCGGTCGACAGAGTCATAAGCTTTCTGAAAATCGACGAATACGCAGATGGTTGGGAGATTTCGTAAAGCTCGAAGTTTCAGTGTGGACTTGAGGTTGAAAATTTGTTCAGTACTTGATCTGTTTGGTCTGAACCCTGCCTGGTATTCACCAATGAGAGGCTCGAGCTGTTCTTGTGTGCGTTGTAGGAGGCAAGCAGAGAAGACTTTGTAAGGTACAGAAAGGAGGGATATCCCTCAATAGTTATTCACATCCAATCTGTCTCCTTTTTTGTAGAGTGGGTGAATGAGTGCGCATTTCCAATCATCCGGGAGTTTTTCACTTCGCCAGACGTCTTGGATGATCTGTGTAATTTCCTGCAGTGATCGTGGTCAAAGATTTTTCAGCAGTTCCGCGACAATTCCGTCTTCTCCTGCTGTCTTTCCATTCTTGAGTTTTTTGATATGGCGAGTGATTTCTTCTTGTGTTGGTGGATCAGCGTCTGGCTTGACGTGTTCTGAGGTCGTATGCAAGAAACGTTCAGGTGGTTCGGGACAGTTAAGGAGCCCAGAAAAGTAGCGTGCAAGTTCATCGCAATTTTCACGATTAGTAAGTGCCAGTTTTCCATCCTGTTTCCTAAAGGTTAAATTTGGCGGTGCATAACCCGTAATATTATTCGCGAAGGTCCTGTAGAAATTCCGACTATCTGAGTTTCTGAAATCATTCTCCATGGACTTAAGTTGCTCAGTGATATAATCACGCTTGACTTTCCTGATAGTCTTGTTTGTCTGTTTGCGGATGTCGAGGAAGTGTCCCAGGGTTCCTGGTGATCTACTGCTGTTGTATTTTTGGAATGCGATTCGGCGATTGGCAATAGCTTGATCACACTCAGAATTCCACCATGGATGTTTTGTCTTTCTTTTTAGCGGGATCAGTGCTTTAGCTTGTCCGATAATTTTGCTACGAAAGTCGTTCCAGTTATTCGCCGGTTCCTTTTCCCATTCCTCTACAATATTTGTTTCTTGAATCATAGCTAAATCGAATTTCGGGAAATGTGGTTTGCGACGGTGAACTCTCTTTGGGGTGAACTTTACTTTGATTCTTGTAAGGTAGTGATCCGAGTCGATATTAGCGTCTCGTCGGACTTGAACGTCGTGAATGGTTCTGTAGTGGGCGTAGGAAATGGCGACGTGATCAATCTGATACTCACCGAGATGATGGATCGGAGATCGCCATGTTTTCTGTTTATGCGGTGATTTTCTAAAGTGCGTGGACATAATTTTAAGGTTGAATTGGTGACAGATATCAAACAGACGCGTGCCGTTAGTGTTCGTGTTTTGGTGTGCTGAATATTTACCGACGATTTTTCGATAGATTTTCTCTTTGCCAAGTTGAGCATTGAAATCTCCCATGAGGATTTTAACGTCGTCGCGGGAAATCTTGCTCATTATGTTCTCAAGTTCGTTCCAGAATTTTTCAACCGTTTCAGGGTTCTTCTTATTGTCAACATTGGTGGGGGCACGCGCATTGATGAGGGTGAAATTTTTGTTGGCGCATTTGATGCGCATGGTCATGAGCCGACTATTGACGGGTGTAATTTCCCTGACGGAGGTGATAATAGATCTGTGTACAAGAAACGCCATACCGAAAATTGGTGCACCCCTTGCGACTCTTTGTTGTGTTTTGCTTTTAAAGATGCGGTAGTTTCCGCAGTCCATAGTGTCGTTGTCTGTCATTCGTGTTTCTTGAAGAGCAAGGATGAGAATATTTTGTCGATCAATTTCCTGCGTGAGGTCATGTAATTTACCTGTTTGGATCAATGTATTAATGTTTATCGTTCCAAGGAATGATTTCTGGTTGTAGGGAAGTTGACCAGAGATCTCCGATACTCTCTGTTGCGCACGTCTGAACTCCCCAGAATCCGAAAGTTCAGTGGCCGTCTGTTGACGGGTGGATTGTGTACCACCTGGGGTAAGATTGTATTTACTTGCACATTCCATATTTGCTTGTACTTAGTACTTGGCCTAGCAGATACCAGGACCATATAGGACCAGAGGTTGTTGAGGCCTTTGTAACTTAGATTTTCAGCCGAGCTCACTGAGCTAACAGACGCTGACCACTCGCCGCTGGATACCAGTACAGACGCTCATGGATTTAAGTAAAGCTGACATCTAACCAAATACTAGTATAGATGCCTTTTATCCTATTAATCCCGGATACAAGGCCGCCTCGTCCGCCATTAACACTGTTCTATAGATCATCTATACCACCATCAATGCCGTTGAGGACTTCACCGTAACCCTGGCAAGGGACCCTTACAAGGTACTACCAGCCGGGTCAGCTGGACCTCGGTTTTTTAAAGAGGTGTTACTCCTCTATCACTCACCGCTTTGTCCTGGCTTGTGACAGGCAGAGCCTGGCTTCCCAAACAGTGGGCCCAGATTGGCGGGGTTACATTATTATTATTATTATTATTATTATTATTATTATTATTATTATTATTATTATTATTATTATTAATATGAAGCCTCCGTGGCTTAGGCGGAAGCACGCCGGCCTCTCACCGCTGGGTCCGTGGTTCAAATCCCGGTCACTCCATGTGAGATCTGTGCTGGACAAAACGGAGGCAGACAGGTTTTTCTCCGGGTACTCCGGTTTTCCCTGTCATAATTTCATTCCAGCAACACTCTCCACTATCATTTCATTTCATCTGTCATTCATTTAATCATTACCCCCGAGGAGTGCGTCAGGCCTCGGCAGCCGGCACGTTCATATCCTCGCCGCTAGATGGGGGCTTCATTCATTCCATTCCTGACCCGGTCGGAGACTGGAAGCAGGCTGTGGATTTTCATTTCATTATTATTATTAATATGATTTTATTATTATTATTATTATTAATATGATTTTATTATTAAAAGTTGCATAGGTGGCGTAGTTGGTTGCATGCTGAACTGCTGTGCCCAAGATAGCGGGTTCAAATCCGGCCGAAGTCGTCGGATTTCTTAAGAGCGTTAAAAATCCTTCAGTATGCCTTCCTTCGGAGGGGAAGTAAAGCCGGCGGTCCCATGTCATAGATTTATGCCATGTAAACTTGTGTGAGGCTAAATTGTTAGGTTAGATTCGTCGGAACGCTCTATCAAAGTTCCAACGTTCACTATTAGGTATCATTGATATCTGGTGGCGAAAGTTGGAACTACTTGAAATTGAACGGAACTTGTAGCCACAGATTACCTACTACTACAGATGGCCAACAGCCATGCTAATTCTTGGTACCTAAGACTTCAGCGCTGTCTGGTGGTTGACTGATGTACTAGCAACACGTCGACCGGTAGCGCCACCTATGAGCAGATCTCGTAAACACTAACCCTCCCGCCCTCTCCCCTCCACCCTGCCCCTTCCCCTCGTTCCGTTAAATATTCTCGTCCTAAATGCTCTGCCCACTTCAATGTTCCGAAAATCACAATCTCCCAATGCTTATGGCACGTTTTTAAGTGTGGAGATAATAATATGATCTACAATAAATAAATCACATTCAAAATACCAATAACAGAAAAAATTAATAAAAATAATAACAAAGTGGGAAATTGTGAATTCCAGAACTTTGAAATGAACAATCACAGCATTTAGGACATAATCTCATCACTAATATACATGTTTAAATTTCTTTCAGTTGCAATTGGAGCATATTGCATTGGTGACAAAAATTAGGCTACTACAAGGCCTGCAGCATATTATTACTCAGCTTGAAAATGGCCCAAGTAGGCCTATAACCAATTAGTTATTAGAAAAAACTACAAAGGAAAAGTACTGGGAAGGGAGAAAATTCATATTTTAAAATGCTTGATGCTGTTAGCAATAACAGTAAAATTTTAAGAGAGAATGCTAAGGATCAGGTGGTGTAACCAGATCCTCATCACACTAAAATTGTTAGTGTAATTAGTGCCAAATACATTAGGGGACAGAAAAAGAATTGGATATCACAAAATATCTATACAGTAGTTCATTTCATATGCCCTTTAAAATATATCCAGTTAAAAATTTTGAAGGGTGAAATGCAGTAAGTAGGCTACACTAAAAATTATCATCACACACTAATACAGTACATTCCATGACGTGCTGTTAAGGGGAAGGGAGAAATAGGACTTTCAATGAAACAAAAGAAAAACACTCAATACTGCTAGAATTCATCATGTTTTATTTAAAAAGTTGTCAATGAAGAGAAGATAACAGCAAGAGCCAAGATCAAACTTAGCAAAAATACAGTAATCAAATCTGGTCCTCCTAAAAGTATGTGTTGAGGCATGTTCCTTTCTTCTTTCTTGCCAAAGTATAACAGTAGGGTCCAGCACATAATAATGGACCTAGTTCCTCCTTGATGTAATGGCTGACACCGATGAACCGCAAATTCCTACAACACATACCAGTGTGTATGTTGAAACAGTAAACTTAATAAATGTGTAACTTAATGCTTGAAACGGGGAACTTGAATTTGCTGACATGTGTATGTTTGCACCTACTATAAGTTAACTACATTTTAAAAGAATCATTGTGTTTTTGATATTAATTCATTTAGGGCTTTCGATAACATATTCATTTAGCCCCATGTATTTGGAAGTGTGTATGATTTGTTGATATTTGTTGATTTAACGGGCCTAACATCTTGGTTATCGGCCCCTAATGGTTTGGGTGATCGTGAAGATGAAAATCAAATGTAAACTATAAATGAAACTAACTACAAACTTATATAGGCTACTAGAAGAAGAAATGGAAAACAAAAGGAGAATAAGGCAAACAAAGGACAGGAGGAAAGGAAATGCCCTCAAACCCTCGAAGAATGAGGATCGAGACACTTGGAAGGAAGGAGAGCCACGAAAGGCCCCAGAGGCAATGGAAGAAAGGGGAAAAACCGACCCAGCTCAGGAATCCCTCGGGGTCGCCATCTCCCGAACTCACCAGCCGTGAGCCCCTGAGGGTGTAGCAATATCCAGGGTGCACCAAAGGTGGTGGGGCTACATACACCCTGCCCCTTGAGGGCCTTGAGCAGAAGGCAGGCAGGAGATAACAAGAAAAGAAAAAGAAGGCTGACCCCTCGCAGGAGGAGGGCATCAGAAAAGATGAGACAAGGGCCAATTAAGGCAGGAAAGGAATAGACTCCCTAGGCCTCGGATACCCTAATACCGCGGGGGTCGGAAGAGAACAAGAGTTGACCAAGTGAGGTCGACAGGCAAGAAGACAGAGAGGAGCCCGGCACAAGTAAGTGGAAGCAATGCGGGACTCAGCTGGGGCCCCATTGTCGCCAACCCACGTCCCACTAGATGTGAGCCCCTGGGGGAGTGTATGATTTGTATGATAATCTGTGTTATTGTGGTATCTGTAGTAGTGTGTATCATCATCATCTTGTACAGTTTCCAGCCCCAGGCTGGGTCTGTTTGGAACATAAGCCTCGCCACTTAGTCCTTTCTTCCCACCACCTCTCCGCTGTCACTCTGGTCCAGTCCTCGCCTCTCTTCTTGACACATTCCTCCACTCCTTTCAGCCATCTATCTCTTGGTCTTCCCCTTGGTCGTTCCTTCTGCATCTGCATCTCATGTATCCTCTTGGGAATCCTCTTCTCATCCATTCTCTTTAAGTGTCCATACCACCTCAGTCTTGACGTCTCAATCCTACCTTGCAAGGGCTCCTGTAATTCCTGTAATTCAGGTGAGGACTGGAAAGGAGGCAGCCGTAGCCTTAAGTTGGGAACCATCCCAGCGTTAGCCTGGAGAGGAAGTGGGGAAACCTTGGAAAACCACTTCTTGGATGGCCGAGGTGAGAATCGAACCTACCTCTTCTCAGTTCTGCCTCACAGAGATGAGTGTGCACCGTTCCAACAGTCAGACCAGAATTAAATTGCTTAATCAAGCTTGGAAACTAGCCCAGGACCTCAGGAGTGGCAGCAACCACACCACAAGGTGGTCTTATTACAGAATCAATTGATGAAAAAATCCCTCCATGTAAGCTTAGACATTGGCATCCTACGTGTTGAAAAATATTGCAAATAACGTGTGGGAATAAAATACTACCTATAGGTATATCAACCATTACATTGGCATACAATAAATCAATTATATTTGTCTTGTATCTATCTCGCGGTTACAGAATATCATCGACAGAACCTAACACTTATTAACTTACCAAGAGTATAAAATAAAAATTGGCAGATAAGGGTGGGGTTATCGGGCCAATGGTTCCATGGTTTTATTGGATTTTCACGTTGGACTTAGTTCCACAGGACATGACGTCCGAAACGGGAGAGGAGCTTACGGTCAGCTGTTTGCAATATGGCGGCGAGATAGTGACGAGACGTAAGCAAGACAGTGATAGGGTATGCGTTTGTTATGGATTCTAATTTATGATGGCAAAATACTACATATTTCCTTTTATTGATAGAAATATTAGCCTACTTTCGATTTTAGCAAAAAATGAAAGTAGACTTATGAGATCAACACAGGGCGAAAAAAGTGTGTCTGTCTGTGTGTGTGTATGTGTGTGTGTGAGTCTGTGTGTGTGTGTGTCTGTGTGTCTGTGTGTGTGTGAGTGTGTGTACTCTGAATGTCTGTCCCCCCCTATCAATTCGAACACGGTGAATGCGAATTGAACGAAATTTGGTACAAAGGTAGCACTAGCAAAGGACACTTCAGTGTCATGTTTTATATCGCCGCCATCTTGACGGAAACGTAATGGCGGCCACACAAATGTTCAAAGCTTAAATCAAATTACGACTAACCTAATCATCCGATCTCTACCAAATTTTGCAACTACATACCTTTATGGGGGGAGCATCCTTTGACCAAACCAATAGGTCATCAGCGTAATAGTTTGCGGATGGCGGCCATCTTTGTGTGAAAATCGATTCCCCCTATTAATTCGAACACGGTGCAACCGAATGGAACGAAATTTGGTACAGAGGTAGTACTAACAAACGGCACCTTAGTGTCATGTTTTATATCGCCGCCATCTTGACGGAAACGTAATGGCGGCCACACAAATGTTCAAAGCTTAAATCAAATTACGATTAACCTAATCATCCGATCTCTACCAAATTTTGCAACTACATACCTTTATGGAGGGAGCATCCTTTGACCAATCTAATAGGTCATTCACCTGATAGTTTGCGGATGGCGGCCATCTTTATGTCAAAATTGATTCCCCCTATTAATTCGAACACGGTGGAACCGAATGGAACGAAATTTGGTACAGAGGTAGCACTAGCAAAGGGCACCTCAGTGTCATGTTTTATATCGTCGCCATCTTGACTGAAACGTAATGGCGGCCACACGAATGTTCAAAGCTTAAATCAAATTACGTTTAACCTAATCATCCGATCTCTACCAAATTTTGCAAATACATACCTTTATGGAGGGAGCATCCTTTGACCAATCTAATAGGTCATTCACCTAATAGTTTGCGGATGGAGGCCATCTTTATGTCAAAATTGATTCCCCCTATTAATTCGAACACGGTGGAACCGAATGGAACGAAATTTGGTACAGAGGTAGTACTAGCAAAGGGCACCTCAGTGTCATGTTTTATATCGCCGCCATCTTGACTGAAACGTAATGGCGGCCACACGAATGTTCAAAGCTTAAATCAAATTACGATTAACCTAATCATCCGATCTCTACCAAATTTTGCAACTACATACCTTTATGGAGGGAGCATCCTTTGACCAATCTAATAGGTCATTCGCCTAATAGTTTGCGGATGGCGGCCATCTTTGTGTCAGAATCGATTCCCCCTATTAATTCAAACACGCTGAAACCAAATGGAACGAAATTTGGTATAGAGGTAGCACTAGCAAAGGGCACCTCAGTGTCATGTTTTATATCACCGCTATCTTGATGGAAACGTAATCGCGGCCACCCAAATGTTAAAAGCTAAAATGTAATTACGACCAACCTAATAATCTAGTCTCTACCTAATTTTGCAACACCATATCTTTATGTGGGAAACATATTCTGACCAAACTGCAAGAACATCAGCCCAATAGTTTGCAGATGGTGGCCAAGTATGTGTGCAAATCGATTCCCCCTATCAATTCAAACACGGTGAAACCGAATTGAACGAAATTTGGTACAGAGGTAGCACTAGCAAAGGGCACCTCATATTCATGTTTAATATCCCTATAGCACGTTGTATTTCAACAAGCTCCTACAACCAACATTCAATCATACTCCTTGAAAAGGACAAAGAGTTATAACAATACCCATGCATTTAGGAGAAAGTAGGCTATATGTTCTTTACTGAACATCTTGTTTTTATAATCAATTTAAATGCAGTGCTTAATTACTACCAGTTAAAAATATTACCCACCTGTAGATAGTTAATTTACTGTCTGCCATTACATTTATGAAGCCTGTACTTGGGAGCCTAGCGGTGTCGATGTTTTTATTAATTTCACAATATATATATCCAGGGGCGGATCTAGGGGAGGGCGACCGCCCAGGGCTCCGCGGTCTGGGGGCCCCGCGCCAAGGATTTTTAAAATTTAATTAATTAATAAATTATACGTTTCAATCTTTTCAAACTAAGTTATAATTCATAGTCTTCTTTTCAATGCAGCTATGCCCTCCCGTGACCGTTTAGCAAGTTTAGATTTCAGTGAAATAATATAAGACTTCAGCCGGGAAAAGAAGTCGCAAAGTGTTATTTTAATATTTCATAGTTTACATAATCTTCATCAAGGGGACATAAAGGTTTCTTTCATTTTCTTAAAATAATGTACTGTAGTGTATTCAAAGTATGGTAACTATTCTTTATTTTATTATTATTATTGCAAAACTATTTTCCATTTGATTTGATTTTTTTATTATTACCTATTGTTGTCGGCCCCACCTTATCATATCGCCCAGGGCCCCGCAAGGCCTGGATCCGCCACTGTATATATCTCACATAACACAAAGGACGACTCCCTGATAATAAATTGAATCCAGCAACCCTGAATTTGCATGAATGTTTTGGGTTCAAAGAAGCATTACTTGGGATGCTCAAATCATACTTCAATATTGCTAATATTGACCTACATACTTGCTGTTCAAAGGCAAGAATATAAATTTATTAATCTCTTGCCACAGACAAGTTAAAATGGAGGCATCCTCTTTATCAATATATTTAATTAAATATTTAAAATACAGATATTTAACAAAGCTGGAGTCTCCATTTGAACTTGTCATAAGCAAGCGGAACAGATCTAAAACTACACTTTAAGCTAAATCAAATTCACTCCTCAGCTCGACATAAACCATAATACCAATTAAAACCTATACAAAACATACTCTCCTTACTGTTGTACAACTTTCAAACCAACTATTCGCACTCAAAACTGAAAAACCTTGAAATGGAAACTAATTAAAGTTAGAATAGCCTAGGCCGATCAGGTCTCCTGCTACATTACCGCATATGTATACTTAAAATCACTACAACTTCTAAATTACGGCTACGTGACCTATCTGCCTGAGTAGTATAGGTGTTACCGGCCTGCCTGGGATGATGGGTTTCCAAACCGGTACTTAAAACTAAGATTTTACACATTAATTAACTAAATTCAACAGTAAGGAGATCATAGACAAAAACACAATTTAAGCCAAATAATACTTCAATATTGCAAATATTGAGCTACATAGGCCTACTTGCTGTTTAAAGGCAAGAATATAAATTCTCTGGCAAATTAAGGCTAGGGACAGCATTTTTCTTAAGTTTTCTAACCATTCGACTATTGTCAATCGGAAGAATCCCTAAAATAAGTTTGCGAAGAACGGATTACATTCTATGTACGACACAGAAGTATTAGGCTACAAGTTTATCAGTATTTTTGATGTAGCTAAATCCTTGTGAGTACAATTAGAGACAATCACTATCAATAATCAACAGTATCGGTGCTTACGCTGTGGAAAGAAGTCGTCTTCACAAATATTCAGACTGCACACTGTCATGTAACGTGTAACATGTTTTCCAATTGACAGCGCCGTATCCCATCTTTCTCTCTGAACTTCTTGTACAGGAAAGTAGTGAAGAGATTTCATACCCATTTTATACGATTTGCAACCGTATACAGAGCAGTACCTCCTCGAATTTGACAAATTCCTTTCTGTTTCCATCACGACATCAATGTTTCACCATGAAAATAAACCTCACCAGTCACAATGTTACAGCTTCAACATTCTACCGCGTGGCTGCGCCATCCAACTTTTCTGACGTCAATAGTTACACATTGGTAAGACTATAATATGATCCTAGGCCATTAAAACTATTAGACCATGGGGGTGTATGTTAAGTTTTAATAACCTGTAATTACAGTCCTACATCAGTATTGCCATTACTACCAATTCGACCAACTGAACACCCAGCCCAAACACTGCATTCCTACCATAACATAAACCGTACAGCTTATTTTCCTGTGTATCTACAAAAATAAATACAAAGTGCCCATAGCATGAATATGCAAGTAAACACATCTACACATTTGTTTGTTCTTTGCTTATTAGAGGAGGACAGGTGCATTTGAATGGTATTTGGGTCGCAGAACATTACACGAGTCGACTACTTTAGCACCATGACTTAGCATAAGTATATTCACGTTGGACTTCGTTCCACAGGACAAGAACACATTAATGTATATAGTTACACATTGGTAAGACTATATGATGTAGGCCATTAGACCTATTAGACCATGGGGTGTGTGTGTTAAGTTTTAATAGCCTGTAATTACAGTCCTACATGGCATTACTACCTATTCTAACTGAACTGATCTGTTTTGAATACTGTAGTAATTTGAAATTCAAGGAAGAGGAAAATTAAAGCTTAGACACGTTGTCATGAATCATGAGATTTATATTCTATTGCAATGTGAATTTAATTAATTGATTATTCACACTCCTCAAGATCTTCAGTACACACATGCAATAGGCTCATTTAAATATTTCTGCGAGTTGTAATCAAGTTGTTGCAAAGGTTTATGGAACCCAACCTTATTCATCATGTACTCTACCGTAGGTCTACATTATAGGCCTATTAAAAAATCCATTACGAGAACCCACAGTACCTAGTTCCACTACCCACTGCCAAAACATTACGGTAACACAGACTTCTTACCTGGTCATAGA
Organism: Meconema thalassinum; assembly: GCA_946902985.2. Taxonomy (NCBI): domain Eukaryota; kingdom Metazoa; phylum Arthropoda; class Insecta; order Orthoptera; family Tettigoniidae; genus Meconema; species Meconema thalassinum. Next base: position 1,509,750,916 of record OX336388.2, read on the forward strand.
CTGGATCATTTCTTAGGAGAGTAATTGCCATATATTCCTCTGCTATTTCGAGAACAGCGATTTACGATTGGTTTTTTTCCTTCTTCCGGTGATAGGCACAGTTCACAGAATTTGGTAGGTCTACCTATGGGATAAATAATAGTGAAAGTTAATTGATATGTCAAGTAGAATGTCACCTGCGTCTAATATCAATTCAAAACTAGGCCTATATTTTTCACAGCCACTACAGAAACACAAAACTTAAATTCTTAAAATAAGCGTACTTACTCGCCGTAGCAGAAGAAGAACTGTTCACTTCTCATTACCACGAAGACAATTTGATATAAGAAAGATGAGATAGAACACAACATTAGCTTATTTAGCTTATTTGTATACGGCCAATATTATTACATACAACTCATAAACAGAGCCGCCATGGCATGGTCAGTGCCGCCAACCTAGTAGAAATAATGTTTATTTAATGATAAGTGCCGTAATTATCGTCTGTGAGCAAGATAATTGCAAGGAAATATCAATTAGGAATTATGTGAATATTTATTGACTAAATATAGTGATATGTTTGCAATTTACAACGTTGTATCATGCATATGTTGGCAACACGATATACACGATATACAGCGCTCCATACGACTGGCACGTGCTACTACACCGATGGTGCCAAATGATCCCTATCTGGTTGACACCCCCTGCTTGTAGCTCACTCTAAGGGTGTCCGTTGGAAGCAGCTACAGACTCAGGCGAGCCGAACATGTCCTCGGACACTCCCGGCACTAAAAGCCACACGATAAATAAATAAATAAATAAATAAATTATTATTATTATTATTATTATTATTATTATTATTATTGTTATTATTATTATTATTATTATATCGTTGTGCTCATCTGAGGATCGCGATAGAACTTATTTAGCTGATGATTTTGAAATTTTCTGCTCCCAATCTCTTCACCTGGGCAATGAAAATCTTCCTCCGTTCTTCAGTCCTACTTTGCATTGTCTCAGCAAACTGATGGCTGTTGATTACTGATTTGAACCGGAGTTGATCTTGTATAATTTCCTCTGTGATGCCAAATTATTGAACATCATTTTAATTTCACTAAGCCAGTTGCTCTTGACATTCATTGAGAGATTATTTTTGATGTGTAACATCTTTCCGCTCGGTTGCCAGATAGTTTTGTGGAAGTGATTTTGAAAATTGGGGACGGAAGTGGATCGGAACGATCGAGCTGGCAGTGGTGGATCGAACGGAAGTATGCACTGCTCGCTCGATCGATCGAACGGAAGTGTACTAGCTGGCAGTGGTGGAACGAACGGAAGTATAAGATGCACTGCCAACTCGATCGATCGATCCAGTGGGCAGTGGTAAGACCCAGCTGGTAGTGGTACGAGAAACAATGAGCGCGCGATGTCGGAAATTGATACCATGACGTACTCTCGGCCATGTGGAATGTATATGACATACTGAACGGAAAACGCTCATGCGAACTCTAGTGTCAAGTTATTGAAACAAATGACATGGTACATGTTCGAAGTCGTCGTATCAGTATTTAAATGGTAAAATGCCTTAATATCAAACATTGTAAGTAGTCGGCATTGCCGCTATTATGTTTCTGCACAATGGCTATTCAAATATTAACCCACATAACGGTAATGCAGTCATCAATATAATATAATCGTTGTGGTTATACGAGAATTGAGCAAGCCTTCATGAACTATTATTGAATACATTCTCTTTACTCACGAGAGGGCCTATTCATAAGGCAAATTAAACTCAAGTTCACGCAGGAACATTATCGAAACAAGCAAAATATAAATGAAACTTAATTCCGTAATGCAGTATTATTGGAATGTGGAAATAAGTCACCATCTTGTGCACAAAATTTGCGTAGTGAAACAGACGTGGGGTTAGTGCTTATGACTGTGAATCTAGAGATCTCGGGTTCGAATCCCGGACGGGGTAGATATTTTTGCTACCAGATTATCATTTTAAACGATATTTATCATATCAATATGACTCATTTTAACAGAATCCATATGAAATTACGTGTTGGTCTGTGAATGAAGAGGACCTGTTTATAAGGAATTTAAGGTTATGAGCGGTGTCGCGTCTATTAATCTAGTGGATCCATATCGTATTCTTTATTTAGGCTAGTGCTGGTGGAAGCTACAAATCATCTAATAAAATGAGTTCCGTTTTATGAACTACAATATCTGTAAAACACTCCCTTTTATAATAGATTAATATTTGTGCCAATAATAGTATAAAATACCGGTGTATCAACAATTTCACGTGAGGTTTCTTCTATGTCAGATGTTACACATCATATGCGACTACTGTGAGGCTCGTAATTTTTTATTATTATAAACTAAGCAACTCGGATAGTTTATAGATCAAAGACACTATTGTACTGGTGCTCACAAATGAAGTGAATGTTGTCATAAGTTTCGTGCAGATTGAACAACATTAGAATTGGCTAACTTAAGCTCTCAGCTATCACTCGTATATTGGCGCAGAATATTATAATTCTTAATTATAACGGATCATCAGAAATATTTTAAATCAATTACTGGAAGACTTGCTTACATACAGTATTTATCTATATTTCACTCAACTTGGCAAACTCAAATGTTTTCCAAACGGAAAAGAAAATTATGTAATGAAGTTAAATATCTGTTTTCATTTAGTTTTAGAAAGTTTGCATATCATCTGCTCTGATAATCACTCAGTCTGGATGCTCTATCCTTGGGCTGTGTCTCTTCCCCAACTCGTCTCTGCAACTAACTTCTGAACGGTCGCTCCGATTTTGTTGAAATTTGTTTTAGTGAAAATATTGCTTCGGGGCATCTAAAGTTTGCACTCTTTGTTGTTGTAATTCACTACATTATAACTATTCGGCAATGGTCGCTTAGTACTTAATACACTGTGTACGGAGAACAGTCACACTAGAGATATCCATTTGACTTATTTTAGGTACTCCCAAATGGTTACTGTGCTACCAACTGTCAATAATAGGTGATGCTAACTTCATGATTTACCATGTCTGAGGTATGCTGTATAGGACTCAGGTTTCAAATACCAGCTAAGTTTAAATAACAAAAAATAACCCCTGTCTCTACAGCCCGTGAAGGGCCTAGGCCTACCAAGCGACCGCTAATCTTGGTTTTCGTGATCGGGGTGCTGCCTCACTCTCAGACAGCTACTCAATTGTCCTCACGAGGCTGAGTGCACTTCATTCCAGCCCTCACGTCAGTTTTTAAAATCCCTGACGGAGCCGGGAATCGAACCCGGGGCCTCTGGGTGAGAGGCAGGCGCACTACCCCAAAACCACGGGGCCGTCATACCAGCTAAGTTTACATTTCTTATTCCATTCCAGCGCAGTGTATCATTTGTGTATTCGCCACATTATCATTATAACCACATCACAATAGGTTATCAGTTTAAACATGAACGGTTGATTTAGAACATTAATAACAAAACATGGGGCCTACTCAGCCTCGGGTGGTCCAAATGAGTAGAGGGGGTTCGATTCCCACCTCAGCCATCCTCGAAGTGTTTTTCCGTGGTTTCCCACTTCGTCTTCGTGCAAATGCCGGGATGGTACCTACTGTAAGGCCACGGCCGCCTCCTTCCCTCTTCCTCACCTATCCATCCCCATCTTCCATCCCCTCCCATACCTCATGAGGCCCCTGTTCGCTTTGCAGGTGAGGCCGCCTGGGCGAAGTGCTGATCACACCTCCCCAGTTGTATCGATCCTGACCAGATGTTCCAAGCTCCAGGACACTGCCCATAGAGGCGGTAGTGGTGAGATCCTTCGCTGAGTCCGTGGGAACCACCAACCTAGAGGGTAAATTGACTAAATAAAAAAATAAAAAATAAAAATAACAAAACATGGTGATGATGATAATTGTTGTTTTAAGGGGCCTAACATCTAGGTTATCGGCTCCTAATGGTTTGGGTGATAGTGAAAATGGAAGATGATCAAATGAAACCTACAACTAAACCTAACTACTGACTTATGAACTAGAAGAGGAAATGGGAAACAAAAAGGAGAGGAATGTAAATAAAAGACAGGAGGGAAGGAAATGCCCTCAACCCTCGAAGAATGAGAATTGGAAGACTTGGAAAGAAGGAGAGCCAATAAATACAGATAGGAAAGGTAAAGAGGAGAGGGACCGCCCGAAAGCAATGGAAGAACGAGAAAAACCGGACCCAGATTCCTCGGGGTGGTCAACGCCCGAACTCACCAGACGTGAGCCCTTAAGGGTGTAGCACAATCCAGGCTGCACCATAAGTAGTGGGGCTTCACACACCCTGTCTCCTTGAAGGCCTTGTGCAGAAGGCAGGAGATAGAATGAAAATAAAACAAGAGGTCTGACCCCTCGAAGAATGAGGGATCAGGAAAGAAGAGACAAGGGCCAATTAAGGCGGGAAAGTGAAAGACTACCTAGGCCTCGGATACCCTAATACCGTTGGGGTCGGAGAAGAACAAGAGTTGACCAAGGGAGGTCGAGAGGAAAGATAACAGAGAGGAGCCCGGCAAAAGTAAGTGGAAGCAATGCCGGACTCAGCTGGGGTCCCGTGGTCGCCAACCCACGTCCCACAAGTTATGAGCCTCTGGGGGGTATTAACAAAACCGTGTAGACAACATCATTCCTGAAGTTAGTCGCAATAATAATTCAATACATCACAGGTTAACATACTTAAACTACATTAATAATAAGGCAACAACTACAGTACTATAGAAATGAGCAATTTCATTTCATTTCATTTCATATTTATTTATCAGTGCCTTATACTATATTTACAGTACACTGAAGGGAGTCTCTGAAAAGAGCAAAGCCCCACTTCGCATTCGGGATGCGTCAGAGCTCCCAATATATATACACTGTGTTGTATTTACAAGATGGCAATTAGTGAGAATCGAGCAATGATTACATTATTTACAGTATAAATTAGGAGGATGATAAGTGCACATTTATATAGGATAAGGGAGGAACAACAAGAAAAGAGATCAAATAAATATTGCAAATAGAGATACACGGGAAACACTAGCACAACAAAGAATCGGGGCATAATTTATGAAGAGCAACCTACTTGTTGAACAAATAATGCCGCAGTTTCTCTTGAATTGAACGGCATTATTGTTGCTGGTCTTCAGGGAACACGGTAGGCTGTTCCATGCTCAGACCGATCTATTTACAAAACCCAGTTTGTAAATAAGATTGACACGTTATACAAACTTATGTAATCTAACCATATGTGTGCACAAGTGTAATACATAAACATCGTACATTTACTAAGCCTAAGTGAGCAGGGTCTGATAATAGTCGCTTTACGATCAATACATGTCATCCTCTCCCATTTTTAGCCTATTTTCAATTTTGAAAAAATAGGCTTATGAGATCACCTTTTGTCCGTGTGTGTGTGCGTGTGTGCGTGTGTGTGTGTGTGTGTGTGTGAGTGTGTGATTCGTGTGTGTGTCCCCCCCTAATAAAATCTAAACGGCAGGAGCGATTTCAATAAAACTCGGAAAGTTCATAGCCCTATTCCCGGCGACCTCGACCGTGCCCTTCAAATTTTGTTACGACTCACCAATCCAACATGGCGGCTGTGCGAAATATTTCACCAGCATTCAATATCTCCGAAACTATTACCGATATTACCCTGACATTTTCTATGGTGATAGAGGGAACTACTATAAGTTCACTTATGTGACCTTTGAAAACCTGGTAACTACAAAACCAACATGGAGGCCAAGCGAATTTGCGACTTTTAAATAGACGTTTCTCGTGATTTGACCAACCAAACACAATGAAACTTGGTACAGTAAATGTTTATATACATTGTAATGCACCGACATCTAACTTCGTTCAATTGTTTACATAATCACAAGATGGCGGATGTGCGAAATATTTCACCGGCATTCTATATCTCTGAAACTATTAGCGGTATCTCCCTAAAATTTTGTACGGAGATAAAGGGCACTACTGGAAGTCCATCTATTTCAAAAACCGGTTGAGTACAAAACGAACATGGCGGCCAAGCGAATTTGAAAATTTTAAATAGACCTTTCTCGCGATTTAATGTTCCAAGCGCACTGAAACCAGGTACAGGAAATATTTATACGCATTGTAATCCTCTGGTATCTAATTTAGTTCAATTGTTTACATAACCTCAAGATGGCGGCAGTGCGAATTTTAAAATTAAGTTTTTATTTCTTGTGATGTAGTCATGCGATCGAAGTGAAAGTTTGAATAATGAACCTACGCAATAATTTTCCTTTAATGGTACATGACTCTATGGCCTATACATTTAACAATCCAACATGGCGACCATCCGAAATATTTAGACGATACTGAATATCTACGAATCTATTTTAGCAATCAAACTGCATTTTTTAATGTTCATAGGGACTATGAACTTAAGTTCACCTATAGAACTTTAAATAACCTGGTGATCACAAATCCAACATGGCGGTGACGCGAATTATAAATATTCACATGGACGTTTCTTGCAATTTAACCATCCGAGTGCAGTGAAACTTGGTACAGTAAATCCTTATACGAATGTTAATCCACTGGCATCTAATTTATTTCAATTGTTTCCATAACCTCAAGATGGCAGCTGTGAAAAATTTTAAAATCTCCTTGTTTTTTCTTGTGTCCTAATTATGCGATTGAAATTTGAATACTACACGTTCACAATAATCTGCATGTAACAGTACATAACTCTAGGACCTACATATATAAAATCCAACATGGCGACTATCCGAAATATTTAGTCGGTTCTTAATATCTACGAATCTATTACAGCAATCAAACAGAAATTGTGTATGTTGATAGTGGCAATTAACATAAGTAGGATATATGAAAATAGGCTGTATAGTTCTTCACGGAACTACTTGTTGTACATAAAAGCGTGTTATTTTGTGATAAATATCTTATGACTTCTTTCAGGTTAGGGTACATAAATACTTGTTTTCGCGCCAAATTTAATTGGGTGTTGACGGACTGGAAAGGTTTCTATAATAGAATTAGGCAACACTGAAAATATATCACTTCAATTTTGAGTAAGTGGGAAAAGACCAATCTAATCTTAACTAAATGTGTTACGGAGGAAGTACGTATTGTAAACATCTGATGTATATATCTTTAAATGTTTTCAGTGCTTGCAATAGTATGTAACAGGTATTACAAATAACAAAGTCACTCACTAACATCTCTGGAAGAGTGATTTCATAAAGAAACAAGATGTTCAGTAAAGAACATATAGCCTACTTTCTCCTAAATGTATGAGTATAGTTATAACTCGTTGTTATTATCAAAGAGTATAATAGAACTATTCTTTGTTGAAGGCCATAGAAACGATTTACCTCTACCAAACGCCACAATCTAGATAAAAACTGCTACCATCATTGAAGAAAGAAAGATATGAAGTATCTCAAGAATGTTATGGATCTGGAGACATAATCGACCGGACTGGCTGCGTGGCTCGGCGGTAACGTTCTCGCTTGCTGGGCCCTAGGTTGCAGGTTCGTATCCTGGCACAGTCAGCTGGCATTTGAGGGTGCACAAATGCGAGGGAGCCGTGTCAGTACATTTACTGGCACGTTAAAGATCCCCTTCGGGCCAAATTTCCGGCACCCCGGTGTCTCTAAAAGCAGCAGTAGTTAAAAGGGATGTAAAACCAATAAAATTATTATTATTATTATTATTATTATTGTTTTAATGTGCTAAACGGTTCCAGGCTAGTGTTCAGAAGTAAAGGGGAAGTTTTAGTCGGTAGTCTGCTACTCAGCAGCAGGAGCCCGACACTCTGTGCGTAAATGCATTTCTTGCCCTAAAAAAAAAATATATATATATATATATATTATTATTATTATTATTATTATTATTATTATTATTATTATTATTATTATTATTATTACATATACGACCTGCCGTGGGCAACATCCAACTTTGAGTTGAGGCATGTCTTTACACGTCTGGTTGTGCAGGGCTTTCACAACCCTAATTGAAAAAAAAGGAAGGAAGATTGTAGTTTTACGTGGCCGTGAATCTTGTGATTATGAGCCACGGGACCTCCTTTTCACGTGGAATCCGAACCACAGGACATGGCATTTCACTTCAAAAATCTCACATGCATTGACCGGGAATCGAAAACCCTAATTGAATTAACAAATCTTTCCATGACCCTACAGAGACGTGTGTATACAAACTATGTGGATATTTTCGATTGCTATTTGCCTGAAATAAAAGTAGTAATTAATACCTGAACTAACACCAACGGCTTGAACTCAGTTACTATGTGAAATCGTTTTGTTCTTTACTTCAAATAACATTTTCAAGTAACGCAAAATAGGCTGTTACAAACCCTTTAAAATAAAAAGTAAAAATGTATCGTAGTATCATCTTGTCATTCTTCAAATTCGATGCGCATAGAATGCCAATGGTATATTAATCAATGGAGCCCCACGTAGACTAGTCGTGACTTCTAGTGGTGAAATATCGAACAATATAATCCTAACAGAGCGAGTGCATTCTAGCGGCCAGAAGAAGAAACTTTTCAATAAAATCTGCAGTTACCATTTTGGCAGCTAGATGTCTCGAGTAAATCTGCTGGCGAATTATATTTTAATTAAATATATATTTTACACCATAATATGCACAATATAACGCTTAATTTTAAAACATCTGAGTCATTACAAAACAATAAACATATAACATTTCAAGCGAAAAATCTAGCTCTGATCGGGTTTGATCCATAGGCAGTTGAGCGATAGGCTAACGCACTACCACTGAGCTAATTGTGTCAACGAATATCGTTCTATATAAAATGACTTACATAGAACTTGTTAGCAAATAATGATTTATACTAAACGATTTCATCACTGGAGTATATTATTTATATATAAAGCATTTCATACAAAGTTTATTTATTTTGTATCAGTACGCTATATTGCATTCAATACTCAAATTAGTGAAATATAAGTCAGGCACAAGATATCCGCTGCCATCTTGTCTTATTACTGAATCAGCTCAGCTTTTTAAAATCACGTCTGCACTATAGTATTACAAAATAAACTTTTAATTTCGAACGTGCCTCTTCCTTTAGAACAGTTAAAACGATTCTCGGCTCGATAATCGGAACTGGTGGGTCCCATGATATGGATTATAAAGTTTGCATAATTCGCACGGCCGCCATCCAGAAATGGTATGGCGGACGACCTTGTAGTTTGGTCACAAGACGCATCCTATACGAAGGTATGTTGTTACCAAATTTGGTAGAGATCGAATGATTTGGTTAGTCGTTATTTGATTTTACGTTTTGAACGTTTGAGTGGCCGCCATTCAGTTTTAGTAAAGATGGCGGCGATATAAAACATGACACTGAGGTGTCCTTTGCTAGTGCTACCTTTGTACCAAATTTCGTTCAATTCGCATACACCGTGTTCGAATTGATAGGGGGGGGGACAGACATTCAGAGTACACACACTCACACACACACAGACACACACACACACACAGACTCACACACACACATACACACACACACACACACAGACTCACACACACACACAGACAGACAAACTTTTTTCGCCCTGTGTTGATCTCATAAGTCTACTTTCATTTTTTGCAAAAATCGAAAGTAGGCTAAAAAGAAACATTGCATGAAGAAGATGCACACATCTTCTTCTATCTTCTATCTTCTATATATATAAAAATCAATGTAACGTGCTAGTTTGTCTGTGGGTGGGTATGTATGTCTCCTATGCGTTCATATACCATTCGTCCGATTGCGATGAAACTTGGGTGAGATGTTGAGTACACTCCAAGGAAGGTTTCTGACTTAGTAAATCCATTTTACAATAGGTAGCGCACGCGTAGATTCAACAAATGAGCGACGATGCGCGAAGCATTTCAACAAAGTCCCGTATGTTCACATACCATTCGTCCGATAGCGATGAAATTTGGGCGAGATGTTGTATACACTTACGTGAAGGTTTCAAAATTAGTGAATACATTTCATAGTAGATAGCGCACGAGTAGATTCAACAAATGAGCGACGACATGCTAAGCGTTTCAACAAAGTCCCGTATGCATTCATATACCATTCGTCCGATAGCTATGAAACTAGGCTGAGATGTTGTGTGCACTCCAGGGAAGATTTCTGGCTTAGTAAATCCCTTTAAAATATGTAGAGCACGAGAAGAATCAACAAATGAGCGACGACGCGCGAAGCGTTTCAACAAAGTCCCATATAAGGTCATATACAATTCATCCGATAGCGAAGAAACTTGGGTGAGATGCTATGTACACTCCAAGGAAGGTTTCTGACTTAGTAAATCCATTTTACAATAGGTAGCGCACGCGTAGATTCAACAAATGAGCGACGATGCGCGAAGCATTTCAACAAAGTCCCGTATGTGTTCATATACCATTCGTCCGATAGCGATGAAACTTGGGTGAGATGTTGTGTACACTTACGTGAAGGTTTCAAAATGAGTGAATACATTTCACAGTAGATAGCGCACAAGTAGATTCAACAAATGAGCGACGACACGCAATGCGTTTCAACAAAGTCCCGTATGCATTCATATACCATTCGTCCGATTGCTATGAAACTTGCGTAAAATGTTGTGTACACTGCAGGGAAATTTTCTGGCTTAGTACATCCACTTTACAATAGGCAGCGCACGAGTAGATTCAACAAATGAGCTACGACGCGCGAAGCATTTCAACAAAGTCACGTTTGCGTTCATATACCATTCGTCCGATAGCGATGAAACTAGGCTGAGATTTTGTGTGCACTCCAGGGAAGGTTTCTAGCTTAGTAAATCCCTTTAAAAACAGGTAGAGCACGAGTAGAATCAACAAATGAGCGACGACGCGCGAAGCGTTTCAACAAAGTCCCATATAATTTCATATACCATTCATCCGATAGCGATGAAACTTGGGTGAGATGTTGTGTACACTCCAGGGAAGGTTTCTGGCTTAATACATACATTTTACAATAGGTAGCGCATCAGTAGATTCAACAAATGAGCGATGACACGCGAAGCGTTTCAATAAAGTCCCGTATAAAGTCATATACCATTCGTCTGATAGTGATAAATGTTTGGTGAATTGTTGTGTACACTCCAGGAAAGGTTTCTGGCTAAGTAAATCCATTTTACAATACGAAGCGCACATTTATGTTCAACAAATGAGTGACTACGCGCGAAGCGTTTCGACAACGTCCCGTATACATTCACATACCATTCATCCGATTGCGATGAAACTTGGGTGAGATGTTGTGTACACTCCAGGGAAGGTTTCTGGCTGAGTACATCCATATTACAATATGTAGCGCAAGAGTAGAATCAACAAATGAGCGACGACACGCGAAGCGTTTCGACCAAGTCCCGTATGCATTCATGTACCATTCGTCCGTAGCTATGAAACTTGGGTGAGATGTTGTGTACACGTCATGGAAAATTTCTGGCTTAGTATATCCACTATACAATATGCAGCGCACAAGTTGATTCAAAAAATGAGGGACGACGCGCGAAGCGTTTCAACAAAGTCCCGTATAAGGTCATATACCATTCTGCCGTTAGCGGTGAAACTTGGGTGAAATATGGCGGACACTCCAAGGAAGGTTTCTGGCTTAGAGGCAGTTAACATGTTGTGTATCCAAAAGCACTTCAAGAAACAGAATTTCAACGCCAACACTTTCTTTGATTGGCATTGCAACGCATGCCGGGTACAGCTTGTTACTAATAAAATCTAAGTTCTGCGCCTTTCGATGGTTTCAATCTTTTAAAAAATTACACTAAATTAACGGAGATCATCCAATCACTCGTAAAAGGATTTACCCTCCCCCTTGCAATCCTGGCCTTACAGGTCGCGATGTTCATTCCCACTAAATTACGCTTTTGACAAAAGTTTGGTGTTTTTGTTTACTTAGGCAACACTGAAAAATGGCTTCAAACCTCACAATGTTACGCGTTTGACCCAGATGCTTACAGTTACAAGTCATGTTTCTCGTTCTATGTTGCTTTCAAATCCATAGTGATACGAGGAGATATAAATGAAGCAAATGCAATGCTACTGAATCCTAATGAAGTATATTCTATACCACCGTTATTTAGTCTAGTATTTGACCTGTAGTCAAATTCTTTTAATCCGCGACGGATTGCTAGAGCGTCATTACGAACATTTTTCTTATGGCCAGACTAATTCCTTCTAAATGGAAAGCGTACTATTCACGTCCGGACTGAACATTAGCATTGAGACAGAACAAAATGGAAGTCGAACAAAACGTTATGGTGGATAATAAAATGAAATTAAGATTGTCGTGTTGGAAGCCATTTTTCAGTATTGCTTTTGTAATAGAAATTTAATGGTTTTCAGTCGGTCAACACGATAGAAATTTACATGTGATTAATAAACACTTATTAATATCATGTAAATTTCTTTCAGGACTAGGAAAACACCTATTACATTTGGGTACAATCGTGTTGACCGATTGCAAAACATTCAATTTCAATTAAATATAAAATGAGCCAAAATTATATGTGGTGAATATTTTCTAAATTGAGGCATACAATAGAATCTGTATCTTATGGACGTCCTGAAATGATAGGGTAATAGGCCTAGTGTACATGAACTCCAAGGAGATGAAATTACGTAGGATCTGGAGACCCAACATTTTTATAGTGAAATGGAATTCTTTCAAAATAAAAGTATTAGACAGACAACAGGGACACATTTTTGAAACAATTCTATCTTCAGTTTCGGTATCAATGGATCCAATGGCGGTTCGTCCAAACGGGGAAGAAAGGGATTGACCGAGACAGTTGTTGACACTGCTACTCAACAGGCAAGGTATATTGGTCTTTAATTGTCCACGTACATGAAAATGAATCCTCAGGCCATATATAAGTACTTTACTTCAGCATTATTCACTGTAACAGACAATCGTTGAACCTCCTGCTGCATTTGTACAAGACGCTGCTGATTAGGTCACTGCTAAATTCAGGAAACATCTTTCGCAGTTTTTCGAGTTGGATCACATTTGTTACTCGGTAGGTGAAGTATTTACCACTCCATCATCCCTCTCGTCTGAATCATCTCCGAAGTATTGAGACAAGGAGGAAGTGTTAGGAGTACAAGTCGCAATCTGGGAGACGTATATTGCGTACCGTCACCATCAATCAGTTGCCTCCTGCGCTTAGGAAACATTATTCACGCGCGCGCGTTCTCTCTATATCCCACCACCAGTCTATGATTAATGGCCAGGGCTTGCTTGTCCTACCTCCTTTCTTCCTTATTTTTGTCAAACTTAACATTTCCCCCATTGGTCCCACTCTCCACTTCGCTCTTTTACTTTTTGCACTCTCCCCCTGAAGGTCCATTCGTTTTGTCTTCACTAGTCGGCTTGTCCTCTCGATATTTCTTCCCCGAGCCAAAGTTCCTCCTCTCGCTCACTCCTTGTTTCATTTCAGAGAGCTTGCCCTTGCTTTCCTCTGGCTATGAATCGCCACAGACTGACCATTCTTTTAATTCCGACCACTTCTGCCCGCAGGGAGAGACAACATAAAACAACCAATGTCCACTCTCTGTGATATTTCAGACAGGTGGATGTGGCTGGCAAAACAAACAATATCTTCCGAAGAGATCACGCAACACATGCGTGAGATTCATTCACAAATGTTGATTGTTAACTTGTAATATCAAATTCAAATTCAAGCTGTTGGAATTAAGTTTGTTCGATCTATGCTAAGATGAACAAAAAAGGACAAGATACGCAATTAAACGAATAGAATGGAAGCAGGTTTAAAATTTAGCGTGTTGGAAAAATTACGGCGTAGTAGGCTAAGATGGTATGGTACAGTGGATGGAAGGAACACGAATTGCTAAAAAGCATACCGAAATGGTTGTGATTGGGAAAAGATCTGTTGGAAAACCAACGAGGAGATGGATTGATGTGGTTAAGAAGGACATCTCTGTAAGTGGTCTTCAGTGGGATGGAATCCAAGAGGAGGAGCTGTATAAGGATAGAGGAAGGCGGAAGAGGCTCGTCACCATTGCCAGGAAACTGGAGTTGCTACGTCATGATGATGAATAGGGCTCGGATTTTTAGGTGCTAAAAATCAGGAAAAAATTCATTTTTAGCCTATTTTCAATTTTGAAAAAATAGGCTTATGAGATCACCTTTTGTCCGTGTGTGTGTGCGCGTGCGCGTGTGTGTGTGTGTGTGTGTGAGGTGTGTGTGTGTGTGTGTCCCTAATAAAATCTAAACGGCTGGAGCGATTTCAATGAAACTCAGTAAGTTCGTAGCACTATTCCCGGCGACCTCGACCGTGCCCTTCAAATTTTGTTACGTCTCAACAATCCAACATGGCGGCTGTGCGAATTATTTCACTAGCATTCAATATCTCCGAAACTATTACCGATATCGCCTTGAAATTGTGTACGGTGATAAAGGGCACTACTAGAAGTTCACCTATGAGACTTTCAAAAACCTGGAGACTACAAAACCAACATGGCGGTCAAGCGAAATTGAGACTTTTAAATAGACATTTCTCGCGATTTAACTATCCAAACGTAATGAAACTTGGTACAGCAAATGTTTATACACATTGAGATGCACTGGAGTCTAATTTAGTTCAATTGTTTACATAACCTCAAAATGGCGGCTGTGCGAAGTATTTCACTCACATTCCATATCTCCGAAACTATTACAGATATCATTATGAAATTTCGTACGGTGATAAAGGGTACTAATACAAGTTTACCCATGTATATTTCATAAACCTGTAAAGCAGAAAACGAACATGGCGACCAAGCGAATTTGAAATATTTTAATAGACTTTTTCGTGATTTAACTCTCTGAGCGCAGTGAAATGTGGTACAGTAAATGATTTTGCAGATTGTAATGCACTGCCATCTAATTTAATTCAATTGTTTACATAACCTCAAGATGGCGGCTGTGCGAAATTTTAAAATTAAGTTTTTATTCTTGTGTCGTAATCATGCGATCGAAGTGAAAGTTTGAATAATGAAGCTAGGCAATAATTGTCCTTGAATGGTACATAACTAACTCTATGGCCTATACATATAACAATCCTAAATGGCGAGCTTCCGAAATATTTAGACGGTTCTCAATATCTATGCCCAGCACAAAAGACCGAAGATTATCACGACACACTTATTCTGAAGGCGCTAAACTGCGGCATTATGTTTCTTGCCCTTGAGGTGTTGTGTAACTTGAGATCGCTGTTCAGCCAAGATTGCTTTCCCACATGGTTGGCAGAACAGAACGCCCCCATCAGAGGTAAAACTATCTTTAAATTCTGCAACAGACGAAAACTTACAGTTGTTTTTATTTTAGCCATCGTAGAACTTACCTTACACTTCACAGTGCCAGAAATGAACTGCATGTGAGTGACATTGGTTCCAGGTAGCTGGGGGGAGGGGGAAGTCTATCACGTGGTGCAATATGGCTATGGACAAGGAAATCCCTGGCTTCCACAGTGAGTGGCACGGGGTGACAAGGTAAGAATAACACAATTGCAGGCTGACATACGCTCTGCATAAAGATTAGATAGCTCACAGTTTCTTCCCCGTTGAAGTAAGACGGAACAAAATTTGCAATAAAATGAAAGATCTAGCATACTGATTTTTTAGATGTAAATATTATGTCTTCTTATGTGCTAATAAGTGAAAAGCAGGAATTTATGTATTTATAGAAAAAATGCTTAAAATATGTATTTACATAAAAAAATAATTATTTACCTATTTATTTACCTAATGATGAACTTGTAATTTCGTTTTCCAGTCGGACAACATACTGAATTTATTTTTGTTCTTTTCATGAATTTACTTTATCTATAGTATCTATAGTATAGTATCATGTACTGTACATTGGAGAATTCTGAGGCTGGTATTTTCAATATATCTTTTATCGCTATTTCATTTGGAGTTATAACCCGTCAGAGGTCGCAACAGGAGGTTCTGGATTGTAAAGAGCCTATTACGTCATAGGAAGCGGCTAATGAACTCTCCTCAACAAACTGTTAACAAGGAGAGGGCAAATTTTGTCGTGGACAACAATCACATCGTCAGTGTGAGCGCGAAGGTCTGGAGTTTCATTTGTGTGTGACACTGCGCCTCATCCATGCGCAACCTATTACGTTATGCTTCTTGTGTGTTATCATAAACTGTTTCTTTCCTATGGGTGTTCATATTTCTAATTCTGTGCCACCATGGAAATAAAGGAAAGAGGATTAGAAGAGTTATTGTTGGTGCTGTTTATTCCTTTAGTGGCTTTGCAACAACGTGGTGATGTAGCCCCGTGTACTTAGGTGTGCGTATTAGATGTTTGTATTAGAGTGTGTATTTGTAATTGAGGTAGGATTTGGGTAGGAAGCATCTGTGGCCATCCCAGCATTTGCCAGGTTGGCTGAGGTAGGAATCGAACCTGCTTCTTCTCAGTTTTTCCTCACGAGGCTGAGTGTACCCAGTTCCAGCCCTCAGACTGGAATTAAATATCTTGGCAGAACCTGGAATCGAACCCGGGCTTCCGCAGTGACAGCCAAGAAACGCCACGGTGTGGACAGGATAGAAGACCATTGTACACTGTTGAACGGGAGAGTGACAGGAACACGTGGCAATTCATTTCATTTCGAAGATAATTAATTACTTGCTGAAGAGACAGAAGATGGACACATTGATGTTGAAGATGTTGAAGTTAATACTGATATACTGAAAGGCAGAGATCTTGATCCACTTTCGAAAATTTCTATTGGTGATGGGGAAGTGGCTATGGCAAACCAGCTTGCATACTTGGAGGAGACGAGATAACACAACAATGTACCTGCACCTCCTCTACAGGTTAGGGTATTCCTAAATTTTCAAACTCATTTACTGCACTTTAAGTGATACTATAAGCCATATCTTCAGTTTTGAACCACCTCACGGTGTAATGGCTAGCATTCATGACTGTCGCCCTAGAGGTTGTGGTTCGATTCCCGGCTCTACCAAGATTTGTTATTCTGGTCTGAGGACTGGAACGGTGTACACTCCACCTCATGAGGCAAAACAGAGAAAAAGTGGGTTCAATTCCTACCTCAACCAACCTGAAAATGGTTTTCCGTGCTTTGCTACTTCTACTCCAGGCAAATGCCGGGATGGTCCCTAACATAAGGCCACGGCCACCTCCTTCCCAACCCTCACTTGAATTACAAATATGCTGACGAACTGTTCACTTCCCAGCTAAGTATCTCTCAGCTGCCACTTGAGAAGGAGTTTTGGGGGCGTGGTGGCTCAGCGGTCAAGCTGTATGCCTCTCACCAAGGAGGGCTGGGTTCGATTCCCGGTCAATGCATGTGAGATTTTCGAAGTGAAATGCCATGTCCCGTGGTTCGGATTCCACGTAAAAAGGAGGTCCCGTGGTTCATGATCGCGAGATTAATGGTCACGTTAAACTACAAGCTTCCTTCCTGAGAAGGAGTTTGTGGTGACTTGGAACGGTATAGACTACCAAACACTGTAGACGTGAAAAGTGTTTTACTCCTTGTGATAGCCTATGTATGTATTCGTTTGCTGTAGCATCTTTTGTGCTATCTTATTTTAGCTGACCTGTCGATACGAATGAATTGACCTGTTACTTCTACAAATGCCTGTAGTATTAATAAAGAGATTGGTACATTAAGCATCCAAAATATCAATGATAATACCAGGATATCCATTTCTAGAAACCTTCCCGGTTCACCTAACAGAAATTTCAAATAAGATTAGATCAATATTCGTCTGAAATGGTCAATATATGATGTTTATTCTCTGGTATCTTATTGCTACCCCCAACATGTCAAGTAATCATCTGCTACTGATTTCAACTCCTTGAAACTTCTGCCTCACTTGCAGCACACAGAATCTTTGAAGGTCGAGGTTACACTCCAAGGGAAGCTCAGCTGGAGACAAGAGAGTGTAAACTCGCTGAAGAACAGCAGAGCTATAGGAAAATAAATGTTGTCTGAATAAATAGTCCAACATTTGACAGTCATAAAAAGGAGAGGTCAAAGAGAAAAGTAAGTGGTTTGAATAAATAAAGTAAGAGGACTAGCGACGGACTGGTCAGGGAGAAAGAAAGTGAGACTGCAGCGTTGGGATACAAATGAGTGCTGGCTGGAGGGCGAATGGGAAAGAGAGTGGTCACTCCTCGATAACCTTGGCGCTATTAATCATAGGACCTCGCACATGGCGTGACAAAATGGTTTAAGATGGAGTGCGGGGGTGGAAGGGATTTGATTAGTGCCTTGCTGACAACAGAACGTTCAATTGGGGCGTGACGGTTGACAGGGGGCTCGGGAGACCTCTGAGAGTGAGCAATATTACGCCTGTCAAATAACTTACGAAACTACAGCCACGGGGCTTCTATGTTTGTTTCTAGGTGTGTATGTGTGTGTGTATATGAATTTATGTGTGTATGTATGTCTGTCCGTCCGTCTGTCTGTCTGTATGTATGTGTATATGTATGTATGCATCTATATTTGTATGTATGATGATATAGACGGTAGTTCACGTACTTAAACTCGTTCCATAATGTTCCATCTTGCTACTTTAAGTTACCTCAGTTATAAAACAGAAGAAATGGCATGCAAAGTGCTTTCGTCTGATGTCATATATTTTAATGAAAGTATTTACGACGTCAATCCTCGATATTGCTCATCATACATCTAATATTCTAAGGCATTGGCTTAATAAAATTGACTGAAGAGCAATGAAAATTCTGCGAGGGTCGGGCTATATTATATTGTCTCTTCTTCTTGAACTCCTTATGTTACGATCTCGAGTCTTAAATCACTGATTAAATATTGGAGACTAACTTTATTTCCACTACCAATAAACTGCGAAGGATTAATTAAATATTACGCTAGTCTCCCCATCAAAACCTTTAAAATGAAGCGTGTACCCTACATTGTGCTACTATCAAGAGAGTACCGTATATAAACGAGGAGCAGAGAAGCATGTAACATCGTAAATTCATGGATAAAATTTACTACACTCGTAAACATATTTTTCTTAAGTTGGTTATTTTCCAGATTAAGGCATTTCCTGCGTTGCAGGGTCTCACGACGCACAAAGTATTCCCCACTTTTGTAGACGTAGGTTGATGGAACACCTGTGTGGGGCAGGTGACTTCGAGGTTTTGCCCCTTAAGACTTAAGGAGTATTATCACCACCTCAGTAGAACACTTCTGCAGCCCCCACTCTTGTAGACCTGAGTTGATGTAACACCTGTGTGTGACAGGTTACTGAGGTTTAGCCCCTTAAGACTTAAGGAGTATTATCACCACCTCAGTAGAACACTTCTGCAGCCCCCACTCTTGTAGACCTGAGTTGATGTAACACCTGTGTGGGACAGGTTACTGAGGTTTAGCCCCTTAAGACTTAAGGAGTATTATCACCACCTCAGTAGAACACTTCTGCAGCTCCCACTCTTGTAGACCTAAGTTGATGCAACATCTGTGTGGGGCAGGTGACTTTGAGGTTTTGCCCCTTAAGACTTAAGGAGTATTATCACCACCTCAGTAGAACACTTCTGCAGCTCACACTCTTGTAGACCTAAGTTGATGCTACACCTATGTGGGGTAGGTTACTGAGGTTTTGCCCCTTAAGACTTAAGGAGTATTATCACCACTTCAGTAGAACACTTCTGCAGCTCCCACTCTTATAGACTTAAGTTGATGCAACACTGGAGTGGGGCAGGTTTTTTTGGGGGTTTGCCCCTTAAGAATTTAGGAGTATTATCACTACCTCAGTAGAACACTTCTGCAGCTCTCACTTTTGAAAACGTAGGTTGATGCAACACCTTTGTAGGGCAGGTGACTTTGAGGTTTTGCCCCCTAAGACTTAAGGAGTGTTATCACTACCTCAGTAGAACATTTCTGCAGCTCCCACTCGTATATACCTAAGTTGATGCAATACTGGAGTGGGGCAGGGTTTTTTTTTTTTAGGGTTTGCCCCCTTAAGAATTTAGGAGTATTATCACCACCTCAGTAGAACACTTCTGCAGCTCCCACTCTTGTAAACCTAAGTTGATGAAACACCTGTGTGGGGCAGGTTATTTTGAGGTTTTGCCCCTTAAGACTTAAGGAGTAGTAGGAGAAGAAAAGAAAAAAATGTAATACCAATCGTAAGAAGGAAGTAAACGGAAATAAAGAAACATATCCGAGGTGGGATTCGAACCCACTCGACCATGCATAATACAAAGTATTGAACTGTAACTATAGCCCCGCGGACATCCAGACAACTGCATATTTGTGCAATATCAAAATACCTAACCACCATACACACTCAACCTGCAGTTTAACTCCTTCAATACTTCGCTTATTTTATAATTCTATTTCAATGTATATTCTAAAAACATAATTAACAATATCAGAGACCCTTTTTAATTCTCATAAACAAAGATCTCAGTTAGACGCGGAGGGAAGCAACCGCCATATCCCACGTTGAAAAGAGTCTTTTTGCGCAAGCGCGGGAGCAGCAAATATTAAATTTTTCTTTAATAATTTAAAAATATACACTAACATATATTTTCCTTTTAAAGACACTCTGCTCGACAATGTAATACCAATCGTAAGAAGTAAGAAAACCGAAATAAAATAAAAAATACCCGAGGTAGGATTCGAACCCACTCGACCAGGCATAATACGAATTAGAGGATTGTGACAACAGCCCCGCGGCCATGCAGACAACTGTCTATATGTGCAATATCAAGGTATCTAACCACCACACACACTCAACCTGCAGATAATTAGCAATATTGGAGACCTTGTTTAATTCTCATAAACAAAGATCTCAGTTAGACGCGGCGGGAAGCAAGCGCCATTTTCTTCCTTGAAAGGAGTCTTTGTGCGCAAGCGCGGGAGCGGCAAATGTTAAATGTTTCTTTAATAATTTTAAAATATACCCTAACATATATTTTCCTTTTAAAGACACTCTGCAAATCTGCATGTCAAGAGCTCTCGTTAAAATGCATTACGAAGTAAATCGGTTCTGTCGTTCTCTCAATTCCATGTTAACAAAAATCACCTTAGTGTGTTAAATATATAGATTATCACCACCTCAGTAGAACCTTTCTGCAGCTCCCACTCTTATAGACCTAAGTTGATTCAACACTGGTGTGGGGTAGGTTGTTGTTGTTTTTTTTTTTTTTTTTTAGGTTTTGCCCCTTAAGACTTAAGGAGTAATTATCACCACCTCAGTAGAACACTTCTGCAGCTCCCACTCTTATAGACCTAAGTTGATGCAACACCTGTGTGGGGCAGGTGACTTTGAGGTTTTGCCCCTTAAGACTTAAGTAGTATTATCACCACCTCAGTAGAACACTTCTGCAGCTCACACTCTTGTAGACCTAAGTTGATGCAACATCTGTGTGGGGCAGGTGACTTTGAGGTTTTGCCCCTTAATACTTAAGGAGTATTAACACCACCTCAGTAGAACATTTATGCAGCTCACACTCTTGTAGACCTAAGTTGATGCTACAGCTATGTGGGGCAGGTTACTGAGGTTTTGCCCCTTAAGACTTAAGGAGTATTATCACCACCTCAGTAGAACACTTCTGCAGCTCCCACTCTTGTAGACCTAAGTTGATGGAACACCTGTGTGGGGCAGGTTACTGAGGTTTTCCCCCTTAAGACTTAAGGAGAATTATCACCACCTCAGTAGAACACTTCTGCAGCTCCCTCTCTTGTAGACCTAAGTTGACGGAACACCTGTGTGGGGCAGTTGACTTTGAGGTTTTGCCCCTTAAGACTTAAGGAGTATTATCACCACCTCAGTAGAACACCTCTGCAGCTCCCACTCTTGTAGACCTAAGTTGATGTAACACCTGTGAGGGGCAGGTTACTGAGGTTTTTCCCCTTAATTGTATTGTAATAGTTAGGCTATAATTTTAATTTGACCTTTAATATTAAAGATACAAATCTATGTAGCCTATACATAATATAGCTTTGGGACTATTAGCTTGAGTGAAACGGTAAAATAACGACTTAGAGGAAGACTAGCAAAAGTACCCGCTCTTCGAATGGTCTTCGGTATTAATAACCAGACGTTATCAATTGAGCTACTGTTGCAATGGTTAGGGGTTTGTCATTTTTTAATAAGTTTTTCAGAACTAACTTAGTTTTCTGGGTATATCGCAGACACTGTTAATTTAAGGGCCATAAAATGTGGTTTTCGTAGACCCGTTATAGACTCCCTAGTTTTGTGTCACACATTGAGAAGCGCAACATATGCTTTGACCGTCCTTCTAGGACAATTGTTATTTTTCGCCTATTTTAGCATGTATTTTGAAAATATGTTCCTTATACCCACCCTTATGTGATAAGTACGTTGAAGAGTTTTCTAAATAATTGGTGTATTGACTCATTGTCAAAATACCTAATTTTACGATGCTCCAAGCACCCGAACAAGAATTATAGGCGTACATAAATATAAAGATATAGCAACCACACAGTATCAAACAAAATCATCTTCACGAAGAACCCGTTTGTCGACAAAAATATGATTAGTTAAAATGTGCTCTCAAACTAAATTCACCTAACGTGTACTTCCTGACGTGAAAATAATATTGAAAACCTCGAAGATGAAACGCAATATATGTCAAATTAAAACTGACCCTCACCGTTGTGGAAAGTCCCGATCCCCGGGAATACCCCCTTTAATAAATTATAAAGGCTTGTGGTGCATGAAATTCGGGATTTTTAGCCTCCAATGGCCCAAATTCTCAAAAGCTACAAAAACCACTATTTCAATCCAGGAATTTTTGAAAATAATTTAGCTGTTTGGAGATATAATAGACCTTCTGTACAACATATCGCATATCGCACGTGAAAGTCACGTGTAAAAATTCCAGGGTACCCCTTGACTCCATTAATCGCATTGTTGAATTGTACAGTATATGTTTGATTCCACGATGACCTTATAGCCATTTGCAAACTTTCACAGAATTATAATATATTGAGTCTCATTGCTTCTTACAGAAATAGATGGAAAGTTGGATGTCACCTCTTGTGATACTGTTGTCATGGTTACCGGCTTGCATTACTTCATTAGTTTCTTCTTGTCCTTCTTTCTGATGGGCCAGCTAAAGACCACGATGTTCAACTTTTCAGCTTGGCGAGGGACTTGATGTTTGCCCAATGTTCGCGCATTCTCTGGCTATGTTTCTCCTTTCCCTCTTTTGTCCAGATGATGCCGGTTTTCATACAGGGTGGTATGTCCTGAAAACTCTTCTGTTTAAATATCTTTCTGAGATGTGATCGGCTTCTAATATCACTTTTCATTTTTTTCAGTTCTTGGATATACTTGTTAACTACTGTTAGTGACGGTGTCACGCTCTTTCTATTCTCCCAGTAGTTGAGAAGCCGGTTGGTTAGTCTTGTTGGGTTCATCCATGAGACATGTCCGTAGAAAGCCAGACGTCTCTTCCTGGTCACATCTGTGATTTTCTCTGTATATCTATATAGCTCCTGATTTGGTCTTCTTCTGTACTCGTCATCTATTTATTAGTTCATTAAATGAAATTAGTTTTCTGAGAATATATCAGAAATGTTGTTTTAGAGCAGTGATTCTTAACCGGTGGTCCGCGGACCACGGGTGGTCCGCGAGTGCCTCGGTAGTGGTCCGTGGGAGAAAAGGCTAATAAATGGGGATTTCAAAAACGTAGTGCGTATAACGAGAATCGTCCGAATGTATTCGCGGCGATGACTATCAAGTTTTGAATTGAAATATCTTAAAAATAAGTGTTATTGAGGAAGGGTTACAACTGATAAGGTGTATTTTTGGGAGATAGGGGAGGGGGAAGGAGGGGGGGGGGGGGGCAGTAGGATGGTCCGTACATGATTCAATTTACGCTGAGTGGTCCGCAGACTTCTACGGGTTCAGAACCACTGTTTTAGAGCCTTAAGGCGTAGTAGCCTCCGAGCCACCGAGGGGCTGAAAGTGTGCTTTGTCTTGTCCTAGTACGCCATGGTATAATAATAATCATAATAATAATTTAGTAATATAGGGATAGGGATATAATAGACTTTCAGTACCACAGCCGCACGTGTAAATCGCGTGAAAAAATTCTAGAGTACCCCTTAACCCCCTTATCCCGTTAGGCCTATATACATATTGATTAATTTTACAGCTTAAGTTGGTTCCGTGATAACCTGATAGCCGTTTGCAAACTTTCACAGCAATGTAATAAATGGAATTGCATTGTGTCTTACAGAAATATTCGGACTCCTGCGATTGTGTTGCCATGGTTACCGGCTTGCATTATTTCACTAGTTCATTAAATGAAATTAGTTTTCTGGGAATATCTCAAAAACCGTTGGTTTTAGGACCTTAAAATGAGGTTTTCAGCAGCCCGTAGGGCCTCCGAGTTTTGTTTCTCACATTGAGACGCTGAAAATGAGCTTTGTGTCGTCTTTCTACGCCCATTTCAGCATGTATTGTACGGGGATATGCCCCTTTTATGAGGGGTACGGAGAAGAGTTACATCAATGATTACTTTTGTGCCTCTGATGGACATCTGTACCAAATTTTACGTTGATCCACTCAGCCGTTCTCGAGTGATGTGAGTGCAAAGTTGTACACAGACAAACAGACAGACAAACAACAATTTTGTTTTTGCGCGCAACCGTCATAAACCAGTCTCAAACGCGTTAATAACTCAAATTTCCGTGGAAATTCAGAAAAAACAGACAAACTTTCATTTTTATATATAGAGAGATGACCTACTTTGGCGTTGGTTGGCATTTGAAATCGAAACATAAAAAGTCTCACGTTCGTTTATTAGATGTGTTTATGAAATTAGTCGAATTTTTGAATAATTGTGTGCATAAATCAGTGAGAGTCTTGAAGTGATTGTCCAAAAATTTTGGGAACTGAGAGTGTAACTGTAAGAATATTTAAACGAGTGTATTTTGGCTGGCAATGCGGTCTGTATCATTCAGGCCCTGTAAAGCAGCGCTGGATGACAAGGCTGGGTTTGTGACATGGAATCTCTGTGTAATTGCGAACCCGCCCCCTCACTTCCATGGATTTACGCTCACTCCACATTGAAACCAATGCTATAGGATATTTTTAGAAAGAAGAACGCTGACAGATGACAAAGCCAGCATGTGCGGAAATACCGTGTTGCCACTGTGACAGATTATCTCAACGTCTCTTGCTGTATGTACGTGCAACACTGCTGGCCCAATGTTTATGCAGTTTACTCTGTTACCTATTAGATCTTCTATCTTGTGGAAGAATAAGCAAATGCACTTCAGTAGATACATGGGATAATACTGACAGTGTGTGATAAGGCAAGAATATTGCACCAAGCCATGTGCTCACCGCTACCTGCTAGTACATTGCAACACGGCTCGCTGTTGCCATGAAAACAATTACCTCGCTCACCTCTAAACAAACCTGACCGTACGAGCCGATAACAGCTGTCAGCGTTCTACTGTCGAACTATAGACTATCCTGCTTTATCCACAGCTCTGTGGCTGTTACGCCGGAGCAAGGCGTTGCGTTTGAGAGGTTGTGAATTGGGTTTACTCCGATCTCGTATTTGTTTAAACTTTGTTACATATATTTTAAGAATAAATAACAATCCTCAGTTTAATTTCAAGGCACTGGGAAGTGATTTGTAATGGTGTCACTACCCTTAAAGCCCTGCTCCAGACATATCTAACTTGGTGATCCAGACTAAGAACGATACACTGGTCCATCCGGTTGGGTGTTGGGTAAGTGACTAACAACATCATTCTACAAAACAAACATTTTATGCGAAACCGAATTATGATTGAACATGGATCACGTGTTATGTACATTTTAAATGTATAAAATGTTATGTGAACGTACCGTACATAATACGAGAAAAGTTCTGAAAGTAAGTTTCATAATTATAATTCACGAAGAAATGATACACCAAGTGACACAAATAATCGCCATAAGAATCCACACCCGTGGCTGATTCAACGACGGAAGGAGCGTCAGCAGAGGGGTAATAATGCATGCGCAGAGCGCCAGAGAAGAAGCAACAGACCGACGTACCCGATATCATTCGGTCGCTGGTGTTTAATGTTCAATTAAGGACGGCAGAATGTGGAGGATGAGGATCGAGAAAGCGTCCCTCCACATCTACGAATGAAAACAACATTGCTCGAATACAGCGCATATGCTAGAGGATAGGCGCTTAATGGTGACTGCGTTTCGGTTGTGCCCGGGTCCATCACATGCTCCGCAATATTGGTACCGAGAAAGCGGACGCCGGAGCAGGCTCTGCCACAATCCCTTGCATCGTAGGACACCGAGATTTATCAGAGTGGTTTCTTCAAACTGATTGCACGCTACGACAAGTGTCTCAAAGTCGGTGGAGACTCGATCAAAATGTTGTACAAGGTATTATGAGGTATGTCTGTTTGGCAATACAGGGTCCCTGGGAAGAAATATTACGAAACTTATTTTCGGAAATTCCCTCGCACATGTTAAAGGATGAATGGCATGTAAGTGTGTCCAAAATTGTCATAGCAATTTCATCAACACTAGATAGACATCGAAAATAACAGGAATATTTTCCACCTCGGTAAGATACTGCCCTCCTTGCAAGACTATTTCATTAGATTTGTTACCTGATCTCTATATAATAATTTAATATCTCTTATTCATCCAAAAGGAATGAAAATGGATTATTATCATAATTTTTCGAAAGCAGTAAGGCCACGAGCATATTATATTATTCTATAGAATCCAGCCGATGTCTCTTCTCAATTTTACATTCCACTGAATATTAATACAGGCGTAATGGAGATAGCCTTCAATATAATAACTTATAGCGAGATCTATTCCAAGTTTATGCTATGAGAATAAATCTCGATGAATGTAATAATCTTGAATGGAGTGCTTGTTGGCAGTCCGTCTGTCCCATAAACTTTTATAACTCCATCACGTTCTTTACGGCACCGCTGTCTCCAACGAAAATATTTAATTCAGAACTTTCCACCTCATTTCCTCTTCCTGCCTGGGATGAAAGTTGCACTTAGTTGCCTGTCATGCATCCTCCACCCCCGCCTGTGTGGGATTTGATAACCACACCATCCTACTAATCTCCGGTATGTATTACTCTTCCAGTGCCTGGTGAAGCTTTTACTCAATTCGCTGGCAGTTATTTTAGCAAATGTAAGTTTACCTGTAAATACCATGCAGTAAGTATCAGACAGTAGGGAAGCAAGAGGGTACGGTTAACGACTATCGGCTCCGCACTAATAACTAACCACATTACATAATACAGTAGAATTCAAGTGCATGCCTTATTCTTATTAGCCTACTTTTCACATTTCGCAAAAATGAGGAAAAAGTAGTCTTATGAGATCGATCTGGGAAAATGTGTGTCTGTCTGTCTGTCTGGCTGTGTGTGTGTGTCCCCCTATCAACTCCTAAACGGCTGCAGGAATCAAAAACAAATTTAGTATGAGTAAAGATGTGCACCGGAATAGCTCACGTCCATATTTGAAAATGATGTCAGTGCTACCAACTGCTGAAAAAACGCACTAGAAATTTGAGCTCCATGTTGGATATCTTGCAAGGTATGCATGGGAGCTATTCCAAAATTGGCGCACATGTAGATAATACTATTTCAGTTTAATTTCCAGGAGGCCAACCATGAGAGTGATGCAAAAATAATTTTATGCCATCTGATATTTCCAATGTTTAAATGCATATAACTTCTACACTATCAACTGGATTTCAACCAAATTTTGTATGTAATATCTGTACATAAACAGATATGACTGAGCGTATTCTTAAGAGCCATCAGGGCTGCCAACTGTTAATAATTGCTCTCTATATTTTTTAAATCCAAATACCAATATATCAGAAAGTATGCAATCCAACAGCTTTAAACTATGCACTCGTATATTCTGACATTTTAGGTTAATTTGGAGTAACTTATATACGTCAGTTCTACCAACATGATTATAAGCCTGCTGATAGTACCAATTTATAAATACATGTAACTTCTATACTATCAGTTGGATTTCAACCAAATTTCGTATCGGCAATGTGTACCATAACAGATATGACTATAAGTATTGTTAAGAGCAATCAGGGCTGCCAACTGTTAATAAATGCTGTCTATATTCTTTTTACCATAATATCAATATATCAGAAAGTATGCAAGCCAACAGCTCTATACTTTGCACACGTATAGCACCTGACATTCTAGATTAATTTGGAGTAATTAATCCAAGGCGGTGCTGCCAACATGATTCTATGCCTGCTGATATGTCCAATTTTAAAATACATGTAACTTCTATAATAACAAATGGATTTCATCCAAAATTGGCACAACAAGATATCATAATAATTCAGATTATTTCTGACCAGCACACGCATGGTATTGTTGGCAACATGCTTTTACGCGTGCTGATAGATCCAGTGTCTAACCGCATGTAACGTCCATTGGACTTCAACCAAATTTTGTATTCTGTACCTTAAGAGGTGGAACTAAGAATATATTCAGTCACCAGGGCTGCCAACTGTAGTGCTCTATTAGGCTACATTATACCAGGTATATTTTGAACTAATTAGATATTTCGATATTACCAACTTAATTTCGTCATTATTCTAGATAGGTTCATATACTGTAGAATAATCATTGGCATGAAAAGTAGGCTGTATAGTTCTTCACGGAACTTCTTGTTTTATTTATTATATTGTGTTCTAATTTGTATACACGTGCATAATATCTATACTAAATTCACGAACCCGTAAAAATAAAACAAACTAACCTGATATAACGAGATTCACACTGCGAATCAAAATATAAACACCAAGTGTACGCGCCGCAAAGTTTATTGAGTTGGATAACATTGTGTATAAATTTAAACCTCAGCTCAGTGATCAAGATCTGATGATGACCATTTGAAGGTCGAACCGCGTATTCCTAAAAATTGCCCCATTATAATAGTGATCATAACTAAGTTAATACATTAAATTTTATTTCCAGGAGTGTTGTTTACATAGTTTTAACAACAAATTTACATATTTATATATTATATACATTGCACCTCGCCCAGTCATTGAGCATATTCTTGTTCACTGACTGAAGAGTTACAATTGACAGTGTAAATAACATTTTATTCTGTTTCAATAATTTAAAGTTATTATTGTATTGGAAGCCATTTTTCAGTGTCGCCTTAGTAATCTAAATTAATGCTTTTCAGTCCGTAAACACGATTTATCCAATTGTACAGATCCCGGCGATTTTAATTTCCTTTCTTTTTTTTTCTTTTTTTACACATTTACTTGTTCTGTTTATTCTATTTTTTCAGTTTGGTTTCTTGGTTCTTGAAGACGTCACAAGCACCCATTCCCGAGCCAGAGGAATTAACCACAGTGATAAAATTCCCCACGACTCAGCCGGGAATTGAACCCTGGACCGTTTGTCCCAAAGCCTAGCACGGTAACCAATTAGCCACGGAGCCGGACAACGATTAGCACTGCACTTGGCCTTGAGAGCTCTGCGGTAGGAGAGGGGCGAGGAGCGGTGTGGGGATCATGCGAGATCATTGACGCGCGACAGTAGCATGTTCCCTAAGCCAGCGCGGCTTAGCTTGGCAAATGTTTTACGCTGCAGTAGTATGCAGGAAGCGGGGGATGGGCAAGTGCAGAGCTAGCTGCCGGTAGCAGTGATTGTATGTCCCTAAATCTGAAAAGAATTGCATGAGATTAATTCACATGGATGACCAGTTTGGATCGTCAAGCGTTCATTATCAGACACTGTACACTTAGGCCGTTGAATCTATGTCTACACGTATGTCGGTGATGGTATTTACAATATGTACATTTGTTTAGTTACAGCAGTTATTATAAACTTGCGCAACTTGTCAAGAGTTGTTAGTTGTATGTAAGTGAGTTTGGTGGCGTAGCTGGTAGCATGCTGTGCCCAAGATAGCGGGTTCAAACCCGGCCGAAGTCATCGGAATTCTTAAGAGCGTTAAAATTCTTCAGTATGCCTTCCTTCGGAGGGGAAGTAAAGCTGGTGGTCCCATGTCATATGGCATGTAAAAGATCCTTCCACAGACTAAACTTGTGTGAAGCTAAATTTCCAGGTTAGATTTCGTTGGAACGCCCTATCAATGTTCCAACGTTCACCACTAGGTATCAGTGACATCTGGTAGCGAAAGTTGGAATTACTTGAAATTGAACGGAACCTGTAGCTCACCCTATGGGTGTTCGGTTGAAGCAGCTACAGCCTCTGGCGAGCCGAATATGTCCTCGGACATTCCCGGCACTAAAAGCCATACGATAAATAAATAAATAAATAAATAAATAAATTAGTTACATGTAATCGTTTTGTTAAGATATTGTTCGTGGTTATTGATCTTCGTGTTTGCTTGTTTAGTGTCATATCTGTGATTGTTAGTGAATGGTTATTATTGAACGTTAACTTAGCTTATTGCTTGAGTGAAGTGGAATCCTTTCTCGTGCAACTGCTAACACTTCCATTAGCTGCACTGAAACACCCATTACAATTGAGCACAATCGTGTTTTGTTACAGTCAGTGTACGCTACTCCTCCCGCTCCTTAATCATTTATCCATACCGAATCACGCATGTGTAAATTGTACAAGCTGCATATCTATGAGAATTCTCAGCGTTCAGTACCCAGGATACACCTTACCAGGGCATTAATTACAGGCTGTAAGAGACAATTACAGAGGATTACGAGATCGTAGCAAGTGCATCATGGATTAACATAGATAATTTTAGTGTAATTTTTGTGTAAATTATACATTATGAACTTAAATGATTGTTCATCGTGCTATACTTTTATGTAAGAGTGTGGATTATGTTCATCAATTGGGACTTTTCAGTCCTACATTTATTCATATTCTAAAGTCAACCACACTCTTCTGTCGATGGCGGGTCGTTTCAGTTCCATGTAATTGTCACTTCCCATTCTATTATTGATGTCTTCCAAATACTTGGTCCTAGGCCATCCTCTTCCTTTCTTTCCCAGCATTTTCCCTTCAAGGATGTAAACGATGAAGAGTTGTGTCTCATGACAGGTCCAATACATGTTATTTTTCTCTTTCCCATTTCCTTCATTAATCTTCTCTCTTCTTTGACTTCCCTTAAGACTTCCAGGTTGGGTTTTCTTTCCATCCAGCTCGTTCTTGTCATTTTCCGCCTTATCCACATTTCAGAAGCTTCGAGTCGATTCTTTTCCAATTTACCAAGAGTCCAACTTTCACTTCCATAGAGCAGTGTACTCCATACAAATGATTTTGCAAAGGATGTTCTATATTCATATGTTTGCTGGATAAAATGTTTGTTTAGTCATAATTGCCTGTTTTGCCAACGCAACCCTTCTCTTCACTTCCATTAATCATCTATTGTCTTCTGTAATTATACTACCGAGATGACAACCTTGTTTCAGTAGTTCAATTCTCAAGTCATCAATTTTTATATTGGATTTAATTTCTTCCATATTTTTCCGAAATACCATTACTTTCGTTTTCCGTTTGTTCACTTCTAATTTCCATAGTTTAAGTGTGTTTGATAGGACTTGCAGCATTTTAATCATTTCTTTTTTGGAGTCTGCAACTATTACGATGTCATCAGCAAACCTGATACAATGTATCCTTTCCCCATTTGCTTGTATTCCCTTTGTCTTATCCTTCATGATCTGAATAGCTTCTTCAGTGAACAAATTAAATAAATACGGAGATAGAGGTCATTCTTGTCTAACTCCCTTTGTGATCCTAATGGATGTTTATTAGCCTACTTTCGATTTTTGAAAAAATGAAAGTAGACTTATGAGATCAACACAGGCCGAAAAAAGTGTGTCTGTCTGTGTGTGTATGTGTGTGAGTCTGTGTGTGTGTGTGTGTGTGTATGTGAGTGTGTGTACTCTGAATGTCTGTCCCCCCCCCTATCAATTCGAACACGGTGAACGCGAATTGAACGAAATTTGGAACAAAGGTAGCACTAGCAAAGGACACCTCAGTGTCATGTTTTATATCGCCGCCATCTTGACGGAAACGTAATGGCGGCCACACAAATGTTCATAGCTTTAATCAAATTACGACTAACCTAATCATCCGATCTCTACCAAATTTTGCAACAACATACCTTTATGGAGGAAGCATCCTTTGACAAATCTAATAGGTCATTAGCCTAATAGTTTGCGGATGGCGGCCATCTTTGTGTCAAAATCGATTACCCCTATTAATTCGAACACGGTGAAACCGAATGGAACGACATTTGGTGCAGAGGTAGCACTAGCAAGGGGCACCTCAGTGTCATGTTTTATATCACCACTATCTTGACGGAAACGTAATCGCGGCCGCCCAAATGTTAAAAGCTAAAATGTAATTACGACCAACCTAATAATCTAGTCTCTACCAAATTTTGCAACAACATATCTTCATGTGGGAAGCATATTCTGACCAAACTGCAAGATTATCAGCCCAATAGTTTGCAGATGGTGGCCATGTATGTGTGTAAATCGATTCCCCCTATCAATTCAAACACGGTGAAACCAAATTGAACGAAATTTTTTACATAGGTAGCACTAGCAAAGGGCACCTCATATTCATGTTTAATATCCCTATAGCACGTTGTATTTCAACAAGCTACTACAACCAACATTCAATTATACTCCTTGAAAAGGACAAAGAGTTAAAACAATACTCATGCATTTAGGAGAAAGTAGGCTATATATTCTTTACTGAACATCTTGTTTTTGTGGTTTGATTCTGATGTAGTTGATTAATCATCCTTCTATCCTTCCAGTGCAATCCTATTTTCTTCATAGTTTTAAAGAGTAGCTCTGTGTTCACATTGTCAAAAGCTTTTTCTAAGTCAATGAAGGTAAGATAAGTCTTCCTATTCATATCCATCCTCTCCAATAGAAAGCGTAAAGCTAAAATTGCTTCTCTTGCTCCTCTACTCTCTCAAAACCCAAATTGGACTTCTCCAATATACTTATCTACTTGTCCTTTTATCCTGTGAGTGATATGGATGCATGTGATAACATTGATAGTGTTCTATAATTGGTGCTGACAACTGCCTTTCCTATTTTAGGTATGGTAATGGTTCTGCACTCTGTGAAGTCTTCTGGCATGATTCCTCTTTCATAGCAGTCATTTATTAATCTGAATAATTGATCTTTCATGTTGTTACCTAAATTTAATAATGAATTGATCCCTCTAACGGACACACGGTCACTATCTTGAGGGCTAAGGTCGCGAACAGTTCTACTCAGCATCTGTTTTAGAAATGTGTTACCTCTAAAATCACGTATTCCTTCAAAACAAAGTACTTTCCCCGTAGGCCGTTTGCACAGTCTGCTTGGTAAATTTTCGGATTTGTCTGTCCTCATGTTAAAATTATTTTAGATACAATGTCAAAATTAATTCAGATACACCCTTATAGTTACTATTTAATGAATAAACTGGAATAAGCTGGGATGAACTTTTAAACGCAACCTTTAAATACTCGGTGTATAATATTTCAAACACGGAAAACCACTTCTAGAATATATCTTCTCTGCTTTTCTCACAAGGATGAATTAACTATGGTTCAAGCCTCAGAGGAGAATTAATTTATCTGGCATCCGGGAATCGAACCGAGAAACTTTGGATGCAGAGCATCAGTGAGTAATCTGATATCACGGAAGACAAGAATGTGTTGTTAACGTAAGCCTATGATGAAGTCAGTGTTACGGAGCATAAAACCACTAATCCTTTGGTGGTGCTCTTTAGAAGAAGACGTAAACGACGGTGATCTGTGTGATCAGTAAGAAAGGAAGGTGTGGTCAGGGCTCAGCGATAACCAGCACTGTAATTGGCTTCTTACGCGTTGTTAGTCCAAATTAAAGAGTGACTTACGAGTAGAATAGTCCTATTCAAAGCACACGGAGTTGATGACCAAGATACTCTATGCCCCTGAAATGAATAATTAATAACAACAAACCCGTTTACTCAGAAACTGTTGTATGATAGTTATATTAATGCCTCACTAGCCAGCAGGAAGTGTATCTTGCCCTTATTTCACACATGGCGGCTCACCAATCCTTACTTGACTAAGTGGATATGCATTTCCACTGACAATTATTTTCCTTTACACTACAGGAAAGATAAATTTATCTCACGGAAGTAGATTGACAGAGAAATAATTCTGGATTATATTTATCTTGATTAAAATGAATGGCAGTTAATATTAATCATGCACTTCCGTTGGTTTGCATTATTTATTTATTTTCTTCGCTTTTAGGAGCTGTACGCTATAACGACTTTATTTCTCTGAGATTCAAAAACATTGGTGGTAAGAGAATTTACAGTAAATTAGCCAATGGAAACAGTTAGTATTAGAACATTTTTGCCTGATAAAAAGGCGTTGCATACAATTGAGTGTTGGTGACCAGCCGTAAGGAAAATATTAAAAGTTAGCAACATTACATCGGGGTCTTTTCACGAACGACTAAGTCCCAGTTACTTACAAACGTAAGAACAAAATGGTGAATAATGCCCTAATGTATTCCAGCACAAACAGGGATGATTAAGTTACTTAGATATTCAGGAGAAAAGTGGCTTATGAATAGTGGTGAATAATGCTCTAATGTATTCCTGCACAAACAGCCGGGGAGCTCATTATGAGTATACTGTAGATACTGGAATAGGAGACGTCTCGTGTCAGTGTGTAGGGAGGGGGCAATGTTGTTAAGGTACGGTGGACTTGAGTTGCTGGCTCACTTGTGATTAACTTATTAATAATAATGTTATTGGTCTTACTTCCCTTTTAACTGCTGCGGCGTTTAGTGACGGCGGGGTGCCAGATTGATGCTCCGAGGGGATCATAAAAGTGCCAGTAAATCTACTGACTGGATTCCTTCACATTTGCGCACCCTCAAATGCCAACTGAGTGCACCAGGATTCGATCTTGCAAGGCTGGGTACAGCAGGAAAGAACGTTACCCCTGATCCACGCAGCCAGTCTTGTACTTAACCACAGAGAATTCTAGGAGACAATGCGTGGGAATATTCGCACTTTTGTGGCAGCTGGAAATAACAATTAAGCATAAGTATGTATTAAGCATAACCATAAAGATAATAAACGTAATTTAATGCGCCACTATGGACCCATGAATAAAAATGTGTTCGATGGTTTGATTACCCCCCGAATTTTTCCACTTGCTCTCCGGGTAAATGACGCGATGTTTATCATTTTTCCCAAGCCCCAAAGCCCTGGGGCGCCTATCCAAACCTCCAATCCTAATAGTTATAGCTTCACAAACTCCTAGTCACTGCATAAACACCGGTTATCAGACAAATTCAACTCACGCCCAGGAATACGGGACTAATGACCAAGATGTCCCATGTCCTAAAAGAATTTAATCAAATCGTCACGGCGAATGACGGAATTGAAATTAATTCTGAAATGTATGTTGCACAATCTTTCGCTCTGACTGTGTTACCGGTGCTGGTTTATTTATTTGTGCAGGATACGATATTTCTTTGACCTCCACCTTATTAAGATGCCTGGGGCCATAATATACCTACAGTTGATATGCTACTAAGATAAAACAAGCAGTGTAGTTTATTAACGTTCAGACAATATCCGTGCCAACTGAACGTTACTTTATCAAACTTAACTGAAAGAAAGTATTCACGCAGGAATGTTACTCGAATATTTCAAACTCTGCAATAAAGGAAACAGACGACTTAATAAAAGGCGAAGGGAGTGTGAATGTTCAAAAGAATATAATTTCGACTCTGTAGCCATATATCGTAACCTAGAGGTCTTCAGCGCGTGTTGTGCTAGCCTCATTAAGCTCTTCGGGTCGAATCTTGCAGCTCTGGATTCATGTTCCAAATCTACAGACGATATGAAAAGTGTATCCTCAAGGACAGTGGCTGATTTTTATGCCCAGTGGCTTGAATGGAGTTATTTTTGAGTTCTTTCTTAACAAGCACTGAAAATTATTTCCCCGCTTTTGAAGTACTAACGTTGGTAATCGGATGTCGAAAACATTTGTACGCAATCATTTAATATGGCTCCATCTCTAATTCATGACTAGAACACTGAAGGGTTGTTTATTAGAGCATTTATCTCATCGTTCCGGATTATTTTTTTCGAACGTAAAGGGCACACTAAATGTTTCTTACGGGGTGTCGGCATGATGGCACGCGGTAGACTGATCACTGTTCACCGGAAACTCAACCATATCCAGCCGATTAGAATAGCAGTTTGCCTTCTCTACCAATACGAGCGCTAGTGTGAGTCAACGAAACTCAACCATATCCGGTCGATAAGATTAGCATATTGCCTTTTCTATCACTACGAGCGCTAGTGTGAGTCAATGCAGAGTTTCACTTATTTTATTATTTATCGTATGTCCTTTAGTGCCGGGAGTGTCCGAGGACATGTTCGGCACGCCAGGGGCTGTAGCTGCTTCTAGCGAACACCCATAGGGAGAAGCTACAAGTTCCGTTAAATTTCAAGTAGTTCCAACTTTCGCTATCAGATGTCAATGATGCCTAGTGGTGAACGTTGGAACATAGATAGAGCGTTCCAACGAAATCTAACCTAGATATTTAGCTTCACACAAGTTTAGTCTGTGGAAGGCTCTTTTACATGCCATAAATCTATGAGAGTTTCACTTAAGCCCATATAACTACTTCCAGAGTAAAGACTTTTCAATAAATAGAAACACACCTGGGGGCATTGAACCTAGAAACACATTAATAGTACATTACGCAACGAGCCTATAATGGCAATAATTAAGACACGAGTATGTTTATAGAACGAGCTAAGCGAGTTTTATAATTCCCATACGAGTGTCTTAATTACCATTATAGGCGAGTTGCATACGACTGGTTATGTTCGACGATAATTATAACTATTTTATGTTCGAACCTAAATATTCATAAATATCTGTCGAGATTTCTGTACTGAACAGAGCGCATGGGACGCAGAGAATACCTTGTATTTGACCATGGCCTCCTCAAATACCCCATTATGACACTAGAAGCCACGCAGTGAAATTTAAAATAGGAGGCCGTGGAACTCAGCGCAGCTGCGATGCTGTCCTTACCTAATTGGTCACACAACTGATTCTTGAGCTCTGATTGGTGGGAGAAACTGTTTCATAATGAAAAATAGTGTTATAATGACCCTCATTATGATACAGTTTTCTGACATATAATATTTACATTTCGACATCGTCAAACATGAAGAAAGAATTATGTAAATAGGTTAATTTGGCTACGATTTGATTCAAAAAGAAAGAAGCGATTTTAAGCTGATTTCCGGAACTGCATTTAGGCCGAAAGTGATTTTAGGAATTTGGTTTGTTAGTTTGATAGAGCTCTCCAGGACTCACAATTTGAAACATTTCCGTGAGAAAATTACTCAATTTTACGGTTTTGCTAAGATGTGGACCCCTTCTTTGTCTGCTAACAATCTCTTTCAACATTGAAAAGCTGGAATCGCAGTGCCTCTAAAGCCGCAATAGATAAGACAGTTAATATTGTTGGTTATATTATGGAAGGAAGGAAGGAAGATTGTACTTGGGTGTAAGTAGAATATGTCTGACAACTTGTGTCACTGCCATCTCTGTACCAGTGTGTGTATTTGTAATTGAGGACGGATTTGGGTAGGAAGCTGCCGTGGCCTTAAGTTTGGCACCATCCGGCATTTGCCTCGACTAGATGTGGGAATCCACGGAAAACACTTCCAGAATGGCTGAGGTACTAATCAAACCCGCCTTTACACAGTTTTGCCTCACGAGGCTGAGTTTACCCCGTTCCACTCCTCAGACCAGAATTACATTTCTTGGCAGACACGGGTATCGAACCAAAGCCTCTACGGTAACAACCAAGAATGCTAGCCACTACGCAACGAGACGAACTTTAAGAAAGTTAAAAGAGATGTAATATCCATAACATAAAACAAAGCCAAGCCATCTTCATTTCGGCCGTGGACGTCCTTGGAATAGTGAACGGTAGAGGCAGTAGATGGGATAGAGTTGTCAGCTCCGTGTCCGGCCGCCTTTGTTCCCGGGAATTATCCCGGTATTCATTTCTGTTGCAGGCTGAGTGAACTCTAGGGCAGTTTGCGTGGCTCGCAGTTTTGTTTCTGGGTGGGAATCAAATCCACTCCTTTTAAGGTAGAAGTTCAGTGCCTCTATCGACTGGGCTGCGGAGCACACTCTAATCCATAACACTGTCATTAACCCTTTGACCGCCACCGTCCGATTGATCGGACGTTCTGAAAAATGTATTTTCCAAGTTACTTATTCGTTTTAATAGTTCATAATATATGTTTTGGTCTATTAGTGGATTATATAAGACTATATACAACAAGTTTCAAAGTTTGTCACACTGAGGAATTTGCTGCTGAGTAACTAAGCGCAAATTCAAATTCAGCATCGCGGGCGGGCAACGAACCCTTCCTCCTTTTACCGGAAAAAAAATTAACGCAATTGTTCCGGATACAGCAAGATAAGTACAATTCGAGGTGGTAAAAAGAAAAAGGGCAGATATATTTGTAAAGAATGTAATAAGAGTGTACATCCTTTGTGCCTCTCTAATCACAATTGCTAGGGTGGGTAATAATCATGTGTAAATATTAGGTAAATAGTTTCTTTTCATCCAAAAAGTTAATTCTGGAGTGTTCAGTTTGTGTTAAGTAGTGAAATAGACATTGGCAAACATTTTTACTTAAAACTAGCCTGGAATTGCAGCTATTTGCATATAATGTAAGAATTAGAAAATTTCATGTTACAGTAATAAAAATAATAATAAATTATTGTAGCTGTAATATTTTATAGAAAGCTCATATTTGTATAAAGCAGTTTTCGATACTGAAAATATTTTTTATTCTTAACGATTTTTGATCATGAATATTCTTTTAAAATTTTTAAAGTAAATATGTATTTCAATTATCACTCCATTTAATATAAATTATAGAATAAGAGTACATTAAGTTACTTAAAAAAACGCCCAGAGCATTACCTTCAAAACAAAAACAAAAAGATCATCCAATATACATAAATAGTTCAGAAGTTATTATGTATAATTTACCGCAAGGTAAAAAGTGCAGATTAGGCCTTGGCAGTATAGGGCACGGACACCGCGTATATGGATGGCGGTCAAAGGGTTAATATTGTCGAGATATACGAGATGATTCGGCTGCCCCTAATAATATTGTTTTATGCAGCCCATCTAACGTCGGTTGTCAGGAACGTCGATATTTCTCTTACATCCCGTATGTTAATAATGCACTGCAAGCATATGCTGCAAACGATACTGAACACTATTACTCTCCCTCGTATTTGTACTCACATCGAGTGAAAATTACGAGTGTTCAGAATCGTTTGCAGGATATGTTTGCAATGCATTAGTACAATACGGGACGCAAGCAGAGAAATATCGCCCTTCCTGATAACAACGCTAGTTGTACTGCATAACACAATATTACTACTGTAGTTGCAGCTGATTCTCCTGGTATAGTGACCCTGATGTGAAGACTGGAATTACTTCAAAGGAACAGGACAAATGGGTTCCTAAACAAATGGTAGCTTCTACCCTGCATGGATTGCTCGTAGAGAAAGGGACCCAATGTTCACTAAGAGTAAACCTGTGCTGTTTCACTCGCTGCTTGTAAGCTGCATTGCCCATGTGATTAGCACAGTGAGAATGTGCAGCTAAGCCATAGCAACAACAACACCCATAAAGAGGATAGTGTAGTCAGCGAGTCTCATTATAACTGTTGGTGTGCACGTCCCACAGCTAAAAGCCTATTTAAAGTGTACCTTGTGCCATACATTGTGCGAGCTCATTAAATGTATTAGCGGCTTCGGTGGCGTAGTTGGTAGCATGCTGAACTGCTGTGCCCAAGATAGCGGGTTCAAACCCGACCGAAGAAGTTGGATTTTTTTAACAACGTTAAAAAACCTTCAGTATGCCTTCCTTCGGAGGGGAAGTAAAGCCGGCGGTCCCATGTCATAGATTTATGGCATGTAAAATATGCTTCCACAGACTAAACTTGTGTGAAGCTAAATTGTTAGGTTATATTCCATCAGAACGCTCTATCGAAGTTACAACGTTGACCACTAGGTAACATTGATATCTGGTAGCGAAAGTTGGAACTACTTGATATTGAACGGAACTTGTTGCTCGCCCTAAGGGTGTCCTTGGACACTCCGGGCACTAAAAGCCATACGATAAACACATACATACATAAATAAATAAAATAAAATGTATTACAAAAACTATTAAAATATGTTTCATATTTCTGCTCCTTGAAACCCCCAATGAAATTTTTACTGGCGTTTCCATAGAAATATATAAAATAAGAGAGTCTGTGCGAGAAATTTCGCTTCTTGCTTATTTATTTAAACGGACTTTTTAAACAAGTTGGCGATATTTATGAAATCAGACTGCAATTCGTCACTGCCGCGGGCAATTCGCTGTCTTTTGAATGCTCATTTTTACGAATAGTGACTTTTAGTACCCCATGTGCATAGCCTAGACCACCTGCCTGGCTTTACTGTTAAGCGGGCTGGAGTTGACACATCTCTCACTGGGGCTATCGTCATGTATATTGGTTTAAACGCTCTTTACAAACATATATAAATTTCCGTTAGCTTTTCAAGAAATACAAAATTGTTCCTGTCCTATTGAAACAACTTGGAATATTTTTGTACTAATAGCACCCTCTGATTTAAGAGCTTGAGTTTTGTAATAGTAGTGTGTTTTGGCCGGTTCAGATGCCACCTCCACCTCCCCACCTCACAAGATGGCGGCGGCGCGATATCTCTCGAAAGCATAGTCGGAATTTGGCAAATGAGGTGTCGTTGAACTCGGGCTGACACCCCCTTTCCAATGGACAACATATCTCTACCCCAAAATAAAACCTACCCCTACTAGGGGGTGAAATTGTATTTTTTTTAGAAAAATCTCTCTTTCCAAGTGCGACATGTGAGAGTTTGAATGCCAATATGGAATTAAACAATGTTCTACACAAGGGACATGTATACGGTGGAAATCCAATACCCCAAAATAAAACCTACCCCTACTAGGGGGTGAAATTGTATTTTTTTTTAGAAAATCTCTCATTCCAAGTGCGACATGTGAGAGTTTGAATGCCACTATGGAATTAAACGTTGTTCTACACAAGAGACATGTATACGGTGGAAAGCCAATACCCCAAAATAAAACCTACCCCTACTAGGGGGTGAAATTGTATTTTTTTTAGAAAATCTCTCTTTCCATGTGCGACATGTGAGAGTTTGAATGCCAATATGGAATTAAACGTTGTTCTACACAAGAGACATGTATACGGTAGAAAGCCAATATGAATTAACATGCTTGTTTTTTTTGAGCATGCCCACTCATGACTTTTGTAAGAGGGCGGGCTTTTTAAATAAACGTGTTTCTACACAAGAGACATGTATACGGTGGATATCCAATATGAATTAACATGCTTGTTTTTTATTTATGCATGCCCACTCATAGCTTTTGTAAGAGGGCAGGCTTTTTAAAAGACGGCGGCTGTAGTGTAACCTAACCTAACCCAACCTAACGGGTCATTGTTGACAGGTCATTGTTGACGAGTCCTTGTTGACAGGTCCTTGTGGACGAGTTCTTGTTGACTAGTCCTTGTTGACAGGTCCTTGTGGACGAGTCCTTGTTGACGGGCCCCTGTTGTCAGGTCATTGTTGACGAGTCCTTGTTGACAGGTACTTGTGGACGAGTCCTTGTGGACGAGTCCTTGTTGATGAGTCCCTTTGGACTGATTCCTTTGGACCGGTCCCTTTGGCCTGGTCCCTATGGACTGGCCCATGAATTTATTTAAATTATGTCAAAGGGCCTAACTACATTTTGCGTGTAAAGCAGTGTGTTGAACTGACGTTGTTTACTAGTCCCCCACTACTATAATGTGATAACGATATGAAAGGAAAGTGACGAAATACATGTGAACATGTGTTAGATGACATTATTACCGTCCTCCTTGTGAAACAAGTCACATTCTGTTTTGGTTCATACGTGAGAAAATGCAAGTTCATGTGTAATATGACCAAACACACAGTTGTTCACCTGTGCACGTTCACGATAAGAGCTAACAAGTTACATTCTGTTTAGTTCGTACGTAACGTTAGGGCTAATGCACACACCCTAGTACACGAGGCACATGCCATTTGAGGGCAGGTCAAGGGATCTAACTTGGTGGATGGAACGTTAGGGCTAATGCACACACCCTAGTACACGAGGCAAATGCCATTTGAGGGCAGGTCAAGGGATCAAACTTGGTGGATGGAACGTTAGGGCTAATGCACACACCCTAGTACACGAGGTAATGCCATCTGAGGGCAGGTCAAGGGATCTAACTTGGTGGATGGATGTGTTCTAACGAGTCATTTGTAGTTGAAGGA
Organism: Meconema thalassinum; assembly: GCA_946902985.2. NCBI lineage: Eukaryota > Metazoa > Arthropoda > Insecta > Orthoptera > Tettigoniidae > Meconema > Meconema thalassinum. The sequence goes on from OX336388.2 coordinate 1,509,793,398, forward strand.
GAATAATACATGTTCTTAAGATGTTAAAACGGTGGAGATGGTACGTGCAGTAAGACGTCTTGTTATTTCCTGTGTCATATTACAGACATGGCAGAGAGCGCACAGATCTGTTGCTATGACTAACGCTGCAGTAATTTGAAACCCCAGGTGTTCATCAAGACAATGGGTGATGATCATGCAAAGTTAGCAGTCATTGGATATTACACAGGTGTTCCTTCCGGTGTCATGTTGCTGACATGGCAGAGAGCGCACAGTTCTATTGCTATGACTAACGCTGCAGTAATTTGAAACCCCAGGTGTTGTTCAAGACAATGGGTGATGATCATGCAAAGTCAGCAGTAATTGGATACAACACAGGTGCTCCTAGTGTACTTTGGACTCTCAGCTGTACTGGGAATGGAATTGTAATGATCTGAAAAAACTGCTGCCACGAGCGATAAGAGTTTATATACGAGAGGTGTCATATATTTCCCTACTGTATGTCTTTATTACTCGCTACGAGTGAACAGTTATTGCGCAAGAGTTGCAAAAAATACTTTTTGGTGAAAAATCATTGAATTATTTTGCAAGGTAAGTACTTATTATTAATGGACTGTAGTCTTTTATTACTAATTGATGTTAAGGTTATTGATTGGAATGTATTTATTGATTGATTGATTTATTTATTTATCTATTTATTTATTTGTTTACAAATAATTGGGTACCTCTAAGGTTAGCAGATTCCTATACCTAGTTCATTCAGTGACAGCATTTGATAAATTAATAAAGGTAAGTACTCTTCTAATAATAACTTTTAAACAGCTAGAGCGATATTTTCCAATGTTCACTACTAGATGTCAGTGACAATGGTATATTTGCTAGTTAAAGTTGGAACTATTTAACCATGTTATGTAAAGCTAAATTTGTAGGTTAGATTTCGATTACCGCTCTATTAAGTCCGAATGTTCGTTGCTAGATATCAGTGACATAGGGAATATTTAAAAGACTTAACCTCAGTTCACCTAACATAACCTAACTTTACCTTGTCACGTGTCATGTTTTACAAGTTTAGGCTTGCTTTAAGACTGGCTATGACGTCACACTTAACCCAGTTAACTGGCGGGCGTTGGTTTCTATCACGTGACATGTTCTACAAGTTTAGACTTGCATTAAGACTAGCTATGACGTCACACTTAGCTCACATAACTGGCGGCCGCTGGTTTCTATTACGTGACATGTTCTACAAGTTTAGACTTGCTTTAAGACTGGCTATGACGTCACACTTAACTCACTTAACAGGAGGCCGCTGGTTTCTAATATTTAAAAACAAGAGATCAAGTAAAATGTGTGTTTAACACTCTATTAATTTGAACGTTCGCCGCTTGATCTGTGACAATGGTATATTTGATAGCCAAAGTTGGAACTACTTGACAATGGTGTGTGAAGCTACATTTGTAGGTTAGGTTTGCTTACCGCTCTATTAAGTCCAAGCGTTTGCTGCTAGGTGTCAGTGACAATGGTATCTACTAACTATGGTTGGAACTACTTGACAATGGTGTGAAGCTAAATTTGTAGGTTAGATTTGATTAACGCTTTATCAAGTTCCATTGTTCACTGCAAGGTGTCAGTGACAGTGATATATGTTGGTAGTCAAAAGTTGGAACAACTTAAAATTAGACTTAGTATGAGTTCACTAACGATTAAATTAAATACCCTGCTATAACAATTGCCTCTAATTTTCATATTATAATTAAACTATTTATATTTTACTTTGTTTTATATTTTATTAAAATTGATGATTTCTTTCTTTTATAGGTAATTTGAAATGTGACCAGTATGTTCAAGTGCGGTGAATTTAATAAACAGTTTTCAAGAACTGACAACCTTCAACGGCACGCATGTATAAACATAACCTTAAAATGTTTGCGTGCTTTAACACCATTTACAAAAACTTAAAATGAAAAAATCATGTTTCGCAAATATGAACTTATGACATACCGTATACAAAATAAAAATAAAATGTGTAAACAACAAATTGGAAAATCCATGCTTCCATATCATGAAATTCAAAAAAAACTTCAAACTGACATTTAAAAAATGCAAAGGAAAAATTGGCAATTTGCAATGTGTGAAATGTAAAAATGGACAAATGGCTATCATTATTTTAAAGAAAGTGGTTTTAGTCAATGTATACTGGAAAAAGTATTGTAACAACTCAAGTCCTCAATACTAATTAAATTAGTAACTGCTAGGTTGGCCGAGTGGTTAAGGTGTTTGACTTAAGATCAAATTTCCTGTACAAGGATGCAAGAGTTCGAATCCCTTCTGACATAACTATTGCCTTAACATGACTTGGCCACACTGTATCATTATGATACACGGTTCACAAACCATAGATGGAGTGCATTGTTTAAGACCACTCTCTTTCCGAACATAGTCAGAGACTGTTTATGGTTAACAATTGCATTAATAGTGGGACATGGGGATAGCAATTAAGAAAAGCAGACAATACTCATAAACTATTTTTATTTATTTAATGAAAGTACTTGTACAATAGTTATATAGAAAATACAACTTTCTTTTTTGTCTATTACTATCTAGTCCTTTTCGATCCACTTGCATATCAAGGGCAGACGACTTTGTAGTTCAGCCCCTTAAAACAACAACAACAACACTACCTCTTGCATGGTCTGTAATGTTGATGACTTGAGACGTGGAAGATGGATTAAACATAACTTTTACAACAGGGGTTAAATGTTGCTCAATAAACAATGCACTATTTTGAGTAGCAACATCTTTCTCTTGTACTAACTTTTTAGCATTCTGATGATTTATTGTCAACACCATCAGTGTTTTGTCTGGAGCTCTACATTGATGATCACTCACACTTAAAACCACACCATTTCTGCTTTTCATATTGCCTCGACATCTAGTTGACCTCTGTTTTGAGCATCGCCAGAATATTATTCCTTTTACATTTTTGTCGTCTGTAGTTATAGGAGTAGCCTTTATAGAGTACACGTTGTTTACCTCGGTTAGTTGTAGTAAGTTCCATAGTAGCAACTGACCTGTTAGTATGATTTGCACACTACAAAGGTTATATCTGTTCTGGTAATAGAATTACTTAGCGTTGGCTTTTATATTTAATATGTACAGTTTAAAGTGATAGAAAAGTGGTAGAAACGTGGTAGCAAAGTGGTAGACAAGTGGTAGACAATTGGTAACAAAGTGGTAGAAAAGTGGTAGCAAAGTGGTAGCAAAGTGGTAGAAAAGTGGTAGAAAAGTGGCAGAAAAGTAGTAGAAAAGTGGTAGCAAAGTGGTAGAAAAGTGGTAGCAAACTAGAAAAGTGGTAGCAATGTGGTAGCAAAGTGGTAGAAAATATTACATGTATTGTTAAGAAATAGTTTAATCGGTTGCATGGATTCATTACACAATAATTTTAGCATGACGAAGCTCATTTTCTATATCCAATAGTTCTTCCTCATATTTAGTATGACCAGCCTGTTTGCAGACATGCAAGTGCTGAAGCCGCTGGATTAGCTTACTGGGATTGTTCCAGTAAACAAATTTAACAAATGACCATTTAGGGGTAAACAGAGCATTGCCATTATCTTTATCATCATCATCATCATCATCATCCTCAGCATCTCTATCACTATTATTATAATCACCATAATTGCGATCAACTTTATCCTCAACATCACTAAAACTTTTCAATTCCTCTTGTTTCTTTTCCACAGAGACCTCTCCCATAGTCTGTGTTGACGTTGATAATGTTGAGGGTTTCTTAGACGTTGACAGCTGTCCAAACATGACTTTTTGAGGACATGATAAGTACTTTTGAACACACACTACACTATCTTGAGCAGCAATATCGTTTTCTTGAACTTGCTTTTTAGCATTTTCATGATTTTTGTAAACAGCAACCGTGGTTTGTTTAGAGCACTACATTGATGAACACTCACACATAAAACCTTTCCATTTTTACTTTTTAGATTGCCTCGACATTTTGTTGACCTCTCTTTCGAGCATCGCCAGAATATTATTCCATTCTGACGATTATAGTTATAAGAGTAGCCTTGATAGAGTGCACGTTGCCTACCTTTGTTGGTTGTAGTAAGTTCCATAGTAGTAACTGACCTGTCAGTATGATGTTCACACTACAAAGGTTACAACTGTTTTGGTGATAGAGTGACTTACCATAAGCTTATATATTGGCTTATGTTTTAGCTTTTATGTTGGCTTATGTATTGGCTTTTGTGTCGGCTTTTGTATTGGCTTGCGTATTGGCTTTTGTGTTGGCTTACATATCGGCTTTTCTGTTGGCTTATTTGATAAGTTATTTTTCTACAGATGCATGTACTAAACAGTATGTTTTATATACAGCTTACGACGTACCAAAGAGATTATGACATGCAAAATAAACAATGGTTTATGTGTGTTGGCTTTTATGTTGGCTTATGTATTGGCTTTTGTGTTTGCTTTTGCGTTGGCTTTTGTATTGGCTTATGTACTGGCTTTTGTGTTGGCTTATATCGGCTTTTTGTGTGTTGGCTTATTTGACAAGTTATTTTTGTCAATGTATTTAGTGGATTGTTTTTCTTGGTTTTGGAAAGTATCTCAAAGAAAGGAAATATTTAAAGACTTAACCTCAGCACACCTAACATAACCGAACTTTGCCTAACTTAACCTTGCCACGTGACATGTTCTACAAGTTTAGACTTGCTTAAGACTGACTATGACATCACACTTAGCTCACCTAACTATAGACCCATGGCAAGAGAGCGATCAACCTATGCAAGAACATCAGCGCTGATCACCCGCCTGCCCTACCTATGCAGAATGGAGGTGGGAAGTATACGTTGTCATTCAAGCTATTCCTCACTCATGCCTCTGAGTGATGTAAAAACAAGTTACGATATGTGTGGTCTGTATGGTGTCAATGTTGCTTCGGTGAGCAGCTCACCGTCAAAAACGTCTAGTTTAGAGACATTGGGGCATCATTGGTGCTATGGACGTTACAAACACAAAAGACTGTATTGTTGTATGAGTTGGTATCGTCCCTACCCCAAAATGACTAAAGCTTGTAAGACGTTTTATGATAATAAAATGATGTAATAAAAATATTTTGTGGTTGTTAATATTATTTCACATGTCCCCTGTCCTTCCCTAACCTCAATAGTGACTAGTCAGTGATGGAATGGAATGTAAGTAAATGTCATGGGTACACCTTACTGGACGATCGTCAGTCTGTGGTCAGTTGGACTTGGTCCAGACAAGAGTGAACATGTTGGGCACACTGATTGTGGATTATCAAGGGTTTAAAATTGGAGATAACAAATTTATATTTAAAGAAGTGGCCATCATTGATTGTTCCACTTTTTGGATATCGCAAGCTACCCTTTTAGTGTTTAAACCACCTTATGCGTTTGATTTGTTGTGTGAAAAAGATTGTAAACAAACCCAGTGGATTGAAACTCATATGCAACTAGAGTGGAATCAAGGAACCATTTCATATAAGCACCTGGACATGGTCATGAAAGCCCACTTGTCTTCTGCCCATGTAGTATTTGTGAAAGGTAGTGAAAAACGTCAATGGCTACAACCATTTTTAGCGTCTTACTGTCAATGTATCGATTTAATGGGCATGGGCTGTCCCTCGCTGCAAACACTCATGGACCGCTACCCCTGTGACAATATTACCCATAAAGCCCTGGCACAGGTGTGGCAATTGTTTCATTGGCTAACCACCAATGCCTGCTGGGAGGTGTTAAATAAAATTAAAACTGAAGGTTTACCTGTGAATGACACCAGTGAGATTCCTACAAGCGACGTGTAAACATCGATGTGTTACCATGGAGAAAGGGGATGCTACCGATAAAGCCATTGGTAAATTCTTTGTGTGTAAAAAGAAACTAGACAGTTTTACTAAAGAAGAATTATTGGCTCTTCCAAAATCGTTCATTTATTATGTGGCAGCAAATGCAGTGAAAGAAATCTGGCAACATGTACCAAAATCATGGACTCAAGACCCTGTGTTAAGTGAATTGCAACCATGTACGGATTATGATCACCATAAGCAAGTGGCTATGGCAAAAAACCCTCTATGCGACAGTGTGCTACTTGCCAGCTGGTCAACCTGTATCACGGTCATAAAAGTCCATGTAAAGACTTTGTTTCTTCATTCCACGGGTGTGATAGAGAAAAGAAGCAGCAACAACAAGCATCATCCACAGAGGAGGAGGAAGATCAAACCTTTTCTCCACCTATAGAAAAGGATATGCCAGACCTGTACTGGCAATGGCATCATTGACAAAGTAATTCAATACTTGACTTTCGAAGTCTACCTACTTGGTTTTTATTTGTGTGGTCCTGGAACTTGTCTTGAAGAACCTTTGCAGCGTGGTGATATACCTATTCATCCTTTTGGATCGAGCATGCACCTTTCTTATCGCCATAGGCATTCTGCATTAAGACGTGTAGTGGATAAAGTATCGTTGAAAAGCTCAACAACGTTTGACATCCTGTGATGTCTCAGTGGGGGAGAGGTTTGCAGCCCTCATTGTGATTAGTGCTATAAAAGGAAAGTTAATGATGAGTGGATATGAACATTGAAAAGGATTGAGGAATTGGTATTTCTTTGTATTCTATTTTGTAAAGCCATATTTGTTGTGAAATAAAAACAAGGTTTACAAGATCACAATGCCTTTTAATTTTAAAAATGGTGATAGCCATTTCTTCATTTTCATTTTTTCACACATGAATATTCACAATTTCCACTTTTCATTTTTTACATTCTCCTTGTTTAGTTTACACATTCTGTACATTTTTGTTGTTGTGAAATAATAACAAGGTTTACCAGATCACAATGTCTTTTAATTTTAAAATGGTGATAACCATTTCAATTTTTCACACATGGATATTTACAATTTCCACTTTATATTTTTTAAATTTCCCTTATTTAGTTCACACATTCTGTACATTTTTTAAAAATCTTTTTCGTAATATACAAAAGCAAACATTTTACACTAAAATGTATTACTTATCGTATTTTTACTAAACTACAGTAGCCTAACATTATACATTTTACTTACAGTTTTTACAAAAAAATATTACGCTACAAATATTACGATATAGTGATCATTAGACTTAAGTAAAGTAATAGTCATCAATGCGACTGTTTCCCCAAGCAAAAGTATCAAATGTGTTGGGTATAATGAATCGTTTGTTGTCTTCATTACTTAGAGCAACTTTGTTCAGCAAATTGGTATGTAGCTGATGATTTTTACTTCTAAATACACGCATTTCCTTATATAATACAGGTGGGTTACTAACTATACAGTTTTCATAATCACTTATATATAACTCTTTACTAACAACATTCTTTTTCACTCCTCCTAATTTTTTTACTACTACATCATCAATTGTCATATAGCTGTATGATTTAGATTGTGTGCCTACAAAGGTGTCTATAATAACACCAGCACATTCATCGTTAAATTTCCCAAGAACCTTTTTGTTTACTAGAGGTATATGGTAAATATTATCCTCGGGATAGCCACTTGTATCAAACCTATTGAGCTCAGTTTTGATATCCTCGTAAAAATCATTAGTTTTAAACTCATAAATAAAAGAATCTGTGTCTGTGTAGAGTAATTTAGCATTATCAAGATAGTTTTTCTTTACATAATCATAGTGAAATTCATACATAAGTGTTTTTGACAATTCCAGAATGGTGTAACCCACATATATGGGTTTGTTGTAACTTACTTGAAGACGATTCATTTGTATTACAACTAAATCCTCAAGAATAATTGAAGAGCTATGAAAGTTAGGCTTGCTTATTAAGTTTCTCGCACCATACTTTTACCATCATTCTCCCACTTTGTTATCAGCTTTACATCAACTAGTTTATCAACATTCTCCATAGTCTTTCCAAAAACGCTATTATTCATGAGTTTATAAAAATCTTTTTCAAACGCGTTTGTTGACTGTGTTCTCAAATTATTGTTTAGATCAATATACGGTTTGAGCCATGCTGACTGATGAAATTGTTATACGCGATGAATTTTAGTTAATTTCAATCCATGCTGTAGACACTGTTTCAAGTTTTGATAATGTATCACATATTTACATTTATCATTTACATTAGCAATTAACATTTTTGTTCGTGATGTGATGAATGGAGATTTCATATTCTCAGGACAAAATGGTAAATCATTATGATCATCATGTAACTTTTTAGGGTACTCAAGATTTACCTCTAAAATATATACTTTATCATCGTTATCATTAAGAGTGTTAACATGTAAGACATCAATTTCAGGTTGTGTCAGCCAGCGAAAATATTTCAGTGGTAGATATTGGCTCATAGCCCAACCATATTGGTTATTTGCATCGAGGTAGACAATATACTTTGACTCTTCACAAGGGTTGTAGCTAAGCATGTATTTATTATTCGCTTTAGAATATCGCCCACTACATTGGCTTAATCCGCCTCGAATTGATGATTTTATAAAATTGATCATGTCTATATCAGTCATTAATTCTAAATTTGCTTTCGTTTTTTTCAACATTGAACTGAAACTTAACCCAGGAGCAGTGAAATACTGACAAGGATCAAGGTCATAAGTTTTCATACAAACATTCCGAAGATTTTCAAAAACATCTGCTTATAATAACACATCTGTCTTCAAATATATGTCTGAAAATTCACCTAAAGTTTGAATGTCAAACTGTGTCCATACACGTTGTGCATGTAAATATTCCTGATCACTAATATGACTTGTGTTTAAGGAACTGTAAAATGCATCTTTTGGTGGTAAAGTACACTCCTCAAGACGTTCCACACAGTTAATATATTCATAAGGGAATATACCCTTTTGACGAATCAAATTAAAATCCTCTTCTTTAGGAAAGACACGTTGAATTTCATGAAACTGATCTGATTTTAAATTACTAGCCAGCTTATCAAGACTACTTGGCATAAAGCGGAATGAATCTAAAAATCGCAGTTTTATCGTCTTTTTATTGACAGTTTTGATGTATTTTGTGAACGATATGTATTGTTCCTTATTATTTGCAATGACATCAATTTTCACATCTGAAGCTCCAAATTCTTTAACGATAAAGTGGTTATCGTATTTGCTACCGTTATGTAGAATGACTGGAGTGAATTTACTTACTCTATACTTTAAATTACATGCTTGGTGAGCAACACCACGATATTTTCCTGTTAAATGGTCATGATCGCGAACCCTATCTGTATATAAACATTCACCACATATAAAACAATTAGTTTCAGTTTCAAAACGCGTTTGCTGTGATGTTAGTGACCCCATTGGAATGATCGTATTTAAAATATAGGATATACGGATTGCATCTTTTTCAAGCCTTTCCATAAAAACTTTAGGTGCATCAGGTCCTCTATACAGCTCAAACTTATTTAAAGAGTCTTCATAGCTACATTTAATATAATATGCAAAGCTAAAAGGTTCATGAATGTGAGTGGTGTTGGTAAAAGGTTTGGATGGATTCGATGAAGATGTATTAAATGGTTTTAGCAAAGCCTCGAAGTCAGCATATATAACAAATGGTACTCGAAGCGGTTTCTCATAATCCTTAAATTTTAGAATGTTATTTTAGGAGTCGGTAATACTGTACGCACATGATTACATCCCCATTTTTGGTGTTGAGTTAGTTGATCCTCTTTTCTGAAATATAGTAAACAGCCATCACACAACCACTTCTTATGTTCTCTTTTTGTTATCTGACTACTGACAAGTCTACTTAAATGTTTTATCCAACATAGTGGTATTTTCACCTTTAGTTATGTATAGTAAATTTACATGAATATCCTTTTTTTTCCTGAGTATAATATACAGGACCTACTATTCTCTTATTTTCTATTTCATAAACATTAATACTTACATTGTTCAGCTTTTCAAAACATTGAATGTCTTTTATCGCCATAGGAAATTCCATTTCTTTTAAATTTAACACTGAAGAATAGTGAGGATATGATGATGTTCTCATCGTGTCCCTCACTGCTGGATGGAGAGCGGAGGTTACAGCCCATGCAAAGCATGCGTCATCATTATTCATAACGTTTACTCAAGCATGCTTACGTTTGATCCATCCTGGCAAATCAATGTATGATGATGCTCGAAGGGGGTTGTATTTATTCATGTTGGTTTCTAAATAAAGTACTTCAACCAACGCCCAGCCTGACTCCCTTTCCTGGAACTTTTCACTCGTCACAATGATAGCACTTAAAATATTTTGGTATATATCACTAATATTAGTTGATTCGCTAACAATTATGTTTTTGTATTAAAAGATTTGATATCTGTAATTTCACTTTCACTCCCAGTTTTTACATAGAGTCCAAAAAGTTCAAAATTCATTTTAATTGTTTTATGCTCTATTAAAACATTTTCTACCAAGCCAAACACAGTAGGTTGAACATTTTTTTTTTAAATGATTCAATACTTTGAGTTTTTGCTTTACTATAAAGTCTATAACTAGCAATTCGACTTTTAAATGCACTACCAATTTGTTGAATATTTCCAGAATTTCTTTCATGGCAAGCGTTATTAGCCTACTTTTCACATTTTGCAAAAATGAGGAAAAAGTAAACTTATGAGATCGGGCAAATGTGTGTCTGTCTGTCTGTCTGTCTGTCTGTCTGTCTGTCCTTCTGTCTGTCTGGCTGTGTGTGTGTCCCCCCTATCAACTCCTAAACGGCTGCAGCAATCGAAACAAAATTTGGTAGGAGTAAAGATCTATACCTGAATATCTCACGGCCATATTTGAAAATGATGTCAGTGCTACCAACTGCAAAAAAATAGCAATTGAAATTTGAGCTCCATGTTGGATATCTTGGAAAGTTTGAATGGGAGCTATTTCAAAATTGGCACACGTACAGATCATAATATTTCAGTTTAATTTCCAGGAGGCTAAACATGGCAGTGTTGCCAAAATGATTATAAGCCTCCTGATAGGTCCAATTTTTAAATGCATATAACTTCTATACTATCAATTGGAATTCAACCAAATTTCGTATGTTGTATGTGTACATAACCAGATATGACTGAGCGTATTCTTCAGACCTACCAGGGCTGCCAACTGTTAATAAATGCTCCTAATTTATTTTATCCAAATACCAATATATCAGAAAGTATGCAAGCCGACAGCTTTAAACTATGCACACGTATAGTCCCTGACATTCTATATTAATTTGGAGTAACTTATATGCGTCAGTGCTACCAACATGATTCTAAGCCTGCTGACAGATCCAACTTTAAATACATGTAACTTCCATACTATCATTTGGATTTCAACCAAATTTCGTATGTGCTATGTGTACCATAACAGATATGACTATGCGTATTCTAAGGAGCAACCAGTGCTGCCAACTGTTAATATGTGCTGTCCCTATTTTTGTTACCCTAATATCAATTTATCAGAAAGTATGCAAGCCAATAGCTCTAAACTTTGCACACGTATAGTACCTGGCATTCTAGACGAATTTGGAGTAACTAATATACGTCAGTGCTGCCAAAATGATTCTAAGCCTGCTGATAGGTCCAATTTTAAAATGCATGTAACTTCTATACTAACTAATGGATTTCATTCAAAATTTGCACAACAATAGATCATATTATTTCAGATTATTTCTGACCAATACATGCATGACATTGCTGCCAACATGATTTTACGCGCGCTGTTAGATCCAATGTTTAACTGCATGTAACGTCCATACTATTCATTGGACTTCAACCAAATTTTGTATTTTGTACCTTAAGAGACGGAACTAAGAATATTTTCAGTCATCAGGGCTGCCAACTGTAGTGCTCTATTAGGATACATTATGCCAGGTATACAGTATTTCGAACTAATTGGAAATTTCGATATTAGCAACTTAATTTCGTCATTATTCTAGATAGGTTCATATTCTGTAGAATAATCATTGGCATGAAAAGTAGGCTGTATAGTTCTTCACGGAACTTCTTGTTTTTATGATGAATACTGCGTAAATGTCCATGAATGATTGAAGAAGGTATATCAATATTACATACATTACAATGTGTTATTGAAGGTTCACCATTCTTCTTTCTTTTTGTTGCACAACTATTTTCACAATCTTGAGAACGTTTACGCTTTTGAGCATCACATTCATTTAAAGGTTCCTTGCTAGTTGATGGTTTTACAGATTTCAATTCCTGTTGTTCTCCATGCACTTCAACCATGTAGTTTTGATATCGCTTTACAGCAGAAAAACCAAGTTCGCAAACTGAACACGAAAATGGTGCTGAACTAACATGCATTAAATTTACATGACGTGCAAGATTATCTTGTCTGTTAAATGTTGTAGCACAATGACTGCACACAAACATTTTAATGTCATGTTTAGCAGTTGCATGTCGTTGAAGGCGGGCAGGTCTTGAGAACTGTTTCTTACATTCACCACACTTGAACATGATGATCACTTTCGAAATTACCTATAAAAGAAAGAAATCATAAATGATAATAAATGATAAAACAAAGTACAATATAAATAGTTAAATTATATTCCAGTCAATGGTTATAGCAGGGTATTTAAATCGATCATCTGTGAACTCCTAGCAAGTCTAACTTCATGTAGTTCCAACTGGGGGTTACTATATACCACTGTCACTGACACCTAGCAGTGAACATTGTAACTTGATAGAGTGGTAGAAACCAGCGGTCGCCAGTTAAATGAGCTAAGTGTGACGTCATAGCCAGTCTTAAAACAAGTCTAAACTTGTAGAACATGTCACGTGATAGAAACCAGCAGCCACCAGTTAAGTGAGCTAAATGTGACGTCATAGTCAGTCATAAAGCAAGTCTAAACTTTTAAAACATGTCACGTGACAAGGTTAAGTTAGGTAAAGTTAGGTTATGTTAGGTGAACTGAGGTTAAGTCTTTAAATATTCCCTCTGTCACTGACACCTAGCAATGAACATTCAGACTTAATAGAGCGGTAATCAAAATCTAACCTACAAAATTAGCCTTACACACCATGGTCAAGTAGTTCCAACTTCTGACTGCCAAATATACCATTTTCACAAACATGTAGTGGTGAACATTGGAAAATATCACTCTAACTGTTTAAAAGTTATTAGAGGGGGCACTTAACTTTTTTAAATTTATCAACTGCTGCCACTGAATGAACAGATTGTAGGAATCTGGTAACCTACAGGAACACAATTATCTGTAAACAAATCAGTCAATCAATCAATAAATACATTCCAATCAATAACTTCAACATCAATTAGTAATAAAAGACTACAATCCATTAATAATAAGTACTTACCTTGCAAAATAATTTAATGATTTTCTACCAAAAAGGCTTTTTTACAAATCTTGAGCTGTAATAGAGCACTGTTCACTCAAAGCGAGTAATAAAGAGTGACAGTAGGGAAATATATGACACCTCTCTTATATAAACTCTCATCGCTCATGTCAGCAGTTTTTTGCAGATCATTGCAATTCCTTTCCCAGTACAGCTGAGAGGCCAAAGTGTAAAAGGAACACCTGTGTCATATCCAATGACTGCTGACTTTGCATTATCCATTGTCAAGATGAACACCTGCGGTTTTAATTTACTGCAGCGTCAGTCATAGCAACAGAACTGTATGCTCTCTGCATTGTCAGCAACATGACACCGGAAGGAACACCTGTGTAATATCCAATATCTGCTAACTTTGCATGTTCATCACCCATTGTCTTGATCAACACCTGGGGTTTCAAATTACTGCAGCGTTAGTCATAGCAACAGATCTGTGCGCTCTCTGCCATGTCTGTAATATGACACAGGAAATAACAAGACGTCTTACTGCACGTACCATCTCCACAGTTTTAACATCTTAAGAACATGTATTATTCTCTTTCAACTACAAATGACTCGTTAGAACACATCCATCCACCTAGTTAGATCCCTTGTATGTTCACATGTATTTCGTCACTTTCCTTTCATATCGTTAATACATTATAGTAGTGGGGGACTAGTGAACAACGTCAGTTCAACACACTGCTTTACACGCAAAATGTAGTTAGGCACGTTGACATAATTTAAATAAATTCATGGGCCAGTCCATAGGGACCCGGCCAAAGGGACCGGTCCAAAGGGATCAGTCCAAAGGGACTCATCAACAAGGACTCGTCCACAAGGACTCGTCCACAAGTACCTGTCAACAAGGACTCGTCAACAATGACCTGTCAACAGGGGCCCGTCAACAAGGACTCGTCCACAAGGCCCTGTCAACAAGGACTCGTCAACAAGGACTCGTCCACAAGGACCTGTCCACAAGGACTCGTCAACAATGACCTGTCAACAATGACCCGTTAGGTTGGGTTTTGTTAGGTTACACTACAGCCGCCATATTTTAAAAAGTCCGCCCTCTTACAAAAGCTATGAGTGGGCATGCATAAAAACAAAAAACAAGCATGTTAATTCATAATGGCTATCCTCCGTATACATGTCTCTTGTGTAGATCAACGTTTATTTAAAAAGGCCGCCCTCTTACAAAAGCCATGAGTGGGCATGCTTAAAAACAAAAAACAAGCATGTTAATTCATATTGGCTTTCCACCGTATACATGCCTCTTGTGTAGAACAACGTTTAATTCCATATTGGCATTCAAACTCTCACATGCCGCACTTGGAAAGAGGGATTTTTCTAAATAAATTACAATTTCACCCCCTAGTAGGGGTAGGTTTTATTTTGGGGTAGAGATATGTTATCCATTGGAAAGGGGGTGTCAGCCCGAGTTCAACGACACCTCATTCGTCAAAATCCGACCATGCGTTCGAGAGATATCGCGCCGCCGCCATCTTGGAGGTGGGGAGGTGGAGGTCTCATCTGAACCGGCCAAAACACACTACTTGTAATACATACACCTTAGCGTTTCATATTATGTTTATTGCGTTCTTATTACTGCATAATATCCCAGTAACGTTAAAATGCCAATTACTTCGAAAACAACTCAATATAATTAAATGATACTATTTACGTTAGGAGTAAAGGCCATTGAAATCCAGTCAATTTGTTGTGAAGTTTTTTTTTAGCGTATAGATTTTAGTGCCAGGAGTGTCCGAGGACATTTTCGGCTCACCAGTTTGTAGCTGCTTCAAAGCGGTCACCCATTGGGTGAGCTACAAGTACCGTCGCGTGGGGAGTGTTGTCTGGGGAGGAAAGTTTGAATGTAAGGACGAGGAGTTGGAAGGTAGTGGCTGTGGCCTATAGTTAGGGACCAACCCCGGCATTTGCCTGGAAGGAAGATGGTAAACCACAGAAGACTATCTTCAAGGTTGCCGGCGGGGGGATTCGATCCTCCGCGCCTCCCGGATGAGAGCGACTGCCAGCAGCCATGCCGTAACGACCACGGCTAACTCACCCGGTAATGAAGTGGTGAAGTCGGTAGTGTAGTTGTCCGCCACCCCGTATGATTTGGCTTGAATTCCAACTCTGCCAAGAAATTAGATTCTCGACAGATATCGTTGACGTGCAATTTACTAATATTTGAAGATGTCTAAAATAAAAAACACCATTTTAGTACGTCTCCAGACCTGCCTAGCACAGACATATGTTACAGGTGACACAGTGACACAAATACGCTTAGGATATACTGTATTTGATCGCTACGCACCTTGTCCGGGACAAATATTAAGTTTCTACCGAAAATTCAAAATGTACGTACAGAAAAACATTACTATTTTGGGCACACATGCAACTGGCCATGTCATGTTTTAGCAAGGACACTTAAGGTGTTATCAAACTATAAAGTGGTTATTAAACTATTGTTATATATTGTTGCTGATACTTTAGGGGCTTTGCGCCATGCCCTTGGGTATTTGCAGAAATTGTCTGATAATCTGTGTCAATATGATGTCTGTAGTGTGATTTGGGTAGGAAGTGACCGTGGCCTGAAGTTAGGTGACATCCCAGCATTTGCCTGGAGTAGAAATAGGAAACCACGGAAAGCATCTTTCAGGATCACTGAGATAGCATTCAAACCTGCCTCCTCTCAGTTTTGCGTCACGAGGCTTTGAAGCCATTATTTTTCAGTGTTGCCTATAAAAATTGACATTTTGTAGCTTTTCAGTTGGTCAACACGATTGTGCCCTATGAATGGGCAGGGCACAATATACAAATATATAAATATACTCCTGAAAAGATTTACATTAGTTAATTATCACAATTAAATGGGGCAATTTAGGATTAGGCGTTTCGACTCTCAAGTGGCCATCATCAGATCCTGATCACTGTGTTCAAATATAAATTTTCACTAATGTAAATTCACTATTGTGGTACAATAGTATCGTTATGTGAATTATATTGATTCGCTTCAATCTCGTCGTACGTTAGGTCTTCGTGAATTACGCGAGGAACGATGTAGGCTATATGCACGACGCACGTGTACACAATTCAGAATAACACACTGTAATACACTGTAACAATTATAGACTAATTAACAGGTTTTGGCATTCACTGCAAAAAATAATTATAATATTCACTCATTGTGTTGGTAGCATGCTGAGCTTCTATGCCCAAGGTCGAGGATTCAAACCCGGCCGAAGTCGACGAATGTTTTAAGAGCGTTAAAAATCCCTCAGTATGCTTTCCTTCGGAGGGGAAGTAAAGCCGGCGGGCCCATGTTATAGATTTATGGAATGTAAAAGAACCTTTGACTAACTGAACTTGTGTGAGCAAAATTTGTGGGTTAGGTTTGATTAATGCTCTTAATTTCCAATGTTAGTCACCAGTTGCTGGTTACGATGGCATCTAGTATTAGCCAAGTTCACAGCTAGGTGTCGTTGACGGTAGCATTTGGTAGCAAATATAGTAACTGCTTGAAATTATCGTCTGCAGTCCTTACTTGAATTAAAAACAGATAACACACACCAATACAGTCATCACAATTAACACCGGGTATCACACAGATTCTACACACACCAAAAGTACACGGGGCTACATGACCGCGTTGTCAAAGCCCCTCAACTAAGGAACCAACCAAACATTCGTGTTGGTAATCCTTACATCGATGTTGGCTTATTTGCCTCCACACCGCTACTGACGCGGTGAGCCATTATGTCTCCTGTCGTTCACATGTCATCCTGCGCGCCATCTGTTATCGGAATTATGTAATTGAGGTTTCTGAAAAGACTAACGTTGTACCTCAGCCAAACTGAATGAGGTGGGAATGACTTATGAATATGTATGCAATGGACTCAGGAACTGTTTCCATTGCTATCGTAGGCAATTTAATCCGTCTGCCACTCCTTAGATATGTCCCTTGATGATGGCCACCTGCGGGTCGAAACACGTAATCCTAAATTGCCCCATTTGTAATTCTGAATAGTAATTAATACATGTATTTTTTCCAGAAGTGTATTTATATATTCGTATCTTGTACCCCGTCCATTTATTGGGCACAATGTTGTTGACCGACTGAAAAGCTACAAAAAGTCGATTATAGCTACTACGCAACGAGGGAGACATTTAACTAATCATTTGATATTCTTCTGTATTTTTTTTATCTTATATGTGATGGAAGGACTTTCTAACTTCATATTTTAATAAGATTCTCTCTCCTTCTTGTTCCAGGTCAGTACTGTCGGTGTTAATGTGTTCATCAGTTGCTGACTAGGTATGCCATATTTTAAGATATCCTGTAACTTGGAAGTTATTTTCATCAACGGTGTTGTAAACTCGAAACCTCTCAAATGGAATGTGAGGATGGAGTCACCAGTGGAATTGACGTATTGAAATATCATTTCTGTAGAATTGTGAATGCAATTTCACCGTGATATATGGAGCGTGTTCACTACATGTTTTGAATGACAAGGGTGACTTCTAATTTACGCGTTTGCTGGAAACATCAAGACACTTAATAGGCTGTAGTTTTCTTTTATAGAATGTAATGGTCTCAGGGTTTAGGTAAGGTTAATAAGCTACTCATTGAATCTCAAAACAAATTATATAAACTGGAGCTCACGATCGATACTCGACGCACGTGACGTCATTCGTTGCACTATTTGTGGAAATTCGAGTATAAACACGGCCTTAACATCGAACAATCGACAAAAATACATTTTTTAATCGTGTTATTAGTTAATTTTAGGGGATAAGGACGTCTTGGGCATTAGCCCTATGTACGTGGATATATATTGTATTTCTATGATTGTTTTTCTGAAATGACTTTAGTAGCGTGTATAACTGTGATTATTATAGTAAGGGATCTGGCTAGGTTCTCCGGGATTTGAAATAGGGTATCATCTTGGCTTTTGCCTGGGGAAAGTGTGGAAAACTTGCGTAAAAAGGAGACACACAATGATCACTGTTAGCGCTAGGATACGATCTACCAAAGTCTGGACTTACTGCAGCTTAGTTATTAACAAGAAATGAACATCCGCCTGAATCAATACTATACAGATAAAATTAATTATTTAACTTGTTTTCAGTTTCAGTACATGTTTCGAGGATTAATTATATTTTTTCCCCTTCATCAGCTATTGAAAAAAAAGGCGTAGCACAGTAATAAGATACGTATTTAAAACCTAATATGGTGCACCATAAAATTTAGGGTATAAGAACAGACTAAAAGGAAATGAAATAGAAGGTGACGGTGATCAGCTGCTCATGACAAATAGTAGTTCCTTGTAATGGTAGATATGTAACACCAATACTTCACCAATCCTCGAAACATGTACTGAAACTGAAAACAAGTTAAATAATTAATTGTATATGTATAGTATTGATTCAGGCGGATGTTCATTTCTTGTTAATAACTATTCTAACATATCAATACGGAACCACCATGAGTCATTTAAATAATGTAATTACTGCAACTTCCCGTCGCGAGTCAATGCAATAGGCTACGCCACGGGTCCTGATTGGTATAGTGCGGCCAAAAACCTGCCTCTATTTCCTTGTGGATACACGTGTTACCCATGTTGTTGTTGTTTGAGTCTTTCAGTATTTTGACTGGTTTGATGCAGCTTTCCACGCCTCCCTGTCCAGAGCTAATCTTTTCATCTCTACATAGCTACCACAACCTACATCCGAGGCAATCTGTTTATCATATTCTAACCTTGGTCTACCCCTACAGTTCTTGTCCTCGACCCTGCCTTCCATAACTAAGCTTTCTATTCCTGGGTGTCTTAGTATGTGTCCTACTAACCTGTCTCTTCTCTTCATTAGCAGTCGCCAGAAACCTCTCCCACTCGTCTTAATACCTCTTCGTTTGTACCCTATCTACCCATCTGATCTTAATCATTCTCCTGTAACACCACATTTCAAATACTTCAATTCTTCTCTTTTCTGATGCACCATTAGTCCAAGTTTCACTTCCATAGAGGGCCACGCTTCAGACAAAGCCTTTCAAAAATGACTTCCTAATACCTAAATCTATATTCGATGTCAACAGATTCCTTTTTTTGTAGAAATTCTTTCCTTGCCTGAGCCAACATACTTTTTATATCCTCTTTGCTTCGTCCATCACTGGTTGTTTTGCTTCCTAAGTAACAGAAGTCTCCTACTTCCTTCAGCTTTTCACCTGCCAATTTGGTGTCCATAGACGTTTATGATTTATTTCGGCTGCATTCCAGTATTTTTGTTTTACATTTATTAATTTCCATCATGAATTCTTTCCGTAAGACAGAGTCCATACCATTCAAAAACGTATTCAAATCCTCAGGCGTGTCGGCCAAGATACGATCTCACCAAAAAATCTCAGAGTTGAAATTACCCATAAAGACGATAAAATATGGAGATCGCACGAGTGAACTTGGCAGGCAACTGGCTGCACGCCTACAACTTGGGCCAATACGTGCATAGATATAACATTCAGTAGCAATATTTTTATGCACACCTTATGAAATAGTATCATGCAGTACGCAATTAATTGAAGTTATGACACGAACCATTCCAACTTATTTGGTCAGAAATGTTCAGG
Organism: Meconema thalassinum; assembly: GCA_946902985.2. NCBI lineage: Eukaryota > Metazoa > Arthropoda > Insecta > Orthoptera > Tettigoniidae > Meconema > Meconema thalassinum. The sequence continues at coordinate 1,509,813,360 of OX336388.2, forward strand.
AACGAGGAAGAAAATTAAATTATGACATATATTTCTTTGCCAATTCCGCGAAAATCAAAATAATATAATGTAGATAGAAATAGTTCGTAAGCCGGCCAGAAATGATGTCCGGGGTGGTTACTGGTTCTCCCAAAACTCCATGTTGCTGCAATTATTTTTAGGGAGGCCATTAACTGTACTCAATTTGGCAACAACGCTTCATATATCGCTTGTCAAGGAAGGAAATATGGCTGAACGGGTTCCCTCCCTCTCCGCGAGACCAGGCTTCTCAAGTCGTGGTTCATGTTATCTTGTGTACGTTTCTCAGATTTTTGATGTTTAGAATCACATCCGCGTCTCCATGTCTTGTCTTGTAGTTTACGCACAATAATAGGCTCGCGAATGGTGTTGCCGAATTGATGTTGAAAAGCTTGATAAAAATAATGTACAAGATTTTTGAAAGAGGGAGATTTTCAATGGCGTGGTAATAGGGGACCAATTCCCTAACATATCAGAAACATATCAGACTCAAGTAATTATAGAGGCATAACTTTGTTTGATAATCTGAGTAAAATATACACCGGGGTTTTAGCCAAGCATTTAATGGCGTGACTTAGGCCTATACGTTCTCGAGACTCTTATCAGGGTTTAGAAAAGGGATGAGCACCAGAGACAATACAATGGCAGTAAATACGTTGGTTGACAAATAGGCTACATAAGGAAGGTAAGAGATAAGCTGTACATCACAGCAATTGATTTAGAAAAGGCATTCGATTCAGTGAGCAGAGCAGCTGTCATTGCTGAATTGAGAAAGATCAGGGTGTCACATAAGATGATAAGAGCAATTGAGAATGTGTATTCCGAAGTAAAATTTGCAATTAAAGTTTAAGATGGTGTAATCGTTGGAGATATAAAGTCACATTTGGGATTAAGACAGGTTGTAAATTATCACCGGTGCTCTTTTGATATTCGTTAATGATATTCTCGAACGAAATGCACTTTCCTTCCTGTTTTCTTGCAAACCACGTACTTTTACTATTTGTTTATCACATCATACGTCCGGCCCTATGGCGAATTGGTTACCGCGCTAGACTTTGGCCCAAAGGGTTCCAGGTTCGATTCTCGGCCAGGACATCGGGGACTTTCATCTCCTGGAGTTGACTCCTCTGGCCCGGGGACTGGATGTATGTGACGTATTTATCATCACTTTATCATCATTCAGACGTGCAGGTCGCCCACGGGCGTTCGCTAGAAAGACCTGCACCCGGCCTACCAGGAGACTACACGAAAAAAGAATCACATAATACAGCGCTTTCTGGCCTGTGAAATTGTGTGTTCCTGTCTGTTTAATAATGTCCCACCCACGCTATGTGTTGCCATTACAGTATGTCTTACAAATTACTTAGGATGAATTCTTGAGCTGCTGCTCATCCTAGGTGTGGTACTATTAAGTTTCATTTGTTCATGTAATGACCATGGCAGGGAGGGAAGTGTTCTCAGGCTGTTGTGAATGGAAGAAGTTCAGAACAAGGAATCATGGAGTGCATTTGATGCATCAATGGCTGAGTCCAGAATTAATGCGATCATTAGCTCATGCAGATTCCTAATGGATATACCCTTAGCGTCCGAGCCCTATATCAAGCTGCTTGTAGCCTGGGGTTGGCATTCGTAATGAGCTACAGTGGGCTGAGAAAGCACTGTGCTCATATAATAGTGATATCAATTATAAAGCCTGCTCTATTGTTGGTGCAAAAATGTAATGAGCTTCATAAATGTAACTGCACACAGATGTTGCTACATACGAGGGATCGTATGACTGTACACACAAAATCAGGTCACTTCTCCATTATTTACCATTGCACTCACCAGGTTGGCATACGTTTCTCAGACACCATTTAACTTATAAACAATAACCTGAGTTTTGAATAATAAAGTATAGGTTGTATTTTAGAACCTACTTTTTCAAGAAAGTTTCAAGATATCACTTAACTCTGTGACTTTACATCCAGTGATGATCCAAACAACCCAGCGTACTCGCTCATCTTGTTCACCACACGTCGCACCGGGGTGAGTTTTGTCTCCCATTCTCGGTGTATGCGAGTCTCCCGCTCAGCGTTCAGTATAACGACTGACATCTCCTTGTACTCAGTAAGTGTGTCCTTATGTGCTTAAATATAACAAAACGTATTTAAAAAAACTTATTTCTTGATTTATATATCGAAATTTAATGTTATTCAGTCGGTCAACACGATTGCATCCAATTTTAATGGACGGTTCCCTGATCATGAAAAACATATACACGAAATTATAAATTTACTAGTAGAAGTACCCGTTCTTCGAACGGTCCTCGGCATTAATAGCCAGATGTTATCAATTGAGCTACTGTTGCAATGGTTAGGGGCTTGTCATTCCTTCATTAGTTTACAACAGCGAATTTAATTTTCTGGGATGGTCACAGAAATTTAGGGCCTTAAAATGTGGAGGCAGGAAGTGAAGGGCTTGTCAATAGCCCGCCGTGTTATCTAGAATTCCTGTATATTCCAATACTGCTAACATAGGGCCGTTACCTAAGCCAGTGAGGTATAAGGTTCTGCGAACGAGTGAGTGGGTGACCGACCAATGTATTTGGTTCTGTTACTACGCACGGAGAAGCCTCCGTGGCTTAGGCGGCAACACGCTGGCCTCTCACCGCTGGGTCCGTGGTTCAAATCCCGGTCACTCCATGTGAGATCTGTGCTGGACAGAACGGAGGCAGACAGGTTTTTCTCCGGGTACTCCGGTTTTCCCTGTCAAAATTTCATTCCAGCAACACTCTCCACTATCATTTCATTTCATCTGTCATTCATTTGATCATTGCCCCAGAGGAGTGCGTCAGGCCTCGGCAGCCGGCACAGTTCATATCCTCGCCGCTAGATGGGGGCTTCATTCATTCCATTCCTGACCCAGTCGGAGACTGGAAGCAGGCTGTGCATTTTCATTTTCACTACGCACGGACTGGGAACCCCCCACATTTCTCTTCATCATCCGCGATCCACATTTCTCTACGGTTCGCAGAGCTTGGACTCGATCAGTACTTGGCCTAAAAGAGTGGAGTCTTTCACTCATCTTATCGTTCTTCCTGTGTATCCTTCATACAAGTATTTTGTCAGCCATGAGCTTGTACTGCCTGTCAGTGTCTACTACATTACTCAACGAAGCAAGTTAGAATGCTAGGTGGTAAAATATATTTCTTATCTCGCAGCTCCCTTGTGCGTGAAAACACTCGTGTATCACCAAGTTCCGTTATGGAGTATGAGATGATGGTAGTGAGAGCTGATGAGGGCTTGTATTCCGTCATTCGTTGAAAGTGAAATTAGTTTTTTTTTAATATCTCAGAAACTGTTGATTTTATCTCCTTAGAAAGCGAGATTAGTTTGTCACATTGAAGGACTGAAAATAAGCTTTGTCTCGTCCTTTTACGCCTGTGTCACCATGTATCTTAAGGGGGTAGCTCCTCTTTTATGAGAGGTATGGAGAATAGTTCCATCAATGATTAGTGTCGTGCCTCTGGTGGGTATCTGTACCAAATTTTACCCAGCCGTTCTCGAGTTAAAAGCGTACAAAGTTGTACACAGATAGACATACAGACAGACAAAAAAATATGTTTTTGAGTGCAATGGTCATAACACAGTCTGAAACGCGATAATAACGCAAGTTTCCGTGGAAATTCAGAAAAACAGACAAACTTTCATATTTATACAGTAGGCCTATAGCCTATATACAGTAGATGTAGGTTTCAGTAGTGATTAATCTAGCAAAACCCTAGTCAAGAAATGTGATTTATTGTTGAGATATTGTTAGTGGTGATTGGCCTTCAAGTTTGCTTGCTTGATGTGATTATGTGATTGTTATTAAATGGCCAGGTTATTGTGGATTGTGCACATAGCTGTTTGAGTGGTGTGTGGTCTGTATCCGCGCAGCTGCCACCTGCCACCTCCGGCTGCCTGCACTGAACTGGAGTATTTCCTGTCTATGTTATCTCTTAACATGCTTGGCCTCCTCCCCCCCCCCCCCCTTCCCAACCTCGCGCTCCTAGTTGCCTCTTATTGTCGAGCAATGTTACATATATGTGTTGCCAAGTCTAGAACATTCTAATAATTATGGTGTATTTTACTGTATTCTGGACTTCTTCAACTATTAGCCTAAAGGTCAGTTTTCATTCTCGCCACATGTAAACTAAAAAGCGCTATAAGCGCTACCGAGTGTAATGAGAATGTTCCGGAACCTTTTATACTGCCGTAAATGCCGGCCTTGGTGTATTGAAGATATGGTACAAAGTACATCCTGATCCAGCGACATGTTTCCCTATGTTGCTCATCTAGCTTGGCTGCGACGTTATGTTTTTTCTCTTCTCCAAGGGAGGGTGTTATCTAGTAGTGTGAAGAGGGGTGAATTCTCCATGAAAATGTGCTAGTTTAAATTACTATGGTTGTTTATTTTAGCTAAGTGTATCTTGATTGCTTCCTTTATGTCAAGAGTTCTTTCGGTTCGTGATGTATGATCTCTAAGTCGGTTTCAGTAATGGCGCAGCTGTGTCCCGCTTTGAACAGGTGTTCACATACCGCCGAGTGTGTCCCTTATTGTATTGCATTTCTATACTCGTTGTATCGCGTGTCAATTCTTATTTGGCACGTTATGGAATATACCCCTGACTTTAAATACTGGTCTGGTTTATTTAAATTACTGTTGTACAGATGGTTTCGGTTGTGTTGTTTGTATTGAATGCTATTTTAATGCCTTGTTTCTTGAATAAATTGGTGATTTCGTATGTGTAACGAGGCGCAGAATTTAAAGAACTAAAAGCCGGACAATAACGAAAACAAGTTCGCCTAGTAGTTGAATGGGTGGAAGTTATTCTAGTCGATGGAGTTGAGGACTTTGATATAGCCAATGCTGATGAGCTGAGCTGTGGATAGATTTAGGTCGAGTTCAGGACTTACGGCCCACTTACTCAGGCTAGAAATATGGTCATTACAAGTTAATATGAAATGCCCGCAGCATTCAGTAAACTTTCCACGCTGCTATTTGGTTCTCTGTTCTTTATTATGGTGTTGAAACCCGGAACTTGACACAGTCATGCAGTAAACGATTAGAAGCGTTCGAAGTGTGCTTTTGTCGACGAATTCTTAGGATACCATTGACCATATTGCAAATAAGGACATTCTTCGTAAGATGAAAAAGATCAAAGATGTTTTGACCACTGTAAAAATAAGGCAACTCCAGTAGTACATCGTTCACATAATGAGAAACGGAAGCAGGCATCAATTAGTTAGTTAATTATTATTATTTTAAGGGGCGGAACTACGAGGTCATCTGCCCCTAGAAGCATCAATTACTGCAATCAATTTTTCAAGTAATGATAACCCTGGGAGTACAGGAGTAGAAGGGAGAAGAATCTCACGGTAAAATAAAATTCTACAAAGTTGAACCCCCAAGTGAACAAAAGAACCATTCAAAGCTTTTCTCAACAGTGAGGCGTCTCTACGATAGTTGCCATAATCAATAATGGATAGGGACCAGACTAAGAAATTAAGTGTAAAATGAAAACTATCCAAATATATCAGCGTGCTATTGGAGACATAGAGATAGGTAGAAATACGATTTTTGGAGTTGGAGTGAACTTATAGTATGGTATAGATTTCGAGTACGTCCTTCACAGTGATCCTAGCGAGGATTTAGAACAAACATTTTCAAACCAAATCCACGGACTGAATGCAGTCACCCAAACAGTTTTCTGCGGCCAGCGAGCAGAGTTATAAATCTCCCTAGAGATCGTCATGTGTATTGAACAGGGATATAAAATATTCCAGCCATTAATATCCATATTCCAACTCTGTATAAAGAGCAGGTTTTTGAGGTATTTCTTCTCATGATATTAAGATATTTTCTTTCCCCCCAAACATTAAGTTTGTTGAGCAATATATTATTCATTTTCCCCAGAAACGTTGAACATAATATCAAAACTAAGATAACAAATGCACATCTAAAAATTCATTAACAGCAGCTGCCTCCAAAGAGTAGTTGTTTTGAAATCACTATTGGGTCTTAGGGCATCTTCTCCATCAATCACGTGCTCTTGAGTGTTTTGACATTTTCAGATGATGTGTGTTTCTGTGAAGATTGTGTTAGAGTGTGTATATATCTGTAAATCAGTAGGTTCTAGGATTAGGGCACGTGTTCTCTGACTTGAAATAAAATAGGCTTTCATCCTGGCATTTAGCTGGAAGGAATGTGGAGAGACTTGGCGAATAACTAAACCCATAATGTTGCTGGAATTCCCAAATTCGAATTGTTGCAGTCATGATGTGTTAAATTAAATACCAAATGATAAGTAATAATTTATTTTCCAACTTAGTCAAGAAAATAAAATTACTATAAACAGTGCTAGTTTCGGGCACAATTTAATTTTGTTGACTAAGACGAAAAATGAATATTTCATACCATTTGGTAATTTGATTTGATTTCATTTCATTTATATTAAATTAAACATTGAGAAGTTATTAACTTGTTATCCATACGTCATGATGTGTGACTTAATTCCCACGGGTTTACTGTGGGGTCTTCCAGGACAAAATTAGACAAAATCACGGACGAATTCAAAACGCAATGTCATATTAGGTAGATTTCATTAGAAAGCTAACTATTGCAATAGGTCCCATGTTTCGACTTCCGGAAAATTTCGACATATTTTCTCTTCCCCCAGACTCCAAAACCACCGTCAGTTCAAAAGTTTATATATAATTTATGTATATACAGGGTCTTTCATATAAAGTAAGAACGGCGAGCGGCGCATTCGCTGCTGAAGCCGGCTTGGCCGAGCTTGTGACGCATCACGGCCCCCTGCTGTAGTATTGAAAGCGCGTGCATAGTACAAACTTGACCTTGCAATAAGCGTGCAGGTGTTGTCAGTCGCCAGTCTGAACCACAGCTGCTAACATGTTGAGACAGTTATCATTGCAACATCATTTTTTTGTCTGTAAAATTTATTTTAATTACGATTCGGCTCGGCGGGTACGTGATGCATTTGTTCAGCAATTTCCTGATGAAGTCCCACCTTCACTAGCACAGATTCACGTAATTGCAAATAACTTTGACACTACTGGTTCAGTGCTCAATAAAAAACACAAAATAAAAAATCAGAAAAAATACAGTGGCATGACTCACTCGCGTCAGCCAAAATGTGGTTACCCGATACAATGCCTGTATAACCCAGGAAGGATGACACTTCCAGCAACTTTTATAAGGTAATATTTCATAGAGGATTGTACACACGCTTAGAGCAGGGGGCCACGGCTCACCACAAGCTCGGTCAAGGCCACCACACTAGCGGATAACAAACCCGCCGCTTGGCGTTCTTACTTTATATGAAAGACCCTGTATATCAGTTTCTTGTGGACACGATAACTGCCGTAATTTTGCCCCAATCACTTTGAATTTTTTACATAATAAGTATCCCATTAAAATCTCGGTCGAGTTCGTTAATGGGCAAACTCGGTCGAAGGGGGTAAAAATGGTTTTTTTTTTTCGAAAAAATGAAATTTCGCTATAACTCTCTTAATACGTGAAATATCGAATCCATTCAAAGTTCATAATATGTGTCGGATAAGTGCCAAAAATGTATGTCAAATAAGTTTTTTGATAGCACCAACCTAAGACCAAAGGGGTGGAAAAAAGTGGTTTTTTTCGAGAAACATTAATCATATCTCTCTTAATAGGCACAATATATCAACCGTACAAAATGGAAAAATTCCCCAAATAATTACCTAAAACTTTTGTCTGAAAGAATTTTTGATATGACCCACCATTACGCCAAGGGATGAGAAAAATGATTTCGGAATTAAAGAAAATGCCAAGTAACATCAGAGGTTACCATGACAACGCTTCTAAATTGATGAGGGATGAGCTATCAGAGGTTGCCAAGACAACATTCATTTATAGCCTACTTTTCACACTTTGCAAAAATGAGGAAAAAGTTGACTTATGAGATCGATCCGGAAAATGTGTATGTATGTCCTTCTGTCTGTGTGTCCTTCTGTCTGTCTGGCTGAGTGTGTGTGCCCCCTATCAACTCCTAAACGGCTGCAGCAATCGAAACCAAATTTAGTATGAGTAAAGATGCATACCGGAATATCTCAGGCCCATATTTGAAAAAGATGTCAGTGCTACCAACTGCTAACAAACGCCCTAGAAATTTCAGCTCCATGTTGGATATCTTGGAAGGTATACATGGGAGCTATTCCAAAATTGGCACACATGTAGATAATACTATTTCAGTTTAATTTCCAGGAGGCCATACATGCCAGTGTTGCGAAAATAATTTTAAGCCTTCTGATAGGTCCAATTTTAAATGCATATAACGTCTACACTATCAATTGGATTTCAACCAAATTTTGTATGTAATATGTGTACATACGCAGGTATGACTGAGCGTATTATTATGAGCCACCCGGGCTGCCAACTGCTAATAATTCTCTCTCTATTTTTTTATCCAAATACCAATATATCAGAAAGTATGCAAGCCGACAGCTTTAAACTATGCACGCGTATATTACCTGACATTTTACATTAATTTGGAGTAACTTATATACGTCAGGTCTACCAACATGATTCTAAGCCTGCTGATAGGACCAATTTTTAAATACATGTAACTTCTATACTGTCAGTTGGATTTCAACCAAATTTCATATGTGCTACGTGTAACATAACAGGTATGACTATAAGTATTCTTAAGAACAATCAGGGCTGCCAACTGTTAATAAATGGTGTCTATATTTCTTACCCTAATATCAATATATCAGAAAGTATGCAAGCCAACAGCTCTATACTTTGCACTCGTATAACACCTGATATTTTAGATTAATTTGGAGTAATTAATGTAAGTCAGTGCTTCCAGCATGAATCTATGCCTGATGATAGCTCCAATTTTAAAATACATGTAACTCCTATACTAACAAATGGATTTCATCCAAAATTGACACAAAAAGATAACATAATTTTTCAGATTATTTCTGACCAGCACACGCATGATATTGTTGCCAACATGCGTTTACGTGTACTGATAGATCCAATTTCTAACTCCATGTAACGTCCTTTGGAATTAAACCACATTTTGTATTCTGTACCTTAAGAGATGGAATTAAGAATATATTCAGTCACCAGGACTGCCAACTGTATTGCTCTATTAGGCTACATTATGCCTAGTATACAGTATTTCGAACTAATTAAGACATTTCGATATTACCAACTTAATTTCGTCATTATTCTAGATAGGTTCATATACTGTAGATTAATCATTGGCATGAATCTTAATTTTAAGAAAAGTAGGCTCTTTAGTTCGTCACGGAACTTCTTGTTCCATCTGACTATGTGGGAAGCGGCTAACTGGTAGCATGCTGAACTTCTATGCCCAAGTTCGCTGGTTCAAAGCCGGCCAAAGTCGCCGGATTTTCTATGAGCGCTAAAAATTCCCTCAGCATGCTTTCCTTCGGAGGGGAAGTTACAACTTTCGTTGCAAGTTGCTGGTTGCGGTGGCATCTAGCAGCCAAGTTTACAGCTAGGTGTCTTTGACGGTAGTATTTGGTACAAAATTAGGTACTACTACTTAAAATTGGCCGTCTGCAGACCTTACCTGAATTACAGACTAATACAGTCATCACAATTAACACCGTTTATCAGACAGATTCTACACACACCCAATGTACACGGGGTTACATGACCACGTTGTCGCAGTCCCTAAACTGAGGAACCAACCAACATCTCTGCGGGAGAAAAAAATTTGCGTGAAGAAGTAACATACTGTTAGATAGTTACACATCATTTCCAAGCCTTGCATAAGGACATTGTGATCACAAGTATAAAAATGAACCCCAAATGACAAGAAGGTTACCATACACATAGTTTAGGACCCAGAAGGAACCGCTGGCTACATGAATTTTCGATAGTCTTTCTCATTCTTCTGATTTTGGCCCTTTTGCACTCAAGCACAGGCCAATCAAATCATAAAACAAGATGTTCAGTAAAGAACATATAGCCTACTTTCTCCTAAATGTATGAGTATAGTTATAACTCGTTGTTATTATCAAAGAGTATAATAGAATCATTTCTTGGTTGAAGACCTTAGAAACTATTTACCTCTACCAAACGCCACAACCTAGAATAATACTACTACCATCATTGAAGAAAGATAGATAAGAAGTATATCAAGAATGTTATGGATCTGGAGACATAATCGACCGGACTGGCTGCGTGGCTCTGCGGTAACGTTCTCGCTTGCTGGGCCCTAGGTTGCAGGTTCGTATCCTGGTGCAGTCAGCTGGCATTTGAGGGTGCACAAATGCGAGGGAGCCGTGTCAGTTGATTTACTGGCACGTTAAAGATCCCCTTCGGGCCAAAATTCCGGCACCCCGGCGTATCTAAAAGCAGCAGTAGTTAAAAGGGTCGTAAAACAAATAACATTATTATTATTGTTATTATTACATAATCGACCTGCCGTGGGCAACATTCAACTTTGAGTTGAAGCATGTCTTTACACGTCTGGTTGTGCATGGCTTTCACAACCCTAATTGAATTAACAAATCTTTCCGTGTCCCTACAGAGACGTGTGTATACAAACTATGTGGATATTTTCGATTGCTATTTGCCTGAAATAAAAGTATTAATAACCTGAACTAGTACCAGCGGCTAGAATTCAGTTACTATGTGAAATCGTTTTGTTCTTTACTTCAAATAACATTTTCAAATAACGCACGATAGGCTGTAACAAACCCTTTAAAATAAGAAGTAAAAATGTATCATAGTATCATCCTGTCATTCTTCAAATTCGATGCGCATAGAATGCCGATGGTATACTATCAATGGAGTCCGATGTAGACCAGTCGTGAAATCTAGTGGAGAAATATCGAACAATATAATCCTAACAGGGCGAGTGCATTCTAGCGGCCATAAGAAGAAACTTTTCAATAAAATCTGGAAGTTAATAAGTAGGCCGGCGTGCAGTTACCTTTTTGGCTGCTAGATGTCTCGAGCAAATCTGCTGGCGAATTATGTTTTAATTAAATATATGTTTTGCACCGTAATATGCACAACATAAGCCTTAATTTTAAAATGTCTGAGTCATTACAAAGCAACAAATATGTAAAATTTCAAGCAAAAAACCTAACTCTGATGGGGTTTGATCCATAGGCATATGGATGACAGACTAACGCTTTACCACGAAGCCATTTGTGCCAACGAACATTGATCTATATAAAATGACTTACATAGAACTTGTTAGCAAATAATGATTTAGACCTAACGATTTCATCAGTGGAGTATATTATTTATGTATAAAGCATTTCATTCTAAGTTTATTTATTTTGTATCAGTACGCTATATTGCATGCAATACTCAAATTAGTGAAATATAAGTCAGGCACAAGATATCCGCTGCCATCTTGTCTTCTTACCGAGACGGCTCAGCTTTTTAAAATCACTTCTGCACTACAGTATTACAAAATAAACCTTTAATTTCGAACGTGCCTCTTCCTTTAGAACAGTTAAATCGATTCTCGGCTCGATAATCGGAACTGGTTGGTCCCATGATATGGATTATAAAGTTTGCATAATTCTCACGGCCGCCATCCTGAAATGGTACGGCGGATGACCTTGTAGTTTGGTCACAAGACGCATCCTATATGAAGGTATGTTATTACCAAATTTGGTAGAGATCGGATAATTTGGTTAGTCGCTATTTGATTTTACGTTTTGAACGTTTGAGTGGCCGCCATTCATATTTGGTAAAGATGGCGGCGATATAAAACATGACACTGAGATGCCCTTTACTTGTTCTACCTCTGTACCAAATTTCGTTCAATTCGGTTTCACCGTGTTCGAATTGATAGGGGGGACAGACATTCAGAGTACACACACTCACACACACACACAGACTCACACGCACACATACACACACACAGACAGACACACAATTTTTGGCCCTGTAGTGATCTCATAAGTCTACTTTCATTTTTTGCAAAAATCGAAAGTAGGCTAAAAATGAACCCCAAATGACAAGAAGGTTACCATCCCCATAAGACATTAAAATGTTAAAAATATGCATAGAAAGACGAAAAAAAAGGTAATTAACCTCCAATTGCAAAATACTTTCTCGCAATAAATGAGGTCTGATCCTCCTACGAAAACCTGCATATTTTGCCTATTATAGCCTATCCCCTAGTTTGCCCGGTGAAATCTACGTCCGCCTTCCGGCGTGCCGAGAGGATTTTTTTTCACTAAAGATGGACATTCATGATTGAAAATTGATTGCACGTCCCTACATTCATAAACCAGAGGAGATTTTATAGTGAATCCTTACACGTTACATGAAGAGTGTCATCCTTAAAAAGAAATAACTAAATATAAGCACAGTATTTCAACAAATTATCAAATAAATATGGTTTAAAATTCATGTCAATAAGCACTAGTACAACACCAGCGATATTCTGCATTTCTTTATATACCCTCTAGATGAAATGTTACTTGACATTTGTATATTGCAAAACTAGACGAAGTTTTCAAATCGTTTATTTCATCCTCAAATCTCTCTTTAGTTGATTGTCAGACCTTCAGCTCTTTAAAACGTTCTCTTTCACTTTCATCTGCAGTAACAGAACTGTCAAATGTTCGTCGTCTGTTTCTACTCTGTCGAGTATTTCCATATTTTTCCACGCGGCGCGCTCGAGTGCCCTGGGGAGCATGCCCGCAACAATACTGGCAGGCCCGGTAATTGCTCTTTTGTTATGTATTGCGTGTTTATCCCCTGTCGGGTGTTTGGAGGGGACTCGCATACTAACACGGCACATCAAAGGCAACGCGGGACATGAAAAGGCACACCGAGGCGTCTCTCGGTAATGCGATAAGAACAGGGGACCAAGGAGATGACTTGAGAGAAGGTCAAAGGCTTCATGTACCTTAAATAATACATTATGAGTTTATTGCCTCGTAATTCATTCCTCTATAGTTGTGTGTACTTGTCACCCTTAGCTGAACATATCACCTGACACTCTCTGTCAGGTCTGACAAATTGCATTATTGCTCAAGAATTTTAAATTCGTTGTGTGGTACCCTAGAGATGTGTTCTATCTCCTCTCCTATTTAGCATCTACTCAGAAACAACAATAGCTGAAATACTTAAATCAACCTTTACTTTTCAAGAGTTTAGTGCTTTTCAGTCGGTCAACACGAATGTACCCAAAAGAGATGGGTTATGCCCTAATCCTGAAATAAATTACATGAGATTAATAAAACACTAGGATGACCAGTTTCGATCGTCAAGCGATCATCATCAGATCCATTACACTTAGGCTACAAAATCTATGTTTGAAATACAGGTGAAAATATTTACAATATGTACATTTATTTAGTTGCAGTATTGGTACTGCAACTGTCAGTGTATGCTAAATGCAGTATATATGTTAGGTGAAATGCTAAATGGTGATAGCTATCCGGAGATTGTACTTTAGAGAGATTATATGGCTGTAAACTATGGTTAAACTATAAAATTTTAGGCTAACTACTTATCTGATTGTCTTCCGTACTACAGCTACTCGCAGTTTTCGTGCTCACTGGAACTCACTGTGCGGTCGACTGCGGTGGTTATCTTAACGACTGTTTTTCCCTGCCTTCTCCCCCCTGTCCCTACGTGCTGTGGGGAGGGATAGCGATGTGTTTATGTGAGGTGTTGCCAACCTAGGTAAGATGTATGTTATTGAATGAGGTGGGTCTACAACTATTAAAAACCGTGGATTAGCCCTCGCCACGCGTGGAGCATAACCCATTCGAACTAAGCGTTGACGGTCTTATGAGGACGTCCCAGCACCTTTAATACTGCCGCGAATATGGGCCTTGGTTTATTGCAGAAGAAAAGTACATCGTACACCTGATCCAGATAACATTTACCTATTAAAAACCCCTAATTTCCCCCCTTTTTTATCTAGCTTGGCTGTGTCGCTAAATTGTGTTTTGTTTCCGACAGGGTGTGTTTTTTAGTAGCGTGAAGAGGGGTGAGCTCTCCATGAACGTGTGTTCATTTAGATTGTTGGGATTGTTTCGTTTGGCTAGGTGTATCTCGATTGCTTCCTTTATGTTAAGCGCTCTGCCTTTCGATTCGTGATGGATTATTTTAAGGTCCGACTCTATGTTGGTAAAGCTGTGCCCTGCGTCACACATATGTTCGCACACGGCTGAATGTGTTCCGTATCTTATCGCATTCCTATGTTAATTATAACGTGTGTCTACTCGCCTTCCACTCTGCCCGATGTAATTAGCTTGACAATCGGTGTCTTGGCACGTTATAGAATATACCCCTGACCTTGAATACGGGTCACGTTTATTTAGATTACTATTTAGGAGGTGCCAAGACACCAATTGTCAAGCTAATTACATCGGGCAGAGTGGAAGGCGAGTAGACACACGTTATAATGAACATAGGAATGCGATAAGATACGGAACACATTCAGCCGTGTGCGAACATATGTGTGACGCAGGGCACAGCTTTACCAACATAGAGTCGGACCTTAAAATAATCCATCACGAATCGAAAGGCAGAGCTCTTAACATAAAGGAAGCAATCGAGATACACCTAGCCAAACGAAACAATCCCAACAATCTAAATGAACACACGTGCATGGAGAGCTCACCCCTCTTCACGCTACTAAAAAACACACCCTGTCGGAAACAAAACACAATTTAGCGACACAGCCAAGCTAGATAAAAAAAGGGGGGAAATTAGGGGGTTTTTAATAGGTAAATGTTATCTGGATCAGGTGTACGATGTACTTTTCTTCTGCAATAAACCAAGGCCCATATTCGCGGCAGTATTAAAGGTGCCGGGACGTCCTCATAAGACCGTCAACGCTTAGTTTGAATGGGTTATGCTCCACGCGTGGCGAGGGCTAATCCACGGTCTTTAATAGTTGTAGACCCACCTCATTCAATAACATACATCTTATCTAGGTTGGCAACACCTCACATAAACACATCGCTATCAGTCCCCACAGCACGTAGGGACAGGGGGGAGAAGGCAGGGAAAAACCAGTCGTTAAGATAACCACCGCAGTCGACCGCACAGTGAGTTCCAGTGAGCACGAAAACTGCGAGTAGCTGTAATACGGAAGACAATCAGATAAGTAGTTAGCCTAAAATTTTATAGTTTAACCATAGTTTACAACCATATAATCTCTCTAAAGTACAATCTCCGGATAGCTATCACCATTTAGCATTTCACCTAACATATATACTGCATTTAGCATACACGGACAGTTGCAGTACCAATACTGCAACTAAATAAATGTACATATTGTAAATATTTTCACCTGTATTTCAAACATAGATTTTGTAGCCTAAGTGTAATGGATCTGATGATGATCGCTTGACGATCGAAACTGGTCATCCTAGTGTTTTATTAATCTCATGTAATTTATTTCAGGATTAGGGCATAACCCATCTCTTTTGGGTACATTCGTGTTGACCGACTGAAAAGCACTAAACTCTTGTTTACTAAGGCAACACTGAAAATATGGCTTCAAACACCTCAATCTTTACATTTCATTGAAATAATTGGCGACCGTGGCGACAGCATACGCTACATGAATGACAATGAATAAGCTTGTTACTGATATGGGAGGAGTTTTGCCTACTTTAATTGGGTTAATGATTGCTTTCAAAGCAAGACGTTTACACATCTACATTAAAGCAAGTTCTTGATCATAAGCAAAGTAAATAACACAGGTAAGGTGTGCAAATTACATTTGGTAATTAAATAATAGGATATTTTATCACTATGTATCTTGAATTTTTTCTGAAAATCAGTATAATTGTAATCAAGAAATCAAAATTCGTTTAAAACAAAAGGCGTTTCCTTGGCCGTTAACCACTTACATTGCACGAGAAAATCCACATTCTAAGATGAAAATAGTTTTCATCAACTTTCATGTTCGGTATGGAAAGTTGGACAGTCAACCAAGATACTTAAAGACTTCGAGATGCTACGGATCTCTTTTTTACACACAGGGAAACTACCAAAGTAGCGATTTGATTGATTAAATTAGTAATGGATTGATATTTCAATTGATGGATTGATTGATTGATTGATTGATCGATTGATTGATTGATTGATTGATTGATTTATTGATTGATTGATTAATTGATTGATTACCTCCGCATTACATCCGTAGAGCCGAAAACCCCCATTTGTTGTGCATAATTCATTGTTGTGCATAATGTACAAAATTGGGCTCGAAACTTGATAAGACATGACACTTCACCACAAAAAAGTCTAACTCATGCTCAGTACTATATAAAATGTAACAGTACAACTTGATCTGAATTCTAAACCATGCCATGTCCATGGTTTGGAACTCAGATGATTGACTCGAGTACTGTATTTAATAAATAGGTTATAAATACGTATAAATAACAAATACACAACGTACATCTCATTCCTTCTTTCCTGGCTGGTTTGTATGACATAATTTACTTATATATGTAATCGTCTATTCAGAGCGCAAGGGCACAATTTTAGTGTTCGTGTTTATTCTTTATTTTCGATGGCTATTTGGCAGCAATAAAAGTATTATTATTATTATTATTATTATTATTATTATATGTAAGCGTTTGTTGCTAAATCATGCTAACTACATTCTTTATCAGTTTTTTGGACATGTAAAAATTGATACAAAACTTTTTTTAAAGTCAATTTTACCCTTCAGATTGGAGGTTCCAACGGACTCAGCGAGTGAACTCACCACTACCGCCTTTGCAGGCAGTTTCCTAGAGCTGGGAACACTTGGTCGGATTGGATTCAACTGGGGAGGTGTGATCAGCACTTCGCCCAGGCGGCCTCACCTGCAAAGTGAACAGGGGCCTCATGAGAGATGGGAAGGGAAGGGAAGATTGGGATGTATAGGCAAGGAAGAGGGAACGAGGCGGCCGTGGCCTTTCAGTAGGTACTGCCCCCGTAATTGAATTATGTAGAGACCACGGTGGCTATATTTGAAATTATGATTAGAGTTATGGCTGTCATAGTTATGACGTGGGTAGTCATGACGTAAGCACGGATGACGTAAATGTTATGCCAGCAAGCTACTTGAGCTGAGATTCTCAGTAACGTCAGCATTTTTGTCCAGAATGTTCCAAGATGTACGACGCAGTCGCAGGAAACGAGGAATTCTGCTGAGGAAGAAACTATGCTATTGGAGGAGAGGCATGAACCAATGAACGATAGTTTAAAGGAAGACGGAGATTGCTGAAACTATGGTATTTTTATGACTTTTTGGAATGCAGAATTGTGGAAATCCATTTGCAGTAAAAGCATTGATTTGGAATTTTGATGAAATTTATTTTCAGTTTTTGAATTTTGAAAATCCGTCATGTATTAACGAAGTTGGAAGTTCTAGCGATGACGCAGTATCACGCTATGGAAGGGATGGTAACGCCCCTCGAGAAGGTAATAAAAGGGCTTGCGCAGAAGAAAGGAGCCTCTTCTCTTCTCTTCTCTTTCGTTCGCTGATCATTCTGAGATCTAATGCTCAGATCATCGAAGTATTTGTGAAAGTCAGTTTATTATACATTCAATATAGTGAGACATCAAAGTGAACAGCAAGTGAAAAGAATCGTGTTTATAACGCGTGGCGAGGCCACTTTGTTAACGAGAACCAGGTCAAACTAGGTGAAGTTGAGACGGACCTTAGAAAGCTTCTATAAGTTTAGCTTCAAACAGTTAGCGGTCTACGATAACATAATTGTATTGTGCAGTACTACATGCAATTATAGAGAAAAGCTGAACAATTTCGACCGAGTACTTCAAAAGATATTAGCTGTTTTATACGACTGGCAAAAGTGATTATCTCGCCACTAGAGAAACACTTTTGTATAAGCCAGAATCAACGCAAGGCTAACGCTGTGAGTGGAGTAGAAAGACTTCAGATTGCTTGCTTACAGAACGATACAGTATAATGGAGCAATTGAATACGGCAGTTTGTTCTTCTGACACTACAACTGAAGTGCAGATGGAGGGCTAAGAAGGCTTATTGCAATTGGGACATACTTCATTGGAGTAAGATAGCGACATGGAACTTCGCTAATTGCTATTCCACACAAGCGAACATGCGGTGAATACCATCTACACCCATGTTTCGTAAGTAAAGGCTGAATACCATCGAACAGCCATAGAAACAATTTCATACACTGAATATGAATAATTTCTTCGGAAATTTCTACAAAACGTCATGATGACTGTCTACTGGAACTTCAGGGAATTTTTCAAGAGAGGTCAGGGTAATCCCGACTCACAATGAAGATTATTGCCGGAAGGATGTCTATTCGTATTCGAGGAGCAGAGCGATTCACGGAGAAGGAAGCAGTTCGATTCTCCGAGGGTGCTATTTCCTATTTCGAGGATGGAGCTCAGCTTTAACGTGGTGAAATGGATCCATCAGCAGTCTTCTTTGGGGAATTTTCCTCTGGAACGTCAATCGGCAGATAAGGTAGTCGTGAACGTTTATTGTATTTGAGTAACCTAGTAATGTTTGAGCAACCATTTTTCCCATATTTTTATCCTCA
This sequence comes from Meconema thalassinum, assembly GCA_946902985.2. NCBI lineage: Eukaryota > Metazoa > Arthropoda > Insecta > Orthoptera > Tettigoniidae > Meconema > Meconema thalassinum. Next base: position 1,509,831,971 of record OX336388.2, read on the forward strand.
TGTATTTTGCCTTATTTTCTTGTTGAGATTCTTATTCTCAGTTCACCTTGTTGAGTTTTGCATTTTTCGACGTTTTATTAAGACATTGTTATGTCATGGGCATAGTTAACGATTTTGAATCAGTTGAGACTGATATTTAGTTTTTCAGTAATTAATATTTTTTGTAGTCACGATTTGACTGTAAGTTAATGATTTTTATGGCAGATTTAAATTCAGACAGCGTGTCATTTTTATTAAAGTAATTCAACCCCAGTTTAATTACTTTGAACAATTTTCTGTCATCATCAAGAAGGAAGAACATTTAAATGATTTTAGAGCGTTAAAATCTCTTACGTTATCGACGATCTTGGAAATACTAGTCGTTATTTGTATTGATTGCAACACAGACATTTATCGTCAGTTATGAATGAACATTGCATTATAGACAATTTTGTGAAAGAGTAATGTTAATAATGAATTATTGAATGCATTAAAGTCAAGTACTTTTGTTAGGAGTTTTTCTCGATTAGAGAATTATATAACGATGTTTGCATTCCCCAGTCTAATTGGATTCTATTCGACTACTTTGCATTTTAGTCGCACTTTATTTGAAGATAGTATTTTCATACTACAATTTCCTTTTAAGATGTTAATCTTAAATTTTGATAGACCAGATAGGCGTATATAAGCGTATTCACTATTAAATTTGTTTGTGATTGGCAAGTTTTGACTTAATTTCAGTTCATGAATGAAATCTACGAAGGTTAAATAGAAAAACAGTTTTGAAACAATTTATGATTATAAAATTTTTAAGTGGAACTATGAATGTATAATCGCTAGTGCAGCGCGTGTTGAAAGTCGCTGAGATATAATGCCCTTGAATATGAAGGAAGTTCCCACAGGAATAAATGTTAAAGAATTATTTGTGGAAGTTTTGTAAGTGATGTGAAAGTTGTAAATGCCATATAGATTAATATATGATGATTTTGGGCATATTTTTAATGCAGATTGTGCATTAACTTGTTAGCGAAGGATTTTCCGCTGGAGTAAGATTATGATAGTTCGTTGAAAATTAATCAAGTGATTTACTGTTATAATTAACACGAGTTTTGAAAGAATTTGAGACAAGATGTTGAATGAAGGTTGCCGTCACAAATCATTATTAAAGAACTTTATTAAAACAGATTGTGACATTAAATTGTATAACTAACCTTCATTGGTCGATTATATTAAACAGGATTATAAAATTACCAACCGAATGAACATGTGGCTAATGTATTTATTAAATTAATAATTTAAACAATTTAAATGTTAATATTGTAAATAATTGTTGTAAATATTTTTGAAAATAATATGAAACGAGAGTGATGTTAAAGGCGTGCTTATAATATTTTTATTGTCTTTGACAAATATTATAAACAATTTCTAATTGTTAGAAATAATTTATCTGATTTTGTTATAAACATTTAAGAGCTAATTAAACATTTGGATTGAAGTTAACAAGTTTAAGAAATTTATGTAATGATCCATTAGGATGTGATCAAAGTACTTGAAAGATTTGCGTAAATATAATGTGAGTTGTCTTGTAAGACATTTAAAAGCTTGAGAGTGCAGGCTGGATTCTTACGTAACATAGCGTGTGAGAAGGGAGTGCATTTGACCAGTATGTGTCAGGCTGGAAGGTAGCCCGCAGCTGTGTCAACATATGGTTTTCAGAGAGTGAGGTCGTACACTCCGGCCTTGCGTCTATAAATATCATTCTCTTGTTTATTAAAAGGAAACAAATGCTCTATATATGTCACACCCTGACGTCCTTTTCCAATCCAATAGTGTTATGAATATTACGGTATTTGGAGCTCTTGGGAGCTAAAATGTTTTATATCATGTTGTATATTATTTTTGCAAGTCCTACTGGAGGACGTAGTCAGATTGACTTGGGCTACTGATAGCCACGTATATTTTGTTGTGTTAGGAAAATCAGACCCTTTATTAGAAATAAAGCTTTTGTACAGTTCAAAGTTCTCGTCTTCGTTTCTGGTTCATTTTTAAATGTCATGGCGGAGATTATTGTGTGAACAGACTTTTAGTGATCCTGTTGTCAACTCAAACCCCGAGATAATTAAGAGGTAAGCAACGGTAAGTATGTACCCCCGTCTATTTTGGTGTGTTCCACAATGATTTCCTGTGAATTTCTGTGCTCTTATCTCGATAGTATCTGTCAGTGCCATTTTCATTGATGTAACTGTGCCGGTGCGATTGATAATTGGCAATCCGATTGAGGGGGCGGATATCTGACAGCCTACTATCCAGGTAAACGGGGACAGAAAGATTGGCGCAGTCAACGTGTGGGGCGTGTTCAACAAAAACTGGATTACCAGGTTGAACACCAGAAAGATTGACAAACCTAGAACGTGAGGTTCGATTAGACTCAAATAAAGAGGTTGATTCTTTGTTAGATGTCTAGGCCAATTGTAGTATTTAAGAGTGTGATTATATAGGAATTAAATGTTGTATTGTATTAGGAAAATTACACTCAGAAAAGATCAGATCTTATACAACTTGAGAAAGGTTAAATGGGCAGGAAACTTAGAAAAATCGCCTATAATCTGGAATCTTATTTTATTTGACCGGCTTATGACATTTTAGTCATATTAAAGATAAAATAAATTATTTGGATTGTAAATGTAAATTATTTGTGTTAGGATATTTTAAAATGAGCCAGAGAAATTTGAACATGTGCTTGAGTTTGTTTCAACATGAAGTATCTTCGAATATTAATTATAAGGTAGTTATAAGTTAGATTTAAGACAGAAAATTGATCAAATTTATATATGGTGAAAAGTGTTGCTCAAATGTTGTTATTTTGCTTTTTTGATGTATGTCCCTACAGCAATCCATTTTGAATAATATTATAATGGCAGATGAAAGTTTGAGGTTGATGCTAGAGGAGATGTCTGCTAACTTGAAAGCTAGCATGACTAGTAGCATGAAGCAGATGCTGAATGAAAGCATGAAGGAGAATGTTAGTAATTTGTCTGCTAATTTGAATGCAAGGATGGAGGAGAATGCTAGTACTTTGTCTGCTAATTTGACAGCTAGCATGGGTGAAAGTTTGAAGGTTCTTCATACTAGTGCTGCTAATTTGGAGGATAATATGTCGCGTTTACAGATTAATACCCTAGGAATTGAGAATACTGTAACGGACATCCGCACAGATGTATCTAAAGTCCATAAAAATGTTGATGATGTTAAAAATGATGTGTCTAAGGTACAGAGGGACCTTACAATGTTAAATTTAGATGTAGCTAATGTCCGAGGGGATATTTCTTGTGCTAGAGCCGAAGTAGTTGTTGTCAAAAACGATGTAGCGACTGTCCAAGACAAGGTCGAGGAAGTCCAGAAAGAAATTCAAAAAGCTAGAACAGATGTATCTAATGTTCAGGTAGACATTAACAACATTCTTGCGGATATAACTGAGGTGCAAAGTGACGTAACAAAGATTCAGGTAGAGGTCAACACAGTTTTCGTAGATATCACTAAAGTCCAAACTGATGTCAATAAAGTCAGGGAAGAAATCGAAAACTCAAAAACTCTTTGTACGCGTAATATAACTGCATTAACGACTAGGTTAGTCGACGAATCAGTTAGAACAACAACGTCTTTAGCAGAGTTGAAGTATGACGTAGAGGTCATGAGAACACAGGTATTAGACCACAATAGAGTATTAAAAGAGGATATCGAAGTAGACATAGCCGAGATGTTAACAGCAAACGTAGCGGTATGGAAAGACGAGTGGAATAAGTCAAGTGGGGAACATGTAACCCAAATTCAGGAAAGGATTGAAAGAAAACTTGCCAGTACGCAGATAGAAATTAATAATGAGGTAGTACAGATTAGAAAAGATTTAAGCGTCAGGATAAATTCGCTATCCGAAAAACAAGTTGACGATAGAACACAACTAGATCAGGATATGCAAACTTTAAAATTGACATTAGAGGAACAGATGCATAAAGTTGTCTCGGATGTAAATGAAACGACGAGTAAACTGAAAAATTTGAAGTTAGGAGAGGCTAGTTTAATGGAGAACTACAAGGAAGAGATAGTCAAGAAAGTCCTAACAGAAATCACCGACAAGGATACAGAAGGCTTTGCTTGCGAATTGAACAGGAAGCATACCAGAAGATGTCACCTAGATCTAGAAGAAAGAGACGTGACTCCTGAAGAACGTGTATCCAGATTCAGAGAGGAGGATGACGAGAGGAATATGGAATCTGAGTGGAATTATCGAGATAGTGGGAAAAACTATCCGGATTCATATCCAAGGAACGTGACGGTCATCAGGAATTTCGAGGACAAACCACAAAAATTCAGTAACACTGATAGTTTGACACCTATAGAGTATGTAAGGAATCTCAAAGATTATTTCATCGAAGCTCACATTCCCAGAGAGAGAGAGATGAAGATAGTAGAGAGATATCTGATTGGAGGACCCCTTGAATTGTTTAGAGCTTTTAGATATACATTCAGTAACTTTGACGAGTTTGCAGAGGCATTAATCAAACGATTTTGGTCCATAGAAGCGCAGAATTCGTTAAGAGCGGAGGTATATTCAAGAAAATACTCAGGTACTCTTCCAACGAGGTACGCTGATTTCTTTACGAGTCAGTTGTCCCGCTTGAGATTTTTGCAACCCCCATTGTCCACGGAGCAACTAATAGATGCGATTTCTCGTATGCTGCCAATTGAGGTGAGGAGACTTATAATTTCGTCCAACATCAGGGATTTATCCAGCATGGATGAATTACTAAGAAGGTTAGACTACACAAGTCCAATGCCTAACGTAGTCCAGAAAAGTCAAAGGCAAGAGTATAAGGAAATCAATACGGTATACATGGACCAAGTCCAACAAACTGACAAGCCAGAGGAGGAGAAAACTGTCAATGTAGGTCCTCACAGGAATAATCAGTTTAGAAATTACAGATCACCAGGTTACCGACCATATCAACAGAGAAGAGGTTGGAACTACAACCGAGGAAACTATAATGGAAGAGGCAGATATTATAACAATAATGGGTATAATCGTAACTATAATAGGAATAACCAAAACCAAAATAGAAACCAGAATACTCAAAGTCAGGTTATGACATCTGAGCAATATCAGCAAAGAGAAAAGGAAAGCCAGCAATACTTAAAAGAATTAAGGGATAAAGAAGCTGACAATCAAAGGAAAAGGCAGGAGGTTGTAATCGATCCTGGTCCTTCTACGAGCCAGCAGAACTTAGAGAATAGAAACACTGGTCAGAAGAGGAAGTAGAGAGGAAAGAATACATTAACCACATACAACCCAGAGTAGAAGAAATTTATGATTAAGGAACATAGAGGAAATATCATACTAGAGTAAGCCAGTAATAATTCAATTTCGTGTTCAAGAGAGTTGAGATACTTGTAACATTGAGTTTAAAAACAATTTGCAACTGTTTTTAAAACGTGGTGGGAGGAGAATGCCCCCGTAATTGAATTATGTAGAGACCACGGTGGCTATATTTGAAATTATGATTAGAGTTATGGCTGTCATAGTTATGACGTGGGTAGTCATGACGTAAGCACGGATGACGTAAATGTTATGCCAGCAAGCTACTTGAGCTGAGATTCTCAGTGACGTCAGCATTTTTGTCCAGAATGTTCCAAGATGTACGACGCAGTCGCAGGAAACGAGGAATTCTGCTGAGGAAGAAACTATGCTATTGGAGGAGAGGCATGAACCAATGAACGATAGTTTAAAGGAAGACGGAGATTGCTGAAACTATGGTATTTTTATGACTTTTTGGAATGCAGAATTGTGGAAATCCATTTGCAGTAAAAGCATTGATTTGGAATTTTGATGAAATTTATTTTCAGTTTTTGAATTTTGAAAATCCGTCATGTATTAACGAAGTTGGAAGTTCTAGCGATGACGCAGTATCACGCTATGGAAGGGATGGTAACGCCCCTCGAGAAGGTAATAAAAGGGCTTGCGCAGAAGAAAGGAGCCTCTTCTCTTCTCTTCTCTTTCGTTCGCTGATCATTCTGAGATCTAATGCTCAGATCATCGAAGTATTTGTGAAAGTCAGTTTATTATACATTCAATATAGTGAGACATCAAAGTGAACAGCAAGTGAAAAGAATCGTGTTTATAACGCGTGGCGAGGCCACTTTGTTAACGAGAACCAGGTCAAACTAGGTGAAGTTGAGACGGACCTTAGAAAGCTTCTATAAGTTTAGCTTCAAACAGTTAGCGGTCTACGATAACATAATTGTATTGTGCAGTACTACATGCAATTATAGAGAAAAGCTGAACAATTTCGACCGAGTACTTCAAAAGATATTAGCTGTTTTATACGACTGGCAAAAGTGATTATCTCGCCACTAGAGAAACACTTTTGTATAAGCCAGAATTAACGCAAGGCTAACGCTGTGAGTGGAGTAGAAAGACTTCAGATTGCTTGCTTACAGAACGATACAGTATAATGGAGCAATTGAATACGGCAGTTTGTTCTTCTGACACTACAACTGAAGTGCAGATGGAGGGCTAAGAAGGCTTATTGCAATTGGGACATACTTCATTGGAGTAAGATAGCGACATGGAACTTCGCTAATTGCTATTCCACACAAGCGAACATGCGGTGAATACCATCTACACCCATGTTTCGTAAGTAAAGGCTGAATACCATCGAACAGCCATAGAAACAATTTCATACACTGAATATGAATAATTTCTTCGGAAATTTCTACAAAACGTCATGATGACTGTCTACTGGAACTTCAGGGAATTTTTCAAGAGAGGTCAGGGTAATCCCGACTCACAATGAAGATTATTGCCGGAAGGATGTCTATTCGTATTCGAGGAGCAGAGCGATTCACGGAGAAGGAAGCAGTTCGATTCTCCGAGGGTGCTATTTCCTATTTCGAGGATGGAGCTCAGCTTTAACGTGGTGAAATGGATCCATCAGCAGTCTTCTTTGGGGAATTTTCCTCTGGAACGTCAATCGGCAGATAAGGTAGTCGTGAACGTTTATTGTATTTGAGTAACCTAGTAATGTTTGAGCAACCATTTTTCCCATATTTTTATCCTCATGTATTTTGCCTTATTTTCTTGTTGAGATTCTTATTCTCAGTTCACCTTGTTGAGTTTTGCATTTTTCGACGTTTTATTAAGACATTGTTATGTCATGGGCATAGTTAACGATTTTGAATCAGTTGAGACTGATATTTAGTTTTTCAGTAATTAATATTTTTTGTAGTCACGATTTGACTGTAAGTTAATGATTTTTATGGCAGATTTAAATTCAGACAGCGTGTCATTTTTATTAAAGTAATTCAACCCCAGTTTAATTACTTTGAACAATTTTCTGTCATCATCAAGAAGGAAGAACATTTAAATGATTTTAGAGCGTTAAAATCTCTTACGTTATCGACGATCTTGGAAATACTAGTCGTTATTTGTATTGATTGCAACACAGACATTTATCGTCAGTTATGAATGAACATTGCATTATAGACAATTTTGTGAAAGAGTAATGTTAATAATGAATTATTGAATGCATTAAAGTCAAGTACTTTTGTTAGGAGTTTTTCTCGATTAGAGAATTATATAACGATGTTTGCATTCCCCAGTCTAATTGGATTCTATTCGACTACTTTGCATTTTAGTCGCACTTTATTTGAAGATAGTATTTTCATACTACAATTTCCTTTTAAGATGTTAATCTTAAATTTTGATAGACCAGATAGGCGTATATAAGCGTATTCACTATTAAATTTGTTTGTGATTGGCAAGTTTTGACTTCATTTCAGTTCATGAATGAAATCTACGAAGGTTAAATAGAAAAACAGTTTTGAAACAATTTATGATTATAAAATTTTTAAGTGGAACTATGAATGTATAATCGCTAGTGCAGCGCATGTTGAAAGTCGCTGAGATATAATGCCCTTGAATATGAAGGAAGTTCCCACAGGAATAAATGTTAAAGAATTATTTGTGGAAGTTTTGTAAGTGATGTGAAAGTTGTAAATGCCATATAGATTAATATATGATGATTTTGGGCATATTTTTAATGCAGATTGTGCATTAACTTGTTAGCGAAGGATTTTCCGCTGGAGTAAGATTATGATAGTTCGTTGAAAATTAATCAAGTGATTTACTGTTATAATTAACACGAGTTTTGAAAGAATTTGAGACAAGATGTTGAATGAAGGTTGCCGTCACAAATCATTATTAAAGAACTTTATTAAAACAGATTGTGACATTAAATTGTATAACTAACCTTCATTGGTCGATTATATTAAACAGGATTATAAAATTACCAACCGAATGAACATGTGGCTAATGTATTTATTAAATTAATAATTTAAACAATTTAAATGTTAATATTGTAAATAATTGTTGTAAATATTTTTGAAAATAATATGAAACGAGAGTGATGTTAAAGGCGTGCTTATAATATTTTTATTGTCTTTGACAAATATTATAAACAATTTCTAATTGTTAGAAATAATTTATCTGATTTTGTTATAAACATTTAAGAGCTAATTAAACATTTGGATTGAAGTTAACAAGTTTAAGAAATTTATGTAATGATCCATTAGGATGTGATCAAAGTACTTGAAAGATTTGCGTAAATATAATGTGAGTTGTCTTGTAAGACATTTAAAAGCTTGAGAGTGCAGGCTGGATTCTTACGTAACATAGCGTGTGAGAAGGGAGTGCATTTGACCAGTATGTGTCAGGCTGGAAGGTAGCCCGCAGCTGTGTCAACATATGGTTTTCAGAGAGTGAGGTCGTACACTCCGGCCTTGCGTCTATAAATATCATTCTCTTGTTTATTAAAAGGAAACAAATGCTCTATATATGTCACACCCTGACGTCCTTTTCCAATCCAATAGTGTTATGAATATTACGGTATTTGGAGCTCTTGGGAGCTAAAATGTTTTATATCATGTTGTATATTATTTTTGCAAGTCCTACTGGAGGACGTAGTCAGATTGACTTGGGCTACTGATAGCCACGTATATTTTGTTGTGTTAGGAAAATCAGACCCTTTATTAGAAATAAAGCTTTTGTACAGTTCAAAGTTCTCGTCTTCGTTTCTGGTTCATTTTTAAATGTCATGGCGGAGATTATTGTGTGAACAGACTTTTAGTGATCCTGTTGTCAACTCAAACCCCGAGATAATTAAGAGGTAAGCAACGGTAAGTATGTACCCCCGTCTATTTTGGTGTGTTCCACAATGATTTCCTGTGAATTTCTGTGCTCTTATCTCGATAGTATCTGTCAGTGCCATTTTCATTGATGTAACTGTGCCGGTGCGATTGATAATTGGCAATCCGATTGAGGGGGCGGATATCTGACAGCCTACTATCCAGGTAAACGGGGACAGTACCATCCCGGCATTTGCCTGAAGATGAAGTGGGAAACCACGGAAAACCACTTCGAGGATGGCTGAGGTGGGAATCAACCTCCTCTACTCATTTGGACCACCCGAGGCTGAGTAGACCCCGCTCCAGTCCTCGTACCTCTTTTCAAACTGACTGGCTGCGTGGCTCAGCGGTAACGTTCTCGCTTGCTGAACCCAAGGTTGCAGGTTCGTATCCTGGCGCAGTCAGCTGGCATTTGAGGGTGCGCAAATGCGATGGAGCCGTGTTAGTAGATTTACTGGCACGTTAAAGATCCACTTCGGGGCAAAGTTCCGGCACTCCGGCGTCTCTAAAAGCCAGAGTAGTTAATAGGGACGTAAAACCAATAACATTATTATTATTATCTTTTCAAATTTCGTGGTAGAGCCAGGGATCAAACCCAGGACTTCCGGGGCGGCAGTTAACCATGCTGACCGCTACGCTACGGAGGCGACAAAGTATTTTTACCTTACATTTAAGTATTGTGGTAAGTACTGTATGTAAAATAACCTCAATAAAATAAACGTAAGTATTATATTTTCCCTCTTTCCTGAAATATATTAATTTTGCAGTTAGCATGCTGTAGAATTCAGGTCCTCAGTTTTATATGCAAGTTTATTGGGTTTGGCGTTTAAAAGTCGATGTATCTGCATCGTCACTTGTGTAAATCTATAACATCGACCATGAATGTCGTCCTCTATGTAGGAAAACTGATTAGTCAATAGAGATATGGTAGGGACTTGTATATTCAGATTTTTAATTGCTATAGCCAGCTTTAATAAACCACTGAAGCTGAATGAAATATGGTATTACATGCTCATCTGTGCAAATCTTCAGTAAGAATCTAATGCAGGCATTCTGTATGCAGAGGCCTGAAGAGCGAGTACGGTCCCTAAGACCAGGACTTGCGGATGAATCATGCGTTTCTATTTTAACTCCCCTCTCCATGCCCCCCCCCCCCCCCCCCTCTCCCCCCTAAAGAAACTCCGTGGATTCCAATTGTTTATTAAATTTTTTGTATGTTTTAGTTTTGAACAATGTGGATTTTAAATGTTGTATTGTTGTGTCTTTCCGAAAAGTTTACTCTTATTATATGAGAACAATTTGTAGGCCTTTCATAACGACATGAATTAAAAGTCAGACAATGCAAGGTTTATTAAAATTTGATAACTTCAGAAACGTTGCTATTTTTCTCGATGTAAAGCTATAAACATTATGGTTTCTGAGAAAAACCCGTGGCATCACAGCTCTACCAAGGAAGGAAAGACGCTTCTAGTTTAACGTGACCGTTAATCTCGCGGGGACCTCCCTTCTACGTGGAGTTCGAACCACAGGACATGACATTTCACTTCAAAAATCTCACATGCGTTGACCTGGAATCAAACCCAGTCCACCTTCGTGAGAGGCAGAAAGCTTGACCACTACGCCATCTCGCCCCCCTTGACCTTCAAAGAGACAGCTGGCCAACCATTTGGCCTACATATTGGTTTTCCTATCTTTAGCACTGCCTCACTGCCAGCAAATGAATTGTCTCCACAAGGCTAAGGGCACCCCGTTCCAGCCCTCGCATCCGTTTCGGAAATCCTTGACGGAGCCGAAAATCGTACCTGGGTTCTCCAGGTGAGTAAATGTTGTTCACGAAATACATTATATCGTTCTGCAATCTTTTGTAGTCTATTCACTATATTCAGAAACATTGAGTGTATAGCCCTATCATAAATTTCACCTTTGTTTGAAAATTAAATTGGGTGATTTGTGAACTCTGCACTTTCCTACCTCCCCTGGCCTCTCAGTATGTGTGGACCCCCAGGGTTACAGCCACGTTTGCCCATCCCTACTGTTAGGCTCATCTGCGTGCGCTGAATGTTGGTGTTGAGTGTTTGTGCAATATCATTATAAACCACTGAGCAATACTACAAGACATTTCTCTGGTATCTGACTAAATCAATAACTACAGAAAGAATAATATTTCATAGCCTATAAATACTCACTGACCTTCCCGATTAGCAACGGGTTCACATTATCCTGACTGGAACAGAATGGGATAGTATGCAGGAGACGCTAGTAAGACGTCACATATGAAATTATGATTTTACTTCAAATAATTTGGTTAGTTCAAATTCTGAATAATTTGAGTTATTAACCGGCCGCGATAGCCACGAGCGCTAACGCGCTACCTCGTGTCTCACTGGCATCAATAGAGCGTGGGTTCGAATCTCACCTCGGCTGTCTTGAAAATGGTCTTCGTGGTTTCCCATGTTTACTACTACGCAAATGCCGGAACGGTTCCTTTCAATAGGCCACGGCCGATTTCCTTTCATAAACCTTCCATGATCCGTCCTGAAAAGAAAAATACACGACCATTGGCTGCATTAATAAAGAAAAATATATAATTTGAGGTACTTTGGATTATTCTGGAATTGGTATCAAACAGAGCCCTAACAACTGCTCCACCTGAGGTCGGGTCAAACGCAGCGAATTTATCTTCCGTGTAGCGCCGTGTAACTATGCTGACTGCAAGGCACGCATGATTTGCTGGTTGCATACAGGAAATAAATGTGAACTTCGGTACCACACGTTTTATAGGCCAATGCTTGAGAGTTATCGCCGTTACAAGTTGAATAATTTGATTAGACATAATAATAATAATGATAATAATATATAAATAATTCATGTTTTTTGGGCTAATGCCGTGTGTATTTGGTTCTAATTTAAATACACACGACATTAGCCCAAAAAACATGAATTATTTATAGTAATCCGGTCCGTGAAAGCCTTAATATACATAATAATAATAATAATAATAATAATAATAATAATAATAACTGAGTAGCTAGCATGTTCTATTTGGCTTGGAGGGTCACGGATTCGGATCGCAGCAGTGTCGTTGAAATTTAATCTACTATGGTTTAATCCACTAACTTGGGAGCTGGGCTTAGTGACGTCCTCCTCGTTACGACGCGCAGCTGATCCATTGGGTTGATCCTTCCTGTTGGTTAGGAGCTAAACTTCAAAATCAATTATTGGGTTGTCATACTCGTATTTTGTCCTAGCCAAATGGTATTTAAGTGCTTTTGAATGCGACAGTGCCATGCTGCTAGATTTAATGGCACGCCTGTAGAAATGTCAGGTACGCCGGGGTCTTAAATCAGTATCCGTTCAAATAGTCAGTAGGCCCGTAACATTGTGCTTGTATTAGAATCTAAATATTGTCTTCCAGACCTTATAAAATAACAAGAATAACCCCTGGCGCTACAGCCCACGAAGGGCCTAGGCCTACCAAGCGACCGCTGCCCAGCCATTTCTCCTGCAGATATTGGGGCGACGCGTGGTCAGTGCATCGGGTCCCCTCGGTCGTTAATCTTGGTTTTCGTGACCGGGGCGCTGCCTCACTGTCAGACAGATACTCAATTGTCCACACGAGGCCGAGTGCAGCTCGTTCTAGCCCCCACGTCAGTTTCTAAAATCCCTGATGGAGCCGGGAATCGAACCCAGGGCTTCCGGGTGAGAGGGAGGCGCGCTACCCCAAAACCACGGAGCCGGCGTCTCCCAGACCTTAACATTAGGTAATACGAGACTCATTCAGAAATTTAGGTTCCCTATTTTTAAATAACAAGAAAACACAGTTACATGAAAAACTCAAATAGAACTAGATACAGGAATGTTTGAGCTATTTTCCGACATTATCACCACCAGAACTGAGACACCTGTCATATCATATGGGATCAACTTTTGTATTCCTGTGCCATAGAAGTCTTCGGCTCGGAATGGAACCAGCGTGTGAAATTCGTCTTCAGCTCATCGTCAGTGTGTAGATGCTGAATGGAGGACAGGAATTCCTGGAGGTGGAAATCGCTAGGAGCAAGATCGGGACTGTATGGTGGGTGATCAAAGAGCCCCCAGCCAAACTGCTGCAAAACAGTTGCTGCGCGCAGAGACTATGTGGTCGTGCATTGTAATGAATCAGCACAACATCTGCACTGAGCATTTCACGACTCTTGTTTTGAATGACCCGTCGCAATTTTCGTAGTGCTTCACAGTAACTTTATCACAGACCACAGGCGGTGGGAGACAGAATAAGAGTCACCATTTCAAGCCTCTTTTGCTGCGCTACTGACACCAGTCGGGACTTGTCCGACCGGTATATGATTGCTACGTCATAGATCTGTCGCGCATGCTCATTATAGGCTATATCAACAAAATACTTTTTCTTTAAAATACAATATTTACATTTATATATTTTATAATTTATTTTCAGCCATTTGGCCTGCAGATATTGGGGGTTACGCATGGTCAGCGCATTGGGTTCCCTCGGCCGTTCGTCTTTGTTTTCGTGACGGGTGCGCTGCCTCACTGTCATACTGCTACTAAATTAATTGTCCTCATGAGACTGAGTGCACCCCGTTCCAGCCTTAACGGCAATTTCTAAAATTCCTTAAGGGGCCGGGAACTGAACTCGGGGCCTCTGGGTGAGAGGCAGGCGTGCTACCCCAACAGCACGGGGCCGGCATGGTCCCGCTGAAGGAAAGGATAATGCAATACGTTTTGAAATTAAAATTGGGGTGTAATGTCGCGGAGTAATATCTTAGAATGTAGCAGTGTACCTGAGGGTATCCTAGCCTGGCAAGTGGAATTCAACTGGCCTCCTGGGGCGGGAAGTGCAGATGAATGCCGAAATAAACGATTACTTTTGTCGTAGAAAAGTTTGGCGGATGAATAATTCATTGTGAAGCAAGCGGGGCGGATCAATGCCACGCAACTGCCAGGGGGAACAAAGGACAGCAGCGAGTGACGGCTCTTCTTTTGATGGTTCCTCGTAACAAGCTTAGTGTTGGATTGCATGAATCCGTGGCTTTATGTTACAGTAAACGGATTACTAGGCTGGCAGTAGAACTAGATCCTGGGCTTAATAGCAGGGAGAAATCAAACGTAAAATTTGCGAACTTTCATTCTCTGAATCGACTAGAAGTTATAAATTATAAATATACACATTTTACAGTATTTGGATTTGATTTTGATACGTCAGATATATTACAGTAATGCTGTAATTTCCAGCGTATGTACTTACTGTACAATACATGACATATTAGAGAAATGTCTATTTCGGCAGATGTATTTTTGTTATTTGTAATTTAGATTTCTTAGTAACGAATTTTATTATCACTCTTGAAATTTGGATTCATTAGTATTTATTTATTTATTTATTTATTTATTTATTTATTTATTTATCGTATGGTATGGCACACAACCTTTCATCATAATACATAATAATATATCATAATCTTAATGAAATATTGAAGAAAGAAAAAAATAGAACAGATAGTATCATAATTTAATATCTAAATTCAAAATATAGCCCACTGATGCAGGAGTCGCTGAGAGAAAATCCAATATGTTGCCACCATAGGATCTTACAGGACAGTCGTGAATGATGTGCTTCACAGTTTGTCTATCGGCTCCACAGTCACACTTTGGAGAGGGTAACCTGTTTCACTTGAACAAAGAGTTCACACAAACACCGGAATTGGTCCTGATCCGGTTTAATTTCGACCATATCTGACGAGGAAGATCAAAACCAGGTACTTTAGATGTGACAGATGGCATGTCTTGGCACTCCTGTGGAGCAAAAATCTTCCAATCATGAGACCACTGCTGGACTATGTCAAAGTTCTCATTAGTAAATTTGATAATATTATCGTTATAGCTATCAACATTTCCAATATCAGTATCATAAATTCATTGGAGATAGTAGTTTAGGTCGCCTTTCTTGACAGGAGGTGTATCAGGTTCGAATCGCGACTATGATGATGCAGATGCGCGTCGTTTTCAGTGTGTTAGTCTTTTTATTTGCACAAATGATATACGTAGAATTCTTAACACTGTTCCCCGCCCACAAGCGCTTACCAGGGGTGGTGTGTCACCTCGTAAAATTTCCTATTTCTTCTTAAAATCCTGGATTGAATTACGTTTTGCCAATTCATATGACAGTAACTATGAAGTGATACCGAAGTCTAAATATATTTTGGAGTTAAAATACATTCAGAATTGTATTCTAGTCAACAACAGATATCTATAAGCTATTTCATGTATTTAAATCAATATATCAAAATACCATGTTATAATAGTGTCCATATAGGGTGTCATTTATGTACTTGATTACCCTTAAGGGGCGTGTAGGGGATGTGTATAGGATCAATTTGAGATAGGGAACCTGGTGTCGTGGTGGCCTCCTAACCCCAGAAAACAAAAACGCTAACGCAGCGTTGAGCGGCAGTCGCGCCAAGACCGTTGACAGCGAAAGAGTGCCTGACTTCAGAGTAACACATGGCGCGCTTGCCTACTTTACAGGGACGGAGGGCCTGAAACAAACCTGTTTTCTGGGGTTAGGAGGCCATTCCGACCCCAGGTTCCCTACCTCAAATTGATCCTATACCCATCCCCTACACGCCCCTTAAGTTACTCGAGTACATAAATGACACTTAAACATAGATGAGTGTTTCTCAGTATGTAACTATCATAGATGTTTGTAGAAACCGTGACATTAATTTATTAAAGAAATGAAAAGACATGGAAAAGACCATGTCTGCGCAAAATCCTTACTGACAAAGTTTATTGAAATATGAAAATAATACCTTAAGTCATTAAATTGTAAATTTTAAATTACAATTACCTGTTTCGGTTACATTATAACCTTCTTCAGCAAACAGTGCTTGATACAAATGAAGTTGCAACATTAACACAACAGTTTATAAGAAGGCTGATTTCAAAATTATTTCAAAAATTCTAACCATCTAAAATGATTAAAATGATCTGTTGTTGTTTGAGACTTCAGTCATTTGACTGGTTTGATGCAGTTTTCCATGACTCCCTGTCCTGAGCTAATCGTTTCATCTCTACATAGCTACCACACCCTACATCCGAGGCAATCTCTTTAACATATTCTAACCTTGGTCTACCCCTACAGTTCTCGTCCTCGACCCTTCCTTCCATAACTAAGCTTGCTATTCCTGGGTGTCTTAACATGTATCCTACCAACCTATCTCTTCTCTTCATTAGCAGTCGCCAGAAAAATCTCTCCTCCCCCACTCTTCTTAACACCACTCCGATTGTAACCCTATCTACCCATCTGATCTTCATCATTCTTCTGTAACACCACATTGCAAACTCTTCAATTCTCCTCTTTTCTGCTGCACCAATGGTCCAAGTTTCACTTCCATAGAGCGCCACGCTCCAGACAAAGGCTTTCAAAAATGACTTCTTAATGATGTAAAAGACTAAAAATCAGATCTGTTACAATTTTTATATTAGCGATGAAAGATAAAACTCTAGAAAGGACAGCTCGATGTGGAAATGTGAATGAAAATTTTTGGGGTTGTGATGATTTGTAATTGTGATCATATGAACATAATCACACATTCATTTATAGCTACTATACTTTATTGGACTAACTATTTTACAGTAACATATCATAAAGCTTTTTATTTCAACGTAGACATATGATCACAATTACAAATCATCCCAACCTCAAAAATGTTCGATGAACCATTGCATCAGTTCCATATCATTAACATTACCACATCGAGCTATCTTGCCAATAGTTTTATCTTTGATCGTTAATATACAAATTGTAACAGATCTGATTTTTAGTCTTTTAGAGCATTTTAATCATTTTTGATAGTTTTTTGAAAATAATTTTGAAACCAACCTTTTTATAAGATTTTGTGTCAATCTTGCAACTTCATTTGTATCAATTACCGTTTGCTGAAGTATGTTATATAATGTAACCAAAACTGGTACACTGTGCTCATGAATTACAGTTTATTGACTTCAGGTATAATTTTCCTATTTCATTGTGTTAAAGAAATAAAGAGAAATGCATATGTCTAATGTAATTAAAATATCATGAGAAAATTAAGATAGCGGCCGTAGGAAATTTTAGAATCATGTTTTCATGTTTGTGACTTTCTCAAACGATCTAAGTAAAACGTCGTATAATGAACCATTGCTATTATATCTATCTGGTATGTCTTATGTATAAAATAATCCATCATAGCGGTCTCGTGAAATATTTTAACTGTTCCCAGTACCTTCGGAACTATTACGGCAATTAAACTGCTTATTAATTAATATCGTGTGGCCTCGGGTGGCGGGTGCAAGCTTTGTTATTTGACACCCAGAGGGCAGCTTGCATGTCAAATTTTGTTGTTCCTTGAAGCACTATGAAAGTCAAGGAGGTTAGATATCTAAACTCCTTGACACTATAGCGCTTTCTAGTAGAGAAATGAGGAACTTTGTGTTGGCAGAAAATCCCGAGATTAATTTTGCCATTATAAACACGGCCTACTGAATTCAAATGGGTTCTTTGACATGGCAGCATCGCATGACTTGCGTGTCGTATTTTTTTCCGTCTTTCAAAAATCACTTACCACGACCAGGAGTGAACCTGCAAGCTTGGGGTTAGTAATCAGACACGATAAAGACTCACCCTCCGTGGCAAGCTATTTTGTATGGTGAGATAGAACTACTGAAACCTTATAAACACAAAAGCAACTTTGTGGCCAAGTAAAGTTAAAATAAATGAAATGACCTTCATAACAATCTAATCATAGAAGTGCAGTTGCTTTAGCTGTTTGTTCTAGGTAGGAGATCAGGATCGTCCGTGTACACTCTGGGATTCAAATCTCGGATTTCGTTTTTGTGTACCTGAAGCACAGTTCTGCAGAAATATGGCAGTATCATAAATATTTCCCTCTATAAAATACTGTTCTGTTCCATTGTTTGTTCCTTCTAGCTACCGTCTCTTGGGTCCTCCTAAGTAGCACAACGCTACCTTACTTTAGTTACAGAAGGAAGCCCTGAGAAATAAATAAGAAGATAGACTAAGTGCACTGCACTTTAGGAGACCAAACTGTACAAATATAAGGTCACTCTAGTGGTCGCAAGGAGGTCAGATTTATGATCATTCTCAAGAATAAAAGTCTCCTGGCTGACTCCGCGTTTGCACAATCATTTGTTATACTTTATGTTAGGAGCAAAACATTGTATTTCTTAAAAGTGTAGAAATGTCCGTAGGGACTATTTAACCTATTGCGTAAGACATGAAATTAAGTTGGCGATTGGGTTTCAAACTCGAATCTTCTCCTGTCCAGGATGGCACGCTTGTCCACGCCACGACGAGGACTAAGAGGATTGTGTTTTTCAACTCATTCATACTATATTCTCCTGCAGAGGTTCGGCTTTATTCCCGGCTCTGCCAAGAAACTCAATTCTGGTCTGAGGGCTGTAAAAGGGTACACTCAGCCTCGTGAGGCAAATTTGGGAAGAGGCGGGTTCGACTCTTACCTAAGCCATCCTGGAAGTGGTTTTTCGTGGTTTCCCCACTTCTACTCCAGGTAAATGCAGGGATGGTTTCTAACTTAACCCCACGGCCACTTCTGACCCAAGTCCTACCTAAAATTATAAATGCACACATTAGTACAGACATCACAGCAACACAGGTTATCAAACACATTCTACATACACCCAAGTACATGGGGCTATATGACCACTATGTCGCAAAGCCCCTACATGAATCAACAACAACATATTATAATCACATTTTATAGAAATTAAATATTCAAAAATATACCGGGTGATTCAGCAGCCCCTTCGAATATCGTTAGCTGAAACCCAACTAAATCGTTTTGTCAGGAATGTCAATATTTCTCTGCTTGGATCCCGTACGGTACTAATGCACTGCAAGCATATCCTGCAAACGATACTGAACCCTATTACTTTTCCCTCGATGGGAATACAGACTATACGAGGGAAAAATATTAGTGTACCTAATACAACATTTGTTTAGTCTCTTCAATACATAGCTTTATCAACATATTTGTTCTATGGGCCATTGACATGTCTCCTGTAGATGGTTGGTTGGTTCTTAAGTTTAGGGGCTGCGACAACGCGGTCATGTAGCCCCGTGTTCTTTGGCTGTGTGTAGAATCTGTCTGATAACCGGTGTTAATTGTGATGACTCTATTAGTGTGTGTTATCTGTTTTTTTAATTTAAGTACTGCAACTTAGAATTTTTCAAATAGTTCCTACTTTTGTCGCCAAGCGCCACTGTCAACGACTACTACGCCAAGTTCAGAACTTCGCTACTAGACGCCACCGCAGTTCTTGGCAACGAACGTAGAAACCTATGAGCGTTGTTTACATTCTTAACCTATCCAATTTAGCTTCACACAGGTGCAATTAGTGGAAGGTTCTTTAACATGCCACAAATCTATGACATGGGACCGCCGGCTTTACTTCCCCTCCGAAGGAAGGCATACTGAGGGATTTTTAACGCTCTTAAAAATCCGACGGCTTCGGCCAGGTTTGAACCCGCTATCTTGGGCATGGAAGCTCAGCATGCTACCGAAGCCGCCACCTCCTGTAGATATTACAGGAGCATTTTACAGTTGATAGCTATCGAATCCTTCCTCAATATGAAAGTTGGAATGCTATCAGAGCCAACGTTTAAACCTGACTATCCTAATATTCTTCTTCCAGACTATTTTACACGGTTATATAAGTATAATGTTGACATCTCATGCGAGTTAACGGGAATCGTTATCTATGTTTACAGATCATTTACTTTTAACTTAGAATGTCATTAAGTTTAGTTGTGCAGGTTTGCACCAGTCTCTCAGAGATCTTCATCAACTGATGGTACATTTGTTGTGAGGGCTGCAACCACGAAGCTCTATCTGAGTCTTCCATTACCTCCATTTGTCCGTACTTGCTTGTTCTCTTTTATGATTCTCTCGACCCAATGAGATTTATAAATGACTAGCAGAAGTACCCGCTCTTCGAACGGTCTTCGGTATTAATAACCAGACACTATCAATTGAGCTACTGTTGCAATGGTTAGGGGCTTGTAATTCCTTCATAAGTTTATCAAAACGAAGTTAGTTTTCTGGGTATATCACAGACACTGTTAATTTAAGGCCCATAAAATGGGGTTTTCGGAGACCCATCATAGACTCTCTAGTTTTGTGTCACACATTGAGAAGCGCAACATATGCTTTGCTCGTCCTTCTAGGATAATTTTTATTTTTCGCCTATTTTAGCATGTATTTTGAAAAGTATTTCCCTATACAAACCCTTCTATGAGAAGTACGGTGAAGACTTTTATAAATGATTGGTGTATTGACTCATGGTTACAATACCTAATTTTACGATGCTCCAAGCACCTGAACACGAGTTATAGGCGTACATAAACATAAAGATGTATCAACCACACAGTGTCAAACAAAATCATCTTTACGATGAACCCGTTTGTCGACAAAATTATGATTAGTTAAAATGTGCTCTCAAATTAATTCACCTAACGTGTACTTCCTGACGTGAAAATAATATTGAAAACCTTGTTGACGAAACGCAATATATGTCAAATTAAAACTGACCCTCACAGTTGTGGAAAGTCCCCATCCCCATGTAGACTCCTTTAATAAATTATAAAGGCTTGTGGTGCATGAAAATTCAGGATTTTCAGCCTCCAATGGCCCAAATTCCCAAAAGCTGCAAAAAAACACTATTTCAATTCAGGATTTTTTTTAAAATAATGTTGCCGTTTGGAGATATAATAGACCTTCTATAAAACATTTCGCACGTGTAAGTTGCGTTTAAAAATTCTAGGGTTCCACATTACCCCCTTAAGCGCATTGATGAATTTTACAGCCTATGTTTGTTTCCATGATAGCCTTATAGCCATTTGCAAACATTTACAGAAATCTAATAAATTGAGTGGTATTGCTTCTTACAGAAATAGATGGAAAGTTGGAGGTCACCTCTTGAGATAGCCTACTTATTATATCTACTTACAGGGCTCCCTTGCATTTGTGCACCCTCGAATGCCAGCTGACTGTGCCAGGATTCAATCCGGTAAGCTTGGGAACAGCACACAGGAACGTTACCGCTGAACCACGCAGCCTGCTCAGATATAACAAATTGAGTCTGTAAATACTAATAAATGTTGCACTAGACATTAGCTCAAATCGAACCCGAGGCCTTCAGGTGAGAAGGAGGTGCCCTATCCTAACACCACAGGGCCGGCACAAATTTACTTTGCTGAAGCTTCAGCTGTGACTTTCGTGAACATTCGCCATTTACACTACTCAATTAAATGTAAATGACAACAATGCGAATATCCGTAATCTCTAACCACCTCGTGGTGTAGTAGCTAACATTCTTGGCTGTCGCCCCAGAGGTTTGGGTTCGATTTCTGGCTCTGCTAAGAAATGTAATTCTTGTCTGAGGGCTAGAACTTGGTACACTCAGTCTCGTGAAGCAAAACTTGAGACAGGTGAGCTCCATTCCCACGTCAGCCATTCTGAAAGTGATTTTCTGTTGTTTCCCACTTCTACTCCAGGAGAATGCTGGGACGGTTCCTAACTTTAGGCCACGGCCACCTCCTTTCCATTCCTTTCCTAAATTACAAATACATATACGAATACAGCCATTACAATAGCACAGGTTATCAGACAAAATTACACACACACACACACACACGCACACAAGTATTCGGGACTAAATGAACACGATGTCCAAGCTGCACAAATGAAATAATAAAATGTTAAATGTATTATCATCAGCGTTGTCATAGTTACGTTTGAACATCAATGCTAAGAAGACCAAGGTGTTAGTTGTTAGAAAACATCCTGAGAGCATTCACACAAACATTAAGCTTACGGACAAGTTAGTGGAACAAGTCACCAGTTTCTCTTATTTGGGAAGTCTAATCACCAATGGCAACAGGTGTAGTAAAGAGATTAGAAGGCGGATAGCGCTCGCAAAGCAGGCTTTCAATAATAAGAAAATATTTTGATTAAATTTGGATATTGCAATTAAAAAGAAACTAGAAGACCCGTGCTGCTCCGCAGCATTCACTTCAACAATCCTACAGCACTTCTGTCCGTATGACATTTGCATGTCTTCATGCTGGTGATCTGAACAGACATTTACGGCACCGTCGCTTTTGGGTAAATGAAGAAGTGGACTAATGAGATCAAATGTGTGGGTGTCTGCCTGTCCTCTGTGTGTATGTCCCACTATTTAACCAGCGTAAGATTAAAAGGCGCATGGACGTCAGGTTCCAGACGCAATTCTGAAAAGCCGAGATGAACAGCTAACTCCAAACACATAAGCTATACTCTTCTCTGAAGTATTAACTCCACACGACTCGACAGTTTGATGCTGGCTGAAGCTAGTGTGATAGGTCGCTCGCAGGCTCGTAAACTCACTCTGAAGCTAGTAATTTAAATATCCACTGAATGGAGATAGCTTGAAGAAATGAAAACGTAAAACACTTACAGTGGTCGATGTGGGAGCAGTCACGGACTTTCTTGCAGAACTTTTCATGCTGAACAATTCTGGAGTATATCGATATTTTTAACGGTTTACCCAGCGTAAGCTTAAAAGACACATGGACGTTAGGTTTTTCTTCAACTCGCTTCACTGTAATCGTAACTGCTCGGCTTCTTTTGTTCATAAATACATGTTTTTCTACCTAATCCTTCATCGAGAAATCCTTTACAGAATGGTGAAAACCGCATCAAAATCCATCAAGTTGCTCTCGAGATTACCCGTTACATCCAAGAATTGGGAACTTTGTTTTATACTAAGTAGATAGAGATATCCACACAATTTAAGGCTACAGCGGTACAATTTGGTGTTCTATCCACTTATGATACCAATGGTAGGCCTATAAATTTAAAATAAAAGATGGGTCGCTTATATTTGAATTTAGAGATGTAACTCTTCGGTAACATAGAGAGGTCTGCAAATTAATAAAATAATTTTAATTAGTCATAATTTCTTTCATTCAAAATCATTTTATTGACTAACTTCTTTTGTTGTCCTACTTAGTAGTGTTTTCTCTCCCGTGGAATTACACTTTTCCCATAAGGAATTGCGTCTGGAAACGTTCAGATTATTGGATTCCGAGGGATATCTGAGCTGGGTCCGTTTTCAATTTTTCATTGACTTTAGAATTTAAGTCAGGTGATTTCTGTACGTAGTTCATGAATCTTTGAATAGTTCAATAGCGTTCATCAGTTAAAAGAACCCAAATCCCTCTACTCTAAATTCACACGTAAAATAGAGTGAAGTAAAAAAAAACGTAACGTATGGCATTTTGCATTTGCAAGACTCCTCATTTAGTGGAAATTCTAAAAAATCATTTTAATTTGAGTTTCTTAAATGAAAATATAATTAGGAATCTTGGTTAAACATTTGAAGGAATTTCATCGCCTTGTAAATATATTTAGTGCATTAAACCGTGAAAAGTAAAAATGCAATTTTGGAAAACTGACAACGAATCTAATAATTTGCACACCTCTGTAAAGACAGCTATCGCCTCGACCACTACAGATAGTAGTAGGTATTTAGCCACGGACAACTGTATGTCGCATTGTCGCGAGCAAAATCCTTTCTTGACGTCAAAGTTCAAATAGAACCAAAAGGCAAGGGAACAGCAAATGTCGTATGTTGAAACGAATGTTGCGGAGGAGCATAGACCTCAGCAAACGGGGCACAGATTAAAAAACAATTATACAAGGACGTCCGCATCCCTAATACGATAACTGTCCTGTGGTAATGGTAAAAAAGTGATATTGACCTACATCGGTGATTACTACATACTGTTCTTTCATTGCCTCAGTTCTATAACTAAGATATACTCAATCAAATTTACAGCTTAATAAATATTAATTCCTTCTGTGTGAGTTATCTTTTCATTTCTCATCAATCGCCTTTACTTACTATTCTTCCTCGCCTTGACCTTACGCCATCAGATACTTCTATGCCATTTTCCTTCCAAAGGAGGCAGTTTCCAGCACGTTTCGATTCTTGTATAACTACCAATAAATCTCAGGTCAAACACTAGATCATGTCGGACATTGTTTCCAACATTTGAGGGTATTTAC
Organism: Meconema thalassinum; assembly: GCA_946902985.2. Classification (NCBI taxonomy): domain Eukaryota; kingdom Metazoa; phylum Arthropoda; class Insecta; order Orthoptera; family Tettigoniidae; genus Meconema; species Meconema thalassinum. Next base: position 1,509,856,333 of record OX336388.2, read on the forward strand.
TGTTATCAATTTGTATCAAGAAGTTTGCAAAGCCACGTTGATCTGTATCCGCTCGCATATTTTTGTTGAGTTTAAAAATTTTGAATAATGGCCACAAAGGCCTTACTGACATTTGGACTGAAGCTGCTATAGATGCATGAGTCACAACAGGCAATACCTGCCTAGAATCTCCACCTAAGATGATAATTTTTCCTCCGAAAGGCACGTCGTTATTCATGATGTCCTTGAGCAGCCGATTAACACACATCAACGCGTGCTTATTAGCCATAGGGGCTTCCCAGATGATAAGTTTTGCTGAACGAATATAAAAAGCTTCCTTGCTGTTAACTTTTATTCCTGATACAGAACTTCCATGTAAATGTAGAGGTAACTTGAACTGGCTGAGGTAGTAACATTGTTGCAATACCAATCCATGCAACAGAAACTACATTTAACCCCAAATTTGTGCAACTGTGAATCAAGCATTGGTAAAGAAATGTTTTCCCGGTGCCCCCTGGACCGTCAATGAAATATGCATTACTCATCCTTTCATTGCTGCTTTGTACTAACCTCAAATTTTCTGTAATTATAGCCTTTTGATTTTCATTTGCTTGGTTTATCATCCGACTTAATTGATCCTCATTAAGTTTTGGATAGTTCATTGGTAAATTTGTCTGAGGGAAATTATCAATAATAGCTGGCAATTGGAGATAAGTAATGGGAAGCCCATGGAACTTTAATGTATTAGAAATATGTATAAGAGTGAACTGATATGCAATGTTAGGTTCGTGAAACTGCAGATAATCATCTGATAATGAATTCTTGAAAATGTCCCATAACTGTATTACATTTGAAGGAGTCTGAACGATACATATGTAAGAAAACAGTTGTCGTAACTGAGAAGGCATCTGAAATTTTGACGCTTCTGCCAAACAACGCTGCCATTCAGAATCATCAATCAGCAACCTGCTTAGCTGTTTCTTTAAAAGTAGAATAGACAACAGCTTTGTATGTTCGTAGATCCTGGAAGCTGGTAGCACCTATGACGTGAAGCAATAACAGGCGTAAATAAATAATACCTTTCTGTTTCTGTAGGCGAAACATTATACATTCTGCCTATAGTTTTTGAAACATTTGTTCTTTTTTGCCACTGGCAGTTGCTCTTATTCCAGACGTGATGTACTGGTGTTTCAGAATATATATTTACGGACTTCTGGCTTGCGAAACCCGTTCTGATTATTGTATGGATACATGCGTCATTAGCACCCGAGTGGAGCAGGTAGAAGTTATCGATATCATGTATGGATAAATGCGACATTAGCGCCCGAGTGGAGCAGGTAGAAGTTAACGATATCATGACGTACTTATGAAGGAAGGAAGTTTGTAGTTTAACGTGACCGTTTATCTTGCGATCATGAGCCACGGGACCTCCTTTTTACGTGGAATCCGAACCACAGGACATGGCATTTCACTTCGAAAATCTCAGATGCATTGACCGGGAATCGAACCCGGTCCACCTTGGTGTGAGGCATACAGCTTGACCACTGCACCACCACGTCCCCGACGTACTTAGGGAACTGATCGCACTATACCAGTGAATGTTATAATTATATTGGATGTATTGAAACACCAAACGAACGAAATAAAACAAAAAATTGCATGAAGAAATGTTCTGTTTTGGCGTGATTCAAACCGCATAGAAGATTTTTAAGTGAATGCATTTTGTCCCCAAGGAGATTTGATCTCTGTTAATATGAAGAGGTTTACGTGGATTCACATTACTACCATGGAAACCACGATGAAGATGTGCACTCTACTTTACCGGACTATCATGATACAGAGTAAGTCGTTGTCGCCTAGTGACAGTCCATCAAGTTAGATTTATTAATGGGGCGGCGTTGAATATCATGGTACGGTGTTAGTCGTTGTCGCCTAGCAACAATATGTCCGTCAAGGCATTCGATTCTATTTTCGTGTGACCTTGAAGGAAGTAATATTTGCAATTATTTTAATACACGGATGATATGATCAAGTAGGGTAGGTATCAATCGATAATGCGTGACGGGCATTACATTTTAAAACAACAAACGTGGTCGTAGCGCAAATACGTCCCGAGATATTTCGTTTTAGTATAGGGTGAAATTTTTTGAAAACTATTTTAATATATATGATTTGTCATGTCCTTTGTGTGGAGTGTGCTTCTGTATGTATGTGAATTTTGGACGATCAGAGGCCAGGATTGGAAGCGACTTGAAGCGTTTGAGATGTGGGTCTGGCGGAGAATATTACGGATTAAATGGATTGAAAAGAGGACTAACATCAGCATTCTGCGAGAAATTCAAGGGAAAAGAGAACTGAGACAAACTTTCCATAAAAGAAAAGCTAAATTCACAGGCCACATCTTGCGACATGACGCTTTCCTAACTAATCTCCTAGAAGAAAAGATCACAAGAAAGGCCGAGGTCGACCGAGAAAATGTTTCCTGCAAGACATCACACCAACTCTTCATTATGGTTCCTACTGTGAGATGAAACGAGGTGCTGAAGACAGAGAGCAATGGTTGCGGAGACAAGTCATTGCCTTTAGAAGTTGATGAACTCTTTTTGGCCATTATTATTTGATTATAGCCTACTTTACATTTTTGCAAAAAATGAAAGTCGACTTATGAGATCAACACAGGGCCAAAAATAGTGTGTCTGTCTGTGTGTGAGTCTGTGTGTTTGTGTGTGTGTGGGTGGGTGTGTGTGTGTGTGAGTGTGTGTACTCTGAATGTCTGTCTCCCCCTATCAATTCGAACACGGTTCAACCGAATTGAACAAAATTTGGTACAGAGGTAGCACTGGCAAAGGGCACCTCAGTGTCATGTTTTACATTGCCGCCAATTTTACCAAAACTTAATGGCGGTCATGCAAATGGTCAAAACTTAATAATGCATTACGACCAAGCTAATCATCGGATCTTTACCAAATTTGGTAACAACATACCTTCATATGGGACGCGTCTTGTGCCCAAACTACGAGGTCATCAACCGTACCATTTCAGGATGGCGGCCGTGTGAATTATGCAAACTTTATAATCCATAACATGGGACCCACCAGTTCCGATTACCGAACCAAGAATCCTTTAATCTGTTCTACACGACGTGGCCAGTTTGAAATTAAAAGTTTATATTGTAATATTATAGTCTAGAAGTGATTTTAAAAAGCTGAGTCGTCTCGGTTATTTGACAAGATGGCAGCTGATCTCTCGTTCTGACCTATATTTTATTAATTTCAGTATGTTGCATGCAATATAGCCTAGTGATAAAAATTATATGAACTTTATATGAAATGAACTCGGTTTTGATGTATACTCTAGTGAAGAAATCGTTTAGTCCAAGTCATTATTTGCTATAACGTTGTATATATATTGGGTCCTAACGCTCAATCAGCGTGTGCGCGATTGGCTGAGTGGTTAGGGCGTTGGTCTTACATCAGGCTGGCCGTGGTTCGAATCCTATCTGAGTTGATTTTTTGCTTGATTTTTTAATATTTATTGTTTCTTGAGTACTGAGACGTTATAAAATAAAGCATTATATGGCGCTTTTTGCATTGGAAAATATATAATTAATTAAAACAACATTCTCCACCGGAGTGATATCTAATAGTAATGAGGTGAACTATGAATGAGCTAACCACAGCCTTCTAGATGCGCTCTATACCGGCCAGTTAGTGAACCCTTGCCTATAGTATAATTGAAAAGTTTCTTATTTTTTCCAATAGAGCACACACATCCCCAAGATTAGGCGGAATTATCACGGTAAACGAGAATGACTGGCCCTGGTGCGTTTTCGTGACGTCAGCAATGTAGTTATGTTGCACCATTGCCTGTAGTCTACTGTATGTACAACCAGTAGACCATTAATCGTTGTAGTTGTTCACAAGATAATACGTTTCAGGAGAATATACAAAATACACATAACGAATGATATCTTTCCCCGGCGGCTGCTTGTTAATTATGTTGAATTACTTGACGGTTCAGAAAGGTTAAGAAAAGCTATGAATGACGCCGGACAATGTATGCATATATGTCTTATAATTGAAAGATATACCGTACATAAATGTATCAAACGTTTTTATAATTGAAATATATTCACGAACATAATATTCTATGGTCTTCGTTTTACTGCCGGTGTGGTACCTAGTCATCTTGTCTACACCATTGAACCTGTATAAATGTTGGTATTCATTTATCACTTGTTTTCATTGAAGGTAATGATACAAGTCGTTGGTCGGTGGTGTGTGTATTCCGCACATCTCGTCTATAAACGTATTAATTTATGTTCCGCCCTTTGAAGCAACAATAAGTTAATGATATCAATACTGTGCTGCAAGATTCTTTGATCTAATTATACTCATGTGCACATAATTTAACTCACAACGAAGGTCACAAACTCTACAACTCGACTTACTCTAGCCTACTCGTTGCAGCTATTAAAGACACAACGAACCCTTGAATCATAGTTCGCGTGGATTTTTGTAACGAGTAACTTCAACAGGCGTAGTTTTGCAAACCTATACAGTATAATTTATCGTGTTTGAAAACATACGAACATCTAAACTGCGTCCATTTTATGAAGATTGATATAAAATATTGCATTTCTGCTGCTTATGAATTGCTCTCGACTTAAACGTACAAGCACCATCAAGCAGTACATTGCCTACGTCACAGAAGGGTTTGGTTTACGCGCCATGGCCTGTCTTTCTCGTTACCCGTGCGCGATTTCAAATTAGCTGTGTAATATGTACCGGTTTATTAAATATGTTTCTCACAGTGATACGTTTAGAGCAACGAAGTTTCAATTATTGTAAGTAGTTGGTGTCAATATACTGAATACCTACGTTGTTTGGAATGTTTGCCGATGAAATTGCAAAATGCTGAGGTAAATTATAAACTATGTTTTGAACGCCACTCCTCAAATCCAGTGTGCCAATTTGCACTTCGAATTGGAAGAAATTAGGAAGTGATAAAGACAAAGAGTTATAACTATACCCATACATTTAGGAGAAAGTAGGCTATATATTCTTTCCTAAACATCTTGTTTAGAATACTTACAATACTAAAACTCCCACGGTAAATGCTGATAAACTGGTGTCAAATATTGGCGAGCCCTACAGTTATATTTAAAAAGTACCAAGTTGGAATATTATCTCAATGGTTAGCAATGGGAACGGGATTACAATTTATGGTATTAAATTATTTACTAATTATTAGAGACCGGATTCTTAGGTTTTAAAAATTGGCATCTCAAGTTTTCAGAAACGTAAATTAGTTTTTTAGGTTCTTAATAGGTAGAATGGGATTTTAAATAGGTTTTTATGTTCAATGTGTAGTAAAAGTTGACATAAACTTCAAAAAGCTTAAAAGTAATGAATGGTTATTAGAAAATCTGATTGTAACGAGAGTGTATAAATTTTACATAATGATAATACGTCTTTTATCAAATTATCACCGAGAACTTCACACTTTTAGGCAATATTTGCTTTCCTTAAATATGTTAATTATTCAAATTCAATAAAACCAAGGATGTCATAGGTGACTTTTACACTCCAGCCCGTTTAATTAACGTTGTTTATTTAGAATATATGAAACTTGGAAACAATAAGAGATTTATCCCCACTTTCCTGCCAGTAAGAATATCATAGGATATTTAGCCGCACTTTTCTTGATTACACTACATTAAATAACCAAGTATCTCTTAAACAAGATGTTCCGTGACGAAATAAAGAGCCTACTTTTCTTAAAATTTAAGATTCATGCCAATGATTAATCTACAAGGATCTATCTAGAATAATGAAGAAATTAAGTTGGTAATATCGAAATTTCTAATTAGATCGAAATACGCTATTCGGCATAATGTAGCCTAATAGAGAACTAGAATTGCCAGCCCTGGTGACTGAATATATTCTTAGTTCCATCCTTTAAGGTACAGAATACAAAATTTGGTTGAAGTCCAATGGATATCATGGACGTTACATGCAGTTAAACATTGGATATAACAGCGCTCGTAAAATCATGTTGGCAAACATGATATACATGTATTGGTCAGATGTAATCTGAAATAATATGATCTATTGTTGTGTCAATTTTGAATGAAATCCATTAGTTAGTGTAGAAGTTACATGCATTTTAAAATTGGATCTATCAACAGGCTTAGAATCATGTTGGCAGCACTGGCGTAGGCCTATATTAGTTACTCCAAATTAATCTAGAATGCCAGGTTCTATACGTGTGCAAAGTTTGGAGCTATTGGCTTGCATACTTTCTGATATATTGATATTAGGGTAACAAAAATAGAGACAGTATTTATTAACAGTTGGCAGCCCTGGTTACTCTTATGTATCGGCATAGTCATATCTGTTATAGCACACACGAAATTTGGTTGAAATCCAAATGATAGTATAGAAGTTACATGTATTTAAAGTTGGACATCACAGCAGGCTTAAAATCATGTTGGTAGCACTGACGTATAAAGTAACTCCAAATTAATATAGAATGTCAGGTACTATACGTGTGCATAGTTTAAAGCTGTCGGCTTGAATACTTTCTGATATATGGGTATTTGGATAAAAACAATTGAGAGCATTTATTAACAGTTGGAAGCCCTGATGGCTCTTAAGAATACGCTCAGTTATATCTGTTTATGTGCTCATAGTACATACGAAATTTGGTTGAAATCCAATTGATAGTGTAGAAGTTATATGCATTTAAAATATGGACCTATCAGCAGGCTTATAATCATTTTGGCAACACTGCCATGTAAGGCCTCGTGGAAATTAAACTGCATTATTATTATCTATACGTGTGCCAATTTTGAAATAGCTCCCATTCATACCTTCCAAGATATCCAACATGGAGCTCAAATTGCAATTGCGATTTTTCAGCAGTTGGTAGCACTGAGATCATTTTCAAATATGGCCGTGAGATATTCGGGTATAGATCTTTACTCCTACCAAATTTTGTTTCGATTTCTGTAGCTGTTTAGGAGTTAATAGGGGGGGGGGGACACACACACAGCCAGCCAGACAGACAGAAGGACAGACGGACAGACAGACAGACAGACACACATTTGCCCGATCTCATAAGTCTACTTTTTCCCCATTTTTGCAAAATGTGAAAAGTAGGCTAAAAATATGGACTAAAGTTTAAAATATACTACAATAAATAGAACAAAATTGGAACTAGGTACTTTTAGGTAGGCCTAATCGCATGCTATTTAGGTTTCTTTAGGTACTACAAAATATGGCACTTCTGAGTGTGATTCGGATAAGTGTTTAAATATGTTTGTATTTATAAGTAAGGAAAATAATAGGTAAGAACCTAAGAATTGGGTCCTTACTTATTATCATGATGATGATGATGATAATTGTTGTTTTAAGGGACCTAACATCGAGGTTATCGGCCACTAAATTACTTATTATCATTCATCAGAGTAACCATATAGATATATTCAACACTTTAGAAGATATTTTAGATGAACCTTCTTATTGACCTAGTCGATATGTTTTCCTCATTTCCACAAAACAATTTCATTATTTTAGTACAGCCTATTTAAGCAGAAAATGAAAGTAATGAATGTTTAAAAATGCAACATACAATAATTGAATTGATTTGGAAAATGAATCCTCTTTTCTTATTATTCTCTAACTGTTCTCTTACAAAAAATCCTCTCGGCACGCCGGAAGGCGGAGGTAGATTTCACTGGGCAAACTAGGGGATTGGCTATAATAGGCAAAACATGCAGGTTTACGTAGGAGGATCAGACCTCATTGATTGCAAGAAAGTATTTTACATTTAGAGGTTAAAAATCAACTTATTTTTCGTTTTTGTATGCATGTTTTTATCATTTTATTGTCTTATGGGGATGGTAACCTTCTTGTCATTCGGGGTTCATTTTTAGCCTATTTTCAATTTTGAAAAAATAGGCTTATGAGATCACCTTTTGTCCGTGTGTGTGTGCGTGTGTGTGTGTGTGTGTGTGTGTGTGCGTGTGTGTGTGATTCGTGTGTTTGTCCCCCCCCCCCCCCTAATAAAATCGAAACGGCTGGAGCGATTTCAATGAAACTCGGGAAGTTCATAGCACTATTCCCGGCGACCTCGACCGTGCCCTTCAAATTTTGTTACGTCTCTCCAATCCGAAATGGCGGCTGTGCGAAATATTTCACTAGCATTCAATATCTCCGAAACTATTACCGATATCGCCCTGAAATTGTGTACGGTGATAAAGGGCACTACTAGAAGTTCACCTATGAGACTTTCAAAAACCTGGTGACAACAAAACCAACATGGCGGCCAAGCGAAGTTGAGACATTTAAATAGACTTTTCTCGCGATTTAACTATCTAAATGTAATGAAACTTGGTACAGCAAATGTTTATACACATTGTAATGCACTGGAGTCTAATTTAGTTCAATTGTTCACATAACCTCAAAATGGCGGCTGTGCAAAATATTTCACTGACATTCTATATTTCCGAAACTATTACAGATATCACCCCGCAATTGTGTATGGTGATAAAGGGTACTGACACAGGTATACCTATGTATATTTCATAAACCTGTAAAGTACGAAACGAACATGGCGACCAAGCGAATTTAAAATATTTTAATAGACTTTTCTCGTGATTTAACTCTCTGAGCGCAGTGAAATGTGGTACAGTAATTGATTTTGCAGATTGTAATGCACTGCCATCTAATTTAATTCAATTGCTTACATAACCTCAAGATGGCGGCTGTGCGAAATTTTAAAATTAAGTTTTAATTTCTTGTGTCGTAATCATGCGATCGAAGTGAAAGTTTGAATAATGAACCTAGGCAATAATTGTCCTTGAATGGTACGTAAATCTATGGCCTATACACATAACACTCCTAAATTGTAAGCTCCCGAAATATTTAGACGGTTCTCAATATCTATGAATCTTTTACAGCAACCAAACTGATTTTTTTTTATGTTCATAGAGACTATGAACATATGTTCACCTATAGGACTTTCAGGAACCTGGTGAGCACAAATCCAACATGGCGGCGACGCGAATTATAAATATTTAAATGGACGTTTCTCGCGAATTAACTATCCGAGTGCCGTGAAACGTTGCACGTTAAATGCGTATACAAATGTTGATCCACTGGCATCTAATTTATTTCAATGGTTTGCATTATCACAAGATGGCTGCTGTGCGTAATTTTAAAATCTCGTTTTTACTTCTTGTTGTCTAATCATGCGGTTGAAGTTTGAATACCACACGTACACAATAATCTTAATGTAATAGTACAAAAATAAAAATCCAACCCGGCGACCATCTGAAATATTTAGACGCTTCTCAATATCTACGAATCTGTTACAGCAATTAAACTGAAATTTTGTATGTTGATTGTGGCAGTTAACATAAGTAGGATATATGAAAATAGGCTGTATAGTTCTTCACGGAACTACTTGTTTTATACTTGTGATCACACTGTCCGTATGCAAGGTTTGGAACTGATGTGTAACTATCTGACAGTCTGTTACTTCTTCTCGCAAAATTTTATCTCCCGCAGAGATTTTTGTTGGTTCCTCAGTTTAGGGGCTGCGACAACGTGGTCATGTAACCCCGGGTGTGTAGAATCTGATAAACGGTGTTAATTGTGATGACTGTATTAGTCTGTAATTCAGGTAAGGTCTGCACACGGTCAATTTTAAGTAGTAGTTCCTAATTTTGTACCATATACTAACGTGAACGACACCTAGCTGTGAACTTGGCTACTAGATGCCACCGCAACCAGCAACTTGCAACGAACGTTGGAACTTCTCCTCCAAAGGAAAGCATGCTGAGGGATTATTAGCGCTCTTAGAAAATCCGACGACTTTGGCCGGCTTTGAACCAGCGACCTTGGGCATATAAGTTCAGCATGCTACCAGTTAGCCGCTTCCCACAGTCAGATGGAAAAATGAATGTGATCTCGTGCAATGGCGTTGTCTTGGCAACCTCTGATAGCTCATCCCTCATCAATTTAGAAGCGTTGTCACGGTAACCTCTGATTGCACTTGGCATGTTCTTTAATTCCGAAATCATTTTTCTCATCCCTTGGCGTAATGGTAGGTCAGATCAAAAATTCTTTCAGACAAAGTTTTAGGTAATTATTAGGGGAATATTTTCCATTCTGTACGGGTTTTATATTGTGCCTATTAAGAGAGATATGATTAATGTTTCCCGAAAAAAAAACACTTTTTTCCACCCCTTTGGTCAATGGTTGGTGCTATCAAAAAACCTATTTGACATAATTTTTTGCCTTTATCCGACAAATATTATGAACTTTGAATTGATTCGATATTTCACGTATTAAGAGAGTTATAGCGACATTTCACTTTTTCGAAAAAAAAGCCCCCCCATTTTCACCCCCTTTAACCGATTTTGCCCATTAACGAACTCGACCGATTTTTTAAGGGGTTACATATTATGTAAAACATTAAAGTGATTGGTGCAAAATTACGGCAGTTACCATGTCCACAAGAAACTGATATATATGCATATATATACACACACATATATATAAACTTTTGAACTGACGGTGGTTTGGGGTCTGGGGGATGTGAAACGCGAAGATATGTCGAAATTTTCCGGAAGTCGAAACATGGCACCCATTGCAATAGTTAGCTTTCTGATGAAATCTACCTAAAATAGGCTACATAATTTAAAATACTACCATCAACGACACCTATCTGTGAACTTGGCTACTAGATGCCACCGGAACCATCAACTCGCAACGAACGTTGGAACTTCCCCTCCGAAGGAAAGCATACTCAGGGTTTTTTGGCGCTCTTAGTAAATCCGACGACTTCAGCCGGGTTTGAACCCGCGACCTTGGGCATAGAAGTTCAGCATGCTACCAGTTCCGATACCGAAGTCGCTTCCCACAGACATATGAAAACAGAATGTGATCTCGTGCTGTGGCGTTGTCATAGCAACTGCTGATGACTCATCCCTTATCAATTAAAAGTAAAGTTGTCATGGCAACCACTCTTGGCACTTGGAATTTTCTTATAATTTAAATCATTTTGCTCACCCCGTGGCTTAATGGTGGGTCATATCGAAAATTCTTTCAGACAAAAGTTTTAGGTAATTATTGGAGGAATATTGTCCATTTTGTACGGTTTTGATATTGTGCCTATTAAGAGAGATATGATTAATGTTTCCCCAAAAACCCACTTTTTTCCACCCCATTGGTCAATGGTTGGTGCTATCAAAAAACTTATTTGACATAAAGTTTTGGCACTTATCCGACACATATTATGAACTTTGAATGGATTCGATATTTCACGTATTAAGAGAGTTATACTGAAATTTCACTTTTTCGAAAAAAGCCCCCCATTTTCACCCCCTTCGACCGATTTTGCCCATTAACGAACTCGACCGAGATTTTATAGGGATACATGTTATGTAAAAAATTCAAGGTGATTGGTGCAAAATTACGGCAGTTATCGTGTCCACAAGAAACTGATATATATAGATAGATAGATAGATACATATATACATAAATTATATATAAACTTTTGAACTGACGGTGGTTTTGGGGTCTGGGGGATGTGAAACGCTAAGATATGTCGAAATTTTCCGGAAGTCGAAACATGGTACCCATTGCAATAGTTAGCTTTCTAATGAAATCTACCTAAAATGTCAGTATTTACTTCCATAGTTCCATATATTATAAGCTGCAAAGGTGGGTTACTTTAGCGTGTGTCGCTTCACGGTAAGTCTACACACCGCTGTGCCGCTCGTATGTTCTAATAAGTGAGGGCTTAGGGCGGACACGAGCATGCTCCCTCCTAAGCCCAGCACTGGCTCCTCATATAACTTGAGACAGAGACTAGCGTCCGCCACACAATGCTGTCACACCAGCTCCTTTCTAGTTCATTTTCTCGTAATCAAAGAGAACCGAGTTAAAATTCAGCATGAGTAACAATTTTGAAGCATTGATAGCATAGCAGTGAACATTTGGTCGTTATTAAAAGATCACTTCGTAGATTTGTTGATGACATTTTCATCTCAGCCGATTCACCAGAGGATTTGATTGAGTTTTCAAATGGAGTGGACTCTGTCTTGAGGAACGAATTTGATTGAGATTTCAAATAGAGTGGTCTCTGTCTTGAGGAACGAATTCATGATGAAAATAAATAAATGTAAAACAAAAGTAATGCAGCCAAAAGAAACCAGGTACCCCTATTGCCGTCAAATCGGCAGGTGAAAATCTAAAGGAAGAAGCAGACTTCTGCTTCTTGGGAAGCGAAATAACTGGTGATGGACGAGGCAAAGAGGAAATAAAATGTAGGTTGGATCAGGCAAGGAAAGCATTTCTACAGAAGTGAAATCTGTTGACATCAAATATAGATTTAGGTATTAGAAAGTCATTTTTGAAAGCCTTTGTCTGGAGTGTGGCACTGTATGGAAGTGAAAAGAGGAGAAAAAAAAGAAAGCTTGTATTATAACGTGACCGTTAATCTCGCAGTTATAAGCCACAGGACCTCCTTTTTACGTGGAATCCAAGCGACACGACTTGGCATTTCACTTCTAAATTCTAACATGCATGGACCAGGATTGGAACCCGGTCCACCTTGGTGAGAAGCATACGAAAAGAGGAGAATAGAAGCATTTAAAATGTGGTGTTACTGGAGAATTATGAAGATTAAATGGGTAGATAGAGTAACTAAGGAAGAGGTATTGACAAGTGTCGGACGCGCTTGATTCGCAACTGGAGGCCCTGGTTCGATTCCTGGCCCTGTCAGGGAATTTCATGGCTGGAACGAGGTGCACAGAGCCTTGTGAGGACAATTGAGTATCTGTCTGATAGTAAGACAGCGCACCGTTCACGGAGACCATGATTCACAGCCGAGGGGACCCGACGCACTGACCACGTATCATCCCATAATTTTCAGACCAAATTGCAGGGCAGTGCAGTGGTCGCTTGGAAGGCCAAGACCCTTCATGGGCTGTAGTGCCACGGGGTTTGGGTTAGGTATTAATATGAGTGGGAGAGAAGAGGGACTGATTATAAAGAGAAGAGATAGGTTGGTAGGAAACATACTAATACACCTAGGAATAGCAAACTTTGTTATGGAAGGATGGGTTGAGGACAAGAACTGTAGGGGTAGGCTAAGGCTAGATTATGCTAAATAGATTGCCTCGGATGTAAGGTGTGCTATTTATGTAGAGATGAAACGATTACCTCAGGACAGGGTGGCATGGAATGTTGCATCAAACATGTCAAAAGACTGAAGACTCAAACAACAACAACAACACTTCGTAGTGTAGTGGTTAGCATTCCTAGCTGACGCCAAGGAGGTTCAAATTCAATTCCTGGCTCTACCGAGAAATTTAATTCTGGCCTGAGGGCTGTAACGGGAAGTACTCAGCTTTGTAATGGAAAACTGAGAACCGACGAGTTCAAATCCCACATCCACTATCTTAGAAGTGGGTTTCTATGGTTTCCCATTACTCCAGGCAAATTTCAGAATGGCTTCTATTTTAATGCCACGACCGCCCCCACCTCAATTCTCCCGTCAATTACAAAAACACACACTCATACAGGCACCTCATTAACATCTGTGTATTTATTTACTTATATATTTATTTGTTTGTTTATTTATTTATTAATGCATGTATGTATTTATGTATTTTTATGTTTATGTATTTATGAATTTATTTATGTGTTTATGTATTTATGTATTTATTTATGTGTTTATGTATTTATGTATGTGTTTATGTGTTTATGAATTTATTTATGTGTTTATGTATTTATGAATTTATGTATGTGTTTATGTATTTATTTATGTGTTTATGTATTTATGTATTTATTTATGTATTTATGTATTTATGTATGTGTTTATGTATTTATGAATTTATTTATGTGTTTATGTATTTATGCATGTATGTCTTTATGTATTTATTTATGTGTTTATGTATTTATGTATTTATTTATGTGTTTATGTATTTATGAATTTATGTATGTGTTTATGTATTTATTTATGTGTTATGTATTTATGTATTTATTTATGTATTTATGTATTTATGTATGTGTTTATGTATTTATGAATTTATTTATGTGTTTATGTATTTATGTATGTATTTATGTGTTTATGTATGTATGTGTTTATGTGTTTATGAATTTATTTATGTGTTTATGTATTTATGTATATGTGTATGTATTTATGAATTTATTTAATGTTTATGTATTTATTTATGTATTTGTGTGTTTATGTATTTATGTATTTATTTATGTGTTTATGTATTTGTGTATGTATTTATTTATGTGTTTATGTATTTATGTATTTATTTATGTGTTTATGTATTTATGTATGTGTTTATGTATTTGTGAATTTATTTATGTATTTATGTATGTATTTATGTGTTTATGTATGTATGTGTTTATGTGTTTATGAATTTATTTATGTGTTTATGTATTTATGTATGTGTTTATGTATTTATGAATTTGTTTATGCGTTTATGTATTTATTTATGTATTTGTGTGTTTATGTATTTAAGTATTTATTTATGTGTTTATGTATTTATGGATTTATTTATGTGTTTATGTATTTATGTATTTATGTATGTGTTTTTGTATTTATTGATGAGTTTATGTATTTATGTATTTATGTGTTTATGTATTTATTTATGTGTTTATGTATTTATGAATTTATTTATGTGTTTATGTAGTTATGTATGTGTTATGTATTTATGAATGTATTTATGTGTTTATGTATTTATGGATGTATGTATTTATTTATTTGTTTATTTATTTATATATTTATTTAGATGGGTACGTCCAATTAAACTGGCCGTATCGCTCAGTGAAACGCCCTGTATATAACATTTTTCAATCTGTTTGTTCGATATTTTAGAGGACTACAGCTAATAGGATGAGCATAACAAGTATGGGGCGATGTGGCCTGCAAGTTCTCCTCTTTAGTTACAAGTTTTGATAATATTGATACTCGTATTACATTTACCTATTAATCAAAAAGCCGATCAGAACAATCTCATCGACATCTAATCATCATTCTATAACAATTTGTAGGGTTGACAGAGACATTCACATCAGTTAGCAAGTGCTATTTTTGTGTGAAATAGTTATGCCACGTAGGCCTACCCATTATTACTTGTAATGATTTCTTGCCAGCTGATATATTAAAATAATCTCCTTTCAGTAATCCCCAAAGAACTTCCAATTGTGCCCATTCCTACACTAGTACGAATGCCGAAATGAATGTTTGTGCATGACGTGTTATGTTTGCTGTAGCGTGTGGGTTAGTTAATAGCGGAACTATTCTGACAAATACCGTACAACTAATCATCACGTGAACTGACTATTTAAGGAATCCACGCGCCATTGTAGTTAACTAAGCTACCCTTGCTACGTGCCTCAGTTAACTCCACTTCTATCAGCCAAGTGAGGAGCAAGGGAAGAGTTCTGGAAATGGAAGAACAAATATTTCCCTCGACAGCGGCTCAAATCCCGTGTAAGAGTATTATTACGCTGATCTACCTCTGAGTAAGTAAAACAATATAACACAAGAAAATCTTGTGAAAGCTGTAGCGTTGAAATCTCTCGCGAGCTATATCCGCTAGTACTCCCCTGTGATTTACGGTCGGGAACCGCATTTTTATACGTAGTGCTGAGGTGTAGGGAATATCGCCCCTTTCTTCATAGCACGATTCCTTGTGAGAACGAGGCCTTATTTCTGTTATACTGCCTTAATCATTTTTATTTTTTTAATAAATGAAATGTCCTGACCTATACAATTCTTCTTAGGCACATATAAAATTCGAAAAACGAACACAAAAGTTCCGTTTAAACAAATAAACAAGACGATATCCCCTGGAATAACTGTGTCTCGTCCAGGCCACATAACACTAGAGAGTGGTCTATACACATGAGGCGTCTCACAAGTAAGTGATTGTGCATTCAAAAGAAACAGAATTAGCCGCAGCAGTGTCGAATTGCACTCTGATTTCATAAATATCGCCAGTTGGTTTAAAAAATGCGTTTAAACAAATAAACAAGAAGCCCACCTAATGAACGACACCAGGCGGGAAGTTCACCAACATGCGAGATTTATCGTTCAGGTCCCCTAGTTAAAAATAAATGCATTAGTGCAGAGATCACAATAATACAAGTTAACAAACTGAAATATATTGGGCTGATGACCATGAGGTCGCAAGCCTCAAAGTTGAGCCACATCTTGTGGAACTCAGCAGCGTTATGAACTTTGTAAGTTAGCCCCGTGAGGTTCTCTGCTTCTCACCAACAAAGTGTAACTCGCACGAACACTTCCTCTGTTTGCGGCAGCTTGACTCCATCAGAGTAGTTGATTATCAAAATTCCATCATCCGCCTGCGACCTTCACTTCAGGCAACTATTTCCTCTAACGACATTGTCCCTTGTGACGAACCTCCAATGACATAACTCGGAAACATAGTTTCAGTATTAGACATTGTTTTGAACTCCTGAGGACTGCAATATCCAGATCTACTTGTTTGATCACGAATCATTATTATTATTATTATTTCTTTATTTTCTCAAATTACAGTTGGTAACAAGACTCTTATCGATACATTAAGTACAAGAAACTGAGTATAGTCACATACATTTTCAAACCACTGTACATCGGGTGAATCAACTGCCCCCTAATAATATTGTTTTATGCAGCCCAACTGACGCGTGTTGTCAGGAAGGTAGATATCTATCTGCTTGCATCCTGTATGATACTAATGCACTGCAAGCATATCCCGCAAACGATACTGAACACTATTATTTTTCCCTCTTATTTGTCTGTAGTCACATTGAAGGAAATCAATATGGTTCAGTATCGTTTGCAGGATATGCTTGCAATGCAATAGTACCACACGAGATGCAAGCAGAGTGAATATCGACCTTTCTGATAACAACGCTAGTTGGGCTGCATAAAACAATATTATTAGGGGCAGCTGATTCACCTGGTATACCATGAAAGTTAAACAGTAAATTTGTTATCTTCCTCGTCTCCTAGTCTTATTCAAAATTTGGAGTAGGTTGTTGTTTTAAAATTGGGAACACTGCGGTTATCTATTCCTGTCGAGAGTCATTATACCTTACAAATTACAATTTTTAAGCAACTTAAAAGAAGTTTGGTTCATCTATGGGCACTGTGACTGGAAGTGTAATACAATGTATTACTCAGGTTTTTTCGGTGGATCACGGATATTGTGTCCACTCCATCATCCCTAAATCGCGGGTTTGATTGATGATCGAGGAAGTGGGAATTTTGAGAGGTAGCAAAACATCAGGTTGAGCGAGTCAAGAGTTTGGTTTATTTTGGACAGAATATTAATGAGAATTGGGATCCTTCGGTTGAACTAAAATGCCGTATAGATAAGGCTATATCCATCTTTATGACAATGAAACATCTACTATGCTGTCGAGATCTCAGTATGACGCTTAAGAAAAGAATTGTGACGTGTTATGTTGTCTCCACCCTTCTTTATGGTGTTGAAGCTTGGACCTTGTCCGTAGCTACAGAAAAGAAGATTCGAGCTTTTGAAATGTGGATATACCGGTGGATTCTTAAAATCTCGTGGATAGAACATGTGAGTAATGCCGAGGTTCTTCAGCGTGTGAGCAGCCAACCTGAGCTGTTAAACACAATTAAGAAGAGGAAATTGGAATACTTGGGACACATGATGCGGAATCCAAAATACCGTCTATTCCAAGTTACACTTCAGGGTAAAATTGAAGGTCAGCGTGGACCGGGAAGGACACGAATAACTTGGATGGATAATTTAAGAACGTGGTTGGGCTGTCTTCCACGGAACTCTTCAGGATTGCACAGGATAAGAAGGTGTTAGCCATGGTGGTAGCCAACGTCCGTATCGGATAAGGTAGAAGAAGAAGAAGAAGCAAAACAAAATAAGAAAATCTGTGTCCATGAAACTGTCCTATTGTACGATATCCAATCGTAAAATCTGTAGTATTGTATTTGGTGTTTGAAAACAAACTTTATTAAACCTCAGCCTTAGTTCGCCCAGTAAGGTTGGTTTCGCTAGATGGCAGATATAACTATTAGAGAGTAGATCGTCTAACGGGCTCCATAATTAGCTGAACTATAGAATTATTGGTATTACTATTAGTAGTAGTATTATGATACATGCAATTTACATAACAATACAAAACCATCACTGTCGGACTCCTTGCGAGCCAAAGACACTGATGATGGCACTGGATCTCAAGATGTTCAGTCACTGAAGAGACAAAACCTAACGTACTATATTTGCAGTAGCAAGGAGGACATCCTTTTGCATTATCCGCATATAGTGTTTCTTCAAGCCAATTAACATTATTTATCTTCGACGATGTCGAAATATAAATATTATATGTCAGAAAACTGTATCATAATGAGGGTCATTATAACACTATTTTACATTATGAAATAGTTTCTCCCACCTATCAGAGCTCAAGAAACAGTTGTGTGCCCAATTAGGTAAGGATAGCATCGCATCTGCGCTGACTTCCACGGCCTCCTCTTTTAAATTTCACTGCGTGGCCTAGTGTCATAGTGGGGTATTCGAGGAGGCCATGGTCAAACACCAGGTATTCTCTGCATCCCATGCGCTCTGTCCAGTACATAAAACTGGCGAAATCTCGACAGATATTTATGAATATTTATGTTCTAACATAAAATAGTTATGATTATCGCTGAACATAAACAGTTGTATGCAACTCGCCTATAATGGTAATTGCCATTATAGGCTCGTCGCACAATGTACTACATTATTATTATTTATATTATTATTTTTATTATTATCATCATCTCACCGCTGAACTACCGTAAATGACCAAAAGACCTTCTGCTATCGCCAAGTTTTGTTTGTGAGTACAAGACCGCCGGATATGTACATCATGGGGTAAAAAGTTCGACTATGAAGGTGCGACCAGCAATAGAATCAGGAAATAGGGCTCTAGCATTAGACTACAGTGATAGCATGATGAATATGAACGTGAGTGTGGCACTAATGAGCAAAACGAAACGTATTATTAAATACTGTATATTGATATCAAATTTAGTATTGTTAATAAAATACAATGAATGTTGAAGATTATAACTGGTGTTTGAATTTTATAGACTCGAAGACTACGTCTCGTATTGGTTATTGATGAGTCGTGTCGCTTGATCATAATTCAGGCTGTTGTGTGTTTGAATCTTCAGTCTTTATACTGTGTTGATGCAGTGCTCCATGCCTCCCCATCCTGAGCTAATCGGTCCAGGTCTAATTAGCTACCACGCCCTACTTACGAGGCAATCTGTTTAAAGTATTCTAACCTTGGTATACCCCTCCAATTATTGTCTTTGACTCCTTCTTCCGTAAATAAGATTTTTTATTCCTGGATGTCAAAGTACAATATGTGTCGCACCAACCTATCTCTTCTCTTCATTAGCACAATTCAGGCCAAGACCTTCTGCTATCGCCAAGTTTTGTTTGTGAGTACAAGACCTTCTTTAACCCCTGTGCTGTTAGGTAGTCAGCTCAGAGGCTGGGTGGATCCTCAATACGTAGACACCTACAAAAACCTAAGCCAGCACAATAATGAGGCATACTAGGCTAAGTAAGGAGCGAGGAAGTTTGCCAGTCAGAACAATAACACCGACCCCATGAGAAAAATCTATCACAGTACACACAAATGAAAATATGTCTAGACCATTAGACCACTCAGCTGTTCATGAGCAGCAAGCCAAGGCCATAAATCAGGCAATAAACTACATTTTATTCATCCCATTACAACTATAGAAGCTTACCACTGGATTACAAGTACTTTACCAAACACGGCAGCCATCAAAAATGAGTACTCGGTCCCAAAATGAATTTTGTGAAACGTATTTAACTATTTATAAGCCTGTTATATGCCTGGTATAATGTCAGTTAAACGGTATTTAATGTAGTGCATTACTTTACTCTCTTCAAAGAAGTATAACTGGAACTTCAGTCCGCAGTATTTTAATGCTAAGGTACTGTATTTCGTAACATTAGATGTGACACCCCTAACGTAACTGGATTTAAGGAGCTAAGCTTGTTGCTTGGACTCATTAGGGTCCATTAGAACTCTTGAAGGATTAATCCGGCCGATGCCTGTCTTCATGAGGTAGGACCCGGTAATAGGATTTTCTCACCCTTATACATATTAGCGCGCCTTTTTGGGGCTCACATCACAAAATCACCATGATATGATCTTACACAAACCCGGTGAATAAAGTATTTCTTGAAACAGCTTTACCATCCGCCGCACATAAGTAATAAAACCGTGGCACTACAACCCATGAAGGGCCTAGGTCTAGGGCCCATCACGCGTCATGGCGCGCCTCGCTCGGAAGAGATGGGCTCCTACTCGGCGTTCTCTGTATCGGCTAGCTGCTAAACGATGCTTTATTTTCCCATACAAATAAAAACAGATTTAAAATAATTGAATTAATTTACGAATTTCACAGTCATACAGCATAACCTTTTGATGTATGAGGATTACAATGCGACCAAGAACTACATTTTTCAACCAGCCCGAGCCGAGAAAAAGTTACCTTACAAAAATGATAACAACTTTGTTTATTAGATACAGAACATTTTGAAATTAAACCAGTTATACAACATGTCAATGTATAGTGTGTTAAAATTTGGATTCGATCTGATGACGGGTTTGTGAGATAATAATTCTTAATTTTGACGCATGGTTGAAACACGTTTAAAAACGGGCACTTTTTGTGTTCCAACTGCGATAAAAAACAATATTAAAATATAAATTAAAAATTCCAAACGTACATGAACTAACGTAAAATAGAACGACAAAAATTATAATATTATTGGATTTTATGTAGGTCTATTGGTTACTTCACAAACAACCTTCAAACTCAGGTGCACATAATATTTTGGTCGACAGTAACCGCTTTGGAGCGCGGTGGATGGTGTGTCACTGGTAGCCTACCTGGTGGTCCTGTGGTTTTTCTCCGGCAGGTAGGGGGGTGTCTCTCTCTCCCAGTCCGTCTCTCTCTCACACACACACAGGAAGATTCTTCGGGGCATTTCTTCACGTCATCGTGAACACAAAAACTAGGGACAAATATCAGTGGCCAAATACTGTGTTTTAATCAACATCTGTACGACTAGTATAAATATTGTATCTGTACAGCCGTACGCTAAATTAAATAAATAACTCTGAAAGCACCCATTTTTTAAGATGACAGCCATATTCACAGAACTGCTTGGTTATGTTACTGCTTAGATTAACACAAAGATACTCTGCCATACCTTGACTGGCCTGCTATATCGCCAGATCTTAATTCCGTACAAAATGTGTGGGGCTAAATGGAAGAGCCAGTGAAACGCAGAAATCATTATCCCCGTAATTTGGTGGATCTACGGAATCTATTCATCAGTTGTGGCTTCAACTAGATATGGCATGCCTGCAGAAAGTTGTGCTTTGCGTTCCTCGCCGAATCAGTGTGTTGGTATCACACTGAATTAGAACTATAGTTTACATGGGGATTAATTCTTAGTTCGGTGAGCATTTTTATAAATTGCTTTTCATGCAGGGGATCCTGCAACCCGCCAAGCATTCACGTTTGAATAGTTGCCGGTCCTTTAATGCTGGCGTAGTGATGCGGAAAGAGGGTCGTATAAATACGAGTACAACTTGCTGTTGAGTAAGACTAGGAAAGGTGTAAGTTATTATACGTTTATTTGTTATCTACATAAATACACGTACCCGAGTTTAAGAACCCGCAGTAATACTTCCGCACTTCTATGATATCATCATAATATGGCGTTCTGTTCAAAGGAATGAATGTTCACATATTAGTTTTATATAAAAACAAAACCTTCGTATTTTTGTTTATGAAGTTATGAATTCTAAATGGTTAGTTGGTGATTATATCATATAAAGGGTAGGAGATGAAATGAGTAGCTTGAGTTAGGTTCACACCATCAACCCCCATAGATATGGCATGACACAACAACCACGTCAATTACATAGGCACGAAGAAAGAAATACTAAAATATGACTCTAAGGACATAGCACGATTGAGCTTCAATTTATTCAGGGAAATCCCAATTATATTCACCGGAAGTATTCTACCTATTAGAAATATTCAATACATCATCATTATCATAATTATCATAATTATCATCATTTATTGCTCTTAACAGGCCATGGAAAATCTCAGCAGAGGACGAAGGAAGAACACATAAAATACAAAAAAATATTAAAGAAAGGCTGTACAAAAATCCAAAAATACAAAAGGTGCATACAAATATTTAATCCTTCTGGGAGAATATAACACTTTGCTTCCTGTCTCTCGTCATCGTCTTCTGTGGTCGTCGTCTCCACTTGCTTAAAAACTGCCAAACGCGATATTTCCATCGCGCTGTGTTCCTGGCCATTTTATTGGGCGTATCCTCTTTGGTTGAGTATTAAGTACACTATATTGGAGAGATCCATATGCTCTGAAGGTATATCTAAACCACTGCAGCCTCCTCATTCCTTGTGCCCTACAATAACTGGATTTCCGAACCATTGATAGTCCATCAACCTTTGCTCCTCTGCTACCTCCTTCCACGACGTTTTTGCTACGTCTAGAATGAAGGTAATAGATCATGAATAAATGAGCCAAAAATGTACATAAATGAAACGTTATTCAACAAAAGTCGAAAACATTTTATGGATTCAATAATTCCTTTTTGTAATTGCTCGCATATTCATAACATTATATAGATGTGTGTTGGAGGGAGATGATTTATTCCCCACAGGATAGGTGATTCCTAAAGCACATATATTTGGTGACATGAAATATAAAAGGAAGCTTGTAATTTTATGTGACCGTTAATCATGGAGCCACGGGAGACATGAAAGACTCTCTCTCACTAGGTGCAATAATATTTTTAATAATATGTGCCATGAAGTGTTCATTATAATTGTATATTCTCTACGAATATTCCCTGAGTATTAAGCTCATTCTTTGATGTAACACAATCCATTGTTGATCAAAGAAAGCATAATGATTAGAGCGGATGCAAGGACTCAATAATTTCACATGAGTGATGAGTGGTCGTACGTCACCTGGAGTGTTACACTAAAGGCATATGTTCATGTTTCTTTTTGATACTGCTGGCGTTGCTCTCGCATGTTGAAGTCAAACGATACACTCCAGGCCCATATATAACACAAAAATTGACATATGACTACAAAAGAAGGTCTGGCTATTCATTTGTCCAGTGAAGCGTGCACGATGTACAGAGGACGACACACAATATATGACAAAGAGCCTATTTTAAAATACTAGTTCATTTTATCACTGCCACTACGACTCGTGTATTACGACAAGTAAAAGAATGATTGTTCATACAACACGGTCTCTGACAGGCATGGATTTATCTGAGAGACGGTGAACTTAGTAGGACAGGAATATAATATTTTGGAGACAGCAGTTATCCATGTCGAGTGTTGTCCATTTTAATATAATCTACTCTAACAATTGATTGCAATGATTAAATATACCGATCATGGTATTTAAAGCCATTTTTCAGTGTTACCCTAGTAATTAAATGTTTTTCAGCTGGTCAACAAGATTGTACCCAATTGAACCGGATGGTTCCCTAATCCTGAAAAAATAGCCTACATGAGATTGATAAATACACTTGGATCACAGAGGATATCAGTGAAATAATGTCTCTCAAATAAGGAGGATCAAACTAAATGCTTGTAGAAAACTGTACGCCGCTAAACGTCTGTGGATGAATGTCAAACTAAGACACTATAATGAAGTAGTCAGACCATCAATCCTCTACGCAGCTGAGTGCCTGTTTCTAACCAAGAAGACCCCATAAGGGCCCTCGAGTTACAGTAAAATAATTTATTACGGAAAAGAGTAGGACAATGGATCTCACCAGGTAGAAGACGATAGTACAAACCAAATTGTGAACTCTACAAACACCAGGAAAACCTCGCCCATACCATCAGAAGGAGACGACTGGCATTCTAGGGCCACTTGTACGAAATGGACCACCACATGCTATCTCATAAGATATTCAAGGTAGCCAAGAAGGGTTGTGCCACTGGGTCCCTGTGGATCAAACAAATTGAGGAGGATCTTGCTGGACTTAATATTCACCAAGACACAATAAATAACAGGAGTCACTAGCGTCTGACAGTTGAAACCAGGCCTTTCCTCACATGCAGTACAGACGTTCACCACAACGCGTCCAGGAAATGGTCCGAAGAACGTAATATAGAGTTCAGCAGACTCAAACTTTCAATACAAAACCAGCCGCCAAACAATCCAACAAAAACACCAGACGTGGCAGACAACAGCTAAAGCACCAACACCGTGGTCCAGAGGAGGACAAAACGACCGAAGAAACACACTTTGATGACCAGTTTCGATCGTCAAGCGATCACCATCAGATCCATTACATATACACCCATGTCTACAAGTATTTAAGGTAGTTAAACTAACACAACTAGTCAATATATTTGTTAGTTTTATGTGATTTTTTGTTAAGATACAGTATTGTAAAGTTCAATCACCTCTTCCACACACTGACGAAAGGAGAAGTTGTGCATTCAGAAGTAATGGACATATTTGAACGTAATGTGTCAAACGTGCATTGAAGCACTTGGTATGTGAATACTTCGATAAGTGGTAATTTCTCAAGTAAGACAACTACTGATTTGCCTCACGAGAGGATAGAATGGGAATAAGACACCTTTCTGCACTAAATTTGCTCGTGTATCTCCGCACCCAGATGTACTACACCCTACTGGAATGGAACCAGTATGGTGCCAGTATGGTGAACTCCGTTGTCTATTTTATGGGATATTTTAAACATTGAAATAGAGTCACATTAATTTTCAAATCATGCAGATTATATTAATTTTCAGCATTCCTTCTGGATGCTTACTTAGCCTTTCTCTCTGTCAGCGAGTGTATTTGTGTAAAGCATCCACTAATGTTTTACGCGTAACACATCCACAAACGAATCATTTTTGTATTTATTCAAGATTGTGTTATTTATTTATTTATCGTATGGCTTTTAGTGCTGGGAGTGTCCGAGGACATGTTCGGCTCGCCTGAGTCTGTAGCTACTTCCAGCGGACACCCTTAGGGTGAGCTACAAGTTCCGTTCAATTTCAAGTATTTCCAACTTTCGCTACCAGATATCAATGATACCTAGTGGTGAACGTTGGAACTTAAATAGAGCGTTCCGACGAAATCTAACCTAACAATTTAGCTTCTTACATGTTAAGTGTGTGGAAGGATCTTTTACATGCCATAAATCTATGATATGGGACTGCCGGCTTTACTTCCCCTCCTAAGGAAGGCATACTGAAGGATTTTTAACGCTCTTAAAAAATCCGACGACTACAGTCGGGCTTGAACCCACTATCTACGACACAGCAGTTCAGCATGCTACCAACGATATCACTGCGTGACAATGCCTTATCATCAAATTCTTCGTAATAGCAGCATGTTTAATTCCTGAACCTAGAGGACCTTTGCATTAATCTAAAAGGAACAATATTCCATTTTAAAATATTAATGGTTTAAATAATTGAAGTAACTTACGTTCCTTTAGGGTCTTAAATTTAATTTGTACAATATTTCATGCGTAATTTGAAGGAATATAATATTCAGGACTTGTTGATCCACGCCTAATTTTGGTTCAATACTTCCTTCTTTCACTTGAATTCTTTCTGCAAAGCTACGTCCAATTTTATGACAGCCTTTGAACTCTCAACCTGTCCACCTTACATGTCTATTTCCAATAACATTACCAACAATCAAAATGATAACATTTAACACGAAATGAAACATTTGAATAAGCCACCAGCAGTCGAGATGATATATAAACACCACCCTGTGCAAGTCTGCCGGTGAGTTTTGATATTCCACTGAATAATTATCCCCGTATTAATCTCCATAAATAAAGCACACAGTTAACAAGAAGTTCCGTTAAGAACTATACAGCCTAATTTTCATGACAATGATTATTCTACAGAATATGAACCTATCTAGAATAATGACGAAATTAAGTTGGTAATATCGAAATATCTAATTAGTTCAAACTATACCTGGTATAATGTAGCCTAATAGAGCACTACAGTTGGCAGCCCTGGTGACTGAATATATTCTTAGTTCCATCTCTTAAGGTACAGAATACAAAATTTGGTTGAAGTCCAATGGACGTTACATGCAGTTAGACACTGGATCTATCAGCACGCGTAAAAACATGTTGCCAACAATGTCATGCGTGTGCTGGTCAGAAATAATCTGAAATATTATGATATCTAGTTGTGCCAATTTTGGATGAAATCCATTTGTTAGTATAGAAGTTACATGTATTTTAAAATTGGACATATCAGCAGGCATAGAATCATGTTGGCAGCACTGCCTTGTATTAATTACTCCAAATTAATCTAGAATGTCAGGTGCTATACGTGTGCAAAGTATAGAGCTGTTGGCTTGCATACTTTCTGATATATTGATATCAGGGTAAAAAATATAGACAGCATTTATTAACTGTTGGCAGCCCTGATTGCTCTTAACAATACTTATAGTCATATCTGTTATGGTACACATAGCACATACGAAATTTGGTTGAAATCCAACTGATAGTAGCCTATAGAAGTTAGATATATTTAAAAATTGGTATTATCAGCAGGCTTATAATCATTTTGGTAGAACTGACGTATATAAGTTACTCCAAATTAATCTAAAATGTCAGAATATACTTGTGCATAGCTTAAAGCTGTTGGCTTGCATACTTTCTGATATATTGGTATTTGGATAAAAAATATAGAGAGCAATCATTAACAGTTGGCAGCCCTGGTGGCTCTTAAGAATACGCTCAGTCATATCTGTTTATGTACAGATACTACATACAAAATTTGGTTGAAATCCAATTGATAGTGTAGAAGTTATATGCATTTAAACAATGGACCTATCAGAAGGCTTTACATTATTTTGGCAACACTGTCATGGTTGGCCTCCTGGATATTAAACTGAAATAATATTATCTACATGTGTGTCAATTTTAGAATAGCTCCCATGCATACCTTGCATGATATCCAACATTGAGCTCAAATTTCTAGTGCGTTTTTTCAGCAGTTGGTAGCACTGACATCATTTTCAAATATGGACGTGAGATATTACGATGCACATCTTTACTCATACTAAATTTGGTTTTGATTGCTGCAGCCGTTTAGGAGTTGATAGGGGGGGAGACACACACACAGCCAGACAGACAGACAGACATTTTCCCGGATCGATCTCATAAGTCTACTTTTTCCTTATTTTTGCAAAATGTGAAAAGTAGGCTAAAAATCAACAAACATAAACGAACCACCCAGTCGAAATATGCTTTGGACACTGCTCCATACACTCTCCAGGCATTCGTTGGGGAAACATCTGAGTCAACTCAACAAATGTGTCGTTAATTAAACCGCAATAGAATGCATTCCTTACATGGACATGTTTCGGTTGCATGTTGTATAATCTATTGTGTTATTCAACTGTCCTAAATGTACGGCAAACTTTTGGTTGTAAAGTATTTGCACATAAAATGATATTGGTATTAGTGGGTGATAAATAATCCTTCTCGGCTATGGTGGGAAAAATTCATAATCTTACACTTCATGTCAGAATATTATCGTGTTGGAAGCCATATTTCAGTGTTGCCTTAGTATTAAAAATTTAATGTTTTTCATTCGGTCAACTGGATTGTATCTAATTGTAATGAGTGTTTTCCTAAACCTGAAAAAAATTACGTGAGATTAATAAATACATTTGGATGACCAGATCTGATCGTCAAGCGATCATAATCATACCCCTTACACTTTGAAATGGGTTCTATAGCCCTCACTTTTGCGTGACAAATATACTGTTTTCTACTAAGATATGTTGTTTTAATGGGCACCAAGACCTGAACGCTATGTTGAAATCTAAATTTGTATTTAACAACACCTAGCTCTGGTAGAACACCTTCAAGAATCTTTACTCTCAGATCGTGGTATGATTGGATCATTAACCCAACAAACAATTGTATCAGGAGAAGGAATTGGTCTGTATCTAATGCTACCTACTGAAAACAAAGAGTGCATGGTTAAAATAAATGAATTTATTGTATAAAAAACAAGTATAGCAAAATTAATATTAATAATAATAAGTTTGAATTTAAATTGGTGCGTTGCGATTTAAATATTACCGCTAGAAAATTACGTGAAAACGGAGTCGGATAAATTACTGATTTTACTCTTATTCCCAAGCTATGAATTTACTGAATTACTGAATATGAAACAAAGAAAGACGAGAGATTGCGTAGTTATGTGTCATTCGCGCTTACCACTGGAAATTGCCGTAGCATTTCCCTCGTACTGGATGTTGAAGTGAGCTTCCCATAGCCTCCTGGACGTCGTCATCTTCTTCGTTGTTGATGATATATTTGTAGATATGAAGATTTATGGTCCGAACATCGGAACCAACACGTACAACCACAATGGTTAAGTTTCACAAAGATAGTCGCTAACTCCACTGAATATCGGAGCCACTCACTCGTGCAACCATACTGGTTAAATTTGATAACGATAGTCCTCGTTTCCCCGGCGTGCAAACCATATATGCACCCGTCGCATCCCCACTCTTCAGCCGACTTCCAGCTTACGTGGTCTCCACTGATTGGCTGACCCCTCACGCGCTACTCCCCTCTTCTGGCTCATTACACTCGGCGGGAGGTGAAGTCGTTTGCCGTTCCATACATCCGCCTTTTCTTTAAGCTGCAACGCAGGATTGCGTCATGCTTCCCGACAAGATTAAGCCTGTATTTGAATTCCCAGTGAGTCATGTCTCTCAATATACCCTAACTGACGAAACTCCGTTACATTCCGTAATCATATAATTTTCTATTATATTGTCGTTCGTAATAATTTGCTTGATAGTGTTTTCTAAGACATAGAAAACCTATCTGTATGCTTATAATTTTATAAAATGCTCCGAAAAATACCTTAATAATAATTATAATAAATTAATAATAATAATAAATTAGCATGAAAAAATTCTCTTGGCTGAACAATTTGCGGTGTAAATAAATATAGAATGGCTTCCTACTGACTTATGCCAGTGGCATGAAAACCCCTCGAAAAACACGTTACAACTTGGGCTATTAAATCTATATCTACAAGTATGGGTGATAGTATTTACATTTATATTGTTGTAGTAGTTATTAAACTAGCACAACTTATCAAGATTTGTTAGTTGCATGTGATTTTTGTTGTTAATTAATTGTTAGTGGTGATTGACCTTCAAGTTTGCTTATCACCACTAACAATACCTTAAAAAACACATATAACTAACAAACACCAGGAAAACCTCACCGATGCCATCAGAAGGAGACGCCTGACTTTCCACGGCCACCTGTACAGAATGGACGACCACAAGCTGTCTTGTAAGATCTTCAAGGTAGCCAAGAAGGGTAAAGCCACTGGGTCCCTGTGGATCAAACAAATTGAGGAGGATCTTGCTGAACTTAATATTCAGATAAACACAATAAATGACAGGAGTCGCTACCGTCTGAGAGTTAAAACCAGGCCTTCCCTCACATCCATTACAGAAGTTCACCACAACGCGTCCAGGAAATGGTCCGAGTAACGTAAGACAGAGTTCACTCAGAAAATGAAAGAATACTGGTCCAATAGAAAGGCTCAAAATTTCAGCAAAAAAGCAGCCGACAAACAATCCCCCAAAAACACCAGAAGTGACAGACAACAGCTAAATCACAAGCACCGTGGTCCATAGATGGCCCAAACGACCGAATATATACGGTATATAAGAAATATTGACAAGTTGCGCTAGGTTTAAATCTACTGCAACTAAATACGAGGTCTCTGATCGAGACCTCTCTGCAAGATAATGAGCGTCTCTTATGCAACTTCCACAGTTGTAGGAGCCAATGAACGCGGGATATTAACGTGAGCACGCAGAGAAATGTGGAGCCAAACTTAAACGCCATTGTATCCACGAATTTCAACATGTCTAACTATAAATTCCTG
Source organism: Meconema thalassinum (assembly GCA_946902985.2). NCBI lineage: Eukaryota > Metazoa > Arthropoda > Insecta > Orthoptera > Tettigoniidae > Meconema > Meconema thalassinum. The sequence goes on from OX336388.2 coordinate 1,509,886,440, forward strand.
CATGAGTCTGATGACCAGTATGTTCCAAGCCCCTCGGTAAATTACTGTAACAACAACAAACTAACCATTCTGTTTTCTGCAGCGTATTGGACTGTTTTACTGAATCCAGGGTTCCATTGCTGCCGACGTTTCACCATCGTCTCAAGTGACCTGTCTCTCATATTTATGCTCTAGTGTCGGACCGCGCAAGGAACCGTTTGCTGCCTGTGGCTCTCTGAAGCTGTGTCTGTGTTTTTGTGTGGGGATTGCGCATAACTAGACATTGAAGAGATGTATGACCTGTCACGGTAGAAATGTAACTCCAGCCAATGGTTGTATCGAGCTGCATAACCACGATGTCGCAAGCCGCAAAGTAAAACAACAAACCAAGCTATTAACTCGAAGTTTGAAGCTTCAGATTTAATGTGTTTCTATGGTCAAGCTGCATCTCTCTCTCTCTCTCCCATATTACCATTTTAAAAATTGCCATTCATATACGGGGTGTATCCGTGATGATGTTATAAACTTTCAGGGATGACTTAGGAAGGCAAATAAGGATTCATAGTCTGGAAACGATTGAGTCAACAGTTATTAATAATCACAGTTGTTTAACGTCCGTCCTCAATTATGGTTTTTAACAGACGCTGGGGTGGCGGAAATTCATCCCGCAGGTGTTCTTTAACGTGCCGTAAGCCAACGACATGTGGTTGGGACGTGTCAACACCGACGTGTGCAGGTTAACTGTATTAAATGAGTACCATTTTGCTTATAACTTGTGACTCGATCGTTTCCGTACTATGGTTCCTCATCTCAAATGGATCCACTTGCCTTCCTACATCATCCCTGAAGATTTAAACATCATCTGGCTTCGGTGGCGTAGTTGTTAGCATGCTGAACTGTTGTGCTCAAGATAACGGGTTCAAACCCGGCCGAAGTCGTCGGATTTTTAAGAGCATTAAAAATCCTTCAGTATGCCATCCTTCGGAGGGAAAGTAAAGTGGCGGTCCCATGTCATAGATTTATGGCATGTTAAAGATCCTTCCACAGACTAAACTTATGTGAAGCTAAATTGTTGGGTTGGATTTCTACGGAACGCTCAATCAAAGTTCCAACGTTCACCACTAGGTATCATTGATAACTGGTAGCGAAAGTTGGAACTACTTGAAATTGAACGGAACTTGTAGCTCACCCTAAGGGTGTCCGCTGAAAGCAGCTACAGACTCAGGCGAGTCGAACATCTCCTCGGACACTCCTGGCACTAAAATTCATACGATAAATAAATAAATCTATTCTAATATAATAAAAAATCCTCTCGGCACGCCGGAAGGCGGAGGTAGATTTCACCGGGCAAACTAGGGGATTGGCTATAATAGGCAAAACATACAGGTTTTCTTAGGAGGATCAGACCTCATTGATTGCAAGAAAGTATTTTACATTTAGAGGTTAAAAATCAACTTTTTTTTCGTTTTTGTATGCATATTTTTATCATTTTATTGTCTTATGGGGATGGTAACCTTCTTGTCATTCGGGGTTCATTATTTTTATACTTGTGATCACACTGTCCTTATGCAAGGTTTGGAACTGATGTGTAACTATCTGACAGTCTGTTACTTCTTCTCGCAAAATTTTATCTCCCGCAGAGATTTTTGTTGGTTCCTCAGTTTAGGGGCTGCGACAACGTGGTCATGTAACCCCGGGTGTGTAGAATCTGATAAACGGTGTTAATTGTGATGACTGTATTAGTCTGTAATTCAGGTAAGGTCTGCAGACGGTCAATTTTAAGTAGTAGTTCCTAATTTTGTACCATATACTAACGTGAACGACACCTAGCTGTGAACTTGGGTACTAGATGCCACCGCAACCAGCAACTTGCAACGAACGTTGGAACTTCTCCTCCAAAGGAAAGCATGCTGAGGGATTTTTAGCGCTCTAAGAAAATCCGACGACTTTGGCCGGCTTTGAACCAGCGACCTTGGGCATATAAGTTCAGCATGCTACCATTAGCCGCTTCCCACAGTCAGATGGAAAAATGAATGTGATCTCGTGCAATGGCGTTGTCTTGGCAACCTCTGATAGCTCATCCCTCATCAATTTAGAAGCGTTGTCACGGTAACCTCTGATGGCACTTGGCATGTTCTTTAATTCCGAAATAATTTTTCTCATCCCTTGGCGTAATGGTAGGTCAGATAAAAATTCTTTCAGACAAAGTTTTAGGTAATTATTAGGGGAATATTTTCCATTTTGTACGGGTTTGATATTGTGCCTATTAAGAGAGATATGATTAATGTTTCCCGAAAAAAACACTTTTTTCCACCCCTTTGGTCAATGGTTGGTGCTATCAAAAAACCTATTTGACATATTTTTTTGGCACTTATCCGACAAATATTATGAACTTTGAATTGATTCGATATTTCACGTATTAAGAGAGTTATAGCGACATTTCACTTTTTCGAAAAAAGAAGCCCCCCCCCCATTTTCACCCCCTTTAACCGATTTTGCCCATTAACGAACTCGACCGATTTTTTAAGGGGTTACATATTATGTAAAACATTAAAGTGATTGGTGCAAAATTACGGCAGTTATCGTGTCCACAAGAAACTGATATATATGCATATATATACACACACATATATATAAACTTTTGAACTGACGGTGGTTTGGGGTCTGGGGGATGTGAAACGCGAAGATATGTCGAAATTTTCCGGAAGTCGAAACATGGCACCCATTGCAATAGTTAGCTTACTGATTAAATCTACCTAAAATAGGCTACATAATTTAAAATACTACCATCAACGACACCTAGCTGTGAACTTGGCTACTAGATGCCACCGGAACCATCAACTCGCAACGAACGTTGGAACTTCCCCTCCGAAGGAAAGCATACTCAGGGTTTTTTGGCGCTCTTAGTAAATCCGACGACTTCAGCCGGGTTTGAACCCGCGACCTTGGGCATAGAAGTTCAGCATGCTACCAGTTCCGATACCGAAGTCGCTTCCCACAGACATATGAAAACAGAATGTGATCTCGTGCAGTGGCGTTGTCATAGCAACTGCTGATGGCTCATCCCTTATCAATTAAAAGTAAAGTTGTCATGGCAACCACTCTTGGCACTTGGAATTTTCTTATAATTTAAATCAGTTTGCTCACCCAGTGGCGTAAAGGTGGGTCATATCGAAAATTCTTTCAGACAAAAGTTTTAGGTAATTATTTGAGGAATATTGTCCATTTTGTACGGTTTTGATATTGTGCCTATTAAGAGAGATATGATTAATGTTTCCCGAAAAACCCACTTTTTTCCACCCCATTGGTCAATGGTTGGTGCTATCAAAAAACTTATTTGACATAAATTTTTGGCACTTATCCGACACATATTATGAACTTTGAATGGATTCGATATTTCACGTATTAAGAGAGTTATAGCAAAATTTCACTTTTTCGAAAAAAGCCCCCCATTTTCACCCCCTTCGACCGATTTTTCCCATTAACTAACTCGACCGAGATTTTATAGGGATACATGTTATGTAAAAAATTCAAAGTGATTGGTGCAAAATTACGGCAGTTATCGTGTCCACAAGAAACTGATATATATATATATAGATAGATAGATAGATAGATAGATACATATATACATAAATTATATATAAACTTTTGAACTGACGGTGGTTTTGGGGTCTGGGGGATTTGAAACGCGAAGATATGTCGAAATTTTCCGGAAGTCGAAACATGGTACCCATTGCAATAGTTAGCTTTCTAATGAAATCTACCTAAAAGCTGAAGAGTTTGTGTGCGTGTTTATGTGTTTATGTGTTTAAACGCGCTAATCTCTGGAACTACCTGACGGATTCGAAAAATTATTTTTGTATATGATAGCCTGATTCAAGAGGAATAGTTTAGGCTATGTTAAATTTCGGACAAACCACTCCATTCCCTGCATTTAGGCAATTTTGCACAAATCTACAACGTTTTACCGATCTAATAACTTGACGGACATATTGTCGCTAGGCGACAACGACTAACCCTGTATCATGATAGTCAACGCCGCACCATTGATGGACAGGTTGTCACTAGGCAACAACGATTTACTCTGTATCATGACAGTCCGGTAAAATTTGCTAAAGAACACATGGGAAAACTGACCGATTGACAATCAAGGATTGTATTGGACTGTAGTGTTCTCTATACTAGCATGTGTAAATTAGAGATAGAATATGGTATTTGAAGCCATTTTTCAGTGTTGCTCAAGGATTTATTGGACTGTAGAATTCTCTACACTATCGTATGCACAGTAAATCAGCATATTAGCAAATTGTTATGTAATGCTATCCTGTCAGAGAAAAATAGTGGCAAACATTCCTACATTCTCCTATCACCGTTTTGCAGTTTTCATGCGTAGACAATTCTTATTTCATTTGCGGGGCTTAGACATCGTGGTCATGTTGCCCCGTGTACATGGGTGTGTGTGTAGAATGTTTGTGATAACCTGCGTTATTGTGATTGTTGCACTAGCATGTGTAAATTGGAGATAGGATATGGTATTTGAAGCCATTTTTCAGTGTTGCTCAAGGATTTATTGGACTGTAGTATTCTCTATGCTTTCGTATGCACAGTTAATATTTCATTTGCGGGGTATAAATCGTGGTCATGTTGCTTCGTGTACATGAGTGTGTGTGTAGATTTTTTGTGATAACCTGCGTTATTGTGATTGTTGCACTAGCATGAGTAAATCTTATATACAGTATAAAAGTGAAAGTCTGTATGTATGTGGGTATGTATGTGGGTCTGTTCCGTGTACAAATCTACACCGTTCCGCCAATCTCAACCAAATTTTGCATACATATAGTTTAGGATCCAGAAGGAACCGCTGGCTACATGAATTTTCGATAGTTTTTCTCATTCTTCTGATTCGGCCCTTTTTCACTCAAGCACAGGCTAATCAAATCATAAAATATACTCATGAAGGAATGGCAAGCCAGATAGTTTCCATGGCAACATAGCTAAAGTCGAGACATGGCCGACTGGATGCCAGTTCTGCTCTGCACTACCGGTATAGAAAAAGAGGATCTTTACTTGAAATGCCGTTAGTTACTCAACTACTCACACAGCACTGTCAACCGAATTTAGCATAACAAAGACTTGACACTATCATCTACTATATATATTTGTCAAATACCACTCACTCACTCATTCATTCATCACGAAATCTCAGAAACCACCGACGGATTGGAATGAAATTTGGTATGCAGCTTCCCAAAGGGCCGCAAATGCCCACTAAGAGAGGATTTTTGGATATTCAGGTTCTAAAGGGGTGTTAAGGGGGTAGACCTGCATTTCATTGAATTGCAATATCTCCCGATTGGTTTCATTGGGGGATGTGATACACGGCATGTAAACTCATCCTTAAAAATAAGAAGACACGAGTCTGAGGGTTTTTGGATGTGGTGTATATTATGAGGTGAAAGGGGTGAAAAGTGGGGATTGAAAGATTCCTAACGGAGCGTGTATCTCTTAAACGACATAGGTGAGTAGTTTGAAACTCAGCGGAAAACAATCAGCATTCAAAATACGTAAATATGTGTTTGACCGTTTATTCATAAATCCAATTTAAGGGGCCCATGGGGAGGGGTGAAATTCTGGGGGGGGGGGGGACAGGAAGAAAGTGTCCTAAATGATTGACTGACTCTCTCACTCATCAAACTCAGGGGAAAAACTGCTTTAAAGTAAGTAAATAGCTGTTCGACAGTTTTTTTTATTAAATCAAATTTAAGGGGTTCATGGGGTGGGGTGAAATTCTGAAAAAAGAAAATTGACTCACTCACTCACTCACACACTCATCATCGCCCAGCCAAAATTATTGAAGTTAGAAACATGACAGTTTGGGGATATGTTCATTGTATGTCAAAACCATCTACTAAGGGAGAATTTTCGGATATTCAGGTTCTGAAGGGGTCTTAAGGGGGTTAAACCTGCATTCCATTGAATAACAATATCTCCCGATTGGTTTCATTGGGGGATATGATACACGACATATAAACTCATCATTAAAAAGGAAGAAGACACGTCCCTGAGGGGTTTTCGATGTGGTGTATATTATGAGGTGAAAGGGGTGAAAAGTAAGAATTGAAAGATTCCTAACGGAGCGTGTATCTCTTAAACGACGTAGGCGAGAAGTTTGAAACTCAGCGGAAAAAATCAGCATAAAAAATAAGTAAATATGTGTTTGACCGTTTTTTTCATAAATCCAATTTAAGGGGCCCATGGGGAGGGGTGAAATTCTGGGGGGGGGGGGGAAAACAGGAAATAAAGTGTCCTAACTGATTGACTGACTGACTCACTCATCAAACTCAGGGGTGGGGGGGGAACTGCTTTAAAGTAAGTTAATAGCTGTTCGACAGTTTTTTGATCAATCATATTGAAGGGGTTCATCGGGAGGGATGAAATTCTGAAGGAAAAAAATGAAAGAAAATGTCCTGACTCATTCACTCATGATAGCCCAGGCAAAAATATTGAAGTTGGAACCATGGCATTCTGGGGATATGTTCGTTGTATCTGAAAACCGTACACTAAGGGAGGATTTTTTGATATTCAGGCTCTAAAGGGGTCTTAAGGGGGTTAAACCTGCATTTCATTGAATAACAATATCTCACGAGTGGTTTCATTTGTTGATGTGATACTCGGCATATAAACTAATCATTAAAAATAAGCAGACATGTGTCTAAGGGTTTTTCGATGTGGTGTATTATTATGAGGTGAAAGGGGTGAAAAGTGGGGGTTGAAGGATTCCTAACGGAGCGTGTAGGCCTATCTCTTAAACGACATAGGCGAGAAATTTGAAACTCAGCGAAAAAAATCAGCTAAAAAATTAAGTAAATCGGTGTTCGACCGTTTTTTCATAAATTATTTTAAGGGGCCAATGGGGGTGGGGTGAAATTCTGGGGGGGAAAAGGAGAGAAAGTGTCCTAACTGACTGACTAACTCACTCACTCATCAAACTCAGGGGAAAAAGACAGCTAAAATAATAATTTAATAGGTGTTCAAGCGTTTTTTCATCAATCCAATTTAAGGGGCTCATGGGGAGGGGTGAAATTCTGGTAAAAATAATTGAAAGAAAATGTCCTGTCTGACTCACTCACTCATCACGCCCAGCGAAAACTATTAATGTTGGAAAAATGAAATTTTGGGAATATGTTCGCTGTATGTCGAAACGTCAACTAAGGAATGATTTTTATTTATTCGGGTTTTAAAGAGATGTTAAGGGGGTAAACGTGCATTTCATTGAATAACGATATCTCATGAGTTGTTTCTTTGGGGATGTGATATTCGGTATATAACCTAATCATTAAAAATAATCAGACATATATATAAAGGTTTATCGATGTCGTGTATATTATGAGGTGAAAGGGGTGAAAATTGGGGATTGAGGGATTCTTAACGGAGCGTGTATCTCTTAAACGACATAGGCGAGAAGATTGGAATTCGGCGGGATAAAACAGCTTAAAATACAAGTAAATATGTGTTCGACCGTTTTTTCATAAATCCAATTTAAGGGGCCCTTGGAGAGGGGTGAAATTCTGGGGAGATAAAACAGGAAAGAAAGTGTCCTAACTGATTGACTCACTTACTCACTCATCAAACTCAGGGGGAAATCAGCTTTAAATAAGTAAATAGGTGTTCGACCGTTTGTTTCAGAAATCCAATTTAAGGGGTTCATGGGGAGGGGTGAAATTATCAAATATAAATGAAAGAAAATGTCCGGACTGACTCACTCACTCATCATCGCCCAGCTAAAATTATTGAAGTTGGAAACATGAAATTTTGGGGATATGTTCGTTTTATGTCGAAAACGTCCACTAAGGTAAGAGTTTTGAATATTCAGGTTCTAAATACGTGTTAAGGGGGTAAACGTGCATTTCATTGAATAACAATATCTCACGAGTAGTTTCATTTGGGGATTGATACTTGGCATATATACTAATCATTAAAAATATGCTGACACATGTCTAATGGTTTTTCGATATAGTGTATATTATGAGGAGAAAGGGATGAAAAGTGGGGGTTGAAAGATTCTTAACGGAGCGTGTATCTCTTAAACGACATAGGCGAGGAGTTTGAAACTCGGAGGAAATCAATCAGCTTAAAATAAATAAATAAATAAAATAAATAGGTGTTCGACCGTTTTTTCATAAATCCAATTTAAGGGGCCTATGGGGAGGGGTGAAATTCTGGAAGAAAAACGTCCACTAAAGAATGATTTTTGGATGTTCACTCTCATCGACCAACCAAAACTATTAATGTTAGAAGAACGATATTTTGAGGATATGTTTGTTGTGTGTCGAAAACATCTACTAAGGAGGGATTTCTGGATATTCAGGTTCTAAAGGGGTGTTAACGGGGTTAAACCTGCATTTCATTGAATAACAATATGACACGACTATGACGCGAGCGAAGAGAGACTAAAAATGAGATGGTGTGTGTCTGTGTATTACTCAATCACGCAAGTACTACTGGTCCGATTTACATGAATTTTACATGGAAGTAGCAGACTTACCTGGTTAACATACAGGTTACTTTTGATTTCAATAATTTGCACTAATTAAAGATGGCGACCATTTTAGTGACGTCACTCTACCCTTTGGTTTTAAACTTTCATATTTCCATTTCAAATAAAAAGAGAACGCTAAGAAATAGCAAACTTTTGATGGCATGTACGAGGTTAAAAATTGCATTTTCTATCCGAAATGTATCTCCAACCGTTAGCGAGTAAAACCTAAATGTGTGCTATAAAACACGGTCAAGGCAGAGTGGTGTAGTTGGACAAAATGTTCCATCCTTAATCCCGCTCTGCGCAGCACCTCGCCTACCCCCTGTTTTAACTGTCACCTTCACGTTTTAATTTATTTACGACCCGTAGCGAAGCACGGGTACTTCAGCTAGTACGGTATAAAGCTGTCTGTCTTTTATTTATACAAATCTACACCGTTTCACCGATCTCAACGAAAATTTGTATACTTACCTTTTGGAACCCTGCGAGTAACACTGTTTACATGAAATTTCGGACAGACCACTCCATTCCCTGTATTTAGACCCTTTGGCACACATCTTCACCGTTTCACCGATCTGAACCAAAATGTGTATTCTTACCCTTTGTAAACCTGCGAGTAACACAGTTAACATGCAATTTCGGACAGACCACTCCATTCCATACATTTAGGCCCTTTGGCATAAATCTACACCGTTTCACCGATCTGAACCAAATTGTACATACTTACCCTTTGGAACCCGGCGATTAACACTCCCTACGTGAAATTTCAGACAGACCACTCCATTCCCTGTATTTAGGTCCTTTGGCACAAGTCTACATCGTTTCATCGATCTTAACCAAACTTAATGTACTTACCCTTTGGAACCCTGCGGGTAACACTGTCCACTTGATATTTTGGACAACTCTCTCCATTCCCTACATTTAGAACAACAGACAAAATGAACTTGAAATCTACGATTTAAGGTCCTAGAACCATTCATGTCCGTATAGTGTAACTGTAAATATATTTTAATAAGTCAATTGTTGGCTGGCAATGCGAGCTGCATCACGTCGCCCCTACCAGAATTGAGAAAATAGTTACAACATGCGCTGCTTATAAATTGGAGTCAATGGGAGTAATAATTGCAAGAAGATTTCTTAGGGCCCTTAAAAGAGTTATCATCATGAAAATATTATGCCTCTGTATAAGTGCGATGGTGTTGGTGCAGTACATAGAGGTTATCAGTTGCAATAAGCGTTGGTGCTTTCAAATTGACTTTCATTTATTCAGACCCTTATCCTTGAGCGGTATGTGGCGATACATGACACTATTGCTACTTCAGGAGCTCGGGGCAGCCAAGTTTCCCAAAGTGCTCTAATTATTTTCCTATGGCACTATGTGACAAAAGACGACACTATTGATCTCTGCTTTTCTAACAGCCAATGAGATATAGGCCCTGGGCAGTGTCTTTTATTTTACATACTGTACTCCTCTTTCTAATCATATTTTTCAATTCGTTTGTAAATGACATGTGTCAGTACTGTAGTTAGTAAATAGCCGTTTCCCTATTCATTATTGTCATCATTACGGGAAAGTGACCTGAATTTTACGTCCATTATACTGTACTACTTTTCACCCCCACCACCACTACCACCACTGCAAAGAGTTATATTTTTAACATATTTTTTCTGTTAGTTTAAGTATTGTGCCAGTTCTGTAGTAGTATTCATTAAACAAACAAATCCACCGGGTTAAGCCAGGCACTACTACTAGTAAATAAATAAATGGAACATCATCACAGACACACCTGTATAACTAATGTACTATGTATGAGAAAGAAAAGCTCATACAGAAATGACTGATAGTCAGTCTGAAAGACTAGACTTTACATCATTTTAAATGCTACAAATGCTACAAATGCTGCGTGAACTCATAGTCCGTTAGCAAGTGCAAACCAAGGTCAAAGGAAGTAGCTGTACGGATGACGTCACGCTCACTGGAGTGAGCGGGGAAAGGAGGAAGCTCAAGCAGTACTCTAACGTCACAACCTCAGTTCATTCTCGGTACATTTCGTCCCGTCACCGTAACGTAACTCCAGACCCCAGCGTAACGACGAAGTCGACAAGATCATTTAAAATGATAAAACAAAATCAGATGTATATTAATGCTCAAGAGTCCTAAGTTAATAAGAAAACATGCCATGGAGTAAGGGCGCTGTGTTCTCATTTAACACCTCCTCTCGTGTTCCGTCTTAAAGTGGATGTAGGGGCGATGTTTGCTTAGGATGCGGAAGTTCCATAAAAAACAGATTTGTGTGAACATTATTCATATAGAGCACACCGACAGCAGTAAAGCAGTGCCTTCTAATCAGTTCGAGTCGCTATGCCTTCCTCACTGGTTCCAATATTTCATACACTGGAGTAAATTGATCTGAGTGTTCAGCTTGAAATATAAGAAGAAATGGAGAAAAGTAATTTTATTGATTACTTCACATTAAAAGAGAGACATGTTCCTTAAATAATTGTAAGTGTAATGTACCCCTACTGATAGTAGCCTAAGAGTTGACTTTATCGCCATTTATCGCAGAAAGAACCAGTCTTAATCATATATCCAACTGTTACAGTAGATTTGAAGAGAGCTTCGTCAGCCATGAAATGTAAGATTAACGTAAGTGCGGAATCTACGAACTGGCAACATAATAGTTTACGGGCGTGAACCGTATTACGAGTTAATCGGTCTATTAACTGGTGTAAGGGAACTATTCCAAAATTGTGTGTAAATATTTCGAAAAGTTTCATAACGAACGGCGGGAGCTACGCGTGCTGAGGCGCCAACTAGTCGAGGTGAGCTGCTCGGAACTTATATAAAGTGCTTTATAAGTACCTAATTTGGAACGCATCAAATTTCTCGAAGTGTATGTGTCTATCCGCCATTATTACCGTTTCTACGAGAGTTGGTATGGAATGGTGGATGTTGTTTACTGCCGAATGCCGGTCATGATGCCAATTACATGAGATAAAACAGAAAGTTGAAATAAATGAAGATTAATAAAACTGGACATGGAGACCTATTAGAAAGTACCGTCCCGACATTTGCCTCGGGTTGAAAATGGAAAATCACGGAAAACCATTTTAACGACGGCCAACGGACGTGGACCCTGAATTGCTCTCTGAAGCCGAACAGATCCTCGTGCTTGGTGAAGCGAGCCAGAGTATTGGTAGCGTTGTGGTAGCGGATCTGTCTGGGGTTGGTGTTGTGCCAGCCATGGAGGAAAAAACGGAAGGAGATGCCTTCGCTGCGCTGCCTAGTGCAAGCTGCTGAAGCCAAACGGCACGCCTACTCTGGGTAGCAAGAAAATGGCTGTTCCTATGCTTAAAAGCCGTAATCCACTCCAACTAGTCTTGGATTTTAGTGACATAAAACTGCAATGACAAGTCAAGATTGTTTCTTGGATAGGCAGAATACACTCTATACATCACGGTACTTTGCAGAAATACGCCGCGTTATCGTTTTACAAGCCAATTTAATTAAAAGTATGAGAGCACCTATGAAAGGCTAGTTTTGTAAGAAAGACGCGGCAAAACATAATAATACGCTGAACACTAATTAAATAGAATACAGGTGTCTGAAGGTGCGAGTTATACCAAAGAAGAAACATCTTGGGAACTATCAAAATGATGCCGAACTAATCACGGTACGGTATTTCCATCAAATTGATTTTTAAGTTCTTATTGGTGTTGAGGCATTCATCAGTTTTTAGGCCTAATTTCGAGCACAGCCACTTTCACTCATTGTTCGTACACATTTTGATATTCAAGAATACGAACCTTAAAATTAATAAACAGAACACTTATTTGATTCGTACAACCGTATGCAAGTCACGGAACACCGATTACGAGTTAAGGTTAGGTCCACTTTGGACGCAGCACTTGGCTTCACTCAAGCGAGCTTAGAGCATCTCCTTTTATTCCTTCCTCCAAGGTGCCAGCGAGGTGCTGCCAACCGGGTAAAAGTTCATTACAACTGTATTGACACTGCCATATATCGTGGTCAGATATGAAATAATACAAGTTCGCATATTCACTTGTAACCGAGGAAGTCACGTGCTTGTGACACTGTCACCGTCCGTACCTGCCAAGGTCTCACCGACCTGTATAGTTCCAGTGTTTTTGTTGTTGTTGATTTAGGGGCATTCTGACATCAAGATCATGTAGCCGCGTATACTTGGCTATGCGTGGTTTGCCTGATAATCTTAATTGTTGTGATGGCCGAAATTCAGATGAGGATTATAGGAAGGCGGCCGTGTCATAAATTAGGAACCATCCTGGTATTTGCCTGGATTGAAAGTGCGAAAGCATGGAAAATCACTTCCAATTTGGCTGAGATGAGAATAGACCTCACCTTTTCTCAGCTTTCCCCACGAGGTTGAGTGTATCCCGTTCCAGCCTTCACTCCAGAATTAACATTTTGGACAGAGCCGGGAATCAAACCCTGACCTCGTGGGCAACAGTCAAGAATGCTACCGCTAGCCTACACCACGAGGTCTTCAGTTCCAGTGTTTATGAGAAATGTTTCTCGTGTAATGTAAACTTCATAGTAGTAACTACAGTGACTATAACCCTGTTTTTGCTCTTTATTTATGTAAATTGTATAAGTAAAATAATTCAATACTAGTTGAAACCCGTCAAAACAAGACGGTCATTGGGAAAATATTTACTGAAGGATTTTCTTATATGCATTCTTTGTATTATTATAGAGAAAGTTCGACTTTGCAACATATAACTGGCCATGACTGAAAACTTGATGAGACAAATAGTGACCTACACGTTCAAGGGTTTCCCCTTGAGCGTTATTGATTGTGATAATGTATGCCAAGCAATTGGAAATTGGTGCCTCTAAAAAGAAAATGGAAGTGTTTCATTGGACGGGGATAAATCAAGTCGAAGTATTAGAACTCTCTGCCCAATATTATTTCCAATTCCAAGCAATTTTCATACATACTTATTACAATTAATTTGGTGCCATTTAGGAGTCCATGGAAAATGTTCAGATTTTTATGGAGCATAATTATAGCTCGAACATTTTGAGTACGAATATGTGGAAGCAACTCACTTAATTCCAAGGAATTCAAGAATTCGGTAGGAAATTGAAGTAGCTGCCTTTCATCTTCATTATTTAATCTGTTAACACTGCTGTATATTTTTGTTACCTTAGTGTTTTAAATATATATATGGCAACGTAAATCGCGCAGAATTCCTTAGTTTACGGGAATGCTAAGAGTAAAATAAGTTTTGACAATGTAACAGCAATAGCAAGAAAGAATAATACGAAAATAAATAAAAAAAGTCGCAGGTGGGATTCGAACCCCTTCCATTGCGCGATGCATAAATTAACAGTCTTCGACGCTACCAGCTGAGCTACCAAATCACTTGCAAAGAGGCGCAATATTAACTTACTTAAACAACATACACACTCATCTGTTAATTTACGTTTTTCAAAATTTCTCGTCTTTTATAATTCTATGCCAGTATATATCGTGGAAACATCATAAACAATGTTCCCCTCCTTTATAAATGACTATCAAATTAAAACGCGATGGACTTCAAACCGCCATGTCTGTTATGACGCAAGGAGATTGTGCGCATGCGTGAGTGGCAAGAATTCTGAATTTGTGTTTATTAATTTCAAACTAAGTCGCCTCCGTAGCGTAGCGGTCAGCATGGTTAGCTGCCGCCCCGGAGGTCCTGGGTTCGATTCCCGGCTCTACCACGAAATTTGAAAAGTGGTACGAGGACTGGAACGGGGTCTACTCAGCCTCGGGTGGCCCAAATGAGTAGAGGGAGTTCGATTCCCCCTCAGCCATCCTCGAAGTGGTTTTCCGTGGTTTCCGAATTCGTCTTCGGGCAAATGCCGGGATGGTCCCTACCGTACGGCCACGGCCGCCTCCTTCCCTCTTCCTTGCCTATCCATCCCAATCTTCCCCTCCCTTCCCTCATGAGGCCCCTGTTCGCTTTGCAGGTGAGGCCGCCTGGGCGAGGTGCTAATCCCACCTCACCAGTTGTATCCCTTCTGATTAGATGTTCCCAGCTCTAGGACACTGCCTGGATAGGCGGTAGGGGTGAGTTCCCTCGCTGAGTCCCTGGGAGCCACCACCCTGGAGGGTAAACACGATTTTAAAAAAATCAAACTATTCTATAACATAATTGTTTATTTTAAAGACACTCTGCAAACCTACAGGCCCAATAACTTTCGTCAGATTACTCTACGAAGTGAATCGGTTCTGCCGTTTTCTCAATCTCGCGGTATCAAAAATCAGCTAAGCGTTTTAATTATATAGATGTTATATTAAATTATTATTATTAATCGTATGGCAAGCTTCCGTGGCTTAGGCGGCAGCACGCCGGCCTCTCGCCGTTGGGTCCGTGGTTCAAATCCCGGTCACCCCATGTGAGATCTGTGCTAGACAAAACGGAGGCAGACAGGTTTTTCTCCGGGAACTCCGGTTTTCCCTGTCAAAATTTCATTCCAGCAACACTCTCCACTATCATTTCATTTCTTCTGTCATTCATTTAATCATTGCCCCAGAGGAGTGCGTCAGGCCTCGGCAGCCGGCACAGTCCATATCCTCGCCACTAGATGGGGGCTTCATTCATTCCATTCCTGACCCGGTCGGAGACTGGAAGCAGGCTGTGGATTTTCATTTTCAAACGTATGGCATACAGTAATATTAGATATCGGTGGCTTCGGTGGCATAGTTGGTAGCATGCTGAGCTTCTATGCCCAAGATCACGGGTTCAAACCAGACCAAAGTCGTTGGATTTTCTAAGAGCGTTAAAAATCCCTCAATATGCCTTCTTTCAGAGAGAATGTAAAGCCGGCGCGGCGGTCCCATGTCATAGATTTATGGCATGTAAAAGGACCATCCACTAATTACATTTGTGTGAAGCTAAATTATAGGTTAGATTTGACCAATGCTCTTAGGTTCCAATGTTCGTCACCAGAAGCCGACTGCGGTTGCATCTAGTAACCATTTCAGAACTAATTGTCTTTGACGGTGGCGTTTGGTAGCAAAAGTAAGAACTACTTGAAAATTGAATGTCTGCAGTCCTTATTTGAATTAAAAACAGATAGCACACACTAATATAGCCATCGCAATTGACACCGGTTATCAGACAGATTCTACACACACCCAAAGTACACGGGCTACATGACCGCGTTGTCACAGCCCCTAAACTGAGGAACCAACCAACCAATATTAGATATCACAAAAGAACAATATATTGACAACATATTTACAAATTAATGTCCAAGTTCCTCAAATATTGTCCACTGAATCTGAAGTCACACGCACAAAATCCCCGAGGGTTCCTGGATATGCCCTCAGAGAACAATCACGTACAATATGGGGGTTAGTCTGTCCCTCATCACCACAATCACATGCAGGAGATGGTAATTTGTGTTATATTAAATTATTGTTTTTATTTATTTATTTTATTTAGTCAATTTACCCTCTAGGTTGGTGGTTCCCACGGACTCAGCGAGGGAACTCACCACTACCACCTCTATGGGCAGTGTCCTGGAGCTTGGAACATCTGGTCGGGATGGATACAACTGGGGAGATGTGATCAGCACTTCGCCCAGGCGGCCTCACCTGCAAAGCGAACAGGGGCCTCATGAGGGATGGGAAGGGATGAAAGATTAGGATGGATAGGCTAGGAAGAGGGAAGGAGGTGGCCGTGGCCTTACAGTAGGTACTGCCCCCGTAATTGAATTATGTAGAGACCACGGTGGCTATATTTGAAATTATGACTAGAGTTATGGCTGTCATAGTTATGACGTGGGTAGTCATGACGTAAGCACGGATGACGTAAATGTTATGCCAGCAAGCTACTTGAGCTGAGATTCTCAGTGACGTCAGCATTTTAGTCCAGAATGTTCCAAGATGTACGACGCAGTCGCAGGAAACGAGGAATTCTGCTGAGGAAGAAACTATGCTATTGGAGGAGAGGCATGAACCAATGAACGATAGTTTAAAGGAAGACGGAGATTGCTGAAACTATGGTATTTTTATGACTTTTTGAATGCAGAATTGTGGAAATACATTTGCAGTAAAAGCATTGATTTGGAATTTTGGTGAAATTTATTTTCAGTTTTTGAATTTTGAAAATCCGTCATGTATTAACGAAGTTGGAAGTTCTAGCGATGACGTAGTATCACGCTTTGGAAGGGATGGTAACGCCCCTCGAGAAGGTAATAAAAGGGCTTGCGCAGAAGAAAGGAGCCTCTTCTCTTCTCTTCTCTTTCGTTCGCTGATCAGTCTGAGATCTAATGCTCAGATCATCGAAGTATTTGTGAAAGTCAGTTTATTATACATTCAATATAGTGAAACATCAAAGTGAACAGCAAGTGAAAAGAATCGTTTTTATAACGCGTGGCGAGGCCACTATGTTAACGAGATACAGGTCAAACTAGGTGAAGTTGAAACGGACCTTAGAAAGCTTCTATAAGTTTCACTTCAAACAGTTAGCGGTCTACGATAACATAATTGTATTGTGCAGTACTACATGCAATTATAGAGAAAAGCTGAACAATTTCGACCGAGTACTTCAAAAGATATTAGCTATTTTATACGACTGGCAAAAGTGATTATCTCGCCACTAGAGAAACACTTTTGTATAAGCCAGAATTAACGCAAGGCTAACGCTGTGAGTGGAGTAGAAAGACTTCAGATTGCTTGCTTACAGAACGATACAGTATAATGGAGCATTTGAATACGGCAGTTTGTTCTTCTGACACTACAACTGAAGTGCAGATGGAAGGCTAAGAAGGCTTATTGCAATTGGGACATACTTCATTGGAGTAAAATAGCGACATGGAACTTCGCTAAATGCTATTCCACACAAGCGAACATGCGGTGAATACCATCTACACCCATGTTTCGTAAGTAAAGGCTGAATACCATCGAACAGCCATAGAAACAATTTCATACTCCGAATATGAATAATTTCTTCGGAAATTTCTACAAAACTTCATGATGACTGTCTACTGGAACTTCAGGGAATTTTTCAAGAGAGGTCAGGGTAGTCCCGACTCACAAAGAAGATTATTGCCGGAAGGATGTCTATTCGTATTCGAGGAGCAGAGCTATTCACGGAGAAGGAAGCAGTTCGACTCTCCGAGGGTGCTATTTCCTATTTCGAGGATGGAGCTCAGCTTTAACGTGGTGAAATGGATCCATCAGCAGTCTTCTTTGGGGGATTTTCCTCTGGAACGTCAATCGGCAGATAAGGTAGTCGTGAACGTTTATTGTATTTGAGTAACCTAGTAATGTTTGAGCAACCATTTTTCCCATATTTTACCCTCATGTATTTTGTCTTATTTTCTTGTTGAGATTCTTATTCTCAGTACACCTTGATGAGTTTTGCATTTTTCGACGATTTATTAAGACATTGTTATGTCATGGGCATAGTTAACGATTTTGAATCAGTTGAGACTGATATTTGGATTTTCAGTAATTAATATTTTTTTGTAGTCACGATTTGACTGTAAGTTAATGATTTTTATAGCAGATTTAAATTCAGACAGCGTGTCATTTTATTAAAGTAATTCAACCCCAGTTTAATTACTTTGAACAATTTTCTGTCATCATCAAGAAGGAAGAACATTTAAATGATTTTAGAGCGTTAAAATCTTACGTAATCGACGATCTTGGAAATACTAGTCGTTATTTGTATTGATTGCAACACAGACATTTATCGTCAGTTATGAATGAACATTGCATCATAGACAATTTTGTGAAAGAGTAATGTTAATAATGAATTATTGAATGCATTAAAGTCAAGTACTTTTGTTAGGAGTTTTTCTCAATTAGAGAATTATATAACGATGTTTGCATTCCCCAGTCTAATTGGATTCTATTCGACTACTTTTCATTTTAGTCGCACTTTATTTGAAGATAGTATTTTCATACTACATTTTCTTTTAAGATGTTAGTCTTAAATTTTGATAGACCAGATAGGCGTATATAAGCGTATTCACTATTAAATTTGTTTGTGATTGGCAAGTTTTGACTTAATTTCAGTTCATGAATGAAATCTACGAAGGTTAAATAGAAAAACAGTTTTGAAACAATTTATGATTATAAAATTTTTAAGTGGAACTATGAATGTATAATCGCTAGTACAGCGCGTGTTGAAAGTCGCTGAGATATAATGCCCTTGAATATGAAGGAAGTTCCCACAGGAATAAATGTTAAAGAATTATTTGTGGAAGTTTTGTAAGTGATGTGAAAGTTTTAAATGCCATATAGATTAATATATGATGATTTTGGGCATATTTTTAATGCAGATTGTGCATTAACTTGTTAGCGAAGGATTTTCCGCTGGAGTAAGATTGTTATAGTTCGTTGAAAATTAATCAAGTGATTTACTGTTATAATTAACACGAGTTTTGAAAGAATTTGAGACAAGATGTTGAATGAAGGTTGCCGTCACAAATCATTATTAAGAACTTTATTAAAACCAGATTGTGACATTAACATGTATAACTAACCTTCATTGGTCGATTATATTAAACAGGATTATAAAATTACCAACCGAATGAACATGTGGCTAATGTATTTATTAAATTAATAATTTAAACAATTTAAATGTTAATATTGTAAATAATTGTTGTAAATATTTTTGAAAATAATGTGAAACGAGAGTGATGTTAAAGACGTGCTTATAATATTTTTATTGTCTTTGACAAATATTATAAACAATTTCTAATTGTTATAAATAATTTATGTGATTTTGTTATAAACATTTAAGAGCTAATTTAACATTTGGATTGAAGTTAACAAGTTTAAGAAATTTATGTAATGATCCATTAGGATGTGATCAAAGTACTTGAAAGATTTGCGTAAATATAATGTGAGTTGTCTTGTAAGACATTTAAAAGCTTGAGAGTGCAGGCTGGATTCTTACGTAACATAGCGTGTGAGAAGGGAGTGCATTTGACCAGTATGCGTCAGGCTGGAAGGTAGCCCGCAGCTGTGTCAACATATGGTTTTCAGAGAGTGAGGTCGTACACTCCGGCCTTGCGACTATAAATATCATTCTCTTGTTTATTAAAAGGAAACACATGCTCTATATATGTCACACCCTGACGTCCTTTTCCAATCCAATAGTGTTATGAATATTACGGTATTTGGAGCTCTTGGGAGCTAAAATGTTTTTATATCATGTTGTATAATAATTTTGCAAGTCCTACTGGAGGACGTAGTCAGATTGACTTGGGCTACTGATAGCCACGTATATTTTGTTGTGTTAGGAAAATCAGACCCTTTATTAGAAATAAAGCTTTTGTACAGTTCAAAGTTCTCGTCTTCGTTTCTGGTTCATTTTTAAATGTCATGGCGGAGATTATTGTGTGAACAGACTTTTAGTGATCCTGTTGTCAACTCAAACTCCGAGATAATTAAGAGGTAAGCAACGGTAAGTATGCACCCCCGTCTATTTTGGTGTGTTCCACAATGATTTCCTGTGAATTTCTGTGCTCTTATCTCGATAGTATCTGTCAGTGCCATTTTCATTTATGTAACTGTGCCGGTGCGATTGATAATTGGCAATCCGATTGAGGGGGCGGATATCTGACAGCCTACTATCCAGGTAAACGGGGACAGAAAGATTGGCGATCCAAGAGCGTGGGGCTCGAGTCAACAGTAAGATTGACCCTAATATGTGGGACGAATTCGACAAAACTGGATCACCAGGTTGAACACCAGAAAGATTGACAAACCTAAAACGTAGGGTTCGATTAGACTCAAATAAAGAGGTTGATTCTTTGTTAGATGTCTAGGCCAATTGTAGTATTTAAGAGTGTGATTATATAGGAATTAAATGTTGTATTGTATTAGGAAAATTACACTCAGAAAAGATCAGATCTTATACAACTTGAGAAAGGTTAAATGGGCAGGAAACTTAGAAAAATCGCCTATAATCTGGAATCTTATTTTATTTGACCGGCTTATGACACTTTAGTCATATTAAAAATAAAATTAATTATTTGGATTGTAAATGTAAATTATTTGTGTTAGGATATTTTAAAATGAGCCAGAGAAATTTGAACATGTGCTTGAGTTTGTTTCAACATGAAGTATCTTCGAATATTAATTATAAGGTAGTTATAAGTTAGATTTAAGACAGAAAATTGATCAAATTTATATATGGTGAAAAGTGTTGCTCAAATGTTGTTATTTTGCTCTTTTGATGTATGTCCCTACAGCAATCCTTTTTGAATAATAATATTGTAATGGCAGATGAAAGTTTGAAGAAAATGTTAGAGGAGATGTATGCTAATTTGAATGCAAGGATGGAGGAAAATGCTAGTAATTTGAATAGTAGTATGAAGGAGATGGAAGCAAGGAATAATAGTCGAATGGAGGAGAATGTTAGTAATTTGTCTGCTAATTTAAATACAAGAATGGAGGAGAATGCTAGTACTTTGTCTGCTAATTTGACAGCTAGCATGGGTGAAAGTTTGAAGGTTCTTCATACTAGTGCTGCTAATTTGGAGGATAATATGTCGCGTTTACAGATTAATACCCTAGGAATTGAAAATACTGTAAGTGACATCCGCACAGATGTATCTAATGTCCATAAAAATGTTGATGATGTTAAAAATGATGTGTCTAAGGTACAGAGGGACCTTACAATGTTAAATTTAGACGTAGCTAATGTCCGAGGGGATATTGCTTGTGCTAGAGCCGAAGTAGTTGTTGTCAAAAACGATGTAGCGACTGTCCAAGACAAGGTCGAGGAAGTCCAGAAAGAAATTCAAAAAGCTAGAACAGATGTATCCAATGTTCAGGTAGACATTAACAATATTCATGCGGATATAACTGAGGTGCAAAGTGATGTAACTAAGATTCAGGTAGAGGTCAACACAGTTTTCGTAGATATCACTAAAGTCCAAACTGATGTAAATAAAGTCAGGGAAGAAATCGAAAACTCAAAAACTCTTTGTACGCGTAATATAACTGCATTAACGACTAGGTTAGTCGACGAATCAGTTAGAACAACAACGTCTTTAGCAGAGTTGAAGTACGACGTAGAGGTCATGAGAACACAGGTATTAGACCACAATAGAGTATTAAAAGAGGATATAGAAGTAGACATAGCCGAGATGTTAACAGCAAACGTAGCGGTATGGAAAGACGAGTGGAATAAGTCAAGTGGGGAACATGTAACCCAAATTCAGGAAAGGATTGAAAGAAAACTTGCCAGTACGCAGATAGAAATTAATAATGAGGTAGTACAGATTAGAAAAGATTTAAGCGTCAGGATAAATTCGCTATCCGAAAAACAAGTTGACGATAGAACACAACTAGATCAGGATATGCAAACTTTAAAATCTACATTAGAGGATCAAATTCATAAAGTTGTCTCTGACGTAAATGAAACGACGAGTAAACTGAAAAACTTGAAGTTAGGAGAGGCTAGTTTAATGGAGAACTACAAGGAAGAGATAGTCAAGAAAGTCTTAACAGAAATCACCGACAAGGATACAGAAGGCTTAGCTTGCGAATTGAACAGGAAGCATACCAGAAGATGTCACCTAGATCTAGAAGAAAGAGACGTGACTCCTGAAGAACGTGTATCCAGATTCAGAGAGGAGGATGACGAGAGGAATATGGAATCTGAGTGGAATTATCGAGATAGTGGGAAAAACTATCCGGATTCATATCCGAGGAACGTGACGGTCATTAGGAACTTCGAGGACAAACCACAAAAATTCAGTAACACTGATAGTTTGACACCTATAGAGTATGTAAGGAATCTCAAAGATTATTTCATCGAAGCTCACATTCCCAGAGAGAGAGAGATGAAGATAGTAGAGCGATATCTTATTGGAGGACCCCTTGAATGGTTTAGAGCTTTTAGATATACCTTCAGTAACTTTGACGAGTTTGCAGAGGCATTAATCAAACGATTTTGGTCCATAGAAGCGCAGAATTCGTTAAGAGCGGAGGTATATTCAAGAAAATACTCAGGTACTCTTCCAACGAGGTACGCTGATTTCTTTACGAGTCAGTTGTCCCGCTTGAGATTTTTGCAACCCCCATTGTCCACGGAGCAACTAATAGATGCGATTTCTCGTATGCTGCCAGTTGAGGTGAGGAGACTTATAATTTCGTCCAACATCAGGGATTTATCCAGCATGGATGAATTACTAAGAAGGTTAGACTACACAAGTCCAATGCCTAACGTAGTCCAGAAAAGTCAAAGGCAAGAGTATAAGGAAATCAATACGATATACATGGACCAAGTCCAACAAACTGACAAGCCAGAGGAGGAGAAAACTGACAGTGTAGGTCCTCACAGGAATAATCAGTTTAGAAATTACAGATCACAAGGTTACCGACCATATCAACAGAGAAGAGGTTGGAACTACAACCGAGGAAACTATAATGGAAGAGGCAGATATTTTAACAATAATGGGTATAATCGTAACTATAATAGGAATAACCAAAACCAAAATAGAAACCAGAATACTCAAAGTCAGGTTATGACACCTGAGCAATATCAGCAATGAGAAAAGGAAAGCCAGCAATACTTAAAAGAATTAAGGGATAAAGAAGCTGACAATCAAAGGAAAAGGCAGGATGTTGTAATCGATCCTGGTCCTTCTACGAGCCAGCAGAACTTAGAAAATAGAAACACTGGTCAGAAGAGGAATTAGAGAGGAAAGAATACATTAACCACATACAACCCAGAGTAGAAGAAAATTATATGATTAAGGAACATAGAGGAAATATCATACTAGAGTAAGCCAGTAATAATTCAATTTCGTGTTCAAGAGAGTTGAGATACTTGTAACATTGAGTTTAAAAACAATTTGCAACTGTTTTTAAAACGTGGTGGGAGGAGAATGCCCCCGTAATTGAATTATGTAGAGACCACGGTGGCTATATTTGAAATTATGACTAGAGTTATGGCTGTCATAGTTATGACGTGGGTAGTCATGACGTAAGCACGGATGACGTAAATGTTATGCCAGCAAGCTACTTGAGCTGAGATTCTCAGTGACGTCAGCATTTTAGTCCAGAATGTTCCAAGATGTACGACGCAGTCGCAGGAAACGAGGAATTCTGCTGAGGAAGAAACTATGCTATTGGAGGAGAGGCATGAACCAATGAACGATAGTTTAAAGGAAGACGGAGATTGCTGAAACTATGGTATTTTTATGACTTTTTGAATGCAGAATTGTGGAAATACATTTGCAGTAAAAGCATTGATTTGGAATTTTGGTGAAATTTATTTTCAGTTTTTGAATTTTGAAAATCCGTCATGTATTAACGAAGTTGGAAGTTCTAGCGATGACGTAGTATCACGCTTTGGAAGGGATGGTAACGCCCCTCGAGAAGGTAATAAAAGGGCTTGCGCAGAAGAAAGGAGCCTCTTCTCTTCTCTTCTCTTTCGTTCGCTGATCAGTCTGAGATCTAATGCTCAGATCATCGAAGTATTTGTGAAAGTCAGTTTATTATACATTCAATATAGTGAAACATCAAAGTGAACAGCAAGTGAAAAGAATCGTTTTTATAACGCGTGGCGAGGCCACTATGTTAACGAGATACAGGTCAAACTAGGTGAAGTTGAAACGGACCTTAGAAAGCTTCTATAAGTTTCACTTCAAACAGTTAGCGGTCTACGATAACATAATTGTATTGTGCAGTACTACATGCAATTATAGAGAAAAGCTGAACAATTTCGACCGAGTACTTCAAAAGATATTAGCTATTTTATACGACTGGCAAAAGTGATTATCTCGCCACTAGAGAAACACTTTTGTATAAGCCAGAATTAACGCAAGGCTAACGCTGTGAGTGGAGTAGAAAGACTTCAGATTGCTTGCTTACAGAACGATACAGTATAATGGAGCATTTGAATACGGCAGTTTGTTCTTCTGACACTACAACTGAAGTGCAGATGGAAGGCTAAGAAGGCTTATTGCAATTGGGACATACTTCATTGGAGTAAAATAGCGACATGGAACTTCGCTAAATGCTATTCCACACAAGCGAACATGCGGTGAATACCATCTACACCCATGTTTCGTAAGTAAAGGCTGAATACCATCGAACAGCCATAGAAACAATTTCATACTCCGAATATGAATAATTTCTTCGGAAATTTCTACAAAACTTCATGATGACTGTCTACTGGAACTTCAGGGAATTTTTCAAGAGAGGTCAGGGTAGTCCCGACTCACAAAGAAGATTATTGCCGGAAGGATGTCTATTCGTATTCGAGGAGCAGAGCGATTCACGGAGAAGGAAGCAGTTCGACTCTCCGAGGGTGCTATTTCCTATTTCGAGGATGGAGCTCAGCTTTAACGTGGTGAAATGGATCCATCAGCAGTCTTCTTTGGGGGATTTTCCTCTGGAACGTCAATCGGCAGATAAGGTAGTCGTGAACGTTTATTGTATTTGAGTAACCTAGTAATGTTTGAGCAACCATTTTTCCCATATTTTACCCTCATGTATTTTGTCTTATTTTCTTGTTGAGATTCTTATTCTCAGTACACCTTGATGAGTTTTGCATTTTTCGACGATTTATTAAGACATTGTTATGTCATGGGCATAGTTAACGATTTTGAATCAGTTGAGACTGATATTTGGATTTTCAGTAATTAATATTTTTTGTAGTCACGATTTGACTGTAAGTTAATGATTTTTATAGCAGATTTAAATTCAGACAGCGTGTCATTTTATTAAAGTAATTCAACCCCAGTTTAATTACTTTGAACAATTTTCTGTCATCATCAAGAAGGAAGAACATTTAAATGATTTTAGAGCGTTAAAATCTTACGTAATCGACGATCTTGGAAATACTAGTCGTTATTTGTATTGATTGCAACACAGACATTTATCGTCAGTTATGAATGAACATTGCATCATAGACAATTTTGTGAAAGAGTAATGTTAATAATGAATTATTGAATGCATTAAAGTCAAGTACTTTTGTTAGGAGTTTTTCTCAATTAGAGAATTATATAACGATGTTTGCATTCCCCAGTCTAATTGGATTCTATTCGACTACTTTTCATTTTAGTCGCACTTTATTTGAAGATAGTATTTTCATACTACATTTTCTTTTAAGATGTTAGTCTTAAATTTTGATAGACCAGATAGGCGTATATAAGCGTATTCACTATTAAATTTGTTTGTGATTGGCAAGTTTTGACTTAATTTCAGTTCATGAATGAAATCTACGAAGGTTAAATAGAAAAACAGTTTTGAAACAATTTATGATTATAAAATTTTTAAGTGGAACTATGAATGTATAATCGCTAGTACAGCGCGTGTTGAAAGTCGCTGAGATATAATGCCCTTGAATATGAAGGAAGTTCCCACAGGAATAAATGTTAAAGAATTATTTGTGGAAGTTTTGTAAGTGATGTGAAAGTTTTAAATGCCATATAGATTAATATATGATGATTTTGGGCATATTTTTAATGCAGATTGTGCATTAACTTGTTAGCGAAGGATTTTCCGCTGGAGTAAGATTGTTATAGTTCGTTGAAAATTAATCAAGTGATTTACTGTTATAATTAACACGAGTTTTGAAAGAATTTGAGACAAGATGTTGAATGAAGGTTGCCGTCACAAATCATTATTAAGAACTTTATTAAAACCAGATTGTGACATTAACATGTATAACTAACCTTCATTGGTCGATTATATTAAACAGGATTATAAAATTACCAACCGAATGAACATGTGGCTAATGTATTTATTAAATTAATAATTTAAACAATTTAAATGTTAATATTGTAAATAATTGTTGTAAATATTTTTGAAAATAATGTGAAACGAGAGTGATGTTAAAGACGTGCTTATAATATTTTTATTGTCTTTGACAAATATTATAAACAATTTCTAATTGTTATAAATAATTTATGTGATTTTGTTATAAACATTTAAGAGCTAATTTAACATTTGGATTGAAGTTAACAAGTTTAAGAAATTTATGTAATGATCCATTAGGATGTGATCAAAGTACTTGAAAGATTTGCGTAAATATAATGTGAGTTGTCTTGTAAGACATTTAAAAGCTTGAGAGTGCAGGCTGGATTCTTACGTAACATAGCGTGTGAGAAGGGAGTGCATTTGACCAGTATGCGTCAGGCTGGAAGGTAGCCCGCAGCTGTGTCAACATATGGTTTTCAGAGAGTGAGGTCGTACACTCCGGCCTTGCGACTATAAATATCATTCTCTTGTTTATTAAAAGGAAACACATGCTCTATATATGTCACACCCTGACGTCCTTTTCCAATCCAATAGTGTTATGAATATTACGGTATTTGGAGCTCTTGGGAGCTAAAATGTTTTTATATCATGTTGTATAATAATTTTGCAAGTCCTACTGGAGGACGTAGTCAGATTGACTTGGGCTACTGATAGCCACGTATATTTTGTTGTGTTAGGAAAATCAGACCCTTTATTAGAAATAAAGCTTTTGTACAGTTCAAAGTTCTCGTCTTCGTTTCTGGTTCATTTTTAAATGTCATGGCGGAGATTATTGTGTGAACAGACTTTTAGTGATCCTGTTGTCAACTCAAACCCCGAGATAATTAAGAGATAAGCAACGGTAAGTATGCACCCCCGTCTATTTTGGTGTGTTCCACAATGATTTCCTGTGAATTTCTGTGCTCTTATCTCGATAGTATCTGTCAGTGCCATTTTCATTTATGTAACTGTGCCGGTGCGATTGATAATTGGCAATCCGATTGAGGGGGCGGATATCTGACAGCCTACTATCCAGGTAAACGGGGACAGTACCATCCCGGCATTTGCCCGAAGACGAAGTGGGAAACCACGGAAAACCACTTCGAGGATGGCTGAGGTGGGAATCGAACACCCTCTACTCATTTGGACCACCCGAGGCTGAGTAGACCCCGTTCCAGTCCTCATACCACTTTTCAAATTTCGTGGCAGAGCCGGGAATCGAACCCAGGACCTCCGGGGCGGCAGCTAACCATGCTGACCGCTACGCTACGGAGGCGACTTTATATTAAATAAAAGTGCCAACAAAGGTTGACCTTACACAATAAAATCTACCTTCAACGGACCCTTTATTAAACGTAAACTGGTCTTTAACGGAAATATTTGACAGCCCCGTGAACTTATGGGTAAAAAGAAGTGTTAAATTCCCTTCATTAAGCGGAAGCTATATTACGCGGACAATGGAAATCAAAATATGTATTTTAAAGGAAGATTTCCAAGTTACGGGATGCAGCGTTTAGACAATTGTGTACGCTGTTCCAGTTGACTGTTCAAATGGGTCTTCTCTCTTTTGTTCTCCAACTTACACGTTAATGTGTACAATTTGTTGTCTGTTTCCAGTTGCCCAAACATCACGCAATGCTCACTTTAATAAGCTATCAACCAACAACAGGATATATAGTTTCTAAAGCTTACAAATCTCTGCACTTTGTAATGAGGGTATTAAGAGGAAGTAGTACCTCTGCAAAAGAATTAGGATATTTTGTCACTTGTAAGACCTATTCTGGAATACACCTCGCCGGTTTGGGATCCATATCAAATAGGGCTCATCAATGAGTTGGAAATGGTACAAAAAAAGGCCGTTAGATGTGTGCTCTGTTGCTTTAATCCCAGGAGCAGTGTGAGCCGTATGTTAAGGACACTTGGGTGGGAATCACTTGAGGCTAGAGGGATGAAATCTAGACTGTGCGCTACGTACAACACGTATACAAATCAACCAGCATTGAGTGAGCTTAGCAAATGTAGAGGAAAGCCCACTTACATGAGTAGGAATTATCATCCTTTAAAAGTTAAGGGCCGACCACAGCGTACAAATTATGGTAAATATTCTTTCGTAAACCATGCCATTGATAACTGGAACTCTCTTCCTGCCACAGTCTAAGAGCCTTTCCCCAAATATATAGCTGTGTTTAGAGAATACTGACGATTTGTGTAAATACTCCAGCTTAATTGTTATTGAATTGTTATGTATAATTGTTTATTTGTTATGTTTACCCAATTTGCCACTGGGGGGCACACCCCTAATTGAAAACAAATGAATAATAAATGAATGAATGAATTAACAATGACTGCTATTATGTTCATTGTAAGTCTCACTTGTTCAGGACTGTATTAATTCGTAGCAGAAATTTGTACATACAACATGTGTTAAGGCATCCGTTTACTTTTTCTCAGTATACCCATTATATGCATGTTCATGGTTGAATTGTTTTAGTACAGGCCTACCTCCGTTAACCGGAAACCTATGTTTACCGGAAACATTCGCGAGTTTCGTTAGTTTCCGTTGAATGGAGGTTTTACTGTATATCCAGTTACCGTCCTTCAAAGACGTAGTGCAAGAACAGCCCTGCAGTTCAGTCGTGACCTCACACTACCGATATTTTGGATGTTATTCTTAGCAGACTAAACGTATGCACTATTACTTTTTGTTTGTATTACGTTGCGCAGTAGAAAAAGAAAACGAATAAATGATATCCGTGGTGAATGTGCATGTGGTGAGTGGTTCTTCAAGAACTCGTTGCTACTGCAGTCAATCTCTTGTGGTATCTCTAATGACAACAGCGCTATTAGTGTCTCGTGTTCATGAAAGGAAGGGACTAACATGTTCTTGTTGTGTTCCCTCTCTCTACGTAAAATAAGCCTTCATTTATGGGCTAACTGCATTGTTTGCAAAGAAAACTGGTGTGTCACGTCTCGCCTTCTCATGATAACCAAAACATGAGAAAACTGCTGTTTCATACACACCTAAGTACATGGCACTAATGACCAAGATGTTCCGTACCACTACAATGAATTATCAACAACAATAACAGAACTTTCGTTGCATTGCTAGTGCCAATTTTCTAAAACTGTGACCTTAAAGAAAAGTAAATTATTTCAATTACTTTTAATATGTATATTCAAATTAAGTGGCAATAATTGAAATGTACTTACTTCCTCTGCAGTTGCTTCTAACTTGGATAAATAAAACACTAACAATGTATTTATTTATTTGTTTATTTATTTCATTATTGATCATTTTAGAAGTTTATTTTATTTATTATTTATTAATGTGTTTATTTATTTATTTACTTACTTACTTAGTTATTCATTCATATTTTTTATTTGTCTTTATGTTTGTTTATTTATTTACTCATTCACTTATTTATTTATTTATTTATATTACTTTCTTTTCTTTTCTTTAATTTTCTTTTCTTTTCTTTTCTTTTCTTTTCTTTTCGTTTCTTTCCTTTCTGTGGTATCGGTCTCCAAAACCTGAGAATAAAATGACAATCTCGAGTCTGTTCGATGGCCAACGCTAGTATATACTGTATATCGGTAAGTAACAGAAACCTTCAAGATTGGAAATCCCATATTCCAGCATCTCAAGTTAAAAAGGGTGGTTAAACACCATATTATTATTATTATTATTATTATTATTATTATTATTATTATTATTATTATTATTATTATTGTAAGTATTCGTTATGCCTATTTAAAGAGTGCGTTTGAAATTGTTAATTGACCAGATGGCTAACACCTTCTTATAACAAACAAGAAGTTTCGTGACGAACTAAAGAGCCTACTTTTCATAAAATTAAGTGTCATGCCAATGATTAATCTACAGTATATGAACCTATCTAGAATAATGACGAAATTAAGTTGGTAATATCGAAATGTCTAATTAGTTAGAAATATACCTGGTATAATGTAGCCTAATAGAGCACTACAGTTGGCAGCCCTGGTGACTGAATATATTCTTAGTTCCATCTCTTAAGGTACAGAATAAAAAAAAATGGTTGAAGTTCAATGGACGTTACATGCAGTTGGACATTGGATCTATCAGCACTCGTAAAAGCATGTTGGCAACAATCTCATGCGTGTGCTGGTCAGAAATAGCCTAATCTGAAATATTATGATGTCTTGTTGTGCCAATTTTGGACGAAATCCATTTGTTAGTATAGAAGTTACATGTATTTTAAAATTGGACCTATCATCAGGCATAGAATCATGTAGGCAGCACTGACTTATATTAATTAATCCATATTAATCTAGAATGTAAAGTGCTATACGTGTGCAAAGTATAGAGCTGTTGGCTTGCTTACTTCCTGATATATTGATATTAGGTTAAAAAATATAGACAGCATTTATTAACAGTTGGCAGCCCTGATTGATCTTAAGAATACTTATAGTCATATCGGTTATGTTACACATAGCACATACGAAATTTGGTTGAAATCCAACTGATAGTATAGAAGTTACATGTATTTAAAAATTGGCCCTATCAGCAGGCTTAGAATCATGTTGGTAGAACTGAATTGTATAAGTTACTCCAAAATTAATCTAAATTGTCAGGTACTATACGTGTGCATAGTCTAAAGCTGTTGGCTTGCATACTTTCTGATATATTGTTATTTGGATAAAAGAATAGAGAGAGCAATTAATAACAGTTGGCAGCCCTGGTGGCTCTTAAGAACACGCTCAGTCATATCTGTTTATGTACACATATTACATACAAAATTTGGTTGAAATCCAATTGTTAGTGTAGAAGTTATAGGCATTAAATATTGGACCTATCAGAAGACTTAAAATTATTTTGGCCACACTGTCATGTATCGCCTCCTGGAAATTAAACTGAAATAGGGTTGTCTACATGTGTGCCAATTTTGGAATAGCTCCCATGCATACCTTCCAAGATATCCAACATGGAGCTCAAATTTCTAGTGCGTTTTTTCAGCAGTTGGTAGCTCTGACGTCATTTTTAACAATGGACGTGAGATATTCCGGTATACATCTTTACTCATACTAAATTTGGTCTCGATTTCTGCAGCCATTTAGGAGTTGATAGGGAGGGGGGGAACACACACACACACAGCCAGACAGACAGAAGGACAGACAGACAGACACTAATTTTCCCGGATCGATCTCATAAGTCTACTCTTTCCTCATTTTTGCAAAATGTGAAAAGTAGGGTAAAAATATCTTCATGAATGCACTGTGTTGTATATTGCGTTGTGCGGACTACTTCTTACCAGTTTTCTTTTTAGGATTGTCCGTGAATTTATGCTTGGCTGCTATTGTACTTAAAGGCTCCACAATTTTCGGTGATAATCATCTGTGATATTCATTTCTTCGAGGGCCAACTTAATTTCTTGGTTACATTAAATAATATTATTATCACTATTATATTATTATCATTATTAAATAACAATGTTATTGGTTTTACGTCCCTTTTAATAACTGCGGCTTTCAAAGAAGCCAGGTTGCCAGAATTTTGCCCCAAAGGGGATCTTTAACGTACCAGTATATCTACAGACAGGGCTCCCTCGCATTTGCGCACCTTCAAATGCCAACTGGCTGCGCCAAGATTCGATCCTGCAAACTTGAGCTGAGCCACTATTATTATCATTAAATGGTACGTTAATTGCATATCGTTTAATACAACTGGGTAAATTTCGTTGTTGCAAAATAGAAAAGTTTACGAAATAAATCAAATGTTTCAGTCATGTAAGTATTACACTCCTAAGTTGTTAGTTTCCTTCCTTTGATATACTTTATCTTCCTTGCCCGTGTGAGTGACTCGGAGCAGCACAATCCTCTTTACTTGAGGAAGTTTTTGAAAACGTCAGCGAGCGCACACATTCCCCGCTGTTTTAATTATCTCCTCTCCCGTCCCTTCCCATCCCGTCCCCATATCCTGTTTCTCACGAACCCCTCCTTGTTTTTCTGTCAGTCCTTTTAATGACTCAGCCAACATTTATCTTTGTGCCATCAACTTTTTCACTCCAAGGCTCCATTAGCAACTACAGCTGGTGTCCTCACTGTTTATGAAACAAGCCTCCTAGACGCCGCGACGCGTCAACAATGACTTCATCTGGCCTCTCGCAGTACTTCAGTTCAGCACTCAGCCTCATAGCTGCTGAGTTACTTGGTGGTGCGCGTACAGTAATAATATCCTAAGTCCATTCCATATTTCATTTTATAATTTATCATGAATGACTTGGCTGGTTCACAAGCGAGAGGTGTTTGTTTCAATTATTGTCACCTGGATGCAACAGCTAGGTAACTAAATTTTATTTTATATTTTCAATATAGAATATTGACCGAAGCAGTTTTGAGAGTGTCCTTTGAAATATTGTTGTTGATATTGTTCAGAAGAGACTTTGCAACCTCGTGGTCATGTAGCCCCGTGTATTCGGGTGTGTGTAGAAATTGTTTAATGACCCGTGTCACTGTGATGTCTGTACTAGTGTGTGTATTTGTAATAGAGGTAGGATTTGGGTAGGAAGCCGTCGTGGCCTTACCATCCTGGCACTTGCCTGTAGTAGGAGTGAGAAACCATGAGAAACACTTCCAGGATGGCTGAGGTAGGAATCGAACCCGCCTCTTCTTAGTTTTACCTCACGAGACTGAGTGTACTCCGTTTCAGCTCTCATACCTAATTTAATTTTTTGGCAGAGCCGGGAATCGAACCCACCTATTCTTAGCTTTGCCTCACGAGACTGAATGTACTCCGTTTCAGCTCTCATACCAGAATTGAATTCTTGGCAGAGCCAGGATACGAACCCGCGCCCCACGGTGACAGCGAAGAATGCTAGCCAACAGGTGGTATCAATTTCGGAGACTTGAATCAGCCCTGTGAACTACAAAAATGTACTTTATGGTAATACTCTCTTGATTTCCTACAATGTTTGAGTAATGGAGGAGGATGGTCATAAAATTGTATATATTTTAAGGGGCTTGTTGTCTCTCTGAGTTGTTATTGTCTACAAGAAGAATGGAATTGCTCGAATGGTAGCAGTACACTTTTACTGAATGGACAAATTGACCTGCTTGTGGTTCGCTTTATTGAAACATTAGGTCTCAATGGTCTCAGAATAACGTCACAGAGGAAAGCGTTAGGAGTGAAATATTGTATGTCTTTGATACAGCGTGCACCACGCCGATACAGTAGCAGCGTAGCTTGCATACAATCAGGTCATTCTTTCTCTAATACGCTTGAAATTAGCCACATCACGAACAGTTTAGACACTTCATGAAGCACTAGTCCATGCTGCATATTTACTTCAATATTTAACCAATCTTTAGGTCACTTCCTGAACGACAAGCTCTTTTCTTTTTCATGAAGAAATGGACGAAAGTTACATCATCTATCTGCGTGAATGTCCTAGAACTGAACGCACATCCTACAAAAGGAGTAGCACGCTTGCCTCTTACCTACGAGTT
Organism: Meconema thalassinum; assembly: GCA_946902985.2. Taxonomy (NCBI): domain Eukaryota; kingdom Metazoa; phylum Arthropoda; class Insecta; order Orthoptera; family Tettigoniidae; genus Meconema; species Meconema thalassinum. The sequence goes on from OX336388.2 coordinate 1,509,920,193, forward strand.
CCCAGGTTCGATTCCCAGCTCTACTAGAGATTTAAGATTTGACGAGATGGCTGGAACGGGGTGTACTTAGTCTCGTGAAAACAATTATTGAATAGCTACTTTAGAGGAGAATAAGCGCCCCGTGATAAGAAAAACAAAGAAGGCAGCTGGGAGTGTCAACTCACTGGCCTCACGTCACTCACAATCTGCAATTTATAAGCTGAGTGACTGTTGCCCGTGAATGTGTACGGTGGCCTAGGACCAATCATGGAGTACGGTATGTTTTCTTAACCTATGGTATTTTCATCTTACAAAATATAGGCTTATGAGATCATAGATTTCCGTGTGTTTGTGTATAAGTATGTGTGCGTCCTCGAAATAAATTCTTAACGCCTGCAGTGATTTTAATGAAACTTCAGCAAGGACTTAATACTACTCCGTCCAACCTCGACAGTGGCTTTCAAATGTTAGTGTCCCAAATCCAACATGGTGGCCGAGTGAATTATTTGACCTACATTTTTATTATTATTGTTATTATTATTATTTTTATTAATGCAGCCAATGGCCATGTACTTTTCTTTTCAGGACGGGTCAGGGAAGAGATATTGGAAGGAAATCAGCCGTGGACCTATTGAAAGGAACCGTCCCGGCATTTGCCTGGTGGTGAAAATGGGAAACCACGAAAACCATTTTCAGGACGGCCGAGGTGGGATTCGAACCCACGCTCTCCCCATGCCAGCGAGGAACGAGGTAGCGCGTTAGCGCTCTCGGCCACCGCGGCCTACATTCAATATGTCCAATCCTATTGCTGCAAACATTTTGAAATTTGGTGTTGTGATAGAGGTCACTAAAGTAAGTTGTCTTATGTGACTTTCAAAGATCTGGTAAGCGCAAAACCAACATAGTGGCCACGCAAACTTCAGATATTAAAGTTGGCTTTTCTCCTGATTTAATCATCCGATTGGAGTGAAACATGGGACAGAAATTCTTAATGTCAACCTTATTGTTTCATTTAACGTAATTCAATTGTTTTGAAAAAGAAAAACATGGTGGCTGTTCTTTACTTCTTCTATACTAAGCAAGAAACATAAATATAACTTTGTATAATGTACCACTACTATAATATTCATCTATGTCTATGGCTTAAATTTAAAATAGTTCAACATGTTAGCCACGCGAAGTGTTTCATCGGCTCTCAATATCCCTTGAACTACTATAGCGATCAACCTGAAGTAGTTCAACCCCTTAGAACAACAATAAACTGAAGTTTTGTATGTTGATCGAAAACTTTTGTTGTTGTTGTTTGAGTCCACAGTCATTCTTTTGACTGGTTTGATGCAGCCCTCCGTGCAATCTGTTTAACATAATCAAACCTTGGTCTGCGTCCTCGTAATCAATTCTAAACGCCTGCTGTAATTTCAATGAAACTTTAGCAAGGACTTAATACTACTCCGTCCAACCTCCACAGTGGCATTCAAATTTTAGTGTCAAATGTCAGTCTGGTCGACCCTTCCTTCCTTAACAAAGTTTGCTATTCCTGGGTGTCTCAGTATTTCTCCTACCAACCTATCTCTTCTCTTCATTAGCAGTCGCCAGAAACATCTCTCCTCTCCCACCCATCTTAATAACTCTTAATTTGTAATCCTATATACCCATCTGATCTTCATCATTCTCCTGTAACACCACATTTCAAACGCATCAATTCTCCTCTTTTCTGCTGCTCCAACAGTCCAAGCTTCACTTCCACAGAGCGCCACGCTCCAGACAAAGGCTTTAAAAATGACTTCCTAATACCTAAATCTATGTTCGATGTCAACAGATTTCCTTTCTGTAGAAATGCTTGCCTTGCCTGTGCCAACCTACTTTCTATATCCTCTTTGCTTCGTCCATCACACGTTATTTTGCTTCCTAAGTAACAAAAGTCTCCTACGGATTTTAGCTTTTGACCTGCCAATTTTACGTCCAAAAGGGTACCTGGTTTCTTTTGGCTACATTATTTTTGTTTTACATTAATTAATGGATGAATGAATTAATTAAATACATTTTAAGTTAATACATATTTGTATGCAATTTTGAGAAACGCGGTAAATACAAAAATAACAAGAAGTTCCGTGACGAACTAAAGAGCCTACTTTTCTTAAAATTTAAGATTCATGCCAATGATTTATCTATATGGACCTAGGCTATCTCGAATAATGACGAAATAAAGTTGGTAATATCGAAATTTCTAATTAGTTCGAAATATTCCTGGCATGATGTAGCCTGATAGAGCACTACAATTGGCAGCCCTGGTGACTGAATATATTCTTAGTTCCATCTCTTAAGGTACAGAATACAAAATTTGGTTGAAGTCCAATGGATAGCATGGCCGTTACATGCAGTTAAACATTGGACTTATCAGCGAGCGTAAAATGATGTTGGCAACAATGTCATCATGTGTTGGTCAGAAATAATTTGAAATATTATGATCTATTGTTGTGTCAATTTTGGATGAAATCCATTTGTTAGTATAGAAGTTACTGGTATTTTAAAATTGGACCAATCAGCAGGCTTAGAATCATGTTGGTAGCACTGACATACATTAGTTTCTCCAAATTAATCTAGAATGGCAGGTACTATACGTGCGCAAAGTTTAGAGCTGTTGGCTTGCATACTTTCTGATAGCCTATATTGATATTAGGGTAAAAAATATAAAGAGCATTTATTAACAGTTGGCAGCCCTGATTGCTCTTAAGAATACGCACAGTCATATATGTTATGGTACACATAGCACATACGAAATCTGGTTGAAATCCATTTGATAGTATAGAAGTTACACGTATTTAAAAACTGTTCCTATCAGCAGGCTTAGAATCATGTTAGTAGCACTGACATACATTAGTTGCTCCAAATTAATCTAGAAAGTCAGGCACTATACGTGTGCAAAGGTTAAGTCTGTTGGCTCGCATACTTTCTGATATATTGGTATTTGGATAAGAAAAATAGAGAGAGCATTTATTGACAGTTGGCAGCCCTGGTGGCTCTTAAGAATACGTTCAGTCATATCAGTTTACGTACACATAGTACATACGAAATTTGGTTGAACTCCAATTGATAGTGTAGGAGTTATATGCATTTAAAAATTGGACTTATCAGTAGGCTTAGAATCAGTTTGGCAACACTGTCATGTATGGCCTCCTGAAAATTAAACTGAAGTATTATTATCTATATGTGTGCCAATTTTGGAATAGTTCCCATGCATATATTCCAAGATATCCAACATGGAGCTGAAATTTCAATTGCGATTTTTCAGCAGTTGGTAGCACTGACATAATTTTCAAGTATGACATTCAGATGTCCCGGTATAGATCTTTACTCATACCAAATTTGGTTTCGATTTCTGCAGCCGTTTAGGAGTTGATAGGGGGGCACACACTCAGACAGACAGACAGACAGAAGGACAGACAGACCGAAGGACAGAGACACACATTTTCCCGGATCGATCTCATAAGTCTACTTTTTCCTCATTTTTGCAAAATGTGAAAAGTAGGCTAAAAATTGGCCACGCGAATGTCAAGTATTTTAAAATGACTTTACTGGCAATAATAATAATAAACCCTTTTCAGTCGGTCAACACGAGTGTGCCCTATGAGATTGGGCGGGGAATTACAATTAATTTGTATAATGAACCAGCTCACCAATATTTATTTACTGGTTTATAAATCTGTGACTTACATTTAAACCAATCCAACGGTGCCGCGCGATATATCTCACCACTATTCAATATCTCCAAAATGAGAGGCTCCATTTATGTGAGAAGTGGTTTATTAACTATAGAAATAGTTCTTGTAATAGGGCACTAGGAAAATAATTGTAATTCCCTGCCCAAACTTGTGTTGACCGACTAAAGAGCTTCTAATAACAGATGCCTAGGCAACACCGAAAACATCGCTTCTGATGTTTCAAGATCTTATTATATGAACATATCGTATGTCACCTTTAACGCTGTTGCTCGTTTAGCACCACCCAGGGGTCACGGGTAGGGTAATTTAAGGTAATACCTACGGACGTGAGCAACGTTCAACGTTCAAGGAGGAAGCAAGTTCTACTAAGGGAAGCTAAGAAAATCTTTCCATCACCCTCTTTGCAATTGCACCAAGAATTCTGCCATCCATCACAGCAACGACTGCAATCTAGAAGATCAGTAAGTGTCACTTCGGGGCAACTCATTGCTGCTGGATTTGACCTAAATGAAAGCTGGAAGCATGAGTGGTCAACAAAAACATTGGGAACAAGTGCCCACCATCTTGATCCCTCAAAGAAAACAAACGGATTTGACTTACCGAGGAACTTCTGGTGCCGCATCAACAGGCTGAAGACTGGACATGGTTGCTGCAATTACTGCAGGTACAAGTGGGGCTGGATCAGTTCAACAATGTGTGAGTGTAACCTGTAAGAACAGACGATCGAACATCTGGCCCAACGCTGTCTTCTTTATTCGTACCCTGGCATTCCTGACGATCTGTTCGCTCTCACACTCGATTTAACCGAATGGTTGAGAAGGATGGACTTTAAAGTTTGATTATACCTTGTTATGTATAATTGTATAGTGTATAAATTACCATACGATTAAATAAATAAATAAAGTATATGAACGCAGTGATGTTTGCTACAAAGAGTGTTAACGTAAAGCTTAATATATTGGCATCTAATTTTCTTCAATTGTTTTCAAAAATACACGATGGCAGTAGTATGAAATATAAAATAAAAACTCTTCATCCTCTTATCCTATTCAAGTGTTCAAAATGAAGCTTTGTGTAATAAACCAGCACACTAATATTAATTTCCTAGTTAAGTATATAAGAATATATTTGCTGAAATGTTTAAAAAATGTAAGATAGAGGCAGTGCAAAATTATGGAAACATATTGTTATTTCTCGTATCCTATTTAAACGATGAAAGTGAAGTTTCGTATAATCAACCACCTCAATCATGTGTATTTTCTGGGGATGAATTCTGTAGCTTAAGCTTTGTAAACTATAAAACCCGTACGTTTGAATTTTCTTAAATTTATCTCCTAAGACACGGTGAAGAAAGATGCCGTCTCCACGGGAGGAGTTATAAAAAACTAAAAGTTTCATACTTTTGTTGTTGAGATACTGTTTGTGATGATTGTTTTAAGGTCATCCATAGTAGTTATGAGAAGCCTCCGTGGCTTAGGCGGCAGCACGCCGGCCTCTCACCGCTTGGTCCGTGGTTCAAATCCCGGTCACTCCATGTGAGATCTGTGCTGGACAAAACGGAGGCAGACAGGTTTTTCTCCGGGTACTCCGGTTTTCCCTGTCAACATTTCATTGCAGCAACACTCTCCACTATCATTTCATCTGTCAATCATTTAGTCATTGCCCCAGAGGAGTGCGCCAGGCCTCGGCAGCCGGCACAGTTCATGTCCTCGCCGCTAGATGGGGGCTTCATTCATTCCATTCCTGACCCGGTCGGAGACTGGAAGCAGGCTGTGGATTTTCATTTTCATAGCAGTTATGGCTATGCGTATTAGTATGAAGCAGCAGGGCTGACAACTTTTAATAAATGCCCTCTCTATTTTTAAAGCCGAATATCAATAGGCCCATATCAGAAAGTATGCAAGCCATCAGCTCGAAATTTTGCACACGTATAGTACCTGACATTAACGGGTTAGTTTGCAGTGGTTATTATGGCGTGACTGCAGAAAGTCGCTCACATGCGGGAGAGGAGGAGGTTCGAATCCCCCCGCCGGCAACCTTGAAGATGGTTTTCTGCTGTTTCACATCTTCCTTCCAGGCAAATGCTGGGGTTGGTCCCTAACTATAGGCCACAGCCACTACCTTCCAATTCCTAGTCTTTACATTCACACTTTCCTCCCCAGACAACACTCCACACGCGACGGTACTTGTAGCTCACCCCATGGGTGTCCGCATAGAAGCAGCTACTAACTCTGGCGAGCCGAACATGTCCTCGGACACTCTCGGCACTAAAATCCATACGCTAAAAAAAAATATTAACTAATATACCTCAGTGCTGCCAACATGATTCTAAGCTTTCCGATAGTTTCAATTTGTAATTACATGTAACTTCTATACTAACAAATGGATTTTATCCAAAATTAGCACTATAATAGATCGTATCATTTCAGATGATTAATTCTGAGCATCACACACATAACATTGTTCCCAACATGATTTTACGCGCACTGATAAATCCAATATTAAACAGCATGTAACGTCCATACTATCCAGTAGACTTCAACCAAATTTTGTATGTGCATTCTATACCTTAAGAGATGGAACTAAGCATATATTCAGAGTCACAAGGACTGCCAACTATAGTAAGTTATTCTATTAGGCTACACTATTTCAGGTGAATTTCAAACTGCAGTGCTTAGATATGTTAGTACTAGCAGTAGTTCCCGGCTTCGCCCGGTGGATTTATTTGTTTTATGGATGATAATGAATACTACTACAGAACTGGCACATGATACTTAAACTAACAGAAAACAATATTTTAAAAATATATCTTTCTGTGGTGGTGGTGGTGGTGGTGGTGGTGGTTGTAGTGGGGTGATAAGTAGGACAGTATAATTAATGGACGAAACATTCAGGACATTTTCCTATAATGATAATTATGAATAGGGAAACGGCTATTTACTACCTACAGCACTGACACATGTAATTTGCAAACAAATTTACAACAACAGCAAAATAGAAAGAGGAGTAAGTGAAATAAAAGACACTGCCTAGGGCCTATATCTCATTGGCTGTTAGAAATGTACAGACCAATAGTGTCGTCTTTTGTCACATAGTGCCGTAGGAAAATAATCAGAACTCTTTGGAAAACGTTGGCTGTCCCGAGCTACTGAGGTAGCAATAGTATCATTTTTTAGCCACAAAGCGCTTAACGATAAGTTTTGGAATAAATGAGGGTAAATTTGAAAGCACCAACGCTTATTGCAGCTGATAACCTCAATGTACTGCTTCAACACTGGAAAGGGGTGTACCAAATGGATGTGGTACATCCTAAGGGATTTAGACAGAATGAAGTTTCGGGCACAAGAGGTGATAATGAAGGACAGTGCGGGAAAAGACCAAAAAGTTAAGATTTAGATTTAAATGATATTTATTTAATATAAAGCGAATATGTCGCCCGGAATGATAGCTTCAAAGAAATTACTTTAAAAATTGACAATAAAAAATAGTAACAATTAAAAGGTACTTGTTTCTCCAGGAAACGTAAATAGAGCAGTGACTAACTTTAAAGGATTAAATATAAAATTACTAAAAAAGAAGCATAATAATTTAAATTCATCCCAGAGTGGATTAAAATAAAATACTCGTCTGACGGAAAGAATCCGGGCAGAATTAAAGAAGTGAAAGGGTACCACCTCTTCTAAGGTACGATACAAGAAGTATCAGAACTCTTTAACCATCTTCCGAAGGTAGGCCGGCAGTCGGAGGTCCTCAGTAGCTGGCGGTAAGTTAGTGCGCCCGCTCGGGCGGTGCGAGGTCAGTCTGGCATGTTCCAGGGTTCCGGGTTCGGAACTAGAGTAGATGATAATAGGTTCTCCTTAAAATAGCGACCAGCATAGAGAGGCTCTTGGTAATACCTCCTGCGGCTGGTGAAATGATGTCCTCAGAATTACGATTTGCAGAGTAGATCCGTGTTGAAGATTTTGGTTGAAGTGCAGGCTGATGAATTTAGACTGCCCGGCCAGGCCGCCAGGTCCAGCAGAGAGATTATGCCGGCGGAGAAGAGACTCCGGCAGCCAGAGGTACCCCGAGAGGGCAGTAACCCCAGCAGGGATGACGTGAGCAGATGTGATCAGTTGAGAAGAGTGGACGAGAGTAGGCACTGTAGGCCGGGAGACCTCAGGCTATATAGCGGTAGTGACGTCAGCGCGCCGAACCTTCTAGCATGAAGGTGTGGCGAGAGAGCAGCCAATCACAGCACAGCCCCAAGCACATTGCGAGCGTTACCGCTGGAGAGAGCTCAGTGCTCGTGAGAAAATGTGACGGTATGGTACGTCTAGAAAGACACTACAGAAAAAAGGTGAGTTGACATGAATATTACAGAAAAGCAATTAAATTGAAACACCAATATTAAACAAATCAGAACACCGCGTTCAGACTGCAATTCACGAAATAAAAAATAATGGGGCAGAAAAATTGAACGTGTGTTTCACACCGTAAGGGAAACATAGCCAACAAAAAACATTCGCAAAGCGAACAAACACCATTGCACTTATACAGAGGCATAATATTTTCATGATAACTGTTTAAAGGCGCCTAAGAAATCTTTTTGCACTAATTACCCCCCCCCCCCCCCCCCGTGACTGCAATTTATAAACAGCGCACGATGCAACTATTTTCGCAATTCTGCACCACAACACTGGTAGGGGTGACGTGATGCAGTCCGAACTGCCCGTCATCAATAGCCTTATTAAAATACTCTTACAGTTACTCTACTACGGACATGAATGGTTCTAGGGCCTTAATACGTGGTTTTCAAGTTCATTTTGTATGTTATTCTAAATGTAGGGAATGGAAAGATTTGTCCAAAATATCAAGTGGACAGTGTTACCAGCAGGGTTTCAAAGTGTATGTAAAATTTGGAGCAATTAGGAGAAACGTTGTAGATTTGTGATGAAGGGCCTAAATGCGGGGAATGGAGTGGTCTGTCCAAAATTTAAAGTGGACTGTGTCACCCGCAGGGTTCCAAAGGGTACGTATACAAAATGTGGTTCAGATCGGTGAAACGGTGTAGATTTGTGCCAAAGGGCCTAAATGCAGGGAATGGAGTGGTCTGTCCGAAATTTCATGCAGACTGTGTTACTCGCAGGGTTCCAAAGGGTAAGGATACCAATTTTGGTTCTGATCGGTGAAACGGTGTAGATTTGTGCCAAAGGGCCCAAATGCAAGGAATGGAGTGGTCTGTCTGAAATTTCATGTAAACAGTGTTACTCGCAGGGTTCCTAAGGGTAAGTTTACAAATTTTGGTTCAGATCGGGGAAAAGGTACAGATTTGAAACAAAGGGCCTAAATGCAGGGAATGGACTGGTCTGTCATAAATTTCGCGTAGACAGTGTTACCATCAAGGTTACATAGGGTAAGTATACAAATTTTGGTTCAGATAGGTGAAATGGTGTACGTATCACTAACTATAACGCCAGCGCATGCGGATAGAGCAGTTCGGGAGCGCTTGTTCTACCGACTTACTGAACAAAAATCAATCTTTAGGGTTACCTGAGAGGTGTAGCCTAATGCTACATAGCTTAAATTATTCATCTTGAATCTGGATATCATATAATAAAATAATTTTTCGAATCGGACTGGTAGTTCCAGAGATGCGCGTTTGAACACATAGCCTAAACACACAAACACACAAACTATATAGATTGTCATGCATCTTAAATTTTAAGAAAAGTAGGCTCTTCAGTTCGTCATGGAACTTGTATTTCAGATAACACCTTATTGCGTGACTTGATCAGTGCTGCTGTAGTGATGTGAGTTAGCTTAATCAACGATGAAAGCTATGGTTTGTGGCAGAGCAAGCACACTAGTACCAGAGTAAGACCGTTTTACTGTCTTCAAAATGAGTATATTCAGGGTGTCTCTAAATTCTCATTACAGACTTTGAGGGCTTGTAGGGGGGACCAAGACGGTTACGATTAGCATAAGAACTTGTGTCCAGTAAAGTACCGTCTTCCCGCTACCCGCAAAAAACCACCACAGCACACGTTCAAATCTCGCGTATTTTCGGCACTACTGACTAGAGTACGTACGTCATTGAACGATCACCTAATGTCCCATATCCCCTACATGAAGGGCTTGGTTTACGAAAACCCTGTGGAATCCGAGGAAGACCTACTGGCGCGGGTTACGGCAGCGGCGGGTGCTGGAGGACCAAGGATTGGTGATCGTGTGTACCAGAACATGGTACGGAGGTGGTCGTCACATCGCGCCCCACGTGTAGTTGGACCCAGATGACTAGCATCAGGAATCGGACAGGAGCTGTGAACGTGTGTTGTGGTGGTATTTTGCGGGTAGCGGGAAAACGGTAAGTTTCCGGACACAAGTTCCTGTGCTAAACTAAACCGTCTTGGTCCTCACTACAAATCCTCAAATTATGTAATGGGAACTTAAAAAACACCATGTATTGGCGTTTGGGTATTAATTTTTATCCTATTTTCATTTATGATAAAAATAGGCTTATGAGATAACCTTTTGTCCGTGTGTCTGTCTATGTGTGCGAGTGTGTGTGTGTATGTGCGCGTGTGTGTGTGTGACGATTTTTGTGTGTCCCCCCTAAAAAGTACTAAACGGTTCGAGCGATTTCAATAAAACTCGGTAAGTTAATAGCACTATTCAGGGCGACCCCGACCGTGCCCTTCACATTTTGTTACGTCTCACCAATCCAACATGGCGGCTGAGCGAAATATTTCACCAGCATTTAATATCTCCGAAACTATTACTGATATCAGACTGGAATTTTGTACGGTGATAAAGGAAACTACTAGAAGTTCACCTATGTAACTTTTGAAAACCTGGTAACTACAAAACAAACATGGCGGCCAAGCGAAGTTGCGACTTTAAAAGACGTTTCTCACGATTTAACCAACCAAACGCAATGAAATTTGGTATAGTATATGTTTATACACATTGTAATGCACCGACATCTAACTTCGTTCAATTGTTTACATAACCTCAAGATGGGTACTACTGGAAGTTCATATATGAGACTTTCAAAAACCTGTTAACTACAAAACGAACATGATGGCCAAGCGAATTTTAAAGCTTTAAATAGACTTTTCTCGCGATTTAATGATCCAAACCCAATGCAACTTCGTACAGCAAATGTTTATACACATTGTAATGCACTAGTATCTATTTTAGTTCAATTGTTTACGTAACCTCGAGATGCCGGCTGTGCGATTTTCGAAAGTTAAGTTTTTATTTCTTGCGTTCTAATCATGCGATCAAAATCAACATTTGCATAATGAACGTACACAATAATAATCATCTAATAGTGCATAACTCTATCGCCTACATTTATTAAAATCCAACATGGCGACCATCCAAAATATTTAGACGGTTTTCAATATCTATTAATCTACTGTAGCAATCAAACTGAAATTTTTGTAAGTGTATAGAGGCTAAAAGCATACGTTCACCTATGGGACGTTCAATAACCTGGCGATTACCAATCCAACTTGGCGGCGACGCGAAATTTTAATATTCAAATGGACGTTTCTTGCGTTTTAACCATCCGAGTGCAGTGAAACTTGATACGGTATATGCTTATACAAATTTTAATCGACTGGCATCCAATTCATTTAAATTATTTTCATAACCATAAGAAGGTGGCTGAGCGAAATTTTAACATCCCGATTTTATTTCTTGTGTCCTAATCATGCGAATGAAGTGTGAATAAAACACTTACACAATAATCTTCATGTAATAGTACATAAATCGAAGGCCTATAATATAAAAATCCAACATAGTGACCATCCAAAATATTTAGCCGGTTGTCAATGTCTACGAATCTACTGTATTACAGCAATCAAACTGACAATTTGTATGTTGAGAGAGGCAATTAATATTAGTAGGATATATGAAAATAGGCTATTTAGTTCTTCATGGAACTAGAAATAATTAGAAATAATTGTTGTTATAAAAAGCAAAAACATTTACCATTATAAGAATATATAAGAGAATTGCCGTATTGATTAATAGATAATTAATTAAAATGCTCGCCAATGAACAATTGAAGAGCTTATTTTCAAAGTAATTTAAATCCAAAATGGACGGTTTTACATATTTTTCTTCTTCCATAAACAAGTTTTTACGTTTTCTCAACTTATAGCAAATGTTTTAAATCTCAATACGTCGTATATCCCATATTAACAGAGATCTAAAAACTAAGTTAATTTCAAAAGTGGCGTAACTCCAACGTGTATTTATTTCCAATGTCTTATATTCATGTTGATCAATCCAATGGTTCTCTGGACATCACGTGATATCACGCGAATAATCAAGGCCATGGATAACTTTGAAGAATATGTATAGCATCAGTTTGTGTGTGTGGTGTTTAAGCAATTTAAATGTTCATAAATGTTACTCAAAGCGTATGTCAATATATGATTTATTTCCAAAACGTCCTAACTCCAACTTTCAGGAGACGATTACCACCATTTCTATTGATAGGAGATTTTTAAAACACAGTGTCAGGTTGTGCATAAAAGTAGTGAATGAAATTACATTATATTCATAATCATATCTGAATTTAATTGTACGAAGAAACAAAAACGCTATTTCTAAGTTTCGTGGATTTACGTCACTTTGGAAATAAGCTCTTCAATTGTATTACATTAGTTTCTTAAGGTTGATTGTTAATTGCTGAAGAAAGTCCCATTGATGTACCGAAACGTGTACTAATTCGAATATAATTTGTATCGATTGGCGGGGCATTTTAATTATTGTCGTTATATACTTTATCACAATATAGGTCATGTTTCAAAAATATTTTTGTCATCACATGGAAAATGTATTTAATTGGTAGAAGAAATGGAAATGGAATATATGAAAATAGGCTATTGAGATCTTAATGAAAATAATAGTTGGTATATTGGCTTTCACGGCCAGAGAATTAAAACTCAGCAATTCTTCTAGATCCGGGCGGGAATACCAAGAGACTGCTGATGAGCCAGCTTGGTGTCCTAGGCGAAACCCCGCACAGGACACGGCAGAAACCTAGAAGAATTGCTGAGTTTTAAAATAATTGTTATTTTAAAGTAATACTAAGTAAATTACAGCACTTGTCTTTTATATTCCTGTTAAATAAAAAGGTAGGTTTTAGTTGGATATCAACAAATCACAACAAATTGGTGAGCCAGATCTCACTTTAGACCTCATGAACACCTTGCTTGCATTAACTGTTGGTGGTTTTAGAGCTAGATAAATAACTCACTGTATGCAGCCTATGTTGTTTGGAACAATACAAAAATCAGGAGCTTTATGAACTAGAAGACTATTTCAATTAGTGCAATTATACATTGAGCAATTATCAATAATTACAATGTTAAATACAACAGTGAACATAGCCACAATCCACCGCGAGCAGTAATTATGGCACAGGCAGTGGTCAAGCTTATTACCAACATCCAATTCGAAAAGTTTGATACGATTGTGAGCTTCATCAGATGGGTGGTAAAATGTTGGCCGTACAATACAATGTAGCAGGCATGAACTCAATATGATAAAACATATTTCTGCAGTCGTCGCTTATAGTGTAGGAATTCGTATTGGGACTCCTATGTCAAAGAATCAAGTTTGCTTGCTTAGTGTGCTTATGTGATTGTTATTGAATGGTCGGGTTATTGTGGATTGTGAACTTAGCTGTTTGCGAGATATGTGGTCCGTTTCCGCGTAGTTGTTGCTTTAAAGGAAGTAACAGCAAGGATATCTGCCTCCTCTGACCAACATATAGGCAAAGATGTCTGGTGGTCCACGTTTGCGATGTTCCCTTGTGAATGCCAGGGAGGGGTTTGCTAAGCCCCATGAGGTTAATTGAGACAATGTGGGCTCAATTCTCACTCCCTTGACCATCATTCTACCTAACTAACGCCACCTCGATGTGTCTATCACCTGCACAAGCTCTCACGCACACACTCATGTCTCATGGACATGCGGAAAAGCTACCTGCTGATATCTTTCCCTTTGAAAATCCACAGCCTGCTTCCAGTCTCCGACCAGGTCAGGAATGGAATGAATGAATCCCCCATCTAGCGGCGAGGATATGAACTGTGCCGGCAGCCGAGGCCTGACGCACTCCTCTGGGGCAATGATTAAATGAATGACAGATGGAATGAAATGATAGTGGAGACTGTTGCTGGAATGAAATTTTTGACAGGGAAAACCGGAGTACCCGGAGAAAAACCTGTCTGCCTCCGTTTTGTCCAGCACAGATCTCACATGGAGTGACCGGGATTTGAACCACGGACCCAGCGGTGAGAGGCCGGCGTGCTGCCGACTAAGCCACGGAGGCTCATATCTTTTCCTTTAATATGTTCTAATATTCGTAATTACAGCGGTACCATTGTGGAGCACTTTTCAGAAAGTCTCAATTTATTGTTTTCGTTGTTATAATAATAATTATAATAGATGCGAGAAATGGCAGCAAGGTACTTGTAATGAAGAGATGAAGGCTAAGTCATAAATAAACCCCTAGAAGATGCTGTTCGTATGAGCCAACTCAGACGGTCGAGTCATCTGACGAGACTTTTGGCAGGAAAGATTACCTAAGAGATTTATGGGTTCAGCTGTAGAGGTTGAGAGAAGCATCGGTAGGCCGATGATTAGATTCAGAGTTGAACGATTTCAAAGTGAGAGGAAACCGCAGCGCCAACTACTAATAAGGGATCATGAGGGAGACTTGCAGACTAGACTGGACATCGAAAGGCAAAACAGTTTCAAATGAAAATGTATGTGTGTGTAAGTATAATAATAACGATAATAGCCTAAAGCAAATGGGTATCCCTGAAAAGAAAAACAACGGCAAATTTGAATTTCAAGAAAGATTAAAAACTATCAGGGTTTTAAAGTGGAATCTGAGCCCAGGAGCACGAATCAAGACATTGATAGATGGACTAAGAAATTGGTCGAATATCAATTCCGCCCGATTTTCCTCAATTCCACCCGGTCCTCCAAGGGACCCAAAAATAAGTTCCTCAACTCCACTCAGGCTTTGACAAGGGGTCGGCAAAGGGGTTATCCCCAATGACGTAAACACATGTTGTCATAACCCTCCTGCTCGCATACCAAGGGCCGAGTCAACGTCAAACACCTTCTGCAGTGCATGAGTGAATTCTTGCATTCCACACGACAACACAAGTACAACACCTCATCCAAATATATTTGTTTTCTTAAGTGCCTACATCAGATACAGACAGACACGTACATTCTACTTAACAACAGCGGGCGGGTGTCGAGCAAAGACAAGAATAGCCTTGTGAGAAAAGAATTCATTGAAAACAAGCTCATGCAGTACGCCAACCAAGCAATGAGTAGATTAGATCTTGTGAAGTGTGTTTCTCACACAATAGTTAGGGAATGAAAAGAGTTTCATCTAATGTTTTTTGTATAGTTTGAAATGAAGTAAAGATTTATGTGATTTTAGGATGCTGATTTTTCTTATTTTATTAAATTTCCTGTCCATATTTTATTTAACAACAGTGATTAATATCTAGCTCTTTGTATTATGTTTATATCTGATTTAACGATTGAGCGTACTTGGTGGTGGTGATTTAAAATTAATCATAATATTCTTTTACATAAGTCTGCCAAGTTTTCTATTTTTTTCTACTCATGCGCTGCATAAGGTGTTTGACACGGCCCTTGGTATGAGAGCAGGAGGGTTATGACATTTGTTTACGGCATTGGGGAAAAGCCTGGGCGGAGTTGAGGAACTCATTTCTGGGTCCCTTGGAGGACCGAGTGGAATTGAGGTAACCCTGGCTACCTGACTGGAATTCCCGGGTGGAATTGATGCCCGCCCAAGAAATACTGGGTGGATGTCAATGCAAGTAGAAAGACAAGATCTAGACATAACTAAATTGATTAACATGCAGTCCGTAGAGGCTCAATTCAATTGCACAAAAATAATAATATTGTTATAGGTTTTACACCCCCCTCCCCTTTAACTACTGTGCCTTTTAGACACACCTCAGAGCCGTAATTTGCCTCAAATGGGATCTTTAACGTGCCAGTAAATCTACTGACACTGCTCCCTCGCATTTAAGATCTTGCAAATGCCAACTGACTGCACCGGGATTTGATCACACAACCTTGGGAACAACAGGTGAGAACATTACCGCTGCACCACACATGTGTAAAACCTCATAAACTTACTGGGGTGTGAATGGGACAGACCTATATTCAGCTGTCCTCACATCAGGACATCTACTGTGGTATATATTGCTACTGCCAATTTTTAGCCTACTTTTCACATTTTGCAAAAATGAGGAAAAAGTAGACTTATGAGATCGATCCGGGAAAATATGTGTCTGTCTGTCTGTCTGTCTGTCTGTCTGTCTGTCCTTCTGTCTGTCTGTCTGGCTGTGTGTGTGTGTGTCCCTATCAACTCCTAAACGGCTGCAGCTATCAAAACCAAATTTGGTAAGAGTAAAGATCTATATCTGAATATCTCACGACCATATTTGAAATTGACGTCAGTGCTACCAACTGCTGAAAAATCGCAATTGAAATTTGAACTCTATGTCGGATATCTCAGAAGATATGCATGCGAACTATTCCAAAATTGGAACACGTGTAGATAATAACATTCTACATTAATTTTCTGAAGTTCATACATGCCAGTGTTGCCAATATGATTCTAAGCCTGTCGGTAGGTCCAATTTCTAAATGCATGTAACTTCTATATTATCGATTGGATTTCAACCAAATTTTGTATGTTCTATGTTTCCTACAACACATATGACTGTGCGTATTCTAAAGAGCCACCAGGGCTGCCAACTGTTAATAAATGCTCTCACTATGTTTTAACCCTAATGTCAATATATCAGAAAGTGTGCAAGCCAACAGCTCTCAACTTTGCACACGTATTGTACGTGATATTCTACCCAAGTTCGGTGTAACTTATATACATCAGTGCTGCCAACACGATTCTAAGCCTGCTGATAGGTTAAGTTTTTAAATGCATATAACTTCTATACTAACAAATGGATTTCAACCAAATTTCGTATGTGCTTTGTGTACCATAACAGTTATGACTATGCGTATTCGTAGGAACCAGCAGGGCTACCAACTGTTAATAAATGTTATCTCTATTTGTTTAATCCTAATATCAATATATCAGAAATGTATGCAAGCCTTCAGTTCTAAACTTTGCACACGTATAGTACCTGACTTTCTAAATTAATTTGGAGTATCTAATAAACCTCAGTGCTGCCAACATGATTCTAAGCTTTCTGATAGTTTAAATTTTAATTACATGTAACTTCTATACTAGCAATTATTACCAATTGGCAATATAATAGATCGTAGTATTTCATATTAATTCTGAGCATCACATACATGACATTGTTCCCAACATGATTTTACGCGCACTGATAAATCCAATATGAAACAGCATGTAACGTCCATACTATCCATTCGACTTCAACCAAATTTTGTATGTGAATTCTATACCTTAAGAGATGGAGCTAAGAATATATTCAGAGTCACCAGGGCTGCCAACTGTAGTAAGTTACTGTATTAGGCTACATTACTTCAGGTGTATTTCAAACTGCAGTACTTTGAAATGTTGGTATTAGGAACTTGATATCGTCATTATTGCAGATAGGTCTATATAGATTGGCATGAATCTTAAATTTTATGAAAAGTAGGCTCTTTAGTTCGTCACGGAACTACTTGTTTTTTTACACACCAGGTAGCTCTGATACCAATTCACGTGACTGTGGTTTAAATGGGTCGAGTCCATCAACAGAGCGCCACGACATGGCTGTGTACTGAAATAATAATGGTGTGCATACGAGAGCGCAATGCATAGCCCAATGAATGATGGTAAAAGATAAGAAGAAGCATAGTTGATTGCTATGCTTCAGGGTGCCATAACCTTACCAAACCACCAATTCAGATGGACTGTTTGTTTCGCGTTACCAAGAAAGAAAGAAAGAAAGAAAGAAAGAAAGAAAGAAAGAAAGAACGAATGAATAATACTGTGGATGCAAGCAGTAATCCACAAGATTTGCGATCGGAATAAGTTGCTGCCTGAATTTTAAAGAATCTGAGTTCATGTTCCAAGGATAAATATATTTTTAACTTACATGATGCCAATCATCAGAGTCTGAAGAGGCCCACCACTTGTATGTCTGAATTATTTCGCCAGTACTAGATGTTCGCCAGCCAATTGCACCAGACACAAGAGCCCACTTTCCAAGGGGAATATTTACATCCAAAGCTCCTTGTGCGGCCTATCGAAATAATGGCTCACATTATTACATCATTACACCACTCATATGTCACATCAACTGGTACATCCGTGAACAGTAATGCAGTCAACCTTGTGAGTGTTTCAGAAGGAAACTTCTGTCTTCATGAAGGTCAAGTACAGTACACCTGTTTTTCCAGTGAGGGAGGTTAGAGGAAGAGTTTCCCCACTACAAAGGCAACAGTTAGTAACGAATCATAGTTGCAATGAGGTGAGAATCTGCCCTATTCAGGATTGTACTTAACATAAACTCTTCTTCTTTCTCGCACTGACACTCAGTAGGAACATAGGTTATAGTAGCTTAACTCAAATACTGTGGTGTGATTTATTCAACTTAGCGGTCTAAGCGGGACGGACGGGTTGACTTTGTGAACAATACTGAGAAGTTGAAGTAAATTGGGTAACTTAGATGTATCTTTTCTTTTTCTTTTTCTTTTCCTTTTTCCCATGGCACTACAGCCCATGAAGAACCTAGACCTAGCCAACCACTGCTGCCCAACCATTTGACCTACATATTGAGGGGTGACGCATCGTCAGCGCGTCGGGTCCCCCTGGCCGTTAATCTTGGTTTTCGTGACCAGGGTGCTCTCTCACTGTCAGACAGCTACTTAATTGTCCTGACGAGGCTGAGTGCACCCCGTTTCACCCCTCACGTCAGTTTCTAAAATCCCTGACGGAGCCGGGAATCGAGCCCGGTACCTCCGGGTGAGAGACATCCGCGCTACCCCAACACCATAGGGCCTGGCTGCTTAGATGTATATACAGTAGTATATCCTAAAATTAAAATATTTCAGAATCTTGATTTTTGATAGAATATCCCTCTTCACTCGAATCAATTTAACCAAATTTACGTGATACAGAAGACAACTAACAAGTTAGCACACCCCATCTTCTAGAAAATAAGTCTGTAAATTGGACACAAGTAGAAGGAGTTAAATTTGTCAAGCCGGTTGAAAAAGATTCTTCTTTATCCGCACTAGTAAACCAATCAATCAATCAGTCAGTTAATCTATCAACCAATCAATCAGCCGACCAGTCTAACATAGCAGCAACAAACCAGTGCCGACTGACAAGCCAGTCTTGTTCACATCGAGTGGGTGTGGTTGGATCACACGCTGCGGGGAGCCTCTTCATGATTAGCATCAGGCTGTGCTTGTTTGAAGTGGAATGGCTTTTTGTCGGACACTGGACAAAATTAAGGTCCAAAGGCTTCAATAGAAACCTTAATTTTAACCACATACACAAGGGATGACATTCATGAGACGAAAACGAATAAAATATAGTTACAGTTGTTAAGGAGGCACACATGATCGTAGAAACTGCAGAGACATGGGTTCGATGCCTTGATAAATTATTGGCTATTGGTTGGGAAATAGCACTTCTTAGCGTTCCACTATTGTAAGTCAAATCACATTAAATAATGCACCTCGTGGTGTAACGGCTAGCATTATTGGCTATCGTCCCGAAGGTCCAGGTTCGATTCCCAGGTTCTAGAAATTTAATTCTGGTCTGAGGAAACCTCAAGAAAGCACTTCTAAGGTGGCTCAGGTGGGAATCGAACACAGTTCTTCTCAGTTTTGCCTCACGAGGCTGAGTGTACTCCATTCCTGCCCACAAACCAGAATTACATGTCTTGATATGAGGTTGAAAGTCAAGATTGTTAGTCACTGTGTCACGAGGTGGTCTAGCTAAACCAGTGGTTCTTAACCGGTGGACCGCGGACCACAGGGGGTCCTCGAGTGCCTCGGGAGTGGTCCGCGGGAGAAAAGGGTCCACCAGCACGTATGAAAAAGTGGCCAATAAATGGGGATTCCGAAAACGATGTGCGTTGAACGAGGCTCGTCCGAATGTATTCACGGCGATGACTCTGGTTTTTAATTGAAATATCTTTAAAATAAGTGTTATTGAGGAAGGGTTACAACTAATAAGGTGTATCGGGTGGAGGGCGGGGGGTCCGTACATGATTCAATTACACGCTGAGTGGTCCACAGACTTCTACGGGTTCAGAACCACTGAGCTAAACAGATATAGCATTCTTCCTCTGAAGGGTTAAAATCTACGCTTACTGGAGGATTTTGTGCGGTACATTTCACGCGTATTCTCACTGCTATTCGTGGAGGGGATGAGACCACTGTACTTGGCATGTTGGAGCGTGAGGTGCCTAAGGCTGATTGTGAGCCGTGTGGCCGAGCTAAAGTAAGGGCCTGCAATGGCCAGGTTTGACATAACTCGAGCGGCTTCGGTGGCGTAGTTGGTAGCATGCTGAGCTTCTATGCCCAAGACCGCGGATTCAAATCCGGCCGAAGTGTGTGAAGCTAAATTATATATAGGTTAAACATTCGACAAACGCTCTTAGTTCCGACGTTCATCGCCAGGAGCTGACTGCGGTGGCATCTGGTGGTGAAGTTCTGAACTAGTAGTCGTTGACGGTGGCGTTTGGCGGCAAAAGTAGAAACTACTTGAAAAAAGCAATGTCTGCAGTCCTCACTTGAATAGGGATGTAGCCGGAGAAAGTTCGCGCCAGATAGTGCTCGTGTAGTACTGGGTAAGCGCAAGGCGATCGTCTTATGTTTCTCCCAGTCAGCTGCGAGGAATGTATAGATTGTGACCGAGATTTCTAAACTCAAGTAAATTATATCTGCTCTAATTTTACTCCAAGACTATATTAATTCATTCTATAGGTATATAACCTAATATATTATGGACGATTTTCAGCGTTTAAGCTTTAAACATCTGCAAAATGAGCTACGGACAAGATGCATTAAAACTAGCGGGAGGAAGGACGAATTAATACAGCGGTAAATAACAAAATTCTAACACGCTTTATTATTCAGCATGCTTTCTCCTAAAGATTACTATTAATTGAGTATTGTAGGCCTATATTGATAAATATATCTCCATAAGACTTAAATCATAAATAGAGATTTAAATATTCACTTGCTCCCCTTGCTTATAGACTTCGATTCATGTCCCTTCTTAGGTTGATAGCTTACGTGAAAGTTCATTGCAACGTTTGGTTTTTATGTCATTTTTCCAATAAGAATCGTTCCCTTACCCCTTGGAAACGACTTAGGGGTACAATTTGTTAAAAGTTTGAGATCCCTGCTTTAGGGCCACGAACTGTTTCCATTCATCTGACTATGTCTCAAGATTGTAAGTCAGTCGCTACCACATTCTCCGTCGGGCAGATGGAAGTTGACGATTAATTCTGATTTCAAGAAACCAACCATAGTACGTTTGTGGCTTATTCTTGAAGTATTTGTCCGAGTATCGATGTCTTTGAAAATGGGAGTCACAAAATTACATTCACTTCTTCGTGTATATTGACGATTTCTTCCCGTACGGTACTTCAATGGAGATGATTTCTTCAGATTCCGATATTGTAGGCTTATAGTGGTAATCCGGCAATTTTCTTGTGTATGGCCTCTTCCTTTTTGTTTTGTTGGGTTCGCGGTCCACGGAGAAAGCGACGGAACAGCGCCCGATTTTAACCTTGCTCTCTCACCTTCAAATACAAACGCATATATTCAGTGGTTGTTCTCGAAATGTCTAATCAGTTAATAGGTACTGCACCCGTTCGTCCTGGGGATGCGATGACCCATCTGCTATAACATCGCATTCCTGGAGTTCCGGGACAGAGCGGAGTTAAATGAACCTCTAGTCAAATAAGGAATGTGTCGGAAATTCAGCTGAGTTATCGAAAAAGCAGTGGGTATCACGAGACAAAGTATCTCTAGCGTCGTTACGGGCTTAAGTTTAATAGAAATAATGCAAATATAAATGGGCGCCATCAACTGAATTCCTAGCAAACCACTTCCTTTCCGGATAAGCCTTACTGAAAACAAGGAAAGAAAAAGGAAAATCACACCATCATCAGATCACAACTAAGATAAAAACAAATTTATTTCACTTTGATAGTCAGACAGACATTTTAAATAAAACTCCTACCTGAGAGTATGGTCGAATGCCAACGTTAAATTGTCATTGTCCAAAAATCGAACCATCTCTTTTCTAATCCAAAAATATTTCATCCACATAACAAGAAAAATCTCTAAAGTTCTCTTGGGTTCTCAGGATCACTGTAGCACTATGTCTTTCGTCACTGACATTTGTGAAACCTGAGACCTAATTTCTCTTTAATTTAACATCATAAATGTGGATTTGAAAAAGTTATTAATCTGTTTAAACATACACATATTATAATCACATATATTAAACATCACGTAATTTATGGTTTGCATGGCATAATTTAAATGTTGAACATGTTAGTCAAATGCTCCTAAACATCGAATAATTAATTTACACTATTTACATTGTCATTCACAATTACTTATTCGTGAATTATAGAAAATTCACGGCTCATTGGTCATCGTTATCGTCATCATCAAAATTAAATATTTCTCACATTAATTCTTACTTCAAAATTCTACATCTTCCTGTCAGAATCGTTAATTCGTCACCATTTAATCATTTAAATTCTCAACTCAAGTAGCAATTCCTTAAATTATATCTCAATTAAATTTATTTAATTCCATATAAATTCATTAATCATCAGCTTCTTTAATTAATTATCACCTTCTAATTCAGTTATTCATCGTCATTACAATCGTCTATTAATTTATTTAAATCAGTTTATTTTATCCAATCTTTAATTCATCCATCTATTTAATTCATCGATTTATTCCAAAATTTAATTTATCAACTTATTTAAATTTCAATCTTCTGGTTATTTAGATTTTCATTATTTCATCTAGTCATTCTGATTTTTATGCTTAACTTTCAGATTATTATTTCATTAATTATTATTCGCAGAAAATCTTGTATTATCAACTTCATTTATTTGTTTAATTTCCTAACAAATTGTTTAATATGGTTTATAGAACGTTGTCTTACAGTTTTATTACTTCCAAGTTATATCTCGTATTTAATTTTCATGCCAAAAAATATTATTGTCTTCACGACATCACGTTGGATCTAACTATCCACAACTACATTACATTTCCTCAATACTTCAAATATCACATTTGAATACAACAATTATTCCACAAAACTCCATAAATATTCAGCACATACAGCATGAATCTCAACAATTACGCTAGACTGGGTACGACGACCTCATGTCTGCCTCAAAATACATTAGCAACGTTGCTACTATCACATGGCAACTTCCACAAAATGCCTATCACAAACTCCACTTAACCATGTTGCATGATCTACAAAAAATATATAACTGGCTTCAAATTATCAACGCACACAATCTCCAATAACTGTAATTAATCTGATCACATCTAGACAACTTCTTAAACAATTGGAAAAATATTTTACCTTAGGAATTCAAGATCTGCTTTCAAATAGCATAAATTCTCTTACAATTTTCATAACTCACATCACAGAAAAACACCAATGTGCTATAATCTCTCACATCAAAATCTGCAATACTGATCTGCCTTAAAATAAATCTGACCATTAATGATTAATCTTACAAGATTCAATTACTTTAAATCCTTCTCAAAGGTATCAAATACAATTATAAACTCATCAAAAGCATCAGCTGTAACAGCTGTTAAACTGAAATTACTCTCAAAAGAGTATAGCAACAAAATATTGGATTGGCAAACAAGAATTACTAAATGCAATTCTGCTGACATTTATCGTTACTTTATTTAACAAAATCTCGACTGATATGTGACTAGTAGTTCCTTGTTTGATTCACTTACAATCTCATGTACACTCGGATGATAAAAATGAGTCCCTCTATGGCGAGTAAGATGTGTAACCACCGTACAGTCGTATAAATACGAAAGACCTCGCCCCGTCGACTTGGATGATAGTGCCCTGAACGATGGGTAAGATGAGTAGCCACCATACAATCGTATAAATACGAAAGACCCCATCTCGTAGACTATATGAGTGAATGTACCAGATAGGAATCAACAAGTTTCTAGTTGTCATATAAAAGCGATGTTCATTCACTAAAGTGAATAACTTCTTAATATCTCCAAACAATCCAATGGAAAAATCCCTACTGATGAATAATACACACTCGCTAGTATGCAATGAACTGACGAAGTAATTTTAGATAATCAATTGCAGATCACGAGTTCGAAATACTCGTTACACAAAAAAACTATTCATGAAAAATATCCTTGCTGGAAAAATGTCTAAAAGACCAAACATCTGCTTAATAAAGCCAACCAATGGTGAGAATTTCGTATAATGATGCCTGCCATATCATATGGTCACGCCATATTCTAGCTAATTCGAAGCATATAAAGTCAAATCATGTCTAAATAATCGTATCACTCCTATTAGAAAAATATACATGTGTGCCCAGTATTCATGAAAATAATCGTATCATTCCTATTAGAAAAATATACATGTGTGCCCAGTATTCATGAAAATAATCGTATCAGGTAGTTATAACTCTTACAGTACCTTTCATAATCAGCTGTTATTAAATTTCCAAGATCGTCGATTTTCCCTACATAATGAATTTCTCGAAAGATCGGCGTGAATATCATTCCGTCCATGAAATGACGATTGCCTTCGAAATCCCAAGTGAATCAGCTGGTGGACCTCCTCTCGTCAGGAATCGAATCCATCGCTCTGCGGTGCCATCTTGTCTCTATCTGCGTCTACTCTGACATGATGAACTTCGGATTACCCATAGCGGATATTGTCCAACTCCTCTTGAAAAAGTTCATGGAAACAGCGGACCCCCTATTCCTCTTCTACGTTACGCCACTGTTCCATTAAATGTTCAGTTTGAGTATTGAAAGATCAATCTCCAACAACTGCTAAGTTTCACTTTCGTAAAAATAAAATTTTACATGAGAGTGTCCAAGTTTATGAAACACCTGTAGTTGTCTGTATTTGGTAATTCGTAAAACTGCATAAGAAATAAATTTCATTAACGCACGATCTAATGTTCAACAGTGCCTATGCTTACGACATTCCGTTTGCTTGAAATTGTTAAAGTAACTTTGAATGCATTATGAAAAGCATAGTCATAATGTTATTCAGAAAAACTGTGTTCAAACTGCGTTGAAATGTAGCTTGTAATAAAGTCTCCAACTACTTGCAGTGCTGTTCTAACATATCCCGGCCGTCTATGATTGCTTGCTCGGCAAGTCCGCCTGGATCAATGACCTGCTTGGCGTTCGCTGCCCGGCGATGCTGAAACTGTCGCCTACACTCTGCCGTGACAGTTTCGGTACGCTACGCGACCTTCACCATGCGTCTGGCTAGCGCTACAGAGCTCGACCTACTTGCTCGACTGACAGAGCTCCACTGAATGTGTTGGCACTGTCTTCACTATTATCTGCCTGGCGCAGACACGTGGTGTTGTCCCCCACCACTGTGCACTCGCGTCACAATTTTAGTCTCGAACCCTCATCATCTCGGCTGTTCCGTTATAAAATAACTTAAGGGTTATCTAACTTCCTTAAAATTATTTCCACATATAATGCATGTTATATATCCTCTTCTAAGATGTTTAAATACCATATTCCATACATATCTTAATAAAGCTTCACATTTCTATTCATAATTCCATCTTCTTACAGACGTCAGTGCCTCCTTGATCCTAGACCTCCTACGTCATCTTGACATTCCTCTTGACTCGATCGGTGCGTTATCTTTTCCTAACTCTTCCCAAAACCTCAACTACGGCTTAATGTCTGCTGGCGTAGCCGATAGCCTAAACTAGGTATCGGGTACAGTACAAAATAAAAATTATTTCCCTTTGTACATCACACTTTCCAACACAGTTTTCGTAAAATCATCGGGTTGAAAATGATGGGAACGCACTTTAATACTTTCGGTCAGATTTTTCTCACCGAAATATTTCCTTCTAATAGCATGTAACCATTTCTTTATTTTGTGGAAATTGGTGAAACGAAAACGAGCTTCCCTGATTTTTGTAAAGAGGAACAATGTAATAGCTCGGCATAGTCACGAAAAGTAACCATTTAAACAACTTAAATTCGTGGATATAGTGGCATGAGAACACAGGAGACAACTGAAGAGCGCCTTGCGCTTACCCAGTACAACAGCAGTGCGCTCTATCGGTGCTAGTTCTATACATCTCTATTGAAAACAGATAACACAAACTAATACAGTCATCACAATTAACACCGGTTATCAGACGGATTCTGCACACACTCAAAGTACACGGGGCTACATGACCGAGTTGTCGCAGCCCCTAAACTGAGGAACCAACCAACCGACATCACTGGGATGGGACATACTCGTAGGCTCTATGTAACAGATGTCGCGCGCAACGATACTCAGACTGAGGCGCTCAGGCATTGCACACCACCAGCCGGGACTAGACCGGCGATAACGTAACAACTGTACGACCAACGGCTCCGTTGAGATAACTAACCATACCCTTTTACATAAAAAAACTAGCCTTATACAGTATAACGATATCCAAACTGCGATTCGTAATATAAACCCCAACTAAATGCACTACACTTATTGTAGTTAGATAACATCCCTCCCTATACGAGGTGAATCAGCTGCCCCTAACAATATTGATTTATGCAGACCAACTAGCGTTGTTATCAAAATGGTCGATATTTCTCTGCTTGCATCCCGTATGGTATTAATGCACTGCAAGCATATCCTGCAAACGATACTGAACTCATATTATTTTCCCTCGTATTAGTCTGTAGCAGGGCTGGCATGCGAATGTAATATCATTGAGTATACTCAATTTATATCGCGAAATTAAATTGTTCAATGGAATAAAATTTCACTCCTGGCGCGAAATAAAATTCGTTACAGACTTTTAATTTCGGTCCCGGCGCGAAATAAAATTAATTAGTCTATAGACTATTAATTTCGCTCATGGTGCAAAATAAAATTCGTTACCGGTACATACTTTTAATTTCACTCCCGGCGCGAAATAATATTCGTTACAGATTTTTAATTTTGCTCCCGGCGCGAAATAAAATTCATTACAGTCTCTTAATTTCGCTCCAAGCGCGAAATGAAACTCGTTACAGACTTTAAATTTCGCTCCCGGCGCGAAATAATATTCGTTAGACTTATAATTTCTCTCCCGGTGCGAAAAAAATAATCATAACAGACTTATAATTTCGCTCCCTGCGCAAAATAAAATTCTTAACAGACTTTTAATTTTTCTCCTGGTTCGAAATAAAATTCGTTTTAAGACTTTTCATTTCTCTCCCAGCGAGAAATGAAATTTGTTTGCGACTGTTAATTTCGCTCCAGGTATGACACGAAATTCCCAAACGGCATTTAGTTTCGTCCCCGACGTGAATTTAAAATGCATGGAACATTTCATTTCGTGTCTGAAATTAAATCTGGACTGGCATGTGAAACGAAATGCATTGCTGTGGGTGCGTAAACATTTTAATTTTGCCGTGAGCGTGATATTCTGGTACGAAATGATATTGATTGTCGGTGTGAAAATCTATCTACGGTATATATATAAAACACTAAGGTGTATGTTACACAAAACTCAAGCTCCTGTGCGGTTTGTACCAAAATCTTCCAAATCGTCTCAATAGTACGGGAAAGATTTCTTGAAAAGTCAACGAGAATATATATTTTTTAGGTGGTTTACCCTCCAGGGATGGCATTTTCCTCGGACTCAGCGAGGGATCCTATCTTACTGCCTCCAGGGCAGTGTGCTGTAGCTTGAAATATTGGGTCGGGGGATACAACTGGGGAGGTGGGACGAGCACCTCGCCAAGGCGGCCTCACCTGCAAAGCGAACAGGTGCTCCTGAGGGATGGGAAGATTGGGAGGGATAGGCAAGGAAGAGGGAAGGAGGTGGCCGTGGCCTTACGTTAGGTATTGTGCCCGATTAATCATGGACAGTACTTGTCGAATCCGATGGAACAGCTGGATCGTAGAACCTGAAAGTTCCCGGCTGGAAAAACCCTCAAAATCCTACCGACAAGGACTACATGAAAGGGAACACACATATCCTATCAAGATTGAATAAGAAAATGACCAATGGAAAATAATTGAACTAGCTCGGTCGATAAAAAATCGAGCATCAAGAAAAATAAATCTCAAAGCAACGGGAATAATATCTGATTAACACCTATCACTGGTCTTACTAACACAATCTCTTGTCAATTATTATAAATCACAACGTCAAATTTTGCATAAACATATCACTAAATTTATTAATTCAAACCTAGTACAAGCACAATATAAATTCCTAATCAAAGAAAATAAAAATACTAAATAACACGGCATGAACTGGTCTTAGAAATGTTTCACGCTTGAAGGAAATAAATGCAAGAAGTTCATTAGAATATCCCATAATTACACGTGGATATTAACGTTCTCAAATCTATACAACACTCACCCTGCATTTATACATAGCTTAACATGATATAAGTCAATCGTGGCGTGGATATTAACGTTCTCAAAATTATACAATACTCACTCTACATTTATACATAGCATAACATGATATAAGTCAATCGTGTTGTTCGGAGTCTTATTCCTAATAACTAAGATATATTCCAACAATATATACACTAATTTACATATACATATTTCCTCATCACAACTAAATTCATCATACTGATATCATCACCAAAAGGCATTTCATATTCTTTCATTTCGTCAAAGCAGTAAATTGTAATCATATTCTGGCCTATTTGACTGAGCAATTAAGCTAAGTTGAAACGTTAATTTCAAATTCGTGGCGAATAATGAATAATGAAGAATCATAAGCTTCGCTTATCAATTCTTCCAAAAACCAACATGTTTAACAGTATTCAATATTTAATCCTATCCCATCAACATTTTCACTTCCATTAATCCTTCTAACATCATAAAAATACTTCATCATATTCTTCACGTAATTATCCGTGACATATACTGTATCATGACTAAAATTCTTTGTAAATAATCACATAATACACATGTAATGTACTCTCTTATTGCTTCAATATATATTTCAATAACTTCAATACCACTTCTGTTTCCAACATTACTTCATAATACTTCAATAAATGCAATGGAGTACAGGAAAGGTGCCTCCCCGTAGATCGTAAATAACAGAATAAACTCATTAAGAATGAATGTTCAAACGATTGGGCGTACCCTGGGCAACGTTAAGAATCCTAGTGGCAGAACCTTCCACCACCAGGAACGATTTCATTCCAAAAGGCTTTTTTTTTCTGTTTCAAATCCAGTTATTACAATATTTTCGGTGAATATTGAAGGCATATCAGCAGAGAAAGAGATATTGTTGTCTAACATCTGCAAAAGTACAGGCTGTGACATTTTACTGATTCAAGAGACCCACAGAGGCCCAAATGACAGAAGGCCAAAATAAATGGAATGGACCTTATAAATGAGAGACCAAGTGCAGTGTATGGCAGTGCAATATTTAGCAAACCTGGGCAAAATATTTTTTCAACAGGCTCAGCTTCGAATGATGACATAGAGATCCCGACGGTCGAAATTCCATCGTGCATCGCAACATCAGTTTATAAGCCACCGAATGCCGAGTTCAGCTTCACAGATCCACTGAACTTCCAATCTCAACCAAAACAAGATGTTCAGTAAAGAACATATAGCCTACTTTCTCCTAAATGTATGAGTATAGTTATAACTCGTTGTTTTTATCAAAGAGTATAACAGAATCAATTCATGGTTGAAGACCTTAAAAACTATTTACCTCTACCAAACACCACAACCTCGAAAACAACTGCTACCATCATTGAAGGAAGAAAGAAAGAAAGAAAGAAAGAAAGATAAGAAGTATCTAAAGAATGTTATGGATCTGGAGACATAATCGACCGGACTGGCTGCGTGGCTCAGCGGTAACGTTCTCGCTTGCTGGGCCCTATGTTGCAGGTTCGTATCCTGGCGCAGTCAGCTGGCATTTGAGGGTGCACAAATGCGAGGGAGCCGTGTTTGTAGATTTACTGGCACGTTAAAGATCCCCTTCGGGGCAAAATTCCGACACCCCGGCTTCTCTAAAACCAACAGTAGTTAAAAGGGACGTAAAACCAATAACATTATTATTATTAGTATTATTATTATTATTATTATTATTATTATTATTATTACACAATCGGTCTGACACGGGCAACATCCAACTTTGAGTTGAGGCATGTCTTTACACTCTGGCTGTGCATGGCTTTCACAACCCTAATTGAATTAACAAATCTTTCCATGACCCTACAGAGACGTGTGTATACCAACTATGTGGATATTTTCGATTGCTATTTGGCTGCAATAAAAGGATTAATTAATATCCTGAACTAGCACCAACGGCTAGAGTTCAGATACTATGTGAAATCGTTTTGTTCTTTACTTCAATTAACATTTTCAAATAACGCACAATAGGTTGTTACAAACCCTTTAAAATAAAAAAGTAAAAATGTATCGTAGTATCATCTTGTCATTCTTCAAATTCGATGCGCATAGAATGCCAATGGTATACTAATAAATGGAGTCTCATGTAGAGTAGTCGTGAGATCTAATGGAGAAGTATCGAACAAGATAATCCTAACAGGGGGAGTGCATTCTAGCGGCAATAAACATAAACTTTTCAATAAAATCTGTAAGTTAATCTGTTGGCCGGCGTGCAGTTCGCCATGATAATTCACTTTTTCGTTCCTTGATGTATCGTGCAAATCTGCTGTCGAATTTTGTTTTAATTATATATTTTCCATCGTACTTTGCACAATATAACGATTAATTTTCAAACGTCTAAGTCATTACAAAACTATACATATAAAGAAATTCAAGCAAAAACACCTAACTCTGGTGGGGTTTGAACCATAGCCATAAGATTGATAGGCTAACGCTTTACGACTGAGCCAAACGTGCGAACGGACATTGATCGATATCAAATGAGTTACATAGAACGTTTTAATGATTTACGCTAAACGATTTCATCAGTGGAGTATATTATTTACATATGAAGCATTTCATACAAAGTTTATTTATTTTGTATCAGTACGCTATATTGCAGGCAATACTCAAATTAGTGAAATATAAGTCAGGCACAAGATATCCGCTGCCACCTTGTCTTCTTACCGAGACGGCTGAGCTTTTTAAAATCACTTCTGCACTATAGTATTACAAAATAAACTTTTGATTTCGAACGTGCCTCTTCCTTTAGAACAGTTAAAACGATTCTCGGCTCGATAATCGGAACTGGTGGGTCCCATGATATAGATTATAATGTTTGCATTATTCGCACGGCCGCCATCCTGAAATGGTACGGCGGATGCCCTTGTAGTTTGGTCACAGGACGCGTCCTATATTAAGGTATGTTGTTACCAAATTTGGTAGAGATCAGATGATTTGATTAGTCGTTATTTGATTTTACGTTTTGAACGTTTGAGAGGCCGCCATTCAGTTTTGGTAAAGATGGCGGCGATATAAAACATGACACTGATGTGCCCATTGCTAGTTCTACCTCTGTACCAAATTTAGTTCAATTCGGTTTCACCGTGTTTGAATTGATAGGGGGGGGGGACAGACATTCAGAGTACACAAACTCACACACACACAGACTCACACACACACACATACACACACACAGACAGACACACAATTTTTCACCCTGTGTAGATCTCATAAGTCTACTTTCATTTTTTGCAAAAATCGAAAGTAGGCTAAAAAATTTGCGATGGGTGACTTCAACTGTCACAGTACATCCTGGGGTTACAGGGAGACTGATAAAAGTGCAGAGGATCTCGAAGACTGGATTGATAGCATGGACCTAGTACTAATATATGAACCTAAGATGCCTCCACATTCATCAGTGGGAGATGGCGTAGTGGATATAATCCAGATAACATCTTTGTTAGTGAGCCTATTGCCCAGTGGGCAAAGAAGAATGTTACTGAGCCGATCCCGCATACGCAACATCGAGTTATCATCTGTACTATTTAAGCAGTGGTGAATCCAGAGACTGTTCCTTTTAAAAGACGATTTAATTTCAAGCGGGCACAGTGGGAAAGTTCTCACTAGAAGTAGATAAAGAGATCTTACAACTTGACCCTTCTCCCGAGAAGTATAGTAAATTTATTGAAATAGTCAATGTCATATCACGTAGATACATTCCTAGGGGATGGTTGGTTGGTTCTTAAGTTTAGGGGCTGCGACAACGCGGTCATGTAGCCCCGTGTACTTTGGGTGTGTGTAGAATCTGTCTGATAACCGGTGTTAATTGTGATGACTGTATTAATGTGTGTTATCTGTTTTTTAATTTAAATACTGCAACTTAGAATGTTTCAAATAGTCCCTACTTTTGCCGCCAAGCGCCACCGGCAATGACTACTAGGTCAAGTTCAGAACTTAGCTACTAGACGCCACCGCAGTCGGCTCTTGGCAACGAACGTAGAAACCTAAGAGCGTTGTTTATTTTCTTAACCTATCAAATTGAGCTTCACACAGGTGCAATTAGTGGAAGGTTCTTTAACATGCCATAAATCTATGACATGGGACCGCCGGCTTTACTTCCCCTCCAAAGGAAGGCATACTGAGTGATTTTAACGCTCTTAAAAATCCTACGGCTGTAGAGCAAATTACATACATGGGCTTGGAAAACTATGCACAGTTATTTGATGAAGATCCATTCTCAGAGGAAGCCATTGATACAGGTGAAGACCTCATGTTTGCTATTTCAGCCTCCAAAAGGTGCAATCTAATATCAGAGCAAGATATGAAACAGAACAGTCATAAGGCTTAGAAATTACTGAAGAACCTCAGTAATGATCCCACTAGAGCTTCATCAGGTCTCCTTAGAGTCAGCCCCGATAAAATAGCTCGCCAATTGCTAATGAACGGAAAGACTAACAAAAGATCCGAAAACAAGAAAATCCAAAGACACCCTGATGAGCAAGACCATCTTAGGACTCCATTCATTTTGGAAGAACTGGAAGTTATGTTGCCTTCCATGAAGAACAAAGCTGTTTGCGAACAGAGAAAATTGAAATGTTTGGGCCAGTGGCAATGCATTGGATTTTGAACTTAAAGAACACCTGCACCTCAAAATTGCAGATCCCCAAGCTCTGGCGCAAAGCCAAAATTATACCACTGCTGAAGCCTGGAAAAAAACCACAGAGCCAAAAATATTTCGTCCAGGCTCACTTCACTGCCTTTTATACAAAGTATTGGAGAGACTAATTCTCAACCGTATTTCACGATATGTTGAGAAAACTCTCATTAAGGAGCAATCTGGTTTCCGTCCAGGAAGATTATGTTGTGGACGAATCCTTAATCTGACTTAGTGTATAGAGGACGGATTTGAAGGACGGCAGGTTACAGGTGTGGCATTCATTGGTCTCTCAGCAGCATATGATACGGTCAACCATAAGAAGTTGATCAGAAAGGTATATTCCACGCCAAAGACTACTGCCTAACACAATTCGTCCAGTGTTTGCTGCAAAACAGGAGATTTTATGTTACTCCAAACAACAAGAAGAGTCGCTTGAGGACTCAGAAGAACGGCCTTCCTCAGGGTAGGGTATTAGCTCCACTGTTGTACAATATATACACAAATAATCAACCACATATTCATGGAACCAGATTATCCATTTATGCAGACGATACAGCGA
This sequence comes from Meconema thalassinum, assembly GCA_946902985.2. Lineage (NCBI taxonomy): Eukaryota > Metazoa > Arthropoda > Insecta > Orthoptera > Tettigoniidae > Meconema > Meconema thalassinum. Next base: position 1,509,953,768 of record OX336388.2, read on the forward strand.
TTGCTGCTCAAGACAGAACTTTTGAGGGGGTGGAGATGAAGTTGACAACTGCTCTTGAAGATCTAGCAAAATATTATGATGACAATCACTTGAATCCCAATCCTGGAATGACGCAAGTTTGTGCATTCCATCTGAAAAATAGGGAAGCCAGAAGGAAGTTAAATATTAACTGGAAGGGCCAACAACTACCTCACTGTGACACACCGAAATAACTGGGTGTAAAGCTTGATCGTTCTCTCACATTCAAAGCCCATTGCGAAGATATGAAGTTTAAGGTATCTGCCCGGAATAACGTCATTCGCAAACCTACTGGTACCACGTGGGGTGCACAGCCAAATGTGCACCATACATCTGTCCTGGCACTAAGTTTTTTCTCAGCAGAGTATGCAACACTAGTGTGGCTAAATTTCGCTCATACAAGACAAGTTGATGTAGCCTTGAATGAGACTGGACGTATCGTGACAGGTTGCCTGCGACCTCCTCCTGTTAACAAAATGTACCAAATCATGGGTATAGCACCACCAAATATTCGCAGAAAAACAGCTGCAGAAGTAGAGAAGAAGAAGCAGGAAACTGATCCTAGACACCCATTGTTTGGACATATACATCACCCCACAAGGTCAAGAAATAGCTTCCTACAGTCCACTGTAGCGATCCCATCATCACCTGGAACTTGCCAATTACAGTTATGGCGAGATTTCCTACCCGAAGCTCATTGGAACAATGTCAAGGAAGAACCAGCTGCAGGGTGTTTTCAGCCGTATGTCATCTGGAAGGCAATCAACAGAGTGAGAACCGGAGTATCTCGATGTAGAGCTATTCTCAAGGCATGGGGCTACACTGAAGACGGACTTTGTGAATGTGGGGAACTGCAGGACCAACAAGTTCTGGTATACAGAAACCTACCTAAGACTTGCACCACCGACGATCATTGGAGAGCAAATGACAGGGCCATCAAGACTGCCAAATTCTGGTCTTTGCATTCCGTTTGATTTCATTTAATTTGTTATTATAGTCTGTAAGTTTGTTTGTATTGGTTCCTTTATTTCGTAATTTTTCCTGGCCACGAAAAATAAATAAATAAAAATTAATTCAATGCCACTTCTCTATCCAACATTACTTCATAATACTCCAATACGCTTTAAATAGACACGCTGCAAATTATTATGTCACTAGACAATTTTATGCATCCCTGCTTGATACAATTTATTAAATACATGTTCAATGCTCATTTCGTTGAATTGATATAGATATAGGCTACTGTTTCATAATACTCTTCATTATATTTTAATAATAACGTAATTAGTTACTCTCAGTCAGAAATTATTCGTAATAAACAATATCAAACAACATTAAATTCTCAGTTTCAACATTAATCCAACTTACATTAGAATTCAATAAATTCTACACCATGAAAATCATGTCAATAAAATTGCTCATATGAAATCCATTTCAATTTTATTGACTTCAATATATCATTCAAATAGATCTTTAATAGGACATATCAAAAATTGATAATATTTAATATTACTGTTCATAGTTCATAAGCTCTTCATTACAAGTTTCTAAATGCGTTTGAAAAAATATTTCTTCCATTCAATACTTCCTAACATCGTTGATCATGATACAATAATCGTCGACAATCTTCGTAAACTTCATCCAAAAATGTCCATCAAATCGTAATCCCATAATTCTTCTTCCTATAATCATAAATCTTCCTCATATCGCCTATCTAACGCATGTCTTCTCAACAATAAACTCTTCATTCAAAATTAGCAGATCGAAAATATCCAAAATCCTAAGTAAATTTAATCCAAAATCGAAAATTGAAAATTATAGGATGCTTTCGCAAACGAATCAAAATCCAGATTGAAAATATGGAGAAATATGAAAGAACATCATATCTACACCACAATCCAATTTAACTAGACAAAAATGGCGAAATGGTCAACTCCAATATACCTCAAACTACTACTACCTAAAGAAAATGTTGTTCTCTTCCTTGTGATGAGTCTTGTAGAAATTGCTTATTCAGGAATACGCAACAATCTCCTCCCCAAATGAAACTGCGGTTCTGATCGCCCATCTAATTCTCCTGGCATCGAACTGGGATTGTGGACTCCTGTCGCCACTTGTTCCTTCCTGGAATGTAGATTGCATCTCATAATTCCAGGTTCTGGTTCGTCCTGATTGTCGACTCCATCTCTCTTGGTTGGTTAATTTCGTAGTAGCATTTCATCTTAGAGTTGTATAGTGGTTTTACCTCGCTTCTCTATGATTTTGAAGTAAGTATTTCTCATACTTATAAGCGTAGATGATTACCCTTGACATTTTTTCGGTCACTGTGTATGATGTGTTCCTTCTTCAATTTAACCACACATAGTCGTAGATTTAATAAGCTGTGGTAGTATTCCTCCTGACTTCACGTAAACTAACATCGTGAAATGTTGTAAAGAATTGTCTGTACTGAAATGCTTTTCCCAAAAGAATTGAATGTCTTTAAACGACCAATATAGTTAATACTTTTTGCGAATTATCACAAAATAAGACTGGGGTACATCTCCATCATAGGTCATTAGTAGGGCTCGGATCGATATGCTCGATAAAATCTCCAGATATGCTCGAACACCATGTGTTTTATGCTCGATAGATATGCTCGAAAAAACCATTATATGCTCGAAAAACCCATTATATGCTCGATAGATATGCTCGAAACCCCCATTATGTATGGTTAAATATGCAGAATATGCTCGAAAAACACCGTTAAAAACGATAGAAAGGAAAGTGAAACGAAAAAACCAATAACATACCTTTAAATACGAGCTTTATTTTTTAATTGTATGTATGACACACTGCAATATACTCGCATTCAAGTTTTACAAGTATATATAAGAGAAGTGCTCTTATAAAAGATACAGTTTAAAAGTTCATTTACAAAATGTTCAGAATTAGGCCAGTCAATGAGGTAGATCTGCATTGGTCTATACAACAAGAAATTTTCTAAGTTTTCAATTTTGAATGATTTTCTTAAGTCAGTCAATAAAAGTTTCAATGACGAGAACGACCTCACAAAAGGTTAAAAGCCTGCGCTTCTATTATTCGCACCAGATAGGCTTTTCAATAATTATTTCTGTTTTCGAACCTTAAGGATCGTCAGGGCCCGAATTCGGGGGAGAATTCGAAGAAAAACAAACTATTTAGACGAAAACCACAAGAATATGCATTTATATGCTTCTATTCTGAAAACCGCGGTTTTATGCATTTATATGCTCGATAAATTTCAATTCTGTTGGTCCCAGAGGGGTGAAAATACTACCAAAAGGCTTCTTTCAATGTGTACTATTCAGGAAAAAATATGCAAATATGCTCGAATCCGAGCCCTAGTCATTAGTATAATGTTGTCTGTCACACACTTAGCTTATTGGAGACGAGTTTAAGACTCGATGTGAACTCTCTACCGATCAAAGATGTAACATACTCCTGCTCTGCTCACAAGCTCTCTCCAGATCCTGCTCACCTCCACTCTGACCTTGATATCTCGATGAAACTCGATGTTCAACAAATAATTTCTTTCCGTGCTACATGCAGAATCATATCCTACAAAAATTTAATAGAATCAGCTTCCTCCATATTCATGTTAATTTCTGGTGCACAGCAATTCTGTATTCTTCAAAGTTCGTAAAACATCGCATTCGGCGTTCTTCTCGATCTAAATCACGTCAGTCAACCATATGATGACCTCGCTTCTACTCAGCTCCGACCTGGCCGCTGACAATAACATTGAATAGAACAACATTCTGGGTATCGTTGCGGGATGCCTATACTCTTGGTGTCACAGCTGATTCTTGCGTAACACTTTCCTCTCGTAATTTATACTCGTAAAATCAACGAGGGGCAACTGCTCCGTTCCAATTGCTACAGCAAAATACCGGTACAGTACCATCTTGGCATGTGCCTGGAGACACAGTGGGAAACCACGGAAAACCACTTCGAGAATGGCTAAGGTGTGAATTGAACCCCCTCTACTCATTTGGAGCACCCTAGGCTGCGTAGACCCCGTTCGAGTCCTCATACCACTTTTCAAGTTTCGTGGCAGAGCCGGGAATCTAACCTGGGACCTCCGGTGTTGCAGCTAAGCATGCTGACCACTACACCACGGAGGCGACTTATTTTTATTTTCATGATTAAATATTTACCTTGCGCACATAAATCTTTGATTGTTGTAATCCAAACATGGCCGAACCACTACTCATTAAATAACTGTACGCGCCTATTCATAAAGCTTCCGTGTATTTGAAGACGGACATCAGGCAAGTCCTGACAATACAGTATAGTAACAGTATGCACGTATACCAATGTGCAACATTGATTTTTTTGTTAATGAAATGAAGGAATATTTTCTCCAGACAGCGGGTTATCAACATAGTAAGAAGGTTCGCCAACGAATAGAGAGACGTGCACCATTGGCACAGTGGGTAAGGTAAGTAACTCCGGACCACAAGAGTCCAGGAGTGATCGCACCTCTCGACTGCTACTTTTTTAACACTGAAATATTGTTTTATCAAGGAGTATTATTAACGTTCTACATTTTGAAATGAGTTATGCAGGAGTTTACAGGAATTACAGTACAGGGTTATTCAAATAGATGGACCCAATTCAATTAATTTGTATTTCACGAAATATACATTGGAACATTCTACATACCAATGAACAGAGAAAGGTTCAAAGTTTTGTTGACCACAGTTTATAAATGTTCAATGTATCCTCCTTGTGCTGCACGGCAAAAATCTAGGCTGTAGCCAAATTTGTTCTACATGCGAGAAAGCATGTCTCGTGTTACAGAGTGCACCGCAGCAGTGATACGGTTCCCCAAGTCGGCAAATGTTGTTGGTAGAGGTGGAATATAAACCATATCCTTAACATATCCCCAAAAGTAAAAGTCACATGGTGTGTGGTCGGGTGATCTCGGTGGCCAGAAGTGTAGAGCCAGGTCTTCCTGTCCTATGCGACCTATGCATCGATGAGGAACGGATTGATTTAACAGTCTTTGTACATCACGGTGCCAATGCGGGGGGCTCCATTCTGTTGGAAAATGAAGTATTGTGAATCTTCAGTAAGTTGAGGAAGAAGCCATTGTTCCAACATGTCCAGGCACATTATTCCACTTACAGTGCTTCCGCAAAAAAGAATGGTCCATGCCCTGTTGTTTGCGATAAGGCACAGAACACGTTTAGCTTCGGCGAGTCGCTCTCGTGTTCGCATGTTATATGGGGATTATGCAGACCGCAAATGTGAGTATTGTGTTTATTCAGTGTCTACTAAGTTGGAACGCAGCTTCATATCTAAAAATTATGCGTGATGGAGACGCATCACCTTCCATCATTTCTAGCACATCACCACAAATCACAATAAGCTTGGTATTTTCATTTGAATGGAGAGCTTACACACGTTGTAAGCGGAAAGCCTTGTACACCAAACACCGTCTCAAAACACGCCATACTGTTGTTTGAGGTATTCCTAGTTCTCAACTGCCTCTATTAGTTGACCTATGGGGACTACGAACATAACTTTCTTCTATTCGCCTGACATCATCCTCTGACACACTCGGTCGGCCCGGGTTTTAACCTTTACAGAGACATCCAGTGTCGCAAAATTGCATAACCCACCGTCTTATGCCTTTCCTAGTCGGTGGTTCAATGCCGAATCAGAGACGAAAAGCCTGCAGCATTGTTACTACCGGCTCACATTTTGCAAACTCAAGAACGCAGAAAACCTTATGTTGCATAGTAGCCATTTTATTCACAACAGATCCTGAAGCCATTTTTCATGTATGCAAAAAGTAGATCCGTGAAGAAATAAAGCCTATTTTCATGTATCCTACTTATGTTAATTGCCTCCATCAACATACAAAATTTCAGTTTGATTGCTGTAATAGATTTGTAGATATTGAAAACCGTCTAAGATTTCGGATGGTGGCCATGTTAGATTTTCATATATGTAAGCCTTAGAATTATGTACTATTACATGAAGATGATTGTGTACGTGTAGAATTCAAACTTCAATCGCATGACTAGGACACAAGAAGTAAAAACGAGATTTTAAAAATTCGCACAGCTGCCATCTTGTGGCTATGAAAACAATTGAAATAAATTGTATGCTAGTGGATTAACATTTGTATAAGCATTTACCGTACCAATTTTCACTGCACTAGCATGGTTAAATCGCGAGAAACGTCCATTTAAATATCTATAGTTCGCGTCACCGCCATGTTTAATTTGTGTTAACCGGGTTATTGAAAGTGCTATAGGTGAACTTATGTTTATAGCCTCTAAGAACATAAATAATTTCGGTGTTCTTGCTGTAAATATTCGTAGATATTTAGAACCGTCTAAATATTTCGGATGGACGCCATGTTGGATTGTTTAATGTATAGGCCATAGAATTATATACCATTAACGAAAAATTATTGCGTAGGTTCATTATTAGCCTACTTTCGATTTTTGAAAAAAATTAAAGTAGAATTATGTGACCACTACAGGGCCATAAATTGTGTGTCGGTCTGTGTGTGTGTGTGTGTGTGAGTGTGTGTACTCGGAATGTCTTCCCCCCCCCCCTATCAATTCGAACACGGTGAAACCGAATTGAAAGCAATTTGGTACAGAGGTAGAACTAGCAAAGGGCACCTCAGTGTCATGATTTATATCGCCACCATCTTGGTGGAAACATAATGGCGGCCTCCCAAATGTTCAAATCTTAAACTAAATTACGACTAACCTAATGATCCGATATCTACCAAATTTTGCAACAACATACCTTTATATGGCGGGCGCCTTTTGACTAAACTACAAGGTCATCAGCCCAATAGTTTGCAGGTGGCGGTGATGTATGTGTGCAAATCGATTCCCCCTAAAACACGGTGAAACCGAATTGAACGACATTTGGTACAGAGGTAGCACTAGCAAAGGACACTTCAGTGACATGTTTTATGTCGCCGCCATCTTGACGAAAACGTAGTGGCGGCCACCCAACTGTTAAAAGTTTAAATCAAATTATGACCAACCTGATCATCTGATCTCTACCAAATTTAGCAGCATTATACCTTTAATTATGGAGAATCGTTTGACCAAACTACAAGGTCATTAGCCCAATATTTTGCGTATGGCGGTAATGAATGAGTGCAAATCGATTCCTCGCATCAATTCAAACACGGTGAAACCAAATTGAACAAAATTTGGTACAGAGCTAGCACTATCAAAGAGCACTCCAGTGTCATGTTTTATATCGCCACCATCTTGACGAAAACGTAATGGCGGCCACCCAAATGTTAAATGCTTGAATAAAATTACGACCAACCTAATCGTCTGATCTCTACGACATTCTGCAACATTAAACCTGAAAGTTAACAGAATCTTTGGACCAAACTACAAGGACATCAGCCCAATAATTTGCGGATGGCGCCCAAGCATGTGTTCAAATTGATTCCCCATATCTTTTCAAACACGGTGAAACCGAATTGAACGAAATTTGCCACCTCAGTGGCATTTTTTATATTTCCACCATCTTGACGGAAACGGAATGGCGGACACCAAATGTTAAAAGCTTATATCAAATTACGACCAACCTAATCATTTGATCTCTACCAAATTTTACAACAACATACCTTTCCTGTGGGAAGCATCTTTTGACTGAACTACAAGCTCATCAGCCCAATAGTGTGCAGATAGCGGCCATGTATGTGTGCAAATAGATTCCCCACATCAATTCAAACACGGTGAAACCGAATTGAATGGTTTTTTTTTGTTTTTTTTACAGAGGTAGCACTAGGAAAGAGCACCTCATATTCATGTGTAATAGCCATATAGCACGTTGTATTTCAACAAGCTACTACAACGGACATTCAATAATTATACTCCTTGAAAAGGTCAAAGAATTATAACAATACCCATGCATTTAGGAGAAAGTACGCTATTTGTTTTTTACTGAACATCTTGTTCAAACTTTCACTTCGATCGCATGATTACGACACAAGAAATAAAAACTTAATTTTAAAATTTCGCACAGCCGCCATCTTGAGGTTATGTAAACAATATTGATCTAAATTAGCTGCCAGTGCATTATAATATGTATATAAACATTTACTGTACCATATTTCACGGCGCTCAGATAGTTAAATAACGAAAAAGGTCTATTAAAATGTTTCAACTTCGCTTGGCCACCATGTTCGTTTTGTACTTTAGAGGCTTTAAACGTTACATAGATAAACTTGCGTAGTGCCCTTTATCACCGTACAAAATTTCAGGGCGATATCAGTAATATTTTCGGTGATATTGAACGCCGGTGAAATATTTTGCACAGTCGCCATCTCGAGGTTATGTAAACAATTGAACAAAATTGGATGCCAGTTCATTACAATGTGTATAAACATTTGCTGTACCAAGTTACATTGCGTTTGGATGGTTAAATCGCGAGAAAGGTCTATTTAAAATCTCAACTTCGCATGGCCGCCATGTTGGTTTTGTAGTTATCAGGTTTTTGTATGTCACATACTGTAGGTGACCTTTTAGTAGTGAGAAAAGTAGGCTAAAAATCGAACATGGCGATCATTCGAAATATTTAGACCGTTCTCAATATCTATTAATCTCTGATAGCGATCAAACTGAAATTTTGTTTGTTGATAGAGGTTATGAACATAAGTGCACCTATTGAACTTTGTGCCAAATGTCATTTGCGCGCAAGAAGTTAGGTATTTAACCTTACACCATTTGACAGATAAAGAGAAGTTTGTTAATGTCGTTTCTCAACTACAGATATCTTACTATCATCACGTTTGATAAACATCAATTTGTTCACCTATTCCGAAACAAGCATTTATCTAACATTTTCGTACCAATTCGTCTTTCTCTTATATCAAGGCATGTTATAATTAAATATAAATGTAGATCATTACCACAATCAGATATCTATTAATATATTATTTTATTTACACACAAATTTTCTCTGACAATTATTTTTCTTAGCAGGGTACTTTCATGTCAACACGATTACTGATTGGCACATATTCAAAATTTTAAGCTCCGTATTGAGGGAAGATCTCCTTGTTCATTTCAAGCACTGATCTATTTATTTACTAATTCAAGCACTAAACTACGGTCATGTCGGCATATTCAATGATTGGCACCTTGTCAGAATTTTTAACTTCGTGTTGAAGATAAGAAGATTTGCCTCGTCATTTAACCATTTAACTATTTGCTTTTCATTTATCACTGATCTATATTAATTATTGATTGCAGAACTTTATTTTAAATTATTTTAAGTGTATTATTTTAATAAGAATTATTATATAGTTTAATATTTGTTTACATTCACCAATAATATTTTCTCGTTTTAACTACATTTTGAAGAAAAAAATGATAAGTATTTTATTTTCATCTATATATTTAAAACAGTAAGGTGATTTTTGTTATCACGAGATAGAGAGAACGACAGAACCAATTTACTTCGTAGAGCACTCTAACGAAAGCTCTTGGCCTGTAGATTTGCAGAGTGTCTCTAAAATAAACAAATATAATACGGTATATTTTTAAATAAATATAGAAAATAGCAGAATTCTCGCCCCTCGCGCATGCGCACAATCCGCCTGGGCTCATGACAAAATGGCGGTGAGAAGTCCATTAAAATGTAAGTTATTTAATAAGCTTCCATGTAATTGAAAACATACATTAACCAAGTTCTGACAATACAATATAATAACAGTATGAACATATACGAATATATATTGATTTTATTGATAATGAATTGGATTATTTTCTTCAGATAGCGGCTTTTGAAGATAGTGAATGGTTGCGTCTGCATCGAAATGTGAGTGCGCGAGTAGCTGTTTGGTTAAGGCGATTGACTGTGCATCCAAGGATCGCAGGTTCGATCCCAACTCTCGCCAGTATTTTTTTTTTTTTTTGCCACTGAAATATTGTTTTATCAAGGAGTATTAGTAAGGTTTTATGTCAGTTATAGATACATATTTCTACACATTTTCTCAACACGTTTTATTTCCGTTTTACCATTGCATTACAGCATGTCCTCAATACGTCGTTTGAATATCGGCAATCAGTTCCAGTAACTGACAACAGATGGCAGTACCTCGCCAATATAGTTCCAGTAACTGAGAGCAGATTGCGTCGATATATTTAAAACACAAGGCATGGCCTTGATGGCAAGTTTTCGCGTGATAGTTAAATATTGTATTATCAAGGATTATTAGTAACGTTTTATGTCAGTTAAAGATTCCTACATTCCCTCTCAATAAGTTTTATTTCCGTTTTACCATTGCATTACAGCATGTGGTCAAAAGAGCTAATATCTGCCATCAATTGCAGTAACTGACAACAGATGGCAGTACCTCGCCCATATAGTTTCAGTAACTAACAACAGATGGCAGCACCATTGCATCGATATATTTAAAACACAAAACATGGCGCGTTTTCAAGTGATGGAGAGTTATAGAGGGGAATTTTTAAGAAGGGAAACGTTGAAGAACATTAACTGACAGTTGAGTGTGTAGGCTATGTTGTTTATGTACTTTAATATTGCAATTTCTTCCCAATGCTTCGGTGGTCAAGTTGGTAGCATCCTAGACTAAAAGTTATAAATTATGCATCGTCGATAATCGATATACTCTTAAATTATTAGTGAAAAGGTAGTTTTCCAGGCCCTGGCGCGTGTCCACAATTGCTTTCGCCATGAGAGACACTTGGCAAACATAATTCGTTTGAAGGGCTCCGACATCGTTGTCACTCAGCCCCATGTACTTTGGTGTGTAAGTGTAAAATTTTCTCTGATAACCCGTATTATTGTGATAGCTGCGTTACTTTGTGTATTTGTAATTAAGGTGGGAAATGGCAAGGTGACGGCCGAGGCCTTAAGTTAGGAACCATCCCGGTATTTGCCTTGAGTGGAAGTGGGAAACCACGGAAAACCACATCTAAGATTGTCGAGGTGGGAATCAAACCTTCCTCTTCTTAGTTATACCTCTAGAGACTGAATGTGCCCCGTTTTTGCCCTCAGACCAGAATTAAATTTCTTGGCAGAGCAGGAAATGTAACCCGGGTCTCCGAGGCGATAGCCAAGAATGGGTGGGCTTCCATGTGTTAATACGATTTTTGACATGCACGGGACATAGAATTCTAAAACAGCCTCCATTAGGGTGACTGCCGAAGTGAGTATTGAGTATATGCCTAAGCTCATTCCAGTAGTTGGCGAAGTGTTTCTATGTTCCCCTGCAAAATGTACTGCCATAAACTATAACAGGTGATGGAAATAGCTTATTTAGAGCAGTTTTGTACTGTTTATATCAAAATGAAGAACGTCATTCTGCGCTGCGTTTTCAAGCTATTGCCAAACATTTCGCTGGCAGGAACAATTATAAGGAATTTATTGTAAGCGATCAGTCTCATCGCATTCTCCTCACCAACCAACTTGAGTATGAGAGTCTCTGGACGGTCATGTTGAACTTAATTGTATAAGACAGTTGTTTAATGATTATTTGTTTAGAGTACTGAATCTAACTACGCAGTTGATTTCGGCAATGGAAGTATTTTTTGCCATTTAATATTTAGCGGCTCCGATATTGCAGGTCACTATAGTGTTATCGAATAATACGAAGCCACATTTAAAAACCAATATAAATAGGCCATTTCAGAAACAATTCCAGATGTTATGCAGTACAGTGAAAGGTCTTTGACGATCAAATGTAAACATTGTTGTACATTGTATTTCTCTTGCGTAAAATCTACGCGCGGTTACTTTGGCCTTTACTGTTGTGATGGTAAAATTGATCTGCTGAAATATAAAATATTTGCCAAGCTGCAACAATGCAATGATATTAATTTTAAAGTCTGTCTGTCTGTCTGTTAGGTAGTCAGCCCGAAGGCTGGTTGGTTCCTCAAAAAGTACCGCCGTTACGTTATGTGAGTAGATACCCACAAAAACCCAAGGCAGCGCTATTTTGAGGCGTTCTAGGCAAGAAGAGGAGTGAGGTAGTTTGCCATTGCTTTCCTCACTGAGTCAGAACAGTAGTCCTAACCCTATGAGTTGAACCTTTCACAGCATTCACAGGCACTGACTGTGCCCCGAATGCCATTACTAAGCACCACCCATACCTCAGTAGCTTCCATATAATCACAGCCATGAGTGAGACTGAGACATCGGTGAAAAGCCACCTTTTACTCTAGCCTGTGCCAACTGACAAATGCAAAAGTACTGTATTCATCAAGAGATGGGGAACATTGAGCTTATATCCAGTAGTTCAAACACATACATCAGCGTTAACATATTGGCGAACATATTTCATTTGATGGACTCAGACATCGTCGTCACTCAGCCCCGTCTATTTTGGTGTGCGAGTGTAAACCTTTCTCTGATAACCTGTGTTAATGTGATGGCTGTGTTGATGTGTGCATTTGTAATTAATGTGGGGAATGGGGAGTTAACGACCGAGGCTTTAAGTTAGGAACTATCCCGGTATTTGCCTGGAGTGGAAGTGGGAAACCACGGAAAACCAAATCCAAGATTGTTGAGATCGGAATCAAACTTTGCTCTTCTTAGTTTTTCCTCACGAGTGCGCCCCGTTCCAGTCCTCAGACCAGAATTAAATTTCTTGGCAGAGCGGGGATCGAACCTGGAATCCGGGGCAATAGCTCAGAATGTAGCCTTAAGAATGGGCTTCCCTGTGTTAATACGATCTTTGACAAGCACTGAACATATAATTCTAAAACTCCCTCCATTACTGTGGCTGGCGAAGTGAGTCTATGCTCATTCCAGTAGTGGCGAAGTGATTCTATGCTCCCTTTCATAATTTACTGTCATGGAAATACAAAGTATTGTACCTTCAACAGGTGATGGAAATTCATTATTTACAGCAATTTCATTCTGTTTATTTCAAAATGAAGATCGTCATCCTGAGTTGCGTTTGCAAGCAAATTGCAAAAATTGCAAGGATTTTATTATTGGCGATCAATCTCATCGCATTCTCATCAGCAACCAACTTGAGAATGGAAGTATTCATTGTATATGTGAATATTATTGTTTATTGATTATTTGTTTAGAGTGCATAACAATGGGTCTAACCACGCAGTTGATTTTGGCAATGGAAGTAAGTTATTATTTGCCATTTAATATTTGGCGGCTACGTTGATGCAGGCCACTATAGTGTTATATAAAATGACGTTAATTTGGGCAGAAATGCTGCTATAAATAAACCCATTTGACGAAATAGAACATTAGCCGCAAAAAAGTGGGAAATCGGAGAAAAATACGAAGCCACTTTTAAAATCCAATATAAATATGGCATTTCAGAAACAATTCCAGATACTAGGCCGTTACAGTTTAGGGTCCTTGACGAACAAATGTAAACATTGTTCTGCACTGTATTTCTCTTGCGAGAAATCTACACTTGGTTACTTTGACCTTTGCTGTTGTAATGGTAAAATTAATCTGAATAAATATAAAATATTTGACAGGCTTTAACAATTATTTTTCACTGGAGATGATATCTCAAGGAATTCCAGAGGGACTAATCGGCAGTACAATGCTATGTCCTTCGTTTCACGGCGCAGCGGTCAAGCTGTATGCCTCTCACCAAGGCGGATCGGATTCGATTCCCGGTCAATGCATGTGAGATTTTTGATGTTAAAGGCCATGTCCTGTGGTTCGGATTCCACGTTAAACGGAGGTCCCGTGGCTTATGATCGCGAGATTAACGGTCACGTTAAACTGCAAGCTTCCTTCCTTCCTTCGTTTCATTTGGAGCCAATGTTCCTGTGCCACACGCACACGGTCCACATTGTTTTAAAATGTATGGAATTGCACATCATCGCATTTCTTCGTTATATTCCAAAAATATAAGCGATGGTTTGCGGCCAGTTGTATTAGACTCATCAGAGTTCTTGAATCCCTTGGAACTAAACGACTGGCCGCCACATACTCCAAACGCTTGGCCCGTTATGCTGCTTAGAAATCTGAACGGTTCCCAAGGACTCCTAAATGCAACCATATTGCTTGGATTTGGAAATAATAGGTGCAGTTAAAATTAGGCAGAGATGTCTAATCCTTCGACTTGATTTAACACCATCCGATAAAACACTATCATTTTCTTTTAAGAGGCAATATTTTCCAATTCATTTGGCATACTTTATCACAATCAATAAAGCTCAAGGGGAAACTCTGGAACGTATAGGCCTCAATTTGCCCCAACAATTTTTCAGTCATGGCCAGCAGTATTTTGCAATGTTGAGAGTGCAATCTTTTGACGCCCTCATAGTTTCAATAGAGTCAAAAAATAATCGTAGAAAGAATGTACAGTAGGCCAATATAAGAAAATTCTTCAGTAAATATTTTTCTATTGACCGTCATGTTTTGACGGGTTTCAACTAGTTTTATTTAATTTGGTACGTAAGGATATCCATTTTAATATTTATTCATGTTATTCAATTTTAACATTAATATATCTTTTCTTATTTGATTTAAGTACATGCATAATAGTTTAGCTTAATTCTTAATTGATTCTCATTATTTAGCTGAAGATGGCCTCATTTAAGGCCGAAACATGTCCTATTTATATAGAATATATATAAATTGAGTGTTGATTTCGCGTATAATCTTGAATATTTGATTAACTTCTATTCAATACGGATTTTAAAACATTTGTGTTAATGGCAAATTTATAGTTTTTCATGAAACTACTTGTTTCATAAATGAAAATGGGATAACTGAAGGGTCTTTCTTTTAGAGAAAACTTGTGTTTGCCTTTGCCTGCAGGACTTCATTTAACACTGCTTCATTCACTTGGTACAATATCTCCCTTGCCTTCGGTTCATGTAGCGATGAAATTGATGCGAAGTGCTGGTCTATCTGTGCAGGGTAATAACATCAAGTAATTACGTAGGGAAATGCGGGAGGAGTTGATATAGATAAAAAGAATGGAGAAATTGCAATACACTCATTTTTTAAGATGGCCTCGCCTCTCCTTTTTTGTGCGATGTCATAACGCCACAGATCATTAAATCTGAGTCGCGGCCCGGCTCGTTAGCAGTAAGCGGTGAGACACACGTCCAAATTAGTTTAATTCCAGATATCGCCAGCTCCTTGTTAATATTTTTGATGAGATGCGCGTATGTTAGTCTGCCAGTAAGAACTCTGATACTATCGTGTACCGGCATTCATCTGGATGAGGAGTTGGCTGTCGACATTTTATTCAATTTATACCACATGACTCAGAAGGAAACTTACATATTCGGGGAAGATTTAACTTTGTTCATTATATACCTTTGAGGCTATTAGGCCAAGTGGAAATTGAATGTACCGACGTTTCGAGACAACTGATTGCCCCTTTGTCATGGTTAGTTATACAGTTTTTAAAAAGTTTATATTTCCGCCTGAATGAAATTTAATGAATTTAATTTAATGAAAATATTATTAACATAGTTGTTTTTGGAAAAGGTACATGTTTCAGGGACTAATGAACAATTTTTGTTCCCTTCATCAGCCAAATATAATGCATTAAATGGACGAAATTATTATAAAGCACGTAGCACTAAACTATCAATGGTCACTTAACCTGATAGTTTAGTGCTACGATTTGTAATAATTTCGTTCATTTAATGCTTTATACTTGGCTGTTGAAGGGCACAAGAATTGTTCATTAGTCCCTGAAACATGTACCGTTTACAAGAACAACTTTGTTAAAAAAAAATATTTAAGTATTGATCCAGGCGAAAATATAAACGATTTTAAAAACTGTATGAGCACATCAATACGGAACCATTATGAGTGATTTTAATCATAGAAGGTTAGTTGTAGAAGGAAGGGTTGAGTATAAGAACTGTAGGGGTAGACCAAGGTTAGAATATGTTAAACAGATTGTGGTAGCTATGCAGAGATGAAACGATCAGCTCAGGACAGGAAAGCATGGAAATCTGCATCAAACAAGTCGAAAGACTGAAGACTTCAATAACAACAACAACAACAAGATTTGTAATGAAAGAAGGAATGAGTAAACAATGGCATGTAGCCTGCATTAGATAAAAGGTATAAGATAGGAAGCCATGTCGAAACAAATAGTTAGTCCATGGCCTCCCGAGACCAAGAGGAAGTTGGTAATGATACTATAGTGGGCAACCATGATCTACTTAAGGGATAACCACCATCTCTATTTAAAGTTATTTGGTTGCTTACTAATTGCTATCGCCTCCCGAATGATTCGAGTTGTGAAATGTTTCTCCATACAGATGACGGAAGTTTCTACATGGCTTTCAATGTTATATCTTTTAATCTATGGAGGCTACATGCCATTGTTTACGCATTCCTTCTTACATTGTAAACCTTGGCAAAGGGACAAGCAGTTGTCTTGAAACGTCACTATTCAAAATGTCCACCCGGCCTAATGGCTCCAAAGCTATATAATGGATATAATTGGTCGAGAAAGTTTACGTAACAGTATAATATTGTTATTGTTCCTAATTAGAATACTTTAGATTTTAACAAAAATTGGGATCTACTTAGTTAAATGTCTGTATAAATGCATGTGTGTGTATCCTATCCACCCCAACCCTATCAATTTCTGAACGACGAAACTGATTTGAATCAAATTTTAGAAAAAAAATGGCACTAGTAGAGGACGCCTCAATGACATGTTTTATATCACTGCCATATTAACGAAAATAAAATGTTGGCCACCCGAGTGTTGAAAGCCCAAATTAAGTACCGACCATACTGATGATAAGATCGCTACCAAATTTCGAAATATAAACCTTCCAATTAGAATCACCAAGTAATCAACCTAAAAGGTCATCTGATGAATAATTCCGACATATTGAACGTACGAACCATGTAAACATTATAATCCAAAATACATGCTGCAATGAAGTAACGCTCACACTATTTGGTATACAGGGATCCTTTTATAAGGAACTTCTGTTTCCAAAGTGATAACTTTCTGAGACTCCGTATAAGTGCAACTGCTATTTTGAAATAAAAATGCCAGGTGAATCAGCTGTGCGTAATAATATTGTTCTATGCAGCCCAATTAGCGTTGTTATCAGGAAGGTCGATTATTCTCTGCTGGCATCCCGTATGGTACTAATGCACTGCATACATAATCTGCAACGATACTGAACCCTATTATTTTCCCTATATATGACTACAGACTAATACGAGGGAAAATAAGTGTGTTCAGTATCGTTAGGGGGATATGCTTGTAGTGCTTAGATAGGCGACAACGTAACAACTGTACGACCAACGGCTCCGCTGAGATAAATAAACAAACGAACCTTATATAACGATATCCAAACTGCGATTCGTAATATAAACACCAACTGAACGCACTACACTTATTGTAGTTAGATAACATCCCTATACGAGGTGAAACAGCTGCCCCTAATAATATTGATTTATGCAGCCCAACCAACGTTGTTATCAAAAACGTCGATATTAATTTTCTCTGCTTGCATCGCGTATGGTAACTCATTAATGCACTGCAAGCATATCCTGCAAACGATACTGAACTCATATCATTTTTCCCTCGTATTAGTCTGTAGTCACATTAAGGAAAAAATAATTGTGTTCAATATGGTTTGCAGGATATGATTGCAGTGCATTAGTACCATACGGAATGCAGGCAGAGAAATATCGACCTTCCTGCCAACACTCGTTAATTGGGCTGCATAAAATAACAGTATTAGGGGCAGCTGATTAAACCGGTATAAAAGTACGTACTACCCTACCAGCGAATTGTTACCGGTGGCGGAAATCGGAACTAATGCGCTCCGCCCAGCCACACGTCTGCGATAGACGCGCAGTCGTCGCCAGAGAAACCTCATATCATGCTATTTGTGTGCATGATTCATGCAGGGTCGTGCGCTGTGCGGTGTGTTCTCATTGTATGACTGTGCATGCGTCCCCCCTCTTGTCCCGCATCCGCTCGTGGCAGCCATAACGCGGTGAGATGACGTACAGAACAGCCCCGCTGCACGTCTAGCGGTAACAATTCCCTGGTAGGGAAGTACCTCTACAAATTTTAGAGATAAAATAACAAAAGTTAGTAATACGTTAGAACCGCCAAGTGGTCTTGTAGACTGAGGGCTTAAAAACACATTAGTCATAGCACAGATAGTGCTAGGACTGTTTATGTCACAGGTTTTTGCCGGTCAGTCCCGGTTGCGCAGTCGTACAGAGTACAGTCAGTGAGCCTCAGGCATGTGCAAATGATACGTGAGTGAGTTGTTAGTTGCGCGGAAAGCGTAAACTCTAGTGGCAATGGACTTGACGGTCACATGAATTATGAGACTCTTTACATTTACACCCGGCGGATTTCCGATTAGTACGCAGCGAACAGTGGTGAAGAGTAGATACAGCTTACAGGTTTTCCAGCAAACAAATATGTGTTTCACCTCAGTATTTAGGTAACTGTACCAAGATCGTTGCATATCTTAACAAAATTACAAACAGTATCTAATAAAGCTGTAAGCCCCGTGGTGTAGGGTTAGCGCTCCTGCTTCTCACAGGAGGCCCCGGGTTCGATTCCGCGCTCCTTCAGGGATTTTAGAAATTGGCGTGAGGGCTGGAACGGGTTGCACTCAGCTTCGTGAGGACAACTGAGTAGGTGTCTGACAGCGAGGCAGCGCCCCGATCACGAAAACCAAAATTAACGGCTGAGGGGACCCGATGCGCTGATCACGCGTCACCCCCATATCTGCAGGCCAAATGGCTGGGCAGCGGTCGCTTGGTAGGCCTAGGCCCCTCACGGGCTGTAGTGCCAGGGGTTATTATTAATATACGGTATCTAATAAAGCTGGACATGATATTTCGACGAACAGTAGTGTGTTTCGGTGTGTATGTTGCGGGAGCGAACAAAAGGTTTTTCCTGTATTAAAACAAGTGACTCACTTCTCTATTATATAGCGTTATCAATGTGTTTGCAGGTTTTGAGAGCATAACTAGTATCAACAGCCCTAAATCAATATTTTCAGGAGTCCTAAAAATTAACGCAACGCGAGTAATATTTGACACGTAATAAAATACATAAATAAATAACTGTATATATTGTTGTTCATAAGTGTACGTCCACACACGTCACACACGATCTGATGATATTCACCTGACGAACGAAACACATCATCAAATTAACGCCCCTTTTTCCAGAAGTGTGTAATAATAAAGAACTAAATAACACTCCTGGAAAGAATTACATGTATTAGTTATGAAATCATGGCCCTTTTAAAATTGTGAACATAAATTATGCATATCATTCTTTCCGGAAGTATTATTTATACTGTATACTAGCAACGCACCCCGGCTTCACGCGGTATCATTAACGGTTTACCCAGCGTAAGCTTAAAAGGCGCACGGACTGCAGGTGCCAGACGCAATTCCGAAAAGCCGAGGTGAACAGTGGAACTCCAAACATATACCAGCATACTCTTCTCTGAAGTCAACTCTACACGACTCGACAGTTTGATGCTGGCCGAAGCTGGGGTTATAGGCTCGCTCCCTAGCTCGTAAACTCACTCCTAAGCTAGTAATTTAAATTTCAACTGAATAGAGATTTATGGAAGAAATAAAAAGCGTAAAAGCACTTAGAGGGTGACGTATTAAAGATATATAGGGTGAACAAAATATGCCACTCTTGGAGGTCGGCATGCGATTCCTCATCCAATTTCAAGACAAAAGTTTCAATAGCAAAATCGGATCGGGTGCTGTTTGAAAACTCAAGTATGAAAACGAGAATGTACAGAGAAATGTGCATCACCCTGCTGTACCGTACCAGCCGTCACTGCTCACTGGTAAACTGCTGGGTTATCAAACCCACATGCACCATGGAGCTAAGATTCGAATCTACGTCGTTTTTTTTTTCTCTGTGTGTGTATATGTGTGACGTCAGTTCCCTAGTTCCCGTCATTTAACTGCGTTTGTAAGTATGACATCATTTTGTCACATGCCAGTGTGATCTATTAAACGGCATGCATGAGTCGACTAACCACGCAGTGCACAACCAAAACTGGTCCTGTCAAGTGCATGTGGAGCGGCTTCATGATGGAGTTCACAAACGGTGAATACGTCGATATGCTTTTAGTGTTGGGTGCATCCTATAACCAAGCTTCTGCTGCTGCTCGTGAGTATGCAGCACGGTACCAACAAAGGCGCCATCCCGATAAGAATGTGTTTCGCCGCCTTGAGCAACGCCTGTGGGAAAACATCTTCCTTCACAAGTAATTGACAGAGGTCGTCCAAGGACTAGACGTACTCCACAAACAGAGGACGCAATTCTTGAGACGTTCAGCAATAACCTCGGCGAAGTACTCGTGATATTGCAAGGCAGTTCCAGGTATCTCAAACACTGGTTGCTGACGTGTTACACGACAAAGAACTGCATCCATATCATTACACGTTAACTCAACACCAGCGGCCAGAAGTCCGCATTCAACGAGTACAGTTCTGTGAATGGCTTTTGCAACAAGTTGAAGATAACGAACATTTTATCAAGAATGTGGTATGGAGTGACGAATGTAGCTTCACACAGGAAGGTATTTTCAAACACCACAACAGCCATTATTGGTCTGACCACAACCCACATGTCACCCGTGAACGTGTCTTTCAGGCGCGCTTTGGCATATACCTGTAAGCTGGAATCATGGGAGGAGTGCTTTTAGGCCCTTACCTATTGCCAGACAAGTTTAATGTCCCCCTCTATCGTACGTTTCTTGACAATACTTTGCCTGACGCTTTAGAAAACGATCCACTTGGTGTTCAGCGACAGCTATGGTTTCAGCATGATGGTGCACCGCCACACTTTGGAATGACTGCGCGCAACTGTTTAAATGAAGCGTTTCCAGGGAAATGGATTGGTCGTGGAGGTCCAATGTTCTGGCCTCCACGTTCCCCGGATCTTAATACACTAGATTTTTATTTGTGGGGACACTTAAAGGAACAACCTTATAGTACTCCACCCATGGATGTACAAGACCTAATAGCTCGCGTCCATGCTGCATCGGCAATGGAGGATGCAGGTATGTTGCATAGGGTCCGAAAAAGAATGCTCCAACGAGAGGCGAAGTGTTTACAAATGCAAAGAGGTCGCTTTGAACATCTGCTGTGAAGTGAAGGCGTTGCTCGTAAGTGTACGTACCGGCTCTGTGAAGATAAGACTGGACGTCAAACGTACACTATGGAATTATGGTGCGTAGCATAATGGGCAATCTAGTGTAGGCTACCTACAATATTGTGCTTCTTTGTACCGCATTGGATAGAGACGATGTTACTGTATCCACTATTATGTTCTATTGGCTTTATTTGTGCCATGGACGAAACAAGGGGTCGTTTAACTCTGTAAGAAGTTCATGTTACTCTTGAATGTTTAAATAAAGGTAACTGTAACGGTAATACACAGTACACAATATATTGTATTGCATAGTGGAGGTGTGCATTGGATGCAATTTGATACATTACCTGAAAAACAAAATTGGCGCGAACGTGACTCGACTATCGGCGCGTCCGCACAACCGGTATTTATGGCATTACCTCGTCTCATTGAGGTAATGAGACAGCTCCGGTAAAGCGCCGAGTTCCTGCGACTTGCTTTTGGCCACGCTGCAGGTAGTTACAGCGTTGCCAGACCCTCGTTTCTTTACACCCATTTTTGTTAAACCTATTGGCGGGACTAGGTTTTGCAAGATAAACTGTTGTCGTAAATTTCGACGAGGAACCACATGCCGACCTCCAAGTGCGGCATTTTTGTTCACCCTGTATATATGCTGTCCCAGACTTTTTTTGTAGAACATTTCATGCTGAACAATTCTTACACTCATAGTTTACATATACTTTTAACGGTCTACCCAGCGTAAGCTTAAAAGACGCATGGACGGCAGATTGTTCGTTAACTCGATTCACTGAATTCGTTACTCCTCGGCTTCCTTTGGTCATAAATGAATGTTTTCGTACAGAAACCATCCTCGACAAATCCTTTACAGAATGGTGAAAACCGCGTCGAAATCCATCCAGTAGTTCTCGAGATTACCCGTTACATCCAAGAATCGGGGCCTTTTTTATACAATGTAGACATTATTATACATTGTACCCCGCCCAGCCATTAGGCAAATTCGTGTTGACCGATTGAAGAGTTACAAGTAACAGTTTGAATAGGCATCACTGAACGAATGGCTTCAAAATATTACATTTGCACTCTTAGAAATACGTTGTGAATTCCTTAATCCTCAGTTGGGCCTAGTAGCCACACACATCACGGGATAGCACTGCAGTCTAAGAGGATGAATACGAAGTGCAGACTTGCTCCTCTTGCCTGTGTTTTATGAAGTTCATTTACCAGACTGGCGAGAGTGCTGGCGCGTTAGAAAGTACTTACGGAGAAATTCATTTCATCTAAAAAGAAAAGAAAAGCGGAGCGATCCCATAAGCCGCAAGTGCTAAATATTACTGAAGATCGTCCTCTCCTATCCTATACTCTCTCCTTCCTTAGAATCTCTTTCAAATGCTCCAGGGATGAAGTATTTTACTTCGTGCAATATTTCCTAGTCACAGACTGAGGTTATGTCAATCAATTTGTTGGAGTCAGAGTATTCTCACCCGGAAATGGATGTGAACACTGACGTTTCAACAAATTAATATTGCAAGTCACTATTCCCAGAGGAAGTGACGACATTCGTAAGTCCAACAGACGTCTCGTAATGGATTAAATTCCAAGCTGTTTTGATTTTAATGCTTCTTAAAGCTGTATCATTTACTCAAAGAAGTGTTAACTGGCTGCGTGGTGCAGCGGTAACTTTCTCGCCTGCTGCTCCTAAAGTTGCAGGATCGAATTCTGGCACAGTCAGTTGGCATTTAAGGGTGCGCAAGTGCGAGGGAGTCATGTCAGTTGATTTACTGTAAGTTTCAGATCCCCTTCTGAGCCTAATTCCGTCACCCCGGCGTATCTGAAGTCAGCAGTAGTTAAATAGAACGTAAGACCAATAACATTATTATTATTATTATTATTATTATTATTATCTAAGAAGTGTTGATCCCATAGGAATACTGCACACACGCTACTCTAAAATAACTCTTTTCGTGCGTGACTGGTGAATATTGAAGGGGATGCTCAGTATAGTCCAGCTGAATCAATGCTTTCAAGGGAAGGTTACTAATATTGAAGTACAGTGGAAGTACATTTTAGCATAGTCTGTCTTCAGAAACATGTAGCTTCGCTTACATGTAAATTCATCGGCATCATTATTAATATGAGAAAATGTTGTTCAAGGAAAATAAAAGAACTTGACCACCGTGTCCACAGTGGCAATCCTTTCCTGCGCCGTTGCAAGTAGTTGTCCATCTCGGAGATTCGCCGAGCATACCCGTCCACACTTAAACTCGGCATACTACTTCAACACAGTGCCTTGTTTTAAGCATCCGTCACCGTATACAGCTTGCATTAGTCCAAATATCTTACATACAGAAGCACTTTCTTTGCACAAAGATTAAAGGACACCACGTTGAACTCATTTGGATGTATCCATTCCACGTCAGAGCACTTAGTTTGTTGTCCATTTACGAGAGTTGTGTTTATGCAACTTCCTCTGGCATTGCCAAAAACGCTACTGTATTCTGGCTCAGCAAAATATGGCCAGAAGAAGTCGTCATCGTCGTCACTGATGCTCCAATTATACGTATCTTCTCCTCAGCTGGCTCATCTCAGGCTTCAAGGAAAACATCTGTGCAACTCGAATTTGTTTTGTTGTTACTTAATCTGTGTTTAGGGGTGGTAACCTACATTATATTATCAAAAATCATGATAGCACCAGTGATTTCCAAATGCACTTGAGACATATCTAGTGAAAGAAAAATTGCTCACAGTCGTAGTCCGATCGTTGTTATATCGCTCAGAGTCTACTTCTTCCTCTTCAGCTTCCCTCATTACTTAGGGGTCGCTGTTCCTCTTCTTCTTTTCTGTATACCTCCTTCGCCCAATCTCTTCTCTCCCATTTCGCACTTGATGCAGTTTAACCATACCCGAGCGTCCTCTGTTTCTTGTAACCTCCTCTTGTAGCATGCTCGTCTCATCGTCCAAGATGGCCTCTATTTCCTCTCATGACATCCTTAGAGATCTGTACCACTCCCACAGATTTATCTTATCCTTTGTTTTCTTATCGTGTTGTGTGTCGTCCATCCCATAATCAACGTGAACACTTTCATTCCGCCCGGAGTGAGAGAGAAAACACCACCGAAATTCGGGAAATAGAACTAACAGATGCAACGTGTCTTACCACTCGCGACTGTAGAGGTGGGTATTTAATAACAAGCTACAAGACGCTATGAAGACTGTTTATAGGCAGCACTTTTGCTGCAATGTTAACCCTTCAAAGAGAATAATTGATTCCTGAGGAGCTGTATTTTACTTAATACGAGTTTCCCTTTCAAATGGCACACGATACCAATGCACAAATACTGTATACAGTATTCTAATCGCTGAAGGATCGTTCTGACACGTGTTACGTTCATGAATCACACGAGCAATTAATGGTAATCCCAGTGTGCATATCCTTGGTAATTCCGCTCCAATATAGTCGCAATCGCGAGTTAAGCTTCACACAGAGAGAATGTTCCAGCTCTCAGCCTCAGCTATCTCGCGACTGAGAAATATGTGCATAGGCGGGAAAATAATTGAGTTCCTGAAAATAGTAAACATAAAAACAATATCAATAATAATAGTTATGAGGCAAGATGATTCTTCGTGTGCAGAGTAGATTTTACAGCTATATATCCTACCTTATCAGAGTAGTTAATGAGTGGTTGTCAGACATATTCTCCCCATATCTCCCTATACCGCATATAACCTATATACACGCATACCCAAGTACACGTAACCACGATGTCCAAACCCCTTAAATGGGGAAATTGGGTAAGAAGCAGGAAAGAAGCAGCTGTGGCCAATTTGAATTGGTGTTTATTTGTAAATCAGGGAAGATTGGGAGGAGGCGGCCGTGTCTTAACTTAGGAATCATCCCGACATATGCCTGGAATAGAAGTTGGAAACCACGGAAAACCACGTTCAGGATGGCTGAGATGGGAATCGAACCCACCTCTTCTTAGTTTAGCCTCACTAGGCTGAGTGCATCTAATGTGCCACCAAAGCTGCAAATGAATTTAGGGTATGAATCAAAATATTTTCCAAGGTGGCTGTGGACATTGGGGTGGTTGATTGGTTCCTCATTTTAGGGGCTGCGACAACGCGGTCATGTAGCCCCGTGTACTTTGGATGTGTGTATAATCTGCCTGATAACCGGTGTTAATTGTGATGGTTGTATTAGTGAGTGCTATCTGTAATTCTGTAAGGACTACAGACAATCAATTTCAAGTAGATCCTACTTTTGCTACCAAATCCTACCACCAAAGACAAATATCTGTGAACATGGCTATTAGATGCCACCGCAACCGGCACATGGCGGCGAACGTTAGAACTTAATAGGGCGTTACTCAAATCTAACATACAAATTAAGCATCCCACACCTGTGGTTAGTGGAAGGTTCTTTAACTTGCCATAAATGTATGAAATGGGCCCGCCGGCTCAAAAGGAAGGCATATTGAGGGATTTTTAACGCAAAAAATCTGACGACTTCGGCCGGGTTTGAACGTGTGATCTTGAGCACAGAAGCTCAACTACGCCTCCGAAGTCACTCATTGGAGTGGTAGAGGTGGCCAAAGTAACAGAGACCTACCTAACCATGATAGAACACAGTATAGCCTTGAAGAGACTGCTCATGTAGGTCCTGACAACTTTGAATTAGTTGTTGTTGCTTATTTTAGGGTGTGCGACATCTTAGTTACATGGCCCAGTGTATTTGGGTATGAGTGGAATTTGTGTGTTATTGGAAACCACGACAAATCACTTCCAGGATTGCTGACGTGGTAATCGAACCCTCCTCCTCTCAGTTTTGCCTCACAAGACTGAGGGTATCCCGTTCCAACCCTCACACCAATTTTTTTTTGTCAGACTCGGGATTTGAACCCGGTTACCCGGAGTGACAGCCAAGAACGCTAGACGCTACACCAAAACCTACACCACGACGTGCGGGCAGCTACAGCAAGTCCGGAGATCGTAGGTTCGAATCCCAGTGCTGACAGTGGCTATCCTGAGTATGGATTTCCCCGGTTTTTCCACACTCCCTCGAGGCAAATTCTGGGATAGTACCTTACTTCAAGTCCTGGGGTGTACATTACTACAGTCATCATAGGAATACAGGTTATCAGACAACTTCAACACACACCCAACTGCACGGGACTGAATATGTATTTTATTTATCGTATAGCTTTTAGTGCCGGGAGTGTCCGAGGACATGATCGGCTCGCATGTGTCTGTAGCTGTTTTCAGCGGACACCATTAGGGTGAGCTACAAGTTCCGTTCAATTTCAAGTAGTTCCAACTTTCGCTATCAGATATCAATGACACCTAGTGGTGAACATTGGAACTTTGATAGAGCGTTCCGACGAGATCTAACCTAACAATTTACCTGCACACAAGTTTAGTGTGTGGAAGGATCTTTTACATGCTTTACGGGACTGATGACCAAGATGATCAAACTCCCCAAATGAATTAACTACAAGAACAAAATAAATCATTAAAATATTGTGTGTATTTGGTATAGGGGCTAGGATTGGGATGGAGGCGACCGTGGCCTTAAGTTAGGTACCATCCTTACATTTGCCCGGAAAGGAAGTGGGAAACCAGGGAGGCCCTGAACTAATTCTAGGATGGCTGAGGTGGGAATCCAATCCACCTCTTCTCAGTTCTGCCTGAATAGGTTGAATGTATCTCGTTTTAATCCTCATACCAACCACCTCGTGGTGTAACGCCTAGCATTCTTGGCTGTCACCCCGGAGGTCCTGCTTCGATTCCCGGCTCTGACAAAAAAGAACAATAATTCTGGTTTGAGGGCTGGAACGGAGTACACTTAGCCTCGTGAGGCAAAACTGAGAAGACGCGGGTTCGATTACTACCTCAGTCATCCTGAAAGTGGTTTTCGTGGCTTCCCAATTGCTGGAATGGTACTTAGAATCACGGCCGCTTCCTACACAAATGCTACCTAGATTTTAAACATACACACACTAGTACAGACATCACAGTGACACAGGTTGTCAAAAAACTTCTACACATACCCAAGCATGCGGAGCTACATGACCTCGATGTCGCGAAGCCCCTAATTAATCAACAACAGAATTAAATTTCTTGACCAAGGCAGGAATCGAAACCGGACCTCAGGGGTGACAGCCAAGAATGCTGGCCACTGTATTACAAGGTAATCACGATTAACGTGTGTGTACGCGTTGTACTGTTACCTTACTAACATGGCCCAGTGTATTTGGGTATGTGTGGAATTTGTGTGTTATTGGAAACCACGGAAAATCACTTCCAGGATTGCTGAGGTGGGAATCGAACCCTCCTCCTCTTAGTTTTGCCTCACGAGACTGAGGGTATCCCGTTCCAACTTGCGAAGGGAGGAGGATAGTGTGTGCACATAATTCTATCAGCCAACATGTTTGCTAATCTACTATAGGGCTTACTTCCTTATAAAGTCAGTGCAGCCATCAATAATACTGCTGCGTAACCTCTGCATGAACGAAGTTACTTTACCAGGTATTGAGTTGTTCTTGTTGATTCATTTCGGGACTTGCGACAACCTGCTCGTTTAGCCCCATGTATGTTGGTGTGTGTAGGATATGTCTGATTGCCTGCAATATTGTGATGTCTGTAGTAGTGTTTGTTTCTAATTGGGACTAGGATTGGTAATAACGTAGCTGCGGCCTTACTTAGGAACAATCCCGGGCATTTCTCTTCTGGAATACCATCTAATTAAATGGGCTTTGAGAATAAACGTAAGTTTGACATTAAACTACATAGTGGTATTTGTTATTCAAATATTTCTAACGCTATTTTTTCTCTCCTGGCTGTAAATGTACCTTTGTCAAGGTGGTCCCTATGTATACTTGAAGTCATCACGTCTAGTCCTGCGGCTATAAGTTATTCCATCAGAAAGCAGATATTTTGTTAACCCATCTCGCTGTAAGTCGGTAGAAGACCTTTGACCTTCATTTACCCCACATCCGTTCTTTGATGGGGATCGATTTACTAAGTAAGAATAATCTCGCATCATTACATGTCCATACCAGCGAAATTGTTTCTGATGAAGATTCTCACTGACAAAAGTAATTCGAAACGTTCCGCATTTACAGTATGTTCATTGTTGAACCGATCCTTCAATGCCACCCTAGCAGTTCATCGTATCACCAACATACTAGCTAGAACAGAATAGAATATATAAATAATAATAAAAAGAATCATAAGATGGAGGGGGTGAAATTCTAAAGGTAGCCTGCCTACAGTAAATGAAGCATCAGAAAAGAAAAAAGTACTGGGTGTGCGGGGTAAGTTATAT
The DNA here is from genome assembly GCA_946902985.2 of Meconema thalassinum. Lineage (NCBI taxonomy): Eukaryota > Metazoa > Arthropoda > Insecta > Orthoptera > Tettigoniidae > Meconema > Meconema thalassinum. The sequence goes on from OX336388.2 coordinate 1,509,982,237, forward strand.
ACTGGAAAGACTTACGGTATAAGGACTTGCGAAGGGAGGAGGATAGTGTATGCACATAGGTGTGCAGAAGGGTAAAGGACATAGAGTTGCTGGTACACAGGGAAGGGTGTTGTAACAGGAGAAACTCAACAGAGTTCTGTGACTAGGCCTAGTAGTCGTTGACGGTGGCGTTTAGCGGCAAATGTAGGAGCTATTTGATAAATTCAAAGTTGCAGCCCTTCCTTGAATTATAAAACAGATACACACACTAATACAGCCATCACAATATTAACACCGGTTATCAGACAGATTCTACACACAACCAAAGTACACGGGGCTACATGACCACGTTGTCGCAGCCCCTAAACTGAGGAACCAACTAACCAGAGTTCTGTGAAATAAGGAAATTTATGAGTATATAGCCTGAAGTTCTAACGAAAAGAGAAATTAGAGGGATAATTTGGTGGTTAATGGGAGTATATTAAATATATATATATATATATTTAACTTCGTTCCATTAAGGTTCAAAGTGATGTATAGATTCCTGTCAATATTATCTACACTTGAACACAGCCATATATTGGAATACAATCGCAAAATGTTAGGCTATGTTTCTAGGCAACCACTAGACTACCCTCTGTATCACTGACCTGGACATCCCTGATGCAGGTGTTTACACTTGCCAAATAATGCAATGCATAAATCACAAACCAACAAAGGAACGACGGTTCGAGAGACTTCAAACAAAGTAAAATGGCTATGAGATTTGATGTTCCTTTACGGTTACGAGAAGAGCTTTCCACGGTACGATATCATTTGTGGTGGAACATAAGAGTGGGTAATGGGGTGCAGTAGCTTTTGACACAGCCGCAGTCCGTATAAAAACAGTCGCCATAATAATCATAATAATGAATTACACTTGGAGAGGAGCATATGACAACAGAAAGAGCCAGAAGAGCGAAATAATGATAAAAACAGAGCACACTAAAGATAAATTTTGAAGATAAAAGGAAAATATAACAAAGGAATTCACATATTTTCCCTCGAACGCTCTCCCTTTGTTGAACCGCTGGCGAGCCCACCAGTGCAGTGGAAGAGTTGAATGAGGGCAATCATTATAATTAGAACATAATGAGAATATTTTACCACCATCCAGCCGCATCGTAGCGTGAGATTATTTCACAATATATTATATACATACATTAATTAAAATTACTGCCGAAAGTATATTAAAATGTCATGTCAGCGGTGTGAAAGTTATGCCTGATTCAAATTCAAAATCACGTTTAGCATTGTAGACCGGTTTAGGTCACGAGTGAGTCATGTATATCGTATGATATCAAACCAGATACGGTACTATCTATCCCAAGAGATTTAACTTTTGGATCTCTTTATTTTGCTATTGCAATATTAAAGTAATGTTGAAATTTAGTGCGACTTGTAAGAGCTCTAAGAGCTATGCCCACTCATTTGGAGAGATGTTTACTGTTATCAAGTTTAAATGAATTTAGTTTTAAGATTTATGAAAGCAAAACAAGTAGTTCCGTGAAGAATTAAACAGTCTATTTTCATATAAAATCTGTCCGGCTCCGTGGCTAAATGATTGGCGCGCTATGCTTTGCCCACAGTGCCCCGGGTTCGATTCCTGGCCGAGCCATCAGGGTTTTTAATCTCCTGGGGTTAATTCCCATTGCTCGGGGACTAGGTGTATGTGACGTCTTCATCATCACTTCATCCTCATTACGACGCGCAGGTCGCCCACGGGCGCTTACTAGAAAGACCTGTACTCGACCTCTCCGGAGTTCACACGATCATTATTATTATTATTATTATTATATAAAAACTTAAATTGATCGCATGATTAATACACAAGAAATAAAAACATAATTTTAAAATTGCGCACAGCTGCCATCTAGACGTTATGCAAACAATTGTACAAAAATAGATGCCACTAGATTAGAATTTGAATAAACATTTACCTACCAAGTTTCACTGCGCTCGGATGGTTACATCGTGAGAAACGTCCATTCAAATGTTTCAACTTCACTTGGCCACAATGTTGGTTTTGTAAGGTACTTTACAGGTTTTCAAAAGTCACATTATGTGAACTTAAAGTAGTTCCCTTTATCACCGTACAAAATTTTATGGTGTTATCGGTAACTGTTGCGGCGATGTAGAATGCCAGTGACATATTTCGCACGGCCGCCATGTTGGATTGGTGATACACATTAAAATTTGAAAGGCACGGCCGAGGTTGGACGAGATAGTAGGATACACTTAACGAGTTTCATTAAAATCGCTGTGGCCGTTTAGATTTTATTAGGGGGAGTGGGGGAAACACACTCACAAACGCACACACACACACACGCACGGAAAAAGTTGAACTCATAAGCCTATTTTTCATAAATGAAAAAAGGCTAACAAGCTCCTTCTATGAATTGCCAGGGGGGTAGTCATGCGCTTCCCTGCTTCTGGTAACATGGATAATCCATTGTATAACATGGGTGCTATTAAGAGTTTCCTTAAGCACTCCATATTTATCAGAAAACAAGTAGCTGTTTACCTACACTAACTAACGTATGATTGGCTAACAATTGGGTGTTTTCTCTTGTGTTTGGATTACTCCACCCACAGCCTAGGTTTTATAAGAGATAGGGCATGAGAACTCTGGGACTCTATCATTACTCACATACTATGTGTAACAAGGGCGGCTTCGGTGGCGTAGTTGGTAGCATGCTGAGTTTCTATGCCCAAGATTACGGGTTCAAACCGGGCCGAAGCCGTCGGATTTTTGAAGAGCGTTAGAAATCCCTCAGTATGCCTTCCTTCGGAGGGAAAGTACAGCCGGCGCTCCCATGTCATAGATTTATAGCATGTTAAAGAACCTTCCACTAAATACACCTGTGTGAAGCTAAATTGTAGGTTAGCTTAAAAATTTGACAACGCTCTTAGGATCCGACGTTCGTCGCCGGGAGCCGACTGCGGTGGCATCTGATAAGCAGTTCTGAACTAGTAGTCGTTGACGGTGGCGAAAGTAGGAACTACTTGAAAAAATTCAATGTCTGCAGTCCTTACTTGAATTGAAAACAGACAACACACACTAATACAGGCATCACAATTAACACCGGTTATCAGACAGATTCTACACACACCCAAAGTGCATGGGGCTACATGACCGCGTTGTCGCAGCCCCTAAACTGAGGAACCAACCAACCAAGTTTGTGTAACAAGCTTGACCAGCTTCTATTGAAAATTCTCTGTATATAATGGTCGACTAATAAATACCAGCATTCACTAAGTTGGACTCATCATCCCATTTGAATAAGATACCACTCAGCCGCATAGAAGTATCCGTAAGGATCTTAGCTTAACACAAAATATAAACAGAACACGCACGTTAAGCTTAACTAGTGTACGTTAACACGTGACATCTATAGTCAGAAGCGGCACTTATCTTTGCACGCACTAGATAGTGTGCATAACATTTTCAGGTTATACCCAAGTTCTTCTTATTACACAAAGTGAAAAATTGACATTTCAGACAGTCATGCGTTAAACATTTATTACAATGGCAAGGTCCAAAATATATATATATTTTAGCCTACTTTTCACATTTTGCAAAAATGAGGAAAAAGTCAACTTATGAGATCAATCCAGGCAAATGTGTGTCTGTCTGTCTGTGTGTCCTTCTGTATGTCTGTCTGTCTATGTGTGTGTGTGTGTGTGTGTCCTATAAACTCCTAAACGGCTGCAGCAATTGAAACCAAATTTGGTATGAGTAAAGATACCTGAATATCTCAAGGCCGTATTTTAAAATGATGTCAGTGGTACCATGGAAGCTATTCCAAAATTGGCACACATATAGATTAATACATTTAAGTTTAATTTCCATGAAGCCCCATATATGACAGTGTTGCCAAAATGATTCTAAGCCTGCTGATAGGTCCAATTTTGAAATGCATATAACTTCTACACTATACATTGGATTTCAACCAAATTTCGTATGTGTCATGTGTACATAAGCAGATATGACTGAGCGTAGCCTATCCTTAAGAGCCACCAGGTCTTTCAACTTTTGATAAATGCTCTCTCAATATGTTTTATCCTAATACTAATATATAAGAAAGTATGCAAGCCAACAACTCTAAACTTTGCACACGTATAGTACCAGACAATCTAAATTAATTTGGAGTAACTAATATACGTCAGTGCTGTCAACATGATTCTAAGCCTGCTGATAGGTCCAATTTTAAAATACATGTTACTTAGGCTATATACTAACAAATGGATTTGATCCAAAATTGGCACAACAATAGATCGTAATATTTCAGATTATTTCTGACAAACACATGCATGACATTGTTGCCATAATGATTTTACGCGCGCTGATAGATACAATGTCTAACTGCATGTAACGTCCATGCTATCCTTTGGACTTCAACCCAATGTTGTATTCAGTATCTTAAGAGATGCAACTAAGAATATATGCAGTCATCAGAGCTGTCAATTGTAGTGCTCTATTTCGAACTAATTATAAATTTCAATATTACCAACTTACTTTCGTCATTATTCTAGATAGGTCCATATAGATTAATAATTGGCATGAATCTGAAATTTTAAGAAAAGTAGGCTCTTAATTCGTCACGGAACTTCTTGTTTAATGTTTAATGTTTAATAAGGTCCGTTTGCCAATACATTTTAAACCCTACGCATTTTCAGTAATTCACATGTTCATGGACTTCCGGTATCTTGAGCACAAATAGACAACAATTGTAACCACGTTGTCAGTAAAATGTTTAAGATTGGGATTGGGAAGGAGGTGGCTATAGGCTTGAATTATGAACCACTCAGTCATTTCTCTGGGGTAGAATTGGGAAAACAACGGAATACTACTTCCAGAATGACTGCTGTTGTTGTAAATTCACTTACGGGCTTTGAGACATCCTAGTCATGTAGCCTCGTGCACTTCGGTATATCTTGAATTACTCTGATAACCTGTGCCATTGTGATGACTATACCAGTGTGTGTGTTTGTAATTAAGGTAGGATCTTCTTGGGACGTAAACATGACCTTCAATTAGGTACCACACCAGCATTTTTTTCTAGAGTAAAAGTGGTTATCTATGAAAACCATTCCTAAGTTGGTTGAGGTGGGAATCGAACCCATATCTTCTATTTGTTGCCTCACGTGACTGAATGTACCTCAAATCAGAATTACATTTCTGGGAAGAGTTGGGGATCTAACACGAACCTCCGCGGTAAAAGCGAAGAATGCTGGTCACTGTGCCACGAGGTAACCTTCAAGAAAATCGAACCCAATTCTTCTCAGTGTTTCCTCACGAGGCTGAGTGGACTGCCTTTCATTAATCTTGAACAGCACCAATGCGAGTCCACCTCCTGGTAAGTGACTAGCATTCTTGGTTGTCGCCCATGAAGTTCAGGTTTGATTCCCGGCTCGACCAAGAAATGTAATTCTGGTGTGAAGGCTGGAACAGGGTCCACTCAACCTCTCAAGGAAATACTCAGAAGAGGTGGGTTCGATTCCCACCTCAGCCATCCTGGAAGTGCTTTCCCTTAGTTTCCCACATCTACCCCGATGGTTCCTAACTTAGGCCATGGCCGCTTCCTTCCCAATCCTCACTTGAATTACAAATACACTTAATACAGCCATCACAATAGCACAGGTTATCTGAATAAGTTCCACACTCACCCAAGTACACGGGACTAAATGACGACGATCTCCAATCCCCCCCCCCCAAATGAAACAACAACAACAACAACAACAACAACAACAGGAACTAATGCGAGGACAATAATTAGACTCTGTTCTGTCCCACAGACCACCTTGTGGAACATTAGCTAGTTTTCTAGGCTATCACCTCTCGGCTCTACAAGAAACGTTATTTTTGTCTGAGCTCTCGAATGGCGTACACAGCCTCGTGAGGTAAATCTGAGGAGAGGTGGTTTCAATTCCCACTACAGTTATCTTACGGAATACAAAAGCGAATGCTCAGATCTTACCTGAATCCTAGCCGCTGTCGCTCCCTGCGCAAATCCTAGCCCAATAACAATTAAACATGCTAGTACAGCCTTCACAAAGACACAGCTTATTAGCTGAATTACTTTCACTCCTAAGCAAACGGGGCTACATGATGACGAAGTTCTAAAGCCCCTAAACCAAGCGTTCTCAACATTTTTGAGACTGTGGGCATCACCCTCATAGCATACCAAGTATAAAAATAAAAATAATAATGATAATAATAAACAGAGGCTATCTGTTTTATCCGTCAGACTTGCAAAGTATAGGGAGAAATATAACATCCTTTTCGCCAACTCAGAGAGGAGATTTATCAGACTCGGGGTAAGATAAAGGATTCTGCCGACATAAACTATCCGACTAAAGCAGAATTTGTTGGCAATCAACTGTGTACACTGGATCAAGTTGGGTAAGAGAAGAATAGCAAGCTTCCCAAAGATTCGAGGAAATGCAGCACGAGAAAGTCACCACAATTGATATTAAGGAAGTTATCAACAACTTGGCGAATTGGCTAGCCCCTGGCCCTGACCAGATTCAGATATTTTGGTATAAGAAGTTCTGAAGCATCCACGATCTACTAGGTGAGTTCATTAATGATGCCATCCTTCAGTGAGAAATCCTTACACGTGGCATCACATATTGTCCCATCACATGTGTGACCGTCAGCCGGGTGGCAACGGCACATATTTGTGAGTGACCTTCAGAAGTCCTCCGGTAAAGCTGTCGGGATAGCCAACAACCGCGATGACTCTCCTAACATCTCCCCCGTCGGACCTTTAAAAGTTTGCCGTGAGGATCAGGTGAACTTCCTAACAATAGGCCAATGCAGCACGAGGTTCTATAGTCCACGGGGAGCGTGGTACATGGTTGCGATGGTCAAAGACGGCCTAAGGAAAGGTTCACCTCAAAACCTAGACTGTGAAATTAAACATCCAGGCTTATGTAAAACACCGTGAAAATTTATTGTAGATTTCCACAAACCCCTATCCTAGTTCGGAGGGTTATATTCGGCTAATCCGCAAGCTAAAAGTTAATGATAATAAAAGTTCAAGTCCCTAACAATGAAGTTACATTAACCCTCGCGAAAGATCTAATACACAATAAGTAAGCAACAGCAACAACGCTGGGTAAATGGTACGACAAAAAATCCCTAATACAAGTTACATGATCAAGCTAATATGAAGTTACATTTAAGTGAAGGAGCAAAGCAAAGCTAAGTTATGGTGGTACCATTTCCACATTTACATTTAACTTTTCTAGCTAAGTCCTATCAGTTAACATTCAAAGTTACGGCGGTGACGTCCGTAATAGCAAAACAGTTACAATACAAAGCTAAGTGTACAGCCATTTAAAAACAATTAATCTAATCAACAAACATGTGCTAAATAGCACGCAATAAAGGTAACATGGGGAAAAATACAGTTTCATGACATCAATAATTATAGTACAACACAGTTTTTATTATAATGCCTTCCTGCCCCATGGTTAACTCTTTGTAAACCATTGTCATCTAGCTTGATAGTAATGTCGGTGATAGCGTAGTTAAAACCACGTCTGACAATCACATGGTCTGCGCTCCACACACTATGAACTAATGGTTCATGTGTGCGCCAGGTCACAACAAAAATGTCTACAGTCTTCGTCGTTTCCAATAAAGGAAATCCCTTCATCTGCACGGCCATGTCAGCAGGTTCAAATGTAAGAATGACAAAGTTTAAATGGAAATAATATGTTAGTTAGATCTTGTTTAAAACAATTATGCGGATGATGTTTATTATGTCGGTTTATGTTCCTTCCGTAGGTGTATGGCGTATTCTGACAAAGGCCTGACAAGGAGTAGTCTTCTAAAGATCATTCTCCCGCAGCAAAACATCGACTCAATAGTCGGAAAACTCAACGAGCAAACTCGGCTCGGACTCACAATAACACGAGTTATCAGCGGTAAATACCTCGCTTTCAACAACTCTCATAATAATGCCACATAACAACAACAGATGCGCGACTTACAACAATGGCACGTCTTACTCACTCAAGGCACATAATATCATGGGTTACCTGCGGCAAAAACCTCGCATTTAATAACCAAATTGCCTTCATTATAATTTGCCTCTCTCAAGAGGATCGCCAACAATGCATAAAGAAGCCTGACAACCCTGGACATGTCGAAATGACATTCCTCGCAGCAAAATATCTAACTAACAGTATGAAAATCCAAGAAAAACAAATGAACAAAAATACAGTAAGAAACACTGGGTTTCATGAGCAATAGCTGCATTGAAAGAAAGAGATGAATGAAATCAACATTCTGTCCTATGTTATCGTAGTTCTGTCTCTCTTTCAAGCATTTGTTTTCAAGGTTACAGGGTCAACAAACCAGTTTATTGGTGACAACTTCACAAATAGCAGTCCTTCACTGACCACATTTTTCAACAGGCAAGGCCGGCTAGTTTTAACATTATATAATACCGTAATATTTGGCCTTGTCATTCTTAGCATATGCTTGGTTCAAAAACCTCATAGAATCCGTGTGCTAAACACGTTACAATTTAACTGTACAATAAAGTATCGCAGTCCTTCATTTCAAAGAATAGTAAATCACAGACATAACAGCATGTCTCACGAGCTTCTTTGCTCATCAAAGATATAACACTTATTAAGTTCTCAGTTTAACATTAACACCTGTGTCCTCATGTCAGAAACAAAGTAGTAACAAATTGATAAATATGGCACAGATCTGCAACTCTAGACCTGCATAATGACGCGATAGTGCACTTAGTTCGATGCTTGACATCTACACTTCCTCCAAAATAATAAATCTGTCAGTATTTGACTATAAATTGGCTTCTGAGCGCTTTCAAAAATGAAAATACGGCATATTTTTTATAAAACTGGAAACTACAGTCGGTTTCCTAACGATACGACCTATCTAACGAGGTCATAAGTCTCAACAGACTGGTTGCAAAGATTGCAGTTAAATAAAGTGACGATGATATCTGAATGAAACCACGGATAAATATCCTACTCATGGCTGAGCAAAATAGCTGCAAATGATTACAGTCATGTTTGGCAGTGGGTCGGCTATAACGTGGTACGACGTCCATCAGGACGGCACCAGGGTTAACCAAAACTGGTCTACCGCACAGGGTGACTCACAATGACTGAAATAAACAACAATTATACTAATTACAACCCTACCTAGCAAATGGCTGACACATAAGTGCGGTTGATTCACAAAAAAAACTACGATATCTAAATATACCACCGCGGAATATTACAAAAGAAAGGGTGCCCAAACTCACGACTTTTGGTAGCTCTCACATCGGCTCAGACATTCATCGACCAGGGTCGCGAAAAACTCTGCTTGGCTCTCCAGCATGGTCCTGTCCTCCTCGGATTCACCAATCTGGACCTCCCAAGCAACCAGGGTTCGTTCGCCTCCGGATGATGGTCTCCCAAAAAGGTCTGGAATGTGCCTGGAAGTCGGCATCCACGTTCCTTCGTCTGCGTCCTCGGCATCCTGACGTTCCATCAAGCTGGTGGTCTCCATCACGACGTCTCCCTCATACCGGAATGGTATTAGCCCATAATCGTCTTCTTCACCATGGCGTGGAAAAGTTCAATGTCTTGCATGATGTCGAAAATGTCGAAATATCACGTTCCTCTCGGCGTTTTGGCGTGATTATTGTGGACGATGCAAATAATAGTGTTCTCCACAGTATTTTGTAGTTTTCAGCCTGTTGATCCTCAAGATTCAACACGATGCGATGCTTTGCTTGTTAGCACGTGCAATTGTATCACGTTTTATCAATCACGTGGCATCCGCGATAAAATTGATATTTTCAATTCAGAATTTCCGTAGCAATAATGTTGTGATCGTTGGCAGTAATAATCACGTCGTCTTGGCATAAATATCAGACGATAACTCTTATATTTTCGGCGTGGCACTTTGCCCTTCCACTTACACGTGGGAAAAATATCTGGCGTATGGCACCAATTACAGTTTGTAGAAAATATTGCCTAATATGGCCTTTCGTAGAACAATAATATGTCCACGATGTGTGACAACGTTAGTATAGTTATTTTCAACACACGATGCAGTCGGATGCTCACTTGAGCACAAAAATATTTATAATGTCCACGTCGCGACGGACGGATACTCGAAACACGCCTGTCGGGCGTCAGATCTCCAGATGTAGTGTCGTCACTGACTTTCACTCGGAAGTAGGTCGCCAAAACGAAGTCATTGAGCGACTACTTTCATAGCTCCAAGCGTATCTGCAAGTGTTATACCTTACCAAAAACGTAATAATCATTCACCAAAATGGTTCAATATTACAGAATGACGAATTAGAATATTCTGAGTCTTGTGAAAGGATAAAAGTGATTAACAAGACCTCCAAAGTCAAAAATGCAATTGAGCGCTACTTCAAAGAGTATAGCATGAGCTCTCCGCTCCACGTGGTATTCTGGGTATGTTCAAAAGTACTACATCCCATAATAATTATTCCGTCACAAAAATATCACATGAACCATAGCTCAGCGGGTTCATCTGTCTCTCCGTCGTTTCAAAGAAAATGTTGGGACGACATTTTATTTGCCTCTATAATTCATTCATGTGTGATATTTTTTAGATTGGCGGCGTTGAAAGTTCCAATACGTTCTCCAGTTCTGATGTCTTCAATGACATAACTCCCATTATTCAACGGCTGTCTAATAAAATGAGGTCATATTCATAATTCATAATTTCGCCAGGAGCAGTATCGAATATGTCCCAATATTCATTTAGTGTAGTAGCCAAATCCTCTTGCATGGTTGTGGATATTAATCCTGCCTCTCCGTCGGCATCAAGTGTTTCCTCAGTTTCCTTGCTATTAAGTTGCTCGACAGCGTCGACTTCGGACAGGAATTCCGGTTCATCTACCACAAGGTTCATCTCTATAGGTTCGTTCGGTTTAAATTCGACAGTATTGCTTCCCATGTCGATAATACCGTCATACTTCCTCATGAAATCAGCCCCTAGTGTGACATCATGATGCAAGCCTTTCATAACTAAGAATTCGTGCAAAAACACGTGGCTTGTGATTCTCAATGTGCACAAAACCTGTATCTTGCACGTCACAACCCGGTCAGGTATCACTCCTCTGACACGAATAGCGGAAACAGGCAGCTCTGTCACCTCAGAGTTAGCCTTCACCTTAGCATAGCAATCTGCAGAGATTACACTGATCATTGCGCCAGTATCGATCAGAATTATAACACTGCATCCATTGAGAGTGGCTACTATTTTGGGTAAACGTGTTGGCTCATAACTGTGGTTCGTCGTTCGTCGTTCGTCGAGTAAATCCTGTTGGATGGGCTCCCAGAGTAAAATATCTGCCATCACTCTGTGCTCAGCCAAACTAGACTGTCTTAATTTTTCGGCGTTTTTTTTTCCTTTGTTGTGACTAGAGGTACCAGGCTGGTTCTGTCCTGCCTCTGACGTCACATTTGTTTCTTCCCTCGAAGTAGGGTTCCTTTCTCCCTCTTCTCTATTTTGGCTCTCTCTCAATTGCTGGAGGTACTCGCGGCTCTCGCGCGCTCTCCCTTCCCAGTCACGGTCCGGATGGTAACGTGGATCACTTCCTCGTTGGTAACCTCCGTTATACCTGTAGTCTCGCCGGATCCTTCCTCTTCCTGACGGACCTTCCTGATTCCCACGACGGTTATTGTCGTGACGACGGTTGTCGCTCGCCCCATTATCGAACCTACGATTCCAATATGTTCTATTGTCTTCTCCCTGGTTCCTTGAATATGGAGTATTACTCCACTCTCTCCAGTTACGGCGGTATTCATTGTTGTATTCTGGCCGAGGATTCCCAGAGTTCTGTGATGCTTCTTGTGTCTGGCTAATTTTGTCCACAGTCGTGATTTTAACGTGACGCTCTTCACGCCTGTCAACCTTCTGTTGACGGTGAGTTGGAAATTGCTCCGCGTTAGCATCAAGACGTCGTAATATCTGATCACACTGTTGAAATGTCATCGCCCCTGCAGCGATTAGTACTCTTTGCACGTCGGCTGGGTATTGCCATACTATGGTATTCACTAAATCCTGCTCCGATAAAGGAGGCTGAAGATTTCTCAATTTAGCAAGCTGGGTTGCAAAGTAATTTGCGTAGCGAGTTGGCATGTTGGAACTGTATCGGCGAGTGTACATTTCAGCCCTTATACTTTGCTGAACGTCACTCGACCAATACGTCCTCAGTAGTGCTTCTTTAAAGTCTTGATACCCGGAGAATGAATATTTAAAAGCCCGATACCAAGTTGCTGCTTGTCCATCCAGAAGACGTTCAATAACGCGAAGTTCTCTTTCAGGAGTTACGAGTGTGTCTCGTAAATAGCTCTCGACGTTCGTGAGAAATTCTACAGGAGTCACTCCGCTTCCTGTGCCAGTGAATTTAGCGGGTTGCTCTTCCCTTGACCTTATCACTGTGACATTACCCTGAGTATTAGCAGTACGGTATGTATTCTGCATGTAGTTGTTTGACGGCGTGTTAGTTTCAGGATCCAGTCTATTTATAGCTGGTCTGAACGGGTTAGCATCGTAATTTAACGTCTGGCTTGGCGCTGTTGCATTAAACTGCCAAGGTCGTGTATCGGCATGTACACTTGACTGTACATTACTAGTCCAAAATTCCGGCGTTTCACGTGTATTTCCCATCGGCGATTGCAAATCTACTCCCCTCGGAAGTGCTTCTAACCTGTCGAGCCTCTCCTCGATGACTTCTAATTCTTGTATATTCCTGTTGGCGACTTTGCTCCCTAAATCATTTAATTGCAACCCGATTCGTTCAACTTTACCTTTGAGATTTTGGTCCACCTCACGAATAGCTGATTTGAGGTTACGACTCAACTCGAGCCTATCAATAATCATTATTTCCTCAATCTTTTTCTGCAATGTTGCAAATTCGCCCTCAACCTGAGATACGTTACTCTGGATATGGTTGATATCATCCTTGACTCCATTTACATTGGCGTCGACTGTAGTTTTATGCTCCACGAATTCGCCTCTCAACATCATCAGGTCGACTTTGTGCTCCTCCCTGTGCACATCTACAGTATCACGTAAGCCTGTGACAGTTTCTTTTAGTTCCGCGATGTCTTTCCGGTTAGATTTAAGTTCCTCCCTAACCTCAAGCATGTTATCCACGATGGTCTTCACGTTGTTATTAACGGCGTTAGCTGCACCTCTCATTAATACCAGTCCTAGGTTCATGGTAGCCATATCCTTTTTTACGTTGTCCATAAAACCTTCTACGTGATTCAGCCTAGTCCCAAATTCTTCTCTGGTGTGCTCGATATCTGCTTGAACGTCTAACTGTACTTTATTTATAGCGGTCTGAATTTGAGCCGTGTGCTCCTCGAGTCGGGTTTGCACATCCTGTCTTGCCCTATTCATTTCTTCCGTTAATGTGTCTACGCGCCGGCTTGCCTCCTGGTGGTGACTAATCACGTCTATCCTTACTGCTGCCAAATCTGCCGTTAAGTCATTTTTCGCTTCCACCCTGTACGAGTCCATTTCGGCCCTGATCTTCGTTAGATCGGTCCTAACGTCTTTAACAGTACGGGTGTTTATCTCTAAATCTAAACGTACTTCATTAATTGATTGGGTATTTACCTCAAGGTTCTGCCTGACCTGGTCCACATGACCATTTACATCACCTACTTCCTGTCTAACATTGTCAATAGCTTGTGAATTAACCTCTAAGGCTTGTGTATTCACACTCAAGTCACTAGTAAGTTGTTGGAGGTTAGCGTTGACACCTGCCAACATCTCAGCGAACACTCTGCGAATCATATCCTCATCCATTTGACAAGAATTTATATTGAGAGAAACGAGGGATCAATCATGATGGAAACTTACAGCTATGATAGTAACGTGGTGGTATAAAGCTTGTTTCGACTTAATAAATATCACGACAACAGCTGGAGTATGCAAACTAAGTGCTTCTACATTTACTAATACAACGGTGAGCAAAGCAAAGTATTACATTTACTTAGGATGAGGCATCATCTAAGAAAAACCCTATCTTTCATTTATTCAATATAAAAACCTCACCCCATGGTCTTCTATCAAATATGAATGCCATGCGGTCTATTGATCTGTAGTACGACTTTCTAAGTTCGTCCCAGCCCTGTCAATTTACCATTATTCAAATATTAAGATCCTCCTAAATAACGGCATAAGAAAATATACAGGGCGCCATCTGATGATCACCATGTTGACATCTGGCTCCATGTATAGGGAGTCAATTTATGTGCGACCTCTACGTCGGTTTCCACGTTAAGACCGTGCACCATGTCAACTTCGTAGCCCCATTAGTTGGGCCGCCATTTTATGTGACCGTCAGCCGGGTGGCAACGGCACATATTTGTGAGTGACCTTCAGAAGTCCTCCGGTAAAGCTGTCGGGATAGCCAACAACCGCGATGACTCTCCTAACATCTCCCCCGTCGGACCTTTAAAAGTTTGCCGTGAGGATCAGGTGAACTTCCTAACAATAGGCCAATGCAGCACGAGGTTCTATAGTCCACGGGGAGCGTGGTACATGGTTGCGATGGTCAAAGACGGCCTAAGGAAAGGTTCACCTCAAAACCTAGACTGTGAAATTAAACATCCAGGCTTATGTAAAACACCGTGAAAATTTATTGTAGATTTCCACAAACCCCTATCCTAGTTCGGAGGGTTATATTCGGCTAATCCGCAAGCTAAAAGTTAATGATAATAAAAGTTCAAGTCCCTAACAATGAAGTTACATTAACCCTCGCGAAAGATCTAATACACAATAAGTAAGCAACAGCAACAACGCTGGGTAAATGGTACGACAAAAAATCCCTAATACAAGTTACATGATCAAGCTAATATGAAGTTACATTTAAGTGAAGGAGCAAAGCAAAGCTAAGTTATGGTGGTACCATTTCCACATTTACATTTAACTTTTCTAGCTAAGTCCTATCAGTTAACATTCAAAGTTACGGCGGTGACGTCCGTAATAGCAAAACAGTTACAATACAAAGCTAAGTGTACAGCCATTTAAAAACAATTAATCTAATCAACAAACATGTGCTAAATAGCACGCAATAAAGGTAACACGGGGAAAAATACAGTTTCATGACATCAATAATTATAGTACAACACAGTTTTTATTATAATGCCTTCCTGTCCCATGGTTAACTCTTTGTAAACCATTGTCATCTAGCTTGATAGTAATGTCGGTGATAGCGTAGTTAAAACCACGTCTGACAATCACATGGCCTGCTCTCCACACACTATGAACTAATGGTTCATGTGTGCGCCAGGTCACAACAAAAATGTCTACAGTCTTCGTCGTTTCCAATAAAGGAAATCCCTTCATCTGCACGGCCATGTCAGCAGGTTCAAATGTAAGAATGACAAAGTTTAAATGGAAATAATATGTTAGTTAGATCTTGTTTAAAACAATTATGCGGATGATGTTTATTATGTCGGTTTATGTTCCTTCCGTAGGTTTATGGCATATTCTGACAAAGGCCTGACAAGGAGTAGTCTTCTAAAGATCATTCTCCCGCAGCAAAACATCGACTCAATAGTCGGAAAACTCAACGAGCAAACTCGGCTCGGACTCACAATAACACGAGTTATCAGCGGTAAATACCTCGCTTTCAACAACTATCATAATAATGCCTCATAACAACAACAGATGCGTGACTTACAACAATGGCACGTCTTACTCACTCAAGGCACATAATATCATGGGTTACCTTCGGCAAAAACCTCGCATTTAATAACCAAATTGCCTTCATTATAATTTGCCTCTCTCAAGAGGATCGCCAACAATGCATAAAGAAGCCTGACAACCCTGGACATGTCGAAATGACATTCCTCGCAGCAAAATATCTAACTAACAGTATGAAAATCCAAGAAAAACAAATGAACAAAAATACAGTAAGAAACACTGGGTTTCATGAGCAATAGCTGCATTGAAAGAAAGAGATGAATGAAATCAACATTCTGTCCTATGTTATCGTAGTTCTGTCTCGCTTTCAAGCATTTGTTTTCAAGGTTACAGGGTAAACAAACCAGTTTATTGGTGACAACTTCGCAAATTGCAGTCCTTCACTAACCACATTTTTCAACAGGCAAGGCCGGCTAGTTTTAACATTATATAATACCGTAATATTTGGCCTTGTCATTCTTAGCATATGCTTGGTTCAAAAACCTTATAGAATCCGTGTGCTAAACACGTTACAATTTAACTGTACAATAAAGTATCGCAGTCCTTCATTTCAAAGAATAGTAAATCACAGACATAACAGCGTGTCTCACGAGCTTCTTTGCTCATCAAAGATATAACACTTATTAAGTTCTCAGTATAACATTAACACCTGTGTCCTCATGACAGAAACAAAGTAGTAACAAATTGATAAATATGGCACAGATCTGCAACTCTAGACCTGCATAATGACGCGATAGTGCACTTAGTTCGATGCTTGACATCTACACTTTCTCCAAAATAATAAATCTGTCAGTATTTGACTATAAATTGGCTTCTGAGCGCTTTCAAAAATGAAAATACGGCATATTTTTATAAAACTGGAAACTACAGTCGGTTGCCTAACGATACGACCTATCTAACGAAGTCATAAGTCTCAACAGACTGGTTGCAAAGATTGCAGTTAAATAAAGTGACGATGACATCTGAATGAAACCACGGATAAATATCCTACACATGGCTGAGCAAAATAGCTGCAAATGATTACAGTCATGTTTGGCAGTGGGTCGGCTATAACGTGGTACGACGTCCATCAGGACGGCACCAGGGTTAACCAAAACTGGTCTACCGCACAGGGTGACTCACAATGACTGAAATAAACAACAATTATACTAATTACAACCCTACCTAGCAAATGGCTGACACATAAGTGCGGTTGATTCACAAAAAAAACTACGATATCTAAATATACCACCGCGGACTATTACAAAAGAAAGGGTGCCCAAACTCACGACTTTTGGTAGCTCTCACATCGGCTCAGACATTCATCGACCAGGGTCGCGATAAACTCTGCTTGGCTCTCCAGCATGGTCCTGTCCTCCACGGATTCACCAATCTGGACCTCCCAAGCAACCAGGGTTCGTTCGCCTCCGGATGATGGTCTCCCAAAAAGGTCTGGAATGTGCCTGGAAGTCGGCATCCACGTTCCTTCGTCTGCGTCCTCGGCATCCTGACGTTCCATCAAGCTGGTGGTCTCCATCACGACGTCTCCCTCATACCGGAATGGTATTAGCCCATAATCGTCTTCTTCACCATGGCGTGGAAAAGTTCAATGTCTTGCATGATGTCGAAAATGTCGAAATATCACGTTCCTCTCGGCGTTTTGGCGTGATTATTGTGGACGATGCAAATAATAGTGTTCTCCACAGTATTTTGTAGTTTTCAGCCTGTTGATCCTCAAGATTCAACACGATGCGATGCTTTGCTTGTTAGCACGTGCAATTGTATCACGTTTTATCAACCACGTGGCATCCGCGATAAAATTGATATTTTCAATTCAGAATTTCCGTAGCAATAATGTTGTGATCGTTGGCAGTAATAATCACGTCGTCTTGGCATAAATATCAGACGATAACTCTTATATTTTCGGCGTGGCACTTTGCCCTTCCACTTACACGTGGGAAAAATATCTGGCGTATGGCACCAATTACAGTTTGTAGAAAATATTGCCTAATATGGCCTTTCGTAGAACAATAATATGTCCACGATGTGTGACAACGTTAGTATAGTTATTTTCAACACACGATGCAGTCGGATGCTCACTTGAGCACAAAAATATTTATAATGTCCACGTCGCGACGGACGGATACTCGAAACACGCCTGTCGGGCGTCAGATCTCCAGATGTAGTGTCGTCACTGACTTTCACTCGGAAGTAGGTCGCCAAAACGAAGTCATTGAGCGACTACTTTCATAGCTCCAAGCGTATCTGCAAGTGTTATACCTTACCAAAAACGTAATAATCATTCACCAAAATGGTTCAATATTACAGAATGACGAATTAGAATATTCTGAGTCTTGTGAAAGGATAAAAGTGATTAACAAGACCTCCAAAGTCAAAAATGCAATTGAGCGCTACTTCAAAGAGTATAGCATGAGCTCTCCGCTCCACGTGGTATTCTGGGTATGTTCAAAAGTACTACATCCCATAATAATTATTCCGTCACAAAAATATCACATGAACCATACCTCAGCGGGTTCACATGTCTGACCACGTCGTATAATATCATTACATCATGCCTGGCTAACAGGATATATGCACACTGTGAAAGAAACAACATAACTGCCGTGCAACAGAAAGGTTGTAAGAACGGTTCAAAAGGGTGCAAAGAACAACTAATGATTTACTCAGTTGTGTGTGGCCAGGCACACTTAAATCACCCAAAGCGTCATATGGCGTACTTCGATTATAAGAAGGCCTTTGACTCTGTGCCCCATGACTGGCTAGTATCAGTGCTGTGATTGTATAAGATCAAGGAGATATTTGTCAGTTTCTTGGAAAGGAATGTGTCAGCTTGACAAACTAGACTGTGTCTCAGTGCACCTCAACTGATACATGTGAACAAATGAGATATCTATTCACAGAGGCATCTTTCACGGAGACTCCCTTAGCCCCTTATGGTATGTCCTGTCAATGAATCTTTTATCTACCCACCTTAACTCTACTCCCTACGGCTTTTCTATCAAGATTGGAAAGAGAGTTGGTACTAAGCTACATCAACTTCTATTCATGGACGACCTTAAACTCTATGCCAAAATACAGTCGCATCTGGAAAACTTGCTGAGAATAGTTGAAGTATTCTCACGAGATATACAAATGGGGTTTGGTTTGGACAAATGTCGGACACTAATGGTGGTGAGAGGAAAAAAACAGAAGTCTGGGTATGAGCTGGAAGATGGACAGCATATTAAGGCTATGTTGGCAGAAAACACCTACAAACACTTAGGGGTAAATCAAGTTTGACATATGTCTCAATTGTGAAATGACAACAGTAGGCCTATCACAAGAGGTGACATCCAACTTTACATCTATTTCTCTAAGAAGCAATGCCACTCAATTTATTAAATTTCTGTGAAAGTTTGCAAATGGCTATAAGGTCATCATGGAATCAAACATAGACAGTAAAATTCAACAATGCGATAAAGGGGGTCAAGGGGTACCCTACAATTTTTACACGTGACTTACACGTGCGATATGCGATATGTTGTACAGAATGTCTATTATATCTCCAAACAGCAATATTATTTTCAACATTTCCTGGATTGGAATAGTGTATTTTGCAGCTTTTGGGAATTTGGGCCATTGGAGGCTAAAAATCCCAAATGTTCATGCACCGCGAGCCTTTATAATTTAACTAGCAGAAGTACCCGCTCTTCGAACGGTCTTCGGTATTAATTGAGATACTGTTCCAATGGTTAGGGGCTTGTCATTCCTTCATAAGTTTATCAGAACGCAGTTAGTTTTCTGGGTATATCGCAGACACTGTTAATTTAAGGGCCGTAAAATGTGGTTTTCGGAGACCCTTTATAGACTCCCTAGTTTTGTGTCACACATTGAGAAGCGCAACATATGCTTTGGTCGTCCTTCTTGGATAATTTTTATTTTTCGCCTATTTCAGCATGTATTTTGAAAAGTTATTCCCTATACGCACCCTTCTATGAGAAGTACGTTGAAGCATTTTCTAAATGATTGGTGTATTGACTCACGGTTACAATACCTAATTTTGCGATGCTCCAAGCACCCGAACATGAATTATAGGCGTACATAAACATAAAGATATATCAACCACACAGTATCAAACAAAATCATCTTTGCGATGAACCCGTTAGTCGACAAAAATATGATTAGTTAAAAAGAGCTCTCAAACTAAATTCACCTAACGTGTACTTCCTGACGTGAAAATAATATTGACAACCTCGTAGACGAAACGCAATATATGTCAAATTAAAACTGATCCTCACCGTTGTGGAAAGTCCTCATCCCCAGGAATACCCCTTTAATAATATATAAAGGCTTGTGGTGCATGAAAATTCGGGATTTTTAGTCTCCAATGGCCCAAATTCCCAAAAACTGCAAAAAACACTATTCCAAATCAGGAATTTTTTGAAAATAATGTTGTTGTTGGAGATATAATAGACCTTCTGTACAACATATCGCATATCGCACGTGTAAGTCACGTGTAAAAATTGTAGGGTACCCCTTGACCCCCTTATTCGCATTGTTGAATTTTACAGTCTATGTTTGATTCCACGATAACCTTATAGCCATTTGCAAACCAACAGAAATTTAATAAATTGAGTGGCAGTGATTCTTAGAGAAATAGATGGAAAGTTGGATGTCACCTCTTGTGACACTGTTGTCAAGGTTACCGGCTTGCATTACTTCATTAGTTTCTTCTTGTTCTTCTTCTTCTTTCGGATGGGCCAGCTAAGGACCAAGACGTTCAACGTTTCAGCTTGGCGAGGGACATGATGTTTGCCCAATATTCGCGCATTTTCTGGCTATGTTTCTCCTTCCTCTCTTTTGACCAGACGATGTCGGCTTTCTTACAGGGCGGTCTGCCCTGAAAACTCTTCTGTTTAAGTATCTTTCTGAGATGCGATCGGCTTCTAATATCACTTTTCATTATCGTCAGTTCTTGGATATCCTTGTTAACTACTGTTAGCGACGATGTCACGCTCTTTCTCTTCCCCCAGTAGTTGAGAAGCCGGTTGTTTAGCCTTGTAGAGTTCATCCATGAGACATGTCCATAGAAATCCAGACGTCTCTTCCTGGCCACATCTGTGATTTTCTCAGTATATCTACATAGCTCCTGATTTGGTCTTCTTCTGTACTCGTCATCTATTTATTAGTTTATAAAATAAGAGAGTGCCATATCCCCTCCAGGGACGTAGGCGACCTGAATAAGAGCCCTTGACTAAGTCAAGGGATCACTAACCAGGCATCCCGAGCGGGAGTTAGCGTGTGGTAGGGTGGCCAGTTCCTTTCCACTCCTCCTCCTACCATAGCATCCGGCAGGTTCCCATTTTGCATCACGAGGCTGGGAGACCCCGTACCAGATCATACCAAGACTCTTAAATTCTTGGCAGAGCCGGGGATCGAACCCGGTACCTCCGGGGTGAAAGCCAACAATGCTAGCCACTGCGCCACGAGGTGGTCTTTATTAGTATATTAAATTAAATTAGTTTTCTGGGAATATCTCAGAAACGTGGTTTTAGATCCCTAAAACTTAGTAGCCTCCGAGCCACTGAGGGGCTGAAAATGAGTTTTTCTCGTCCTTGTACGCCATAATATAATAATAATCATAATAATATAGGGATAGGGGTATAATAGACCTTTAGTACCACACCCGTCCGTGTAAATCACGTGAAAAAATCAAGAGTACCCCTTGACCCCCTTAAGCGCATTATATAGGTATTGATGAATTTTACAGCTTAAGTTGGTTCCGTGATAACCTTAAAGCCGTTTGCGAACGTTCACAGTAATGCAGTAAATGGAATGGCATTGCGTCTTACAGAAATAGATGGACTTCTGAGATTGTGTTACCATGGTAACCGGCTTGCATTCCTTCAATAGCTTCCGTCTACTAGTTCCTATTTGGACGAAACTATATAATAAATGCGTCGAGACAGCATCAATACCAGATAGGTGGAGAGACTCCATAATCAAAATGCTGTATAAAGGAAAAGGAGATCCCAAAGACCCCAATAAATACAGAGGTATTGCGTTGGAGAATATCCCCCTTAAAATATTTACAAAAATAATAACTGAGAGAATAAAAGAAACAATCAACGAACATCTTCCGGAAAACCAATTCGGTTTCAGAAAAGGAGGATCGACTCTAACTGCAATAGAACTGCTGTTAAATGGCATCTGGGAAGCCCTTAACAGAAAGGAAAAGTTTTACGCCATTTTCATAGATTTCACTAAGGCCTTTGATTTGGTAAACAGGAATTTGGTGATAAAGAAACTAGAAGAGACTCTTGGCAAAAACAATATATGGATGAGAAGTATAAGCTCCATACTCCAATGGAACAAAGTAAGAGTCTCGGACAATCTTTCAGTCTCAGAGCCGATACTCCAAACTAACGGAGTACTGCAGGGAGATCCACTAAGCCCTCTACTATTCATTCTAGCAGCAGGAGATCTAATGCGAATAACCCAAAGAGAGATCATAGTTGCATACTCGTACGCCGACGATATAGTGGTTGGATCAACAGACATTATTGAACTTCAGGACACTATAAATGATATAGAGAAATGGTGCACCAAGCATGAGTTCGAGATCAACATATCTAAGACAGAAATTATGGTCTTTAGACCAGGAGGAAAGGCTTCAGCATTGGCGGAAATATGCATCAAAAAGTCGACAATAAACATCGCTAAAGATTTTAAATATCTAGGCATCACGCTGCAAACAAGCGCCAAATGTTTCACGAAACATATAACTCAGAAAGCAACGCAAGCAGCAAGGGCGATGCACGAGATCGGCTACATTAAATCCCTCAACTTAGAAACAGCAATGATGCTCTTCAGAGTTAAAATAATGCCCATATTAACGTATGGTATAGAAGTCATATGGTCGCACCTCAACGAAAAGAACCTATCCGAATTAGAACGGGTAAAAGCATTATACATCAAAAGAGCACTAGGAGTGTCAAAGACTACACGTTCCAGACTCGTCACCTCCTCGCAAGAGAAACATTCCTTGTCGAGGATCTAAGAACACTGTTGACTCTTCCCAGCACTCGAGCCTCGGAAAATCTTTTATCAACATTAAAAGCAAAAAGGGAAGAAATACCCGCAGAGTTTTATGGAACGGGGGCCATGGTAGATCGGACATGGGCCACATGGCCACATGGCGGTACACGGATTTCATCATCTCATCTGTGTGAACACATCATATCATGAGCCAGCTGAGACGTGTGAGTGCAACTTATGTGAACAAACATGAGGACGCTACCACATAGAATTGTGCAAAAAGAGAACCCAATCAATTACAGAATATGCAAACCAAGGCACCAGAATGCAAAATTGAAATTGCTTGAATAATTTGTATTGTAATTGAATTTTCCTTTTGTTTTTGTTTGGCCATTTGGCTGCAATAAAAGTATTATTATAAATGAAATTAGCTTTTTGGGTATATCTCAAAAACTGTTTGTTTTAGGACCTTAAAAAGTGGTTTTCGGGGCCCGTAGGGCTCCCGAGTTTTGTTTCTCACATTGAGACGCTGGAAATGAGCTTTGTCTCTTTTTTCTACGCCCATTTCAGCATGCATTTTAAGGGGGTAGGCCCTCTTTTATGATAGGTATGGAGAAGAGTTACATCAATGATTACTTTCGTTCCTCTGATGGACTTCTGTACCAAATTTTACGTTGATCCACTCAGCCGTTCTCAAGTGATGCGCGTGCAAAGTTGTGCACAGACAAACGGACAAACAGACAGACAGAAAACAAACAATGTTTTTGCGCGCAACCGTCATAAACCAGTCTGAAACGCGTTAATAACTCAAACTTCCTTGGAAATTCAGAAAAAAAACAGACAAACTTTCATTTTTATATAGAGAGAGAGATAAAGGGGTCTTCCTGGGCATGGGGACTTTCCACAACGGTGAGGGTCAGTTTTAATCTGACATATATTGCGTTTCGTCTATGAGGTTTTCAATATTATTTTCACGTCAGGAAGTACACGTTAGGTGAATTTAGTTTGAGAGCACATTTTACCTAATCATATTTTTGTCGACAAACGGGTTCATCGTAAAGATGATTTTGTTTGACACTGTGTGGTTGATAGCTTTATGTTTATGTTCTCCTATAACTCGTGTTCGAGTGCTTGGAACATCGTAAAATTAGGTATTGTAACCATGAATCAATTCACCAATCATTTATAAAACTCTTCACCGTACTTCTCATAGAAGGGTGGGTATAGGGAAAAGAATCTAAATACGTGCTAAAATAGCCGAAGCATATGTTGCGCTTCTCAATGTGTGATACAAAACTAGGGAGTCTATAAATGGTCTCCGAAAACTGCATTTTAAGGCCCTTAAATTAACAGTGTTTGTGATATACCAAGAAAACTAAGTTCGTTCTGATAAACTTATGAACGAATGACAAGTCCCTAACCATTGCAACAGTAACTCAATTGATAATGTCTGGGTCTTTTTACCGAAGACCGTTCGAAGAGCGGGTACCTCTGCTAGTGTTGATATAACTGCGTCAAACTACTGGCTCACTTCAGGACAGATCTTTCCTGAAACTGAAGTTTCTCCTCTTCCAATTCAAGACCAAGTTAGTTATTCCTACAAGTAACTACCTCAAGTTCATTGTAAAAGATACCGCTATACCAGATGATAAGTGCCGCTATGGCTGTCAACAGTCAGAAACAATACAGCATATTACATCTGCATGTAGATATTTCCTGGCGACGGAGCACAAACAAAGGCTTGATGCCGTTGCTAAAATCTTGCATCACGTGTTGGCTGATAAGTTTCAGCTTCTAAGAGGAAAGAAAGTTCCGTATCACCAATATCAGCCAGAGTAGCCTATGTTGTATTGAGACCGAACTATTCTGACTAATCACACTGTATCACACAATTGGCCGGATCTGGTAGTTGTCAACAAGGAAATCAAGTAAACTAGTTTGATTGATGTTACGATTCCTAACAACAAGAAACTCCAGTCAGAACACATAGAAAAGATCAGCAAATATAGCGAGTTGGTCGACCCTATAAAAAGCCAATGGCATGTAGAACGGATCAAGACCATACCTATCATTGTCTCAAGTACGGGCGTGATCCCAAGTACCTTGCTCCAAGGCCTTAAAGAACTGTACCTGGATACTCAACTGTACAAACTAATGCAGAAGGCAGTAGTTTTTTTAACAACCCGAATCGTCCGGAAGTACATGGGTAGTGACATTCCATCTTAGAAGTTGCTGTTTCAATATCTATATTTCGATTCCCTGAAGTCCGTATAGTTATGTTGTAATGTACCAGCAATGTGTTATATGTAAAATAATAATGCATCAAGCATGCGCCTCTATTTCATCTTCCTACCTCTCTCTGCCTCCGAAGTGCTGAAATAGCTAGTAATTCACCACTCACCAGGCATGCTACAACAGCTTGCATGACTCATGCAGATAAGATACATTTTACGTATGGACTTTTAAGTCGAACCAGCATTTTTCTTGTTACTCATAAAACAGGGATGTCCAATTATTAGCCTACTTTCGATTATTGCAAAAAATGAAAGTAGACTTATGAGATCAACACAGGGCGAAAAATTGTGTGTCTGTCTGTGTGTGTGTATGTGTGTGTGTGAGTCTGTGTGTGTGTGTGTGAGTGTGTGTACTCTGAATGTCTGTCCCCCCCCTATCAATTCGAACATGGTGAAACCGAATTGAACGAAATTTGGTACAGAGGTAGCACTAGCAAAGGGCACCTCAGTGTCATATTTTATATCGCCGCCATCTTTACCAAAACTGAATGGTGGCCACTCAAACGTTCAAAACGTAAACTCAAATTACGGCTAAACTAATCATCCGATCTCTACCAAATTTGGTGACAACATACCTTTATATAGGACGCGTCTTTCACCCAAACTTCATGGTCATCGGCCTTGCCATTTCAGGATGGCGGCCGTGTGAATCATGCAACCATTATAAACAATAGCTTAAGACCTACCAATTCCGATTATCGAGCCTAGGGTGGTTTAAGTTATCCTGAAGGTCGTGATCCGTTATTTATTATAATTTAATATTTAATATTATAATATTATAATATTATACTGTATGAGTGGCTTAAAAGAGCTGAGCCGTCTCTGCCACACAACAAGATGGCAGCTGTCCTCATGAGCCTGTCTTATATTACAGTTGTTTTAGTATGTTATATGTGATATACCCTACTGATACAATAATATAAACTTTGTATGAAATGATCTATAATGAAGTTGGACTGCAGTGAAGAAATCGTTTATTTCAAGTCATTATTTGCCAACAGGTTGCATCTAATATATCAGTTAAGAACACCATGATGTTACGGGTATAGTTAGCTCCGGGCTAGCGTGTTAGTCTGTCACGCAGTTGACAGGGGATCGAATACTGCTACAGTTGACCTTTTTTTTTTTCTTGAATTCTTTTACAAATGATGTGCACAAGTTCTTACCACAGATACTGAATAAAATGTCATTTAGCTCAAAGGGGAGGCTAATGTATACACTCGTTTATTAATAAAATCACAGTCCCAGCATTGCACATAAACAGAAGACATTAGGAATAGGAGAATAGAAGAACTAGATACACGTTGTCATCAACCACAGCCTTCTTAATGTCTCTGTACGGTGCTGTCCTCTTGTGGGTTATGTGGGTAATATTGTTCCAAACATACGGCTGTGTAAATACCTGGCCTTCTGAAGTATGGCAATTTTGTAATACTGGTAGTTCAACTATTAGCCACGATCGCGCTCCGATTACCTTTAAACACTGCCAGCAGGATCACCTCCCTCCTGGCTACTTTAAACTGCCTGCTCATTGAACACCCAGAGGCGTACAAGATTAGTACATTATGCAACGAGCCTATAATGGCCATAATTAAGACACGAGTAGTTTTATAATTTCCTTTTTTTTTTTTTTTTTAGTCGTTTACCCTCCAGGTTGGTGGAACCCACAGACTCAGCGAGGGAACTCACCAATACCGCCTCTACGGGCAGTGTCCTAGAGCTGGGAACATCGAATCGGAAGGGATACAACTGGTGAGGTGGGATCGGCACCTCGCCCAGGCGGCCTCACCTGCAAAGCGAACAGGGGCCTCATGAGGGAAGGTAAGGAATGGTGAGGATGGATAGGCAAGGAAGAGGGAAGGAGGCGGCCTTGGCCTTGAAGAAGGTACCATCCCGGCATTTGCCCGAAGACAAAGTGGGAAACCACAGAAAACCACTTCGAGGATGGCTGAGGGGGAATCGAACCCCCTATACTCATTTGGGCCACCCGAGGCTGAGTAGACCCCGTTCCAGTCCTCGTACCACTTTTTCAAATTTCGTGTCAGAGCCGGGAATCGAACCCAGGACCTCCGGGGCGGCAGCTATAATTTCCATACGAGTGTTTTAATTAGCCTACCATTATAGGGGAGTTGCATACGACTGTTTATGTTCGACGATAATTATAACTTTATTATATGTTTTAACATAAATATTCATAAATATCTGTTCAGTCACTAGACTGTTGTGATCGGTTGCTGCTGTGGGTAGTATATCTCTGTTTCCTAAGCTCTCTGGACAACCGACGCATGCGCTCTGTGTGCTTCAATGCCATATGTTCAGATTGTGCTCCAGTATTCAGTAAAACTGTCACCGAAGTCGTTTCAAAACCACGCACTGTGTAGAAATTGATTTTGTGGATATTAAGGTACAGTGCCATTTCTTGTCTCAGTTTATTTACGGGAACATATGGACGGTGCAATTTCGGTAATTTATATAGACATGTTGGATTTTGAACGCATGCGCGAACTGTTTCTTGAGCTCTGATTGGTGGGAGAAACTGTTTCATAATGAAAAATAGTGTTATAATGAGCCTAATTATGATACAGTTTTCTGACACATAATAGTTAGGGTCGAACATAAAAATATTAATTCACTGCTAAGTCGCTGCACCAACCTACTGTGATCGGCGCGGATTTTTAAAGGGGAAAGTACCCAAAACGAAAGATTCTTAAGTTTGCAGGCTGGATTAATATAGTGATTAACGGACGTGAATGCATTACAATAAGTTAGTAGTTTTGTTATTCAATCATCATAAAGTATATAATATTGATTTTGACACTTACTGGCTAATTATCAATATAAAAGGAAACAAACACTACATGGTGGTAGAGGATTTAGGGATGAGGACAAAGAGTTATAAATATACCCATACATTTAGGAGAAAGTAGGCTATATGTTCTTTGCTGAACATCTTGTGTTTGAATGTATATTAAAAATGATAAATATTTCTGACTGTCAAAACTTGTAGTGAAAACACTATTATTCTAGTTCGTGCAAGAAGCTTCGGTGGCGTAGTTGGTAGCATGCTGAGCTTCTATGCCCGCATCGCGGGGTCAAACCCGGCCGAAGTCATCGGATTTTTAAGAGCTTCATAAAAATCCCTCAGTATGCCTTCCGTCGGAGGGAAGTAAAGCCGGTGGGCCCATGTCAGATTTATGGCATGTAATAGAACCTTCCACTAACTAAGTTATACTTGTCTGAAGCTAAAATGTGTAGGTTAGATTAATTGATGACGCTATATTAGTTCCATGGTCCGTCACCAGGTGTTGGTTGTGATGGCATCTAGTAGCCAAGTTCGCAACTAGGTGCCGTTCACGGTAGCATTTGGTAGCATGAGTAGGAACTACTTGTAAATTGATCGTCTGCAGTTCTTACCTGAATCACAGATAACACACACTAATACAGCCATCACAATTAACACTGGTTATCAGACAGATTCTGCACACACCCAAAGTACACGGGGCTACATGACCGCGTTGTCACAGCCCCTAAACTAATGAAACAACCAACCATCTAGTTCGTGCAACAGAATTTAAAATTAAGAATGAATCTCAGGGGAGCTTGTGCTTGCGAACACTTTATGGCTCGTATGTCGAAAGCACCGAATATCATTTCAAGAGCGCCGTACTGCTCGCGAGCACGAGGTTGAGAACGCCTGTCCTAAAATAAACAACAACAACAACTGTCTCACGGTCAAATTAAATGTCTCCACTGAAGAAAGAGTTCTTGTATTGAATGAAAGTAAATGTGATGCAGTTGGAGAAGAGTGCTGGCTGTTAATGAAGCCAGGGGCTCGCTGGGTGCTGTTCAGTGAGTTGTGCGATATCATGGCATTAATTATACCTTGTTTATAGTGTATACTCTCGAGTCTTTACTTTCCTCATTTAAACTTTTTCCACATCAGCGATACGGCGAGAGGAGTCCAGCAACAAGGGAATAGAACCAACTCCCTTAACAGGTGACCACCCGGCTGACTTTTGCTTGATTGCTCTCTTTTTAGTAAGTCGTGTAATATTTAGAAGGGACCTCAGCCAATAAGGTAGTATTTACGGAGTAAGTGTGATCAGCACAATTACGAATTGAGATAAATTATTTATTTAGCGTATGGCTTTTAGTGCCGGGAGTGTCCGAGGACATGTTCGGCTCGCCAGAGTTAGTAGCTGCTGCTATACGGACACCCTTGGGGTGTGCTACAACTACCGTCGCATATGGATGAGATGAAACGAATGAAGATCAATGAAACTGGGCAAGTTTAATTTCAAGTAGTTCTAACTTTGACTACCAGACGTCACTGACACCCAGCGGCGAAAGTTGGAACTTCATAGAGCGTATCTAGCCAAATAACCTACAAATTTAGGTACACACTACCAATTGTTGTGTTAGGTTCATTTTCATGCCATAAATGGGCCCGCAGGCTTTATTTCCCCTCCGAAGGAAGGCATACTGAAAGATTAAACGCTCTTAAAAAATCCGATGACTTTGGTCAGGTTTGAACCCACGATTTTGGGCACAGCAGTTCAGCATGCTACCGACTACGCAACCGAAGCCACATTAAATATATTAATGCGAATTAGTAAAAGAAGGAAAACGGCTTTTCCGCTATGTACCTAGATTTGAACCTCCGAGGGCCGGATTCGCCAACTGCGTATGATAGCGAAATAGTGTTCCATTAACCACAATAATACTGCTAACGAATCGTTAAACTACCCGTTATTTAATCTCATTCTTGCTCCGTTAAGTAGATCATCGTAGCGTTAAATGATTGTAATTCGAGTATGGACTTATTAAATAATGCTACATGCATGGATTTTTATCATTAAGCAGTGATATGATGCTGATGACGTAAAATACAATTTGGAAGGATATGCAAGTTATCAGACACAGTTAGGCCTATACAATGAGAGGTTACACTGAAAGCGGACCTTCCCTTCACTTTACACCGACTTTTAGATTAAAAGCATAATACTAGCATGTAGAAATAAATATGTTTTGTATTAACGGTAAGGCGTTTCGATGTCCGAAGTTCAAATTCCAGCTTTCACAGTGAGTCATCCTGAAAATGGATTTCTCTATCCCAGTCTATCCTGACGAATCTCGTGATGGACCTTATTTGAAACCCTGGGTCATGTAGCTTAATTCTAGATCCTGAGTATAACCATTGCATTTTGGCGAAGTAAAGTCACTCATTAAAATTCATTTTAATTTCAAAATATATAGCTCGGCGTTTGGATGGCAAATTAAGAATATAGGGTACTGTGTCTACTGGACAGGAAAGGAAATGAATGCTATGTAAGCATACATATAATTTAGTTCTAAACAACCACTAGCGTAGGTGAGCTTGTATGATATGGTTCAAGTCTTGGCCATCTTCCCGACCTCTCAATCCAGCCAATAACGGGATGCACCTCATTTCAAATTCCGTATCACCTTCATCGATTCTTAACCCTAATAATTAATGCACTAGTCCGCCTCATAGCATAGTGGCTAGCATCTTGGCTGTCACCGTGGGGGCGCGAGTTCGATTCCCGACTCTGCCAAGAAATGTAAATCTGATCTGAGAGCTGGAACGGGGTAGGCTTACACTCAGCCTCATGAGGCGGGTTCTATTTGTAACTCAGCCATACTGGATGTGGTTTTCCGTGGCTTCCCACTTCTACTCCAGGCAAATGCCGGAATGATACTTAAAGCCACGACCACTTCCTACACAAATCCTACCCAATGACAAATGCACACACACACCCAAGTACACGGGGATGATGTCCCAAGCCCCCAAACGTTGCAAAAACAATAAATACAACTGATTTAAATTATATCTGTTGGATAGTCAGCCCAGAGGCTGGTTGGATCCTCAAAAAGTACCACAACAGGTTAGGTCGGTAGATGCCAACAAAATCTCAAAGCAGCATTATAATGAGTCATACTAGGCAAGATGAGTGAGGTAGTATGCCATGCTTTCCTCACTGAGTCATAACAATAGCACTGACCCTATGAGTAGAACCTTTCACAGCATCCACAGGCACTAGTTGTGCCCTGAAGACCACCCGTACCTCAGTAGCTTTCATTTAATCACAGCCATGAATGAGACTGTGACATCGGTGGAAAGCCACATTTTACTCTAGCCTGTGCCAATAGACAAATGCAAATGTACTGCACTCATCAAGTGATGGTAAACAGGCCTTACTATAACTATAACTATAATAATAATAATAATAATAATAATATCGCCCCTTGCATGTCAGATTTTGTTGTTCCTAGAATCATTATGAAAAGTCAAGGAGGTTAGATATCTAAGTTCCTTGAACACCATAGCGCTTTCTAATAACTGTTAAATGCAGCCTATGCTGATGAGAGGGAACGCCAAAACAAGTGATTTAGAATTCCTAGCATCGCAGATAATACAGTATACAACATTGAACTTATACCTTACTTGAATTTTATTAATATCCTGTGCGATAAGTTATTCTGTACTCAGAATAACGATAGATTAAAATAATAGTAAATTCATGCCATATCCATAATATTCACTTTCAAACAGGAAGGAAAACTCTTTCACACCATAAACAGGAGTCTTATTGCAATCACAGCCTACACAAAAAATACTTATTATTTTTGGTGGCTCTATTAAACATTTTGTAATAGGAATTCAAATCTCTTCATTGACTGGAGACTACTTTAGCACAAATGTGGTTACAGACTGGTTAAGGTAACTAGATGGGTAAGCCGTCTGCAAATATTTAAGCCAATTACCTATTTGACCCGTAAGCCCACCCAAATTTTCTAGGGCTTTCCTAAGAACCCGCCTGTTATCCAGGAATTATTAAAACTCTGGCTAATATTTCGCATAGCCTATGCTGAAAGTAATAATCCATAACTAAAATAGATTTGTATTTAGTGTATGGCATGGTTACATAATTACAAGCTAAAGAACACATTAAACATATTCATTAGTATTTAGCCTAAAAGAACAATAAATATTAAAATAAATTTTGAATGAGGAGACACATATTCAATACATAAAATGTTCAGATTTACAAGATAAGATTTAAATTTGAAATCCAATCTAGGGCAGGCTGCGTTGCATCATGAATGTCTTTCAGTTTCCACTAAAATAGAAGAAAATAGTCTCTCAAAGTAGACACAAACAAAATATTATTTGTCACTTATTACCATAATCGACACTATCCAATGAATCGGGGTAATCTACCCATCAAAATTTATATGATATAAATGGTGATGACCTCCAAAGCAAACGTCCTTATGAACATAACAGACGGAATCTACGCACTGGATATGCACAGTTCATAATCGAATTACATGATAGCCTTACTACACACAGCGACTTAGTTCCAATGCACCGTGAAAACACGCTGACAAATAAATCACCTTCTGACATTGTGAAATTTCTACTCTACAGAGGTTAATTTTAATCAGCTAGTCAGAAATCATGACATATTGAGGCAGCCATCAAGGGCGTAGGTGGGACATGGCACGTACAGTATGTAGCTATATATGAAAACATAACCTCATAACTCTGATACAAAATATTCAAAAACTCTGCGATATTGTGGCTTAATATTATTCTGTGTCTGACATTGTTATCTTGCATAGCTTCTGAATAAGTGAAGCTAAGTTGCTACAGTGCGTCATCAAAATATTGTATTAAGATTCTTCAATCATACGAAATTTTGTTGTAATTGATGTATGAGATTAGAAATTGATTAGATACACACTCATCACCTTCCGAGTGATTCATCAGTCTAATTTTCAATGAACGGTTTGAAAAAGAGGATAAAACACAAAAATCGGAGGAAATTTAATTAAATTTTATATTAAACGCATAAAATTAGTCTTATTTTTACTTCTCGAAACCTTTCGGACCCACCCGAATATATGGCTAGAGTCAGGTCCTTCCATAATATGCCAGCACGCAATGGTAGCATACAAGTACCCCAGTTGGAGCTGTATATCTGCCGATAACGTCCATACATTCAGAATATGAGCTCCCATGCAGTGGCCGCTTTGAGAGCCAATGGCGTACACCATGTTCATGTTATTTCTATACACTCATTCATTTTAGTTTGAGACTGTTTTATTTTTAAGCGTCCAGACTAGTCTGCAAACCTCTGTTAGC
This sequence comes from Meconema thalassinum, assembly GCA_946902985.2. Classification (NCBI taxonomy): domain Eukaryota; kingdom Metazoa; phylum Arthropoda; class Insecta; order Orthoptera; family Tettigoniidae; genus Meconema; species Meconema thalassinum. The sequence continues at coordinate 1,510,015,484 of OX336388.2, forward strand.
GAACGAGTCACCTCCATGATCCCCTATTCGCAGTTAGCTCTGCCTTCTCTGCTTCTACACGTCTTACCTAGAAATCACCACACAATAAACGTATTAACCATCGCCTCCCAAGTCTACCTCAGCTCCTCTTTTATACTGATTAGTGAAATGTTTGGATTGTGACTTTTCATCCAGTATCCATTACCAACAACGCCGGTCAAGGTGAACCATGAGCCCTCTGATGAGTCTGACTTAGTGCACTTAGATGAAACCATGCAACAGGCTCGGCGGAAACCTAGAATATTTGCTGAAAATTAATTACGTGAAATTGCTTGATGGCCAATATTTCATCTTTTGGTGCCTCTATGGGGTAGAGAAGGGACTGATAGCGTAGAAGGTAGGCCCCTTCAAACAAAAATTATCCTAATAATCATCATCATCATCATCATCAACATAGGGAGCATCTTGTATTGAGGGAACTCTGTATCCCCTCTCAGCATACAAGGCGATGAGCTTCATATATGAGACCTAGTCCATGGTCATCTAACCCAGTGGAGGTCCGCTGATGAGACCGACTTTGTACACATAGGTCAAACTATGCAACAAACTCGATAAAAACCTAGGAGATTGCTCAGTTGAATTACTTGGCCATGAAAACCAATATTCGATCACAATTAGATTTCTTGGCAGAGACGGGAATCCAACTCAAGCCTCTAGGATGGCAGCCAACGGTATTATTAATATTAATATTAATAATATTAATTCCTTCCGAGAAGAGGTCTTAGTTATGGCCAAGGTTGATGAGGAGCTCGCCGAACCCATTCCCAAGCATTTAATTGAAAGCAAATGTCAGTGTAGGCTAACAGTAAACTGTTGAGATTTTTGGACGATTGCCTTGGATATGTGACACCGCTCGTAGATGTATTGGTTGGTAACATTATTGTGGGAATATAATGTGACAAAACCTCTTGTGCATTGCACAATGTTCCCGTTGTAAGGAAAAATGTTTTCAAGTGACTTATCTAACTGTAATAGATAGCTTACTGTGTTTGTAAGACAGCTTTATCGAACCCTTAATTCCACTAAATAATGTGTGGCAATACCGAAATCGTTTAGCAGACCATTTTCTTGCTTTCTCTGCTTTTCTTGTTATCTGGGTTGTTTTTTTTTACGGTGCTCACTTAATCCACCTTAATCCGATTTGTTCTCGTCTGGCGAGTGACGTGTGGGGCGAGGAAAGGCTGGCTTGCAGCAAATACACTGACTACAATACAACATAATTAACACCCGGCAATGTCGATGTTCGACCGGCTTCATGGCGCAGCGGTATGGCTCTAGCCTTCTGTTCCCAAGGTTGTAGGATTGGTTCCATGTAGGCTATAGGTAATCGTTGGTAACGCTGGGATGACGCTTTACAAATTGTCTTTTGAGAGTGTACGCTATTTTCATAAAAAGTTTGGTCGAAACTGAGTCAGTCATTGGTAATTTCTACCAGGACAACTGTTAAGTAGCAGTTGGCAAGAGTGATATCAATGTAAATAGCAAATGAATGAGAGAGGGGGTCAGACAGACCAACAGACACCTGCACATCTCTCTGTGATTGGCCCTATAAACCTGCTTTCTACTCATTTCTCTTTTTGTTTGCTATCGAGATATAGAACGAAGATAAAATTACTTCTTCCAAACCTACACGACATTTTAAACTGGCCGGTTTGTGCAGATGTCTGATATTTAGTGGTTAGCGATATTTATACGGCATCGACTGGAATTTAGTTTTATTAATCGTAATTTTTCCAGCTTATTAATTTCTACCCAATTACTCGGCACCTATGACCAAGATGTCCCCTAGTTACTATAATGAATGAATAAATATGTAGCCTAGTATGTGTCTATAAACATTGTGTGTAACTGCTGTGATATGTTAGATATCTGGTCGTGTTCTGACTCTGCTAGCTGCTATGTGGACTGGAATAATGTTTGAACAAGGGCTCTATGTTAATATTTAGTCTAAAAGTAGAAATCTCAAGTTAAAGAAGAAAAATGTATTTAGATACCACAGTCTGATATGAATTTGACGATGAACAAGTAGTTCCTTGAAGAACTAAAGCCTATTTTCATATATCAAACTTACGTTAATTGCCTCTATCAACATACACAATTTCAGTTTGATTGATGTAATAGATTCGTAGGTACTGAAAACAGTCCAATATTACGGATGGTCACCATGTTGGATTTTTATGTATGTAGGTTTAGTGCTTTTCAGTCGGTCAACACGAATGTACCCAGAAGAGATGGGTTAGGCCCTAATCCTGAAATAAATTACATGAGATTAATAAAACACTAGGATGACTAGTTTCGATCGTGTTGACCGACTGAAAAGCACTAAACTCTTGTTTACTAAGGCAACACTGAAAATATGGCTTCAAACACCACAATATATGTAGGTCTTAGAGTTATGTTTTATTACATGAAGATTATAAATGTGTACGTGTAGTATTCAAACTTCAATCGCATAATTAGAGCACAAGACGTAAAAACGAGATTTTAAAATTTCGCACAGCCGCCATATTATGGTTATGAAAACAATGCAAATTAATTAGATGCCAGTGAATTAACATTTGTATAAGCATTTAGCGTACCAAGTTTCACTGTACTCGGATGGTTACATCGCGAGAAACGTCCATTTAAATATATATCCTTCGCGTCATCGCCAAGTTGGATTTGTGCCCTCTAGGTTATTGAAAGTCCAATAAATGAACGTATGTTCATAGCCCTTATGAACATTAAAAAATGCAGTTTGATTGCTGTTAAAGATTGGTAGATATTGACAACCGTCTAAATATTTTGGATGGTCGCCATGCTGTGTTGTTATATTATAGGCTATAGAGTTATGTACCATTAAAGGAATAACATTGCGTACCGGTAGCTCCATTACACAAACTTTCACTTCGATCGCATTATAACGACATAAGAAATAAAAACTTATTTTACAAGTTCGCACAACCGCCTTCTTGAGTTTATGTAAACAATTGAACTAAATTATATGCCACTGCATTACAATTTGTGTAATCATATACTATACCATATTTCACTGCGCTCAGATGGTAAAATCGCGAGAAAAATCTATTAAAACGTTTCAACTTCACTTGGCCGCCATGTTCGTTTTGTACTTTACAGGTTTTTGAAAGTTACATAGATAAACGTGCAGTAGTGCCCTTTATCATCGCACGCAATTTCAGGGTGATATCAGTAATAGTTTCGGAGATATAGAATGCCGGTGAAATATTTCGCACAGCCGCCGTTGAACTAAATTAAATGTCAGTGCATTACAATGTCTCAAAGCCTTTTTTTTTTTCATAAAATAAAAATAGGCTAAAACTGTCGTCCTTGTAACCGCCTTCTCCTTATATTCTGTGTGTACCATTAATCACTTGAAAAAACAAGATCCAGGTAGTCATAATATCCGCCTAATATAATTGGCTGTCTGAAGAGTTATGAAAGTTCCATACTCTCCGAGTTTGCTGGACTTATAATTAAAGAGTTGTTGTTATACGGGGTTTATCATTTATTTATTTATTTGTTTGTTTGTTTGTTTATTTATAAGTGGCAAACTTAGGGCTCATGACCATCTCTTAACCTTAATACCGCAATATGGTACACATGAAGCAATTTTATGAAATACAGTAAATATAAGTTCGTGATGATGATGATGTTTATTAATGATAACAAATAGTAAATTAAGTATATTAACATAAATATTAATGAATGAGGCTCATTAATAATAATAATAATAATAATAATAATAATAATAATAATAATAGCCTAATAAAAAAAAATGTTAATATACCATTCACGGCTGTTTGAGTGATCTTCAGAATTACGTTTCGTGTTATTCGGCCATGTAATTCAATTCCTGACATCTTCTGACGTTAACCTACAAGTGAGGTTGGCATCCTTGTTGGGTGTTTTTCGTGTGGCCTCCTGAGAGGCCAAGTGCAGGTCTTTCTAGTCGACGCCCGTGGGTGACCTGCGCGTTGGATTGAGAGATGACATGAATGGATGAAAGTGGGCAAAGATGTGGAAAGAAGCGGCCATGGCCGATTTCCTTCCAAAATCCCTTTCCTAACTCTTCCTTAAAATAGATCTATGTTAGCGGTCACTTAGGTGATAGGCCTGTCACCATCTTCGGTTGTATCTATGTGTCCAGCTTTCCAAACGCCGTCCTAGCGACGGTAGAGGAATGAAGCCTCGCAGAGTCCGTGGGTGAAGCCAAGCTGGGAGGATGAGTGATAAACAGAACACACATACACAATACGGTCAACAGCTAATTAAGTAGGTGTTCTTGTTCTTCACAGAACATCCTGTTTTGACTTGTGACTGGGTTCTTATTAGGGGTTTGGAATAATCATACCTGCACTTTCCGATATGCCACTCACCTCGTGATATTTATTTCTGTTGACCTCAATATTAGTGGCGCTCATTAATATTTCATTATGGAGAAAGTGGACGCTGCACTATGCTCGTGATATAATAGAGAAAAACAGCACCGGCTGTGTTGCACGTAATGGACATTTGATCAGCAAAACAGTGGTTAAAGCTGAACTGTTCCAGCATCCAGGTCAACGGAAGTTACAAGTCTCGTTGGGAGCACATGCTACTAGAGCACTGAACAACAAGCAAATCTCGCATTTCCTTAGTTTATCCCCGTCTAACTCAGAGGAACCAAAATGTACGATAGCTGGAGCCAGTGCCTTATTATAGACAAAGGTAGTTTTAAAGGCGCTTTCGGTGTCTCCTAATTAAACAATTAATTGATGGTTTTTCAGTCGGTCAACACACATTTATGCTCAATTATATTCTATTGGTGGCTTCGGCGGCGCAGTTGATAGCATGCTGAGCTTCTATGCCCAACGTCGCAAGTTCAAACCAGGCCGAAGTCGTCGGATTTTTTAAGAGTATGTAAAACTAAAATATTGGAATGCAGCCGAAATAAATCAGAATCCTCTATGGACATCAAATTGGCAGGTGAAAAACTAAAGGAAGTAGGAGACTTCTGTTACTTAGGAAGCAAAATAACCAGTGATGGACGAAGCAAAGAGGATATAAAAAGTAGTTTAGCTCAGGCAAGGAAAGCATTTCTACAGAAAAGGAATCTGTTGACATCGAATATAGATTTAGGTATTAGGAAGCCATTTTTGAAGGCCTTTGTCTGGAGCGTGGCGCTCTATGGAAGTGAAACTTTGACTATTGGTGCATCAGAAAAGAGGAGAATTGAAGCATTTGAAATGTGGTGTTACAGGAGAATGATGAAGATCATATGGGTAGATAGGGTTATAAACGAAGATACGAGTGGGAGAGGAGAGATGTTTTGGCGACTGCTAATGATGAGAAGAGATAGGTTGGTAGGACACATACTAAGGCATCCAGGAATAGCAAGCTTAGTTATGGAAGGAAGGGTCGAAGACAAGAACTGTAGGGGTAGACCAAGGTTAGAATATGTTAAACAGATTGCCTCGGACGTAGGGTGTGGTAGCTATGTAGAGATGAAACGATTAGCTCAGGACAGGGAGGCATGTAAAGCAGCATCAAACCAGTCAAAATACTGAAGACTCGAACAACATGCCATCATTCGGAGGGGAAGTTGAACTGGCGGTCCCATGTCATAGATTTATGGCATGTAAAAAAACCTTCCACGAATTCTAGGTTCTAAATTATAGGTTAGATTTGACTAACGCTGTTATGTTCCAACGTTCGTCACCAGGAGCCGAATTCGGTGGCATCTAGTAAACAAGTTCAGAACTAGTTGTCGTTGACGGTGGCTTTTGGTAGCAAAAGTAGGAACTACTTAAAAATTGAATGTCTGCAGTCCTTCCTTGAATTAAGAAATGATAACACACACTAATACAGCCATCACAATTAACATCGGTTATCAGACAGATTCTATACACACCCAAAGTACACGGGGCTACATGACCACATTGTCGCAGCCCCTAAACTGAGGAACCAACCAACCATATTGCTATTATTTGAGTCTTAAGTGTGATGCAGCACTCCATGCCTCCCTGTCCTGAGCTAATCGCTTCATATCTACAAAGTTATCACACCCTGCACCCGAAACAATCTTTTAACCATATTCTAACCTCTACAATTCTTGTCCTCGACCCCTTCTTCCAAAACTAAGTTTGCTATTCCTGGGTGCCTTAGTATGTGTCCTACCAACCTGTCTCTTTCTCCTGTGGCATCACATTTTATATGATACTATACAGTACTTCTCTTGACTGGCTGCGTGGTGCAGCGGGAACGTTCTCGCTCGCTGTCCCACGGTTGCAGGATTGAATCCTGGATGAGTCAGTTGACATTGGGGGGTTCGCAAATGCGAGGGAGCCCTGTTTACTGGTACGTCAAAGATTCCCTTCAGAGCAAAAATACCGGCATCCCGTCATCTCTAAAAGCCGCAGTAGTTAAAAGAGACCTAAAACTAATAGCATTATTATTATTATTATTATTATTATTATTATTATTATTATTATTATTATGTATCTATTTCTATCTCGTATTCTGCACCAACAGCCCATGTTTCACATCCATAGAGCACCACGCTCCAGAGAATAGCTTTCAAAAATGCCAATGATATTAGCCAGAAAATAATGATGCACCATCAAATGAATAATGGTTCCATGCTCCGTCTCATTAATTTCTCTGTAAGCTTACGTTGGCAACGCGTTTTGTCGTACTTTTGTTGACAATGAACAGCAACATGGTATATAATATAATGCACCCATGCAAATGTCGAGGATTACGTTTATCATTCATTCCATTTAATCCTTGAATTGGTCACATAAATGTTGTTTCATTTAAGGGGCTTGGACACCGTGGTCATTATCACCGTGTACTTGGGTATATACGTATATATATGTATAATTTGACTGATAACCTGTGTTATTGTCGTGTATGTTGTTGTAGTAGTAGTAGTTGTTGTAGTAGTGTGTGTATTCTGGTGAGAATTGTGAAGGAGGTGGCCGTGGCCTTAAGCTAGTGACCATCCCAGCATTTTCCTAGGATAGAAGTGAGGAGACCAAGCAAAACCACTTCCAGGATGACTGAGGTGGGAATCGAGACCACCTCTTCTCAGTCCCTCCTCATGAGGGAAAGTCTACCCCGTTCCAGCTGTCAGACCAGAAACACATTTCTTGGCAGAGCGGGGATTCACACATGGACTTACGAGCCGACAGCTAAAAATGCTAGCCTCTAAACTCACATTAAGTGCAACTTGAAGCTACTGGTAACATTACTTATGGTAATTTGCACATAACAGTGACTTCTGTCACCCATTAATACAAATACCGTAATTACAACCTTCTAATACCAGTTGAGAGAAGAAAACATCTTACAGTGGAATTCCCTTCTAGACAATAAATGAAATAAAATATAAACTGCAGAAGCCACTCTTTCTTATGCGTGGTTTAGTTCCTGAGATGTTGGCAATCACTTTACTGTAGTTTGTTGTTGTTTCTTTTGAGGGGCTTGGACATTTTGTTATTTACCCCGGTGTATTTGAGAGTGTGTAGAAATTGTCTGAGAACCAATGTTACTGTGGTGTCTGTAGTAGTCTGTATTTGTACTGTAATTCAGGTGAGGATTAGCAAGGATGTGTCCGTCTTGTTAGGCCTAATTTAGGAACCATCCCCGCATTTGCCTGGAATAGAAGTGGTAAACCACGGGAAACCACTTCCAGGATGGCAATCGAATCCACCTCTTCCCAGTTTTTTCTCCGGGGCGACAGCCAAGAATGCTTACATGCTCATTTCACATTTATCATTTTCATTATCACCATATCATTAGGGACAGATAACCTACATGATTTCCCCATTATAACTACAGTCACTAAAACCTGAGTTTCTCCGGTGACTGCTCAAGTGTGTGTAAATTTATTAAGATCAAAGATTTGGATAGGGCTAGAAATAATGTTGTTTGAATCCTTTATGGGATAGTGGTCTCTAAATTAACCACCTGTCATAAGGACAGATTATGCATTCAAAGATGCAGATAGTTGAATATTTCAGCCAAATTTCGGAGAATTTTCATGCTAAAGTGCTAGTATTTCTAAAAAATAAAATAATATATACCGTAATGTGTTGGATAAAATTTAAAAAATTTAAAACTAAAAAACATTAACAATTAAAGAGTAGAAATGAAATATAAATATAAAAATAGTAAACATAACTATAAAAAATATGAAAATAATTGTAAAAATCAATTCGAAATTAGATAACTAATTAATCCAATACAAATATCAAAATTAAATCTATAAGAACATAAATTTAAAATTAAAAATAAATATATAAAAATTAGAGAAACAAAAAATAACATTATAATTAAAATAAATTAAAATGTAGAAACACATAAAATTAAGAAATAATTTTGCCCTATAAAGGGTTAAGGGGCAGGACAACGAGGTCATCTGCCCCTGACTTGAAATAAGGAACCATCGTGGAGTTGCCAGGACTCTATACTCAATTCTTCAAACACTCAGCTTACCATTGTAGTCGTTGAACGTGAATTAACGCCCTTGACTACACTACTATATCTCGTTAACTTGAACTAAAGCAAACGGCATTCAGATAACTTTCGGAGTAAACATTGCCCGTTCCATTTAATTACCTCTACAGTTGACTCTCGCAATTAAGGCACTTCACACTCGAGCGCTTGTATGTCCAAGAACTTGAAATCAAGAATTAACCAGTAGGAAGTCATCTACCATTAATAATCAAAATCTTACAAATACTAGAAAAGGAAGCTGTAGTTTTACAAATTAACGTTGTCAGTACCCTAATAAGGTCATGGTGTGGTATAGACAGCAAAAAACATTCCTGTCCAAATGACCGAGAACTTAGGTTTAAGTCCCGATGTCTGTTTCAGTTTTAAGTCTTACTAGACAGATATATCTGATTATTATGTTGTCTTGAATATCTGATTCGGGGCATATGACCACGTAGCTACGCCCCTTAAAACAACAATAACTAACGTATAACTAATTCAAGAAATTTGTTATGGATTTGTACCTATTCAAGACCCCTCTGATCAACCGTAGCAACATTAGACATATAGACTAGTTTAAACGCGTGAGGAATAACTTGTAAAATAAACAAAACCTTTATACGTTCGATAGATTAAATTGAGTCGGTTTTCATGGTGCAAACCATTACTGTCGAAGTAAAAAAGTGCGTATGCCCAAATTGCCAGAGATTCGGGTTAAATACTCGATGACTATCTCAGTTTCAACCCTTACTCCATAGATTTAAATATTTTGACCTAGAAATTGTAATTATTAGAAAATAATGATGTTATTAGTTTTACGTTCCTTTTAACTACTGCGGCGTTGAGATGTGCCATGGTGCCGGAAGTCTGCCCCGAAGTGCCAGTAAATCTACTGACATGGTTCCTTTACATGCCAAAGGCAATTACTGGGACATGCGAAAACATAATCTGAAAAACATTACATGTGGTATATTTGTCATTAGCTGTACCCGGCATGCGTTGCAATGCCAATCAATGAAAGTACTGTATTTCTGTTGTAATTTTGTTTCTTGAAGTGCCGTGCTTTTGGATATACAGTAATGTGTGTTATTTTAATTTATTTTTTATTTTTGTTTTTCCGTCTGATTTTTTAATTCAGAAACCTTTGCGGGTGTGCAAACAACAACTCACCAATTTTCATTTGTTGAAATGATTCGCGCACCAACACTCATTTGTTGAAACGACTCGCGTGCCACCTATCGAAAAATGGATTTACTAATTCAGAAACCTTCGCAGGTGTCCACGCAACTAACAAAAGTTCATTTTTAGATGGTATGCTTTCGTGGCTGGTGTCTAGTTTATCATGTAGGCTTACAGGTTGGAGCCGCTGCTGCAATGTCAGCCGAAACGTCGGGAAACAATCACCAATATACGACGCAGCTCCATCCTGTAAGCCTAGATGATTTAAAAAAATGATCATTTGTTGAAACGATTCACATGTCATCACTCATTTGTTGAAGTTAATAGTGCACTACCTATTGTAAAATGGATTTATTAATTCAGAAACCTTTGCGGGAGTGTGCACAATAACACACCAAAGTTTCATCGCAATCGTATGAATTGTACATGAACGCATTCGGGACAAACATACAACAATCAGAAATATTCATTTTTGTATATAGAGATTGACAATCAAAGATGGAGAAAACTATAGGATGATATGTTTCACTCATCAAGCGAGCATCATTGGATCAGATTATACAAGACAAAATAGCTCTACAAAACGCACAAACAGTCTCTGCCCTCATAAAAGCAATCTATATTTCACTATTTTCACAATATACGACCTTATTGCCTCCTTTTGCCACCAACATTGCTATGAAAATGAAATTCTTGAAAACTTCTATGAATTGGTAGCTTTCCCAGGCTCTTGTAATCAACTGTATCTACATCAGACGAGTGTACTGGAGCGGTTCGAACGAGCGCAACGCGTCGAGTGTCTGCGGTGTGCTAGACCAGACGGAAGTGATGGAGTGGTCCAAGAGACGCCGGTAACTTCATTAATTGCTGACTCACAGTGCTTACTTTGTGACAAGTTTGTTTCTATAGCGTGGAGTACACCGTAATTACAACCGGGAATACATACGGAGGGTCATCTCAGTAGCTGGAGCATGTGGCAGTGTAGGCCAAGGGCTAATTCAGCTATTACATGTTTAATTTGATATGTCTATATGATTTAATTCAAGTTTTATTTAATTTACGACGTGAATTTCTAAGAAGAACTAAATAACCAATACATCTCTTGCCCATTCATAACAATACCTTGTAACACTTATTTCCAACGTTTTCCTTCCATTAAGTAACTATTTCAACTTATCTAGTTTCACATCCTCATCTCTTCTATTCCACGCTGTTTTTATCATGACTTCTTCATGTTTTCCTTAACACATTTTGTAACAGACCTGTTTTTATTTTAAATTAATTTGTGAGCTTTTGGAAGAAGAATATTTTTAGAAACCTCTGTTACGGATTTTTTAATTAAGTGTATGTTCTTAATTACGCTGAGGAAGGTCACGATGTGACAACATATATTGACTTATGGTTAGGCCTATATAAATTTTTATTATAATTTTTAAGAAGAGTTATAACCAAAAATGTCATGTTCTTTAAAATCATTGTATGGTTCTGATTGTGAAAAAATGTTGCAGTGCTAGTTATCTGTTGCAAAGGTTGTTGTTGTCGTTGATTCATTTATGGCCTTTGCGACATCGTAGTCATTTAGCCCCGTGTAATGTGTGTAGGATCTATTTGATAGGAGGCAGTTACTATCTTGGCATTTGCCAGAAGAAGACGTGGGAAATTCACGGAGAACCCGAGCTGGGATTTGGATTGCGGACCTCCTCCGGTGACGGGCAAGAATGCTAGTCACTACTCTAGGAGATGAACAAGTGCATATTTAAATGCCTGCAATTTCGCTCTCTCTCTCTCTCTCTCTCTCTTGGGACGATCCAAATGAACTTAGGTCCCGCAGCGTATCCGTGATTTTTAAATCATACACCACGACCGTGTGGGTAGCTGCAGCAAATCCAGAGATCGTAGGTCAAATCCCGGCGCTGACAGTGGCTATCCTTAGTATGTTTTTTTCATGTTAACCACACTCCCCCCAGGCAAATGGCGGGTTAGTACCTTATTTCTAGTCCCTGGGCACCTGTCCCTATTACAGCTACACACACTACCACAGTCATCACATAAATACACGTGATCAGACAAATTCAACACACACCTAATTACACGTAGCTGGTGATCAAGATATCTAAAGCCCTTCAATGAATTAACAACAACAAAAATGAATTTAGCGATTAAAAGAAACATCACAGATCCTTATCAACATGCTCGCAAAGTTTCAGCGATATCGGGGAGTTATTAACGTTCATGATTTTCCTTGTAAGATTTATCGTGTCCTGTGTAGATTGTACAATCATGCGACCTCGATGGTGTTGCAAATGAAGAAGTTCCTAATGTAGGTTGAGTGTCTAGTTTACTGTTGCCAATAAAACCCCGCGCTGCAGACTGGCGGTAGCAATGAGCTATCCACGACTTCTCGGGCTAAATGAGCTCGTTCTTACAAAACAAGCTCGCAGATGGTCTACATTGTCAGTGCGCTTGTTTTTGTCCTAGTAACTCAGAGGCAAGAGGCACACAGTGAGACTGCATAATATCTTGGGAAAATATTCCGCGCAGACTAAACATGATACGTTTTAGTCATTGAAGTTTGGTTTTGGAAATCCTGCCATATGTTAGTGAATTAATTAAAGTCTTACCATCTACTGTAGAGGGTACCTTCAAAGTTTTTTTTTTGTCGTGTGGCCCCCTCAGAGGCGGAGTGCAGGTCTTTCTAGTCGACGCCCGTGGGCGACCTGCGCGTCGGGATGGAATGGATGAAGATGAATGAAACTGGGCAAGGATGTGGAAGGAATCGGCCGTGGCCTATCAGAAGGTACCGTCCCAGCATTTGCCTGGTGTTGAAAATGGGGAAAGAACGGAAAACCATTTCAAGGACGGCCGACGGTGGGACTCGAACCCACGCGTCTACCGAGTCAGCAGAGCGCTTGGTCCCATGACCTAACGCTGCGCTTTAGCCAGCTGAGCCACTGCTGTCGGTACCTTCAAAGTTGATTAGAGGACTTGATGGTGACAAATAGCAAGGATAATTCTTGTTGTTGATTCATTTAGGGGCTTTGCGACATCATGGTCATGTAACCCAGTGTAATTTGGTATGTGTGGAATTTTCCTAATAACCCGTGTAATTGTGATGAATATATTAGGGTGTGTAGTTGTAATTAAGGTAAGGATTGGGAAGGAGGCAGCCGTGACCTTAATTTAGGAACCATCTCTGCATTCACCTGAAGTAGAAATGGGAAACCACGGAAAACCACTTCCAGGATGGCTGAGATGGGAATCGAACCCGCCTCTTCTCAGTTATGCCTCATGAGGCCGATTGTACCCCGTTTTAGCCCTCGGACCAGAATTAAATTTCTAGGCACAGTCAGGAATCGAACCCGGCCTCCACGATGACAGCTAAGAATGCCAGACACTACGGAACGAGGTGGACATTGGATAGATCTGAAAGTGGTGCTGTTCATTCAGAGACTTGCGACATGTAGGTTATATCCCCTTGTAGCTGGGTGTGTGTACAATTTTGTCTGATATCCTGTGTTATTATGGTGTCTGTAATAGCGTTTGTAGTGGTAATTGAGACCAGAATTAGGAAGGAGGTAGCCAGGGCCTACCATCCTTCCATTGGCCTAGAGTAGAAGTGGGAAACCTTTGAAAGCCATCTCCAAGATGGCTGTAATGGGTATTTAATCTACCTTTTCTCACTTAGTTCTGACTCACGAGGCAGAGTGTATCCCCATTCCATCCCTCAGATTAGAATTAACTATATTGGCAGAGCCGGAAATCGAACCCGGGACCTAAGAGGTGAGAGCCAACGATAGTAAGAACTCTACCCCACGAGGTGGGTTGAAAGTTATGTGAGTTCGGTCTATAGCTCCATCAACTTGTGTAATCAACCTTAAAAATAACCTCGCACTAGTGGCTGAAAAATTGGTTCATAATTAATTAATAAACACATGTGAAGACTTGCAAAATTAAATTTCAATAACGATCATTTAAATAGTCGAACAGTTCCATGTGATGCTAATTTATCTATACTAATATAATAAAGCTGAAGAGATTTTTGTTTGTTTTATTTGTTTGTTAATTTAAACGCGCTAATCTCTAGAACTACCAGTCGGATTCAAAAAATTATTTTTGTATATGATAGCCAGATTCAAGAGAAATAGTTTAGGCTGTGTAGCATTAGACCACACTTCTCAGGTAACCTTAAAGAATGATTTTTGTTGAAGAAGTCGGAAGAACAAGCGCTCCCGAATAGCTTTATCCGCGTGCGCTGGCGGTATGGTTAGTGATACGTACACCGTTTCGCCAATCTGAACCAAATTTTACATACTTACCCTTTGGAACCCTGCGAGTAACACTGTCAGCTAGAAATTTCGGACAGACCACTCCATTCCCTGAATTTAGGTCCTTTGGCACATATCCTCACCTTTTCTCAGATCTGAACCACATTTTGTATACTTACCCTTTGGAACCCTTAGGGTGACTCTGTCCACTTTAAATTTCGTACAGGCCACTCCATTAATTGCATTTGGACCCTTTAGCACAAATCTACACCGTTCCTCCTAATTGCACCAAATTTTACTTACACTTTGAAACCCTGCTGGTAACACTGGCCACTTGATATTTTGGACAACGCTCTCCATTCCCTACATTTAGAATAACAGACTAAATTAACTTGAAAACAATGTATTAAGGCCCTAGAACCATTCATGTCCGTAGTAGTGTAACTGTAAGAGTATTTAAATAAGTCTATTGTTGACTGGCGATTCGGGCTGCATCACGTCGCCCCTACCAGTGTTCTGGTGCAGAATTGCGAAAATAGTTAAATTTTGCGCTGCTTATAAATTGTAGTCACGGGGAGTAAATAGTGAAAAAAGATTTCTTAGGCCCCTTAAAACAGTTATCATCATGAAAATATTATTCCTGTGTATAAGTGCAATGGTGTTGGTGCAGTACATTGAGGTTATCTGATTTCAAATTTACCTTCATTTATTCCGAACCTTATCTTTGAGCGCTATGTGGCGATAAATGATACTATTGCTACCTCAGGAGCTCGGGACAGCCAAAGTTTTCCAACGTGTTCTGATTATTCTCCTATGCGACAAAAGACGTCACTATTGATCTTTACATTTCTTAACAGCCTATGAGATATAGGCCATAGCCAGTGTCTTTTATTTCACTTACTCCTCTTTCTAATCATTTTTTTTAAATTCGTTTGTAAATTGCATGTGTCAGTGCTGTAGTTAGTAAATAGCCTTTTCCCTATTTATAATTATCATTATTATAATTACGGGAAAATGACCTGAATGTTACGTCCATTATACTGTGCTACTTTTCACCCCCACTACAACCACCTCCACCACCACCACCACCACCACAAGAAGTTATAAATATATATATATTCTGTTAGTTTAAGTATCGTGCACCACTTCTGTAGTAGTAGGTTATTCATTATCATCCATAAAACAAATAAATCTACAGGGCGAAGCCGGGCACTACTGCTAGTTGAAGATATTGGTCAATTGCTAGCCTATGTATATTGAAGGGATAAAAGCCAGTTTGTCCTAATTCTATTAAAGAAAGCTTTCCAGTCGGTCAAGAAAGAAAGAAAGAAAGAAAGAAAGAAAGAAAGAAAGAAACGAGACATTATTCGCATCTTTCGTTTCCTTCTGGTTAGGGTTTGTAAATACTTGTTTCCCGTCTAATGTAATTGTGGACAATTTGTGGACCGTCTGAAAAGCTTTCTGTAATATCCTATGTAGAGGTGATTTGTTTTGATTTTTATCATTGGTTTTTATCTTAACAAAAAGTCACATATAACTAACAAATCTTAACAGGTTGTGCAAGTTTATAATAACTACTGTAACTAAATAAGTGTACATATTGTAAATATCATCACTCTTACTTTTAGATACAGATTTAATCGCCTATGTGCAAAGGATTTGATGATGATCGCTTGACAATCGACACTGTTCATCTAAGGAAATGTCTTCTTCTTCTTGTTTTTTCTTCGAATTTGGCCTACTGAGGACCATGGGAAACTATTGTACTGCTAGTTAGTTCCTTTTCTTTCACCCAGAATTTCTCCATCCTTTCGCTGTGGTTCCTCCTCCTTTCCTCTGGCTCGGTGTTTTTGGTCATTCTACTGGGTCATTCCTTGAACCCCTTGAAGTTATCAATTTTAGCTCGAAACACAGCCCTATTTCAGATGTCTTTTGGATGTACGCCAACGTCCTCCATGTCTTTTCTCGTTTCTTCTACCCACGTTGTATTCGCGTTTAGCTTGGTGATGTAATTAACGATTCACATGAGGTACAAATAAAACTTCAGTCTCCTCTTACGCATGGTGTCCGTGATCTTCTCTGCCTGTCTATATTGATCCTCATTTATCCTCTTTCTTCCTGTATCATCGTTTCGTTTTTCAGGCCCTAGTATCTTTCACAAGATTTTTCTCTCTTTCTTCCCTAATTCCTCCATTTTTCTTTTCCTATTCAATATCAGGCATTCGGAACTTTAAAGGTCTTATGGCTGGACAACCGTGGTATAGTGTCGTATCTTTGCCCGGTGAGATATAGACCTCTTATTGCATCTATTTTGTACTAATCTATAGGCTAGCTCCATTTATGTATTAATCTCATTTTATTCAGGTTGCGAGAAACACCCATTACAATTGGGTACAATCGTGTTGACCAACTGAAAAGCATTAACTCGATTGTTCTTTATTTCTACCTCATAAAGGGTCAAAATCCTATTCCTGTTAATAAGGGAGTTTATAAAGTCACTAAATAACGATTTTCATACTTCATTTTTAGTATTTTATCACTATAAAGTTGGTACAAGTCTCTAGATTATGTGACAAAATATTGTTAACATTGCTGCATTGCACTGCGGGTTAGAGAAATTATGTTGTTATTGTTAATATTTTATATCAGAGGCTTGGGGCATCTTGATCAACAGGCCAGTGTACTTTGGTATGTGTTGAATTCGTCTGATAACCTGTGTTTCTGTGGTTCCTGTAGTAGTGTTTGTGTTACACTCCATTCGCATTATAAATTTAAGTCATAACTAATGGTTACAATCTCCGACCACCTCCTGGTGTAGTGGCCACCATTCTTAGCTGTCACCATTGAAGTCCGAGTTCGATTCCCGACTCGTGAGAAAATGTAATTCTGATCTTAGTGCTGGAGGCAGTTTGCTCAGCCTCGGGAGGAAAAACTGTGAAGAGATGGGTTCTTTTCCACCTCAACAATTCTAGAAGTGGTTTTCTGTGGTTTAATTATTAATAGTGCAGCTTTGAGTCAGTCAACGCAAAAATCATTCCAATAACTGGAATAGTGCAAAATGACCTGAAATCAATTACATGTGATTAAGAAATACACATATTGTTACGGACTATTGAAGAAAAATAATAAGAAGAATAAAACTTAGGGATGACATGTTTCGCTCGTCAAGCGAGCATCTTCAGATCCGAATATTTCAGGTTATTTTTCATATATTCCAATAATTGGAGTGATTTTTGTGTTGACCGACTGAAAGCTACAATACTAAATGTCAATAAGGAAAAACTAAAAAATGGCTTCAAAGTCATAGTTTTTTCCTGTGGTTTCTCACGTATACTGCAGGCAAATGTAGGGATGGCTCCTAACCTAGAGCCACGGCCGTCTCCTTCCCACCTCTAGTCTCAACTATAAACAGACACACTTCTACAAATACTGCAAGAACTCAAGATTTCTGACAAATCATTCACACCCAAGTACATGGTAATACATTTCGCAAGTCCCTAAATGAAATAACAGGAACAATGGTTACAAGCTGACTCAGAGCTAAGTTGAAGTTCTATACGAAGAGTGCTCATCGGCTAACAGATAGCTTGAGACTCTTTCTTTTTATAATAATTGTTGTTTATGTTGTATTGACAATTTTGGTCATCAGCCCCGTGAACGTCTGTGTTCGTATTTATCTAGTAACGTGCGGTGTTTTGATTGATGACTGTAGAAATGTAACTGAAATTATTCTGTCTACGATTGGGGTATATAAAGCGTGGCTTAAAATAAGGTACCTTTCTAGCATTTACCTGGAATTTGTATGTAAAGGCGTGGGGGTTAAATGACTTCTCCTTTTAGCGATGCATGGCTATGCTGCAAACGACCAACATTCTTACAGAAGTTTAAAAGCTGATTCATTTTCCTTCCAATCAAACCAAACCAAACCAAACCAAACCAAAACCCTCTGGCACTACAGCCCTTGGAGGGCCTAGGCCAACCAAGCGACCGCTGCCCCGCCATTTGGCCTGCAGGTATTGGGGTGACGCTTGGTCAGTGCATTGGATCACCTCGGCGGTTAATCTTAGTTTTTGTGATCGGGGTGCTGCCTCACTGTCAGACAGCTACTCAATTGTCCTCACGAGGACTACTTGTTGCAGGATGCCTTGCGGTTGAGGTCGGCCCGGACCTTCTCTGGACTAACTCATTTAAGAGCACTTTGCCTAGAGTCCAATGAGATCAACGAACTGCCAAGTTACAGTTTTTACGGCTTAGGACTTGTGAAACTCAGCATGAAGGGCCTCATGTCAGTTTGTAAATTCCCTGATGGAGCCGGGGATCGAATCCGGGGCCTCCAGGTGAGAGGCAACCGCGCTACCCCAACACCACGGGGCTGATTTTTCCTTCCAACATAACATGTAAAAAGATAAATAATCACCAAACATGCACCTACAGTTTTCTTTCTTGGGGGCAGTGTGGGAAACCCCGGATGAAAACTATTGTCAGAATGTCCGGGATTCTGGTCTTGCTGCAGTCTCCATTGAATCACGACTCAGCCACCTGTCGTTGTAGCCGGATTTCTCCAACAGTGTAATTGTTTGTTATGAGTGTCAGACGTCCTTCGCGTTCCATACACAGCTCTAACATATGTTATTGTCTACTTGTTGCAGGATGCCTTGCGGTTGAGGTCGGCCGGGACCTTCTGGCTGCACACTATGGCGGTGAGATGACTCCAAATGCCCGTGGCCAACATTTGGCGCTGTTGTGTCTTCTGCTGGCCGCTGTGCACTGCGAGCAGCACAACAAGTGTCCAAGCTTTGCTGCCAACCCGTCATGCCCGTGCTACAACTTTGAAGATGGCATCTTCCTGGAGTGTCCTGGAGCGACTCCAGACACACTACGCTCCGTCCTGCGACTGGTGGGAAAGCCCGTTCACTCACTCAGCGTATATGACCTCGATCGTTCGGTGACAGTACTCACTGCCGACATATTCCCACCCGAAACATCGATACGTCACCTACAATTATCACATTCAAACCTGAGGGAACTTCATGATGATAGCTTGGCACCAATACGCGCAGGTATCGAATCACTCAGTTTAGTTTCAGGAAAATTACAAATCGTCCCTCAGAAAGCCTTCTCTGGATTAACTCATTTAAGAGCGCTTGACCTAGAGTCCAATGAGATCAACGAACTGCCAAGTTATAGTTTCTACGGGTTAGGACTTGTGAAACTCAACATGAAGGGAAATGTTCTACAAAAGATATCGGAATACGCATTTGCGGGTTTGGAAGGTTCGCTTACCGACCTGGATTTGGCTGAGAACAAGCTGAAAACTTTCCCTATGCCTGCGTTAAGAAGACTTGAACATCTGAGGTCCCTTAGGATGGCCTGGAACGAGATTAGCTCAATTCCCGACGATGGTTACTCTCGTCTTGGTGCGTTATTGTTTCTAGATCTGAGTTCTAATAATTTTGAAGTTATACAATCAGACTGTTTTAGACCATTCCCTTCATTAAGAACATTATCATTATATTATAACTCTATTGAAACTGTGAATGGTGAAGCATTTATTTCTTTAATTGACTTAGAGTCCGTTGATCTTAGCCATAATAAGGTAGTATTTCTCGATGAAATGACATTTCAGGCTAACAAGAAATTACGGACAGTTGATCTTAGTCATAATCATATTCATTATATTAGTGGTGTGTTTGCAAATTTGCCTGAACTTCGTGAATTGTTTCTGTCGGAGAACAATATCTTGGAGATTCCAGGTGATGCTTTCACTGACTCTTCTCTTCTTACGGTAATTTACCTTCAACAGAACGCAATTCGACGAGTGGATCCTGACGCATTGTCGTCCCTTTCGAACCTAGCTCAATTACATCTCAGCGCAAATTTCATACGAGTTATACCACGAGAATTATTTTCGCAAAGTCATAAACTAGCATCACTTAGTTTGGATGACAACCGTATTACTGGTCTAGATCCAGGAACCTTTGAGAATATGAATAGTCTACGTGAACTTCGGCTTCAGAATAATCGAATACTAACAATCAGCCGAGGAATTTTTGATCCATTGCCTTCGTTACTGGAGTTGCACTTGCAGAATAATGTTATCACTACGATAGAATCAGGCGCATTTCGCAGTCTTCAGAGCCTTCAGCATGTCAACTTGCAGGGAAATCTTCTGGCCGCCTTGGGTGACGTGTTTCTTCATGAGTCACCATCACTAGTGTCAATCCAGCTAGATTCTAACAGCCTGGTATCCCTGCACAACGATTCTCTCCGGGGACAATCAAGTGTACAGATAATGTGGCTAGGTCATAACAGACTCACGCGCGTCGATCGGGCCCTCTTCAGTGATCTGCTCCTCATCCAGCGGGTGTATTTGACCAACAACAGCATATCACGTATTGAGGACCGAGCCTTTGAGCCCATGCAAGCACTCAAGTTTCTAGACTTGAGCCTCAATCGCTTGAAGCACATCTCTGCAGCCACATTTGCTGAACTACATGAGTTAGAAGAACTCTACTTATCTGGAAATGGTTTACAGCACATCGAACCAAAAGCACTAGCCTCACTGCGTAAGATGCGGACACTCGATCTCTCTGACAACAATCTTGCCGTACTGCACGACGACATATTCCAGGAATCTTTACCAATACGTGTCCTTAATCTAAGGAACTGCTCTGTGGTACAGATAGATAGAGGCGCCTTCCGTGGACTCAACAACCTGAACGAGTTAAACCTTGAACGCAACCATCTCAATGCAGTTTCTCTACGTCAGCTGGATATCCCTGGCTTGAGAGTGTTACTTATCTCCGGAAACAATTTCACAGGAATTCAGGGGGGTTCATTAGATGGACTACCCTCTTTGCAGACTCTATCTCTGGATGACGCAAACATTCTAAGGTTGCCAAAGAATCTTCTATATAAGAACAAAGATCTGATACGTGTAGATCTATGTGGAAATCGATTGAGACAGCTTACACGGGATACCTTTTCAGGACTACGGGCTTTGAGAGAAGTACGTCTACATAGAAACGCATTTTCTGAGGTACCATACACAGCTCTCACAAATATTTCAACGTTGGAAGTGTTTGCTATGTCTGGAAATTCCCTTACATCCATTGACTTATCCCGCCTCAAAGGTCTCTCTCGTCTACGAGATATGGACCTAAGTGGAAATTCAATCTCTTCTCTCTCTGGATTTGCGTCAGCAAATCTTTCCAGGTTATTAACTGTAGACCTCAGTCAGAACAACCTTGCAGCTCTCCCAGCAAACTTCTTTTATCTATCTACATCCCTCAGGCGACTCGATTTAGCCTGCAATAGATTCCGTCAGATTCCAACCACAGCGCTATCGGAACAAAATCTTCCTGCTTTGGGGTGGCTAAACTTAACTGGAAATCCCCTAACAAGAATACATGATCTGTCATCCGTCCGGAGATATCCAAGCCTTCAAGAGATTCATATCAGTGGCACCAACCTTAGCATTGTTACTAGTAAAGATTTCGAGGCATTCCCAACATTACTGCATCTGTTTTTAGACCAGAATAGAATATCGCGTGTGTCACCTGGCGCATTTCGGAGTTTACCAAATCTATTAACGCTTAATCTCGGAATCAATGAGTTGGAACTTTTACCGCAAGAACGTTTGCAAGGACTAGAGCGCTTGAGGCTTCTGAATCTAACCCATAATCATTTAAAGGAATTGGAGGAGTTCCCTCCTGATCTGAAGGCACTGCAGATCTTGGACTTGTCTTTTAATCAGGTGACAAGAATTGCAAAAGGAACTTTCAGACACTTAGGAAACCTGGCCGAACTCCACTTATACGGGAACTGGATTTCAGCTGTCGCAAGTGACGCCTTTCGACCTCTCAAGAAGCTCCGGATATTGGATTTGAGCCGCAATTACCTGGAGAATCTCCCACTGAACGCCTTCCGACCTCTGGAGACGCAGATACGCAGTCTGCGAACTGAAGGTAAGGCTTTATTGTATTTAAAGGATTCTTTTGCAATTAATGTATGTATGAGGAGTATGATTTATATGAATGAATTATGTACACCTATTATTTATTTATTTATTTATTTAAGAAAAGCGCACAATGTGCATAATGGTACATACATTATTCTTTACCTAGTCCTATTATTGAGAATGTCCTGTTTGGGCAGTTCTGCGCATGATATCGCTCACAATGTTTATTGCACAATTTGCACACGCAGGATTCTTCCGGTTGATGAAATCTTAGGTTCTGACATAGCTTGTGATGAAAGCCATGCGTTGCAAATCTTGTCAGTATGTGTCTAAGTTCATAATTTGGCTGCTTCCATTCCGATGTTGTCATGCCATATGGCATTCGTTTTCTCTTTTAACAGGTGTAGTGTCTTTTCATAAGCCTTAGTACTTGGTAGCCAGAATTGTGCTCTTATGTCCTCAACGAAGAAGGATTCTTTTGTTAACACATACGTTAGCCTCGATGGTGCTGACTTCCCTACTCCTAGAATCCGTTTTAGGTAACGGGCTTTAACCTTCTCAATTGTTGATAGATTTGTGATTGTTAGTTTGTCCCAGATGATGTTAATCCCATAGGTTGCTATTGGTGCTATAGCAGTCTTGAACAGTGTTAATGCAGTGGCTATTGAGATTCGCTGTGGTTGTTGGATATGATACATGGCTTTTATTGCAGCAGTGGCTCTCTCTGTAACATGGAAGTAGAAGGATGATATGTTGTTTGTAAAGTAACTCTAAGGTATTTAAATTTTGAGACTACTTCTAAAGGTTTATTGTGTAGTGTTGTTGTGTTTCTTGAAGCATGTTTCCCTCCTCTCCTAAAGGTCATTTGTTTGGTTTTACTTTGGTTGATTTGTAGTTCATTTCTGTCTGCCCATGCGATGAGTCTGTTTAGGACATCTTGAAGCTCTTCTTTATCACTTGAGCCAATTGCCATGTCGTCCGCATATAGTATAAGTGACGCTGATGTGTCTCTGATTATCTCCATGACGTCTGTAGTCATGATATTGAACATTATTGGGCTGGCTGGGTCGCCTTGTAGGACTCCATTTGTCTGTATAATGCTCTTGGATATAGTTGTGCCATCTGATATTTGGATGTGATTGTACATTAGGATGTTGGAGAGAATAATTGTGAGTGGATTATTTTCTCCTATCATGTGTGTAAGTTTCCGAATGAGTATATCTCTGTTGATAAGGTCAAAGGGCTTACTATAATCTATAAATACTACAAAGTATTTCTTCCCCATGTGTCTAAGCGAATCTTGAGCTTGGTCTATTAGGAAATTGACGGCCTGCAATGTACTTCTCCCTTTTCTGAAACCAAATTGATTTTCTGGTATTTGGGAGTCTGTTAATGAGGTAAGCCTGATCGTTATGATTTTCATGAAGATCTTGAATGTGGTGTTTTCTAGTGCTATGCCCCGGTATGAATCGGGATTGTCTATGTCACCTTTGCCTTTGTACATAACTTTTATAGTCGAAGTCCGCCACTGTTCTGGAATTTGCCCTGTACTTATGCATTTATTGAAGAGTTCTGTCCAGTAATCTTGTAGGATATGCACAGAGTCTTTAAGATGCTCTGTGAAGATGTTGTCTGGACCTGGCGCCTTGCCGTTTCTTGCTTCTAGTATTGCATTGGTTATTTCGTCTTTTGTTATGAGGGAGTGGTTTTCTGTTGTTCTTGTTGGGGGAAGTGTGAGCGATACTGTCTGATTTTGATGGTTGAGGATGCTGTTAAAGTGAATTTCCCATGTTTCCATTGGGATACAGCTCGTTGTTTGAGGTTTTGATTTCCTGAGAGCTATGAAAGGGTGTTTCCGTGCGATTTCATCACGTTTTCTGGTTTCATCTTCAAAATAATTCGCCTTCTTTACCTTAAGTATAGCTTTGTATGCCTTCCATTGTTTTGCATATTGCAATAGGTCATCTTTCTGCGATGAGGTTTTCAAACGGTGTAGTGCAAGTAAAGTTTTCCTTCGCTCGTTGTAACAGACCTTGTCAAACCATGGTCGTCAGTTTTTTCTTTTGGTTGTATTTGACAAGATTGAAGGGTTTTCGTGTGTATTTCCGTTGCACCTGTTAGTTCTTGTTGTTGTATTACATGTATTGCTTCATCTATTTTTCCTATGCTGTGGGTCAGTTTTACTAGGCCTATGTCTAGTTTCCTTGAGATTTTTATTGCTGGTGGTGCGAGTGCTTGTAGTCGCTGTCCTATATTGAATGTTGTTGCGATCGGTATATGTTTCCCAATTGATGCTATGTCCGACGTCCATAGAGCAGTTTGGCTGATAATCCTGATGTCTTCTCCCTTATGAAGTACAAGATCAATTGCACTAGTTCCGTTTGGCGCTATATAAGTTTTCATGTTGGGATTGTTAATGAGGGTGTAACCAGCTTCTTCTAGCGTTTCTATGATCAGCTCTGTTTTTGTGGTGGGTTTATCAATTCTTTATGTACACCTATGAGTTACGTTCACATATATTCATACCTTCCTTATTCTGTTGCACTGTATTGAACAATTGGTGCTTGCAAAACATAGGCTACGAGCCCCTTCAAAGATAATTAATCTTCTAAAGAAGCATTTCATTCCAATTTAGTGCTACTACAAGCCGGACGTTTGTTTTAGACGATTGCCCTTGACTTTGATACTTGCGGGTGAGCCTGTACACAGTCACTCTCCATACCTCTCGCTTCACATTAGTCACCACTGGTCTGATGTAATGGAATTCCAGACTTGAGCACGTGGCGACACCACCGTGCAGACAGTACAGTCCACGTCGAAGTATTCTGTGATGCGGAAGAACACGTTACATAGTTACGAACAGAAAGACATTATACTTGCCAATGACTGTTGCACTGTATTGAACAATTGGTGCTTGCAAAACATAGGCTACGTGCCCCTTCAAAGAAAACTAATCTTTTAAAGAAGCATTTCATTCCAATTTAGTGCTACTACAAGCCAGACGTTTGTGAGATAGCTGTGTCAATCATTTGACCGCATGGGGCAGCTAACAACAACACATATACTGTAGTAACTCGCATCCAGGCTTCCATTAAGATGTTTCACTCGTCTAAAACAAACGTCCGGCCTGTAAACAGGTAGAATATTAATGCAAGTGAATGTTTTAAGATGAACTCGCTCATTTTGATTCTATGTTTCTTATTATTCCAGATCTTTATATTACAAATTTAACTAATTGATTCTCCCTACCTACACCTCATTTTCTGCAATTTTATCTCCAGACTTTACTTCCAATGTCTAGTTGATACAACATTCGGTATTACATCATAATTCATGAGCAAAGTATGCATTGTGATAGCATTTCAATTTACTCATAATATCAAGGAATGAAAATGTCCAGAGTCTCAGACATTAACATTCAGTTAAAATACTTGAATATCAAATCAATCAAATTTCTTTCAAATATGAGCCGTTGAGAACATTAGTTGTGTAACTGAGCTCGGTATGACAGACAAATCTAACCTTTGTGATCGGCTGGTGTAGATCAGTGTCAGCGTGTGTGAGTCATACGGAATGAGTCTATCGACATCACGCACCATCTTCATCATTCCCACAGACATACTCACCCAAGACACAAGCTGATGTTCAATATATGCTGTAGTTCTCGCCTTTGAAACCTAGCTAGGCAGATATGTTTACATTCCATGTCTGCGCTGAGCCAAGGCTTTCCCAGCTTGAGGCCCAGTGTTGTCAGCTCTCCAGCATAGCCAATGAAAGTTAGTAATGAGACTGGAAAGCACTACGTGCGACTGTGCAACACTGACAAGCGAGCCGGCAGTCAGGACCAGGCTCTGGACACAACGTGGAGATATAGAGGAAGCCTGCTATTGGTCAGTAGCGAACAATGGATATTTCCGGCGCATGCTAATGCCTTACGTTTGAGACGCCACTCGTTAACCAGGAAAGTGAGAGAACTATAAACTATGTAAGAACAACTACCCACACTGTTGCTACCGTAGTTTGTCCTCATGCGTTAATGCTAAACTATATACATCTATTAGCTTGCTGGAATGGTGGATCGAGGGTACATTCCCAAGATTGTCGTTTTGACTTCTGACTAGTTAACCGTAAATTCTGAAAGCTAGGAATATATTTTACTCTTCATGATTAAAATTTTACCATGTGGTAAACCCTTGTTCTCAAATTTTCTTTACACCCATTACGATTGGATACAGTCGTGTTGTTTTTTCCCGGTCAATGCATGTGAGATTTTCGATGTGAAATGCCATGTCCTGTGGTTCGGATTCCACATAAAAAGGAGGTCCCGTGGCTCATGATCTCAAGATTAACGGTCACGTTAAACTACAAGCTTCCTTCCTTTTACAGTCGTGTTGGCCGACTAAAAAGCATTACATTTCGACTGAAAGGGCTTCTAATAAGAGTTTATTTTTTATCCAATGTAGTAACACGTTTAGCTTCAAGAAAGAAACATATTTTGCAGCGAGAGTGCTCAACAAGATTGTAGTGGTGCCAGCTGACGCGACCCGTTTGCCTCGGCAGCTTTGTACTGAAACATTACCTTGTCAAATTCCCACCTCACAGCTACTGGGACGTGGGTTAGTGCTCCCACTTACCTGTGTAGAACTCCACTCCTCCCTGAGCTGGGTCTGCTTCCTTTTCCATTTGCGATTCACTTTGGGACATACCCTCTCATCCTTCATTTTACTATCAGACTTCCATGGCTCTACCTCCTTCCAGGCCCCTCAACCCTCTTCTTCAAGGGAAGATTGTGTTTCTTATCTTGGTCTTTGATTTTCTTTACAGCTTTTAATTATTATTTCTTGTCCATTTTGTATTCTTTGATTCTACTTCTAATGCGTATATTAGTAGTGATGGTAGCAGTACAGTAGTTCTAATTTCATTTCCATTTTAGACAGATGACATAGATGTTTCTTACTAAAACAACTATCTCCTCCACCACTTCCCACTGCCCCGATCGCACATATCTGTGGACTTGTCAGGCGAGTGTGTCAGAACCCCAACTTCGGTCATCCTTGAAATGGCGCTATAAACTTTCAACAGTTTATAAGCTAATAATGGACATAATTATATAGATACAGACTACGTAATGCTGCTTTCTGTCTAGGTGGCCTGGATTACATTCCCGGCTCTACTAATCTAGTGAGGGTAGTATAGGAACTACTCTGTATTAGATAATGTACGAATGGTGGCCCATTGGTTAAGAAATCGTACATTGAAGGCTGTAGGTATTCGTCACCCTACCCAAATGACCCACGTTCTGCTCCCGAAGAAGTAATCGTCGGTCGGTAGATGTTGGCAAACGGGGCGTTGGGTGTAGAGTTGCTTTAAATAAATACGATCAAAAGAGCACGAGCTAGTCCTGACATTTCTTATCCTTAGAAAATCCACAAGGACGTTTAGAAACTAGCAAACTTTCAGCACAGTAGTTTGCAAGCTGCATATGCTTTTCCGTGATAGCACCATATTGCCACGTGTGGCAAACCATACATAGCCCATAGAAGGCAATATTTTATCGAAAATAATGTTACCTACGGCGGTAGCTACGCTCACTAAGACCATGTGGTCAAGATATCTGCGGACTTGGTAGACGACTAAGTTCAAACCCCACTGTCGCGTCGTGGGGTTTTTCGTGGCTTCCCATTTACAAATTCAGGTAATCACCGGGACAGTACCTTGTGATAGATTGCGACCACTTTCTTCAAATTCCTTCCTTCATTTCATTTCTCATTAACTCCTATTGTGGAGTTGGCGTGAAGAATGGGATGTGACCATAAAAACCATCCGCCACACGGATGTTCGTGACATATTATCCCACGCTTAATGAACGGAAAATAGACACACAAATAGAGTGTAACCTACAGGAAGGTACAGGAAAATCTTGCAATCGGCACCCTACGATCTGATAGATGTCGTTAGCCTAAAAGGCCTACTTTCTTTCTGAACGAATATGTGTTATCCTTCTTGAAATAAGAACATTTTCCTGAATTTGTGTATACCAGTCTCACTTTTTTGCTACAGAAAATATTCAATGCTCTTAAATTGACGATGAATTTGTATCCCAACGTTCATGACGAATAGATCACGAGTAACTCGGTGGTTTAACTGGAATTTGTTGTTTTAGTTAGGGCTTTGTCACATTGTATACTTGAGTTTGTATGGAATCTGTCTGATAACCTGTGTCAGTATCATGACTGTACTAGTGTGTATATTTGTAATAGGGATTTAGTAGGAGAGGTGCCTGTGGCCTTAATTTAGGTACCATCCTGGCATTTGCCTGGAGTAGAAGTGTGAAATCGCGGAAGTCCATGTCTAGGATAGATGAGGTGGGTATCGGATCTACCTCTTCTCAGTTCTACCTCATGAAGCTGACTGTACTCTGTTCCAGCCCTCAGACCAGGCAGAGCCGGAAATCGATTTCCGAACTTCCACGTTGACAGCCAAGAATGCTAGTCACTACGCCACAAGTGTGACGCAGTCATGTCTAATGTTAGTTTTATCCAGTGCTTTTCGATTTAACAAAATTTTAAGATCTACTCTCAGTTGTAGTCGACAAAACATGATCTTGCAATTTTCGGCAATTTGCAGAGCCCGGTTATTACTTTATTGGCTGACATGTGAAAGGTTGAATTGGGTTAATTTATTAACTCATTAATTCATTTACTTCCAGCTTTTTCGATGCCTGGGTGGATGTAAAATAGTTCATTATATTTTTCACCCTTCAAAACTAACCACACGCACAAACTAACAACCTACCCCACCTCCAAACACTAACCGGCGTGCTTATAAGAACAGAACTTCCTTTTCACGATTGTTAGAGTATGTTACAGTACTTATTATTGCCTAAACAAGTAAATTCCTTTGAATAAGGTAGCAATTACACAAAGCTTTTGTCAAGCAGAAAAGAAAATGGCCTACTGTTACGATTATTCTGCTTGGTTGCCGACCAAAACAATCTAATTCAATAGATCGATTTAAATCGAGGATTACTCGAAATCTCCTCCAGCTGTTGTCAACAGCGTTGACGCCCGCTGATCGATGAACTTTGAAGTCGGAAGTTATATTTGCCGGACTAGATACAAATGTACCAATATATTTTCTTAGACAGTTTTCAAATGTTTAAGGGGTATGCGTACCCCCGCGTCCCCCCTGTAAAATGCCCTGGTATCTAAAGGTTACAATTAGATCATAAATTATTTTAATAGGTGGTGAAAAAGGAAGGAAGATTTTAGTTTTACGTGACCGTGAATCTTGTGATTATGAGCCACGGGACCTCCTTTTTTTTTACGTGGAATCCGAACCACAGGACATGGCATTTCACTTCGAAAATCTCACATGCATTGACCGGGAATCGAACCCGAATAGGTGGTGAGGTGCTGTTAGTATAGGCCTACTGGATCACAAATTCAAGTCGTTGTGAATGTAGGACAACATTTTGCTTGAAAAGTCTGAAATGTATCTGGTTTTGAAAGTCCGTCCAAAGTAATATGAGATTGGAATATTCTGAGCTGTTTCAGTCGGCTTCGTCATGTGCTTGTGTGTCTGTGCCTATGTTTACGTGTGAAGGGACTATGTTTGGGAACAAGGGGGCTATAACTTTAAGTTAGGTGCCATCCCAAGATTTTCTTGAAGCTAATGCGAGAAACGACAGAAGACAATCCTCTCCTCCTCTTGACAGCTGGCCCTCATTCAAGCCCTCAGATAAGAATTAAATTCCTTGGTTGAGACCAGAATCGAACCCAGGTCAATAGATCAACACATCATAAAATACCCTGAGAAAATGTCGATGTATATTCGGAATATTTGGCTAAAAGTTTCTGTTTATCCTGGATGATCTGTATATGACCAAGTAATTTATTATTTCAACCAACGGCCATTTTTTAGCCTATTTTCATTTTATGAAAAAATAGGCTTATGAGATCACCTTTTGTCCATGTGTCTGTTTGTATGTGCGTGCGTGTGTGAATGCGTGTGTGATTACCCCGCCCCCCCCCCCCTAATAAATTTTAAACGGCTGGAGCGATTCCGATGAAACTCGGTAAGATCATAGCACCATTCTGGCCGACCCCGACCGTGCCCTTCAAATGTTATTGTGTCTCACCAATCCAACATGGCGGCTGTGTGAAATATTTCAATTGCATTCATTATCTCTGAAACTATTACCGATACCACCCTGAACTTGTGCACGGTGATAGAGGGCACTATTAGAAGTTCACCCATGAGACTTTCCAAAAATTGGTAACTACAAAACCAACATGGCGGACAAGCGAATTTGAGACATTTAAATAGACTTTTCTCGCGATTTAACCATCCAAACATAATGAAACTTGGTACAGTAAATGTTTCTACACATCGTAATGCACTGGCGTCTGCTTTAATTCAATTGTTTACATAACCTCAAAATGGCGACTGTGCGAAATTTTAACATTACGTTTTTATTTCTTGTATCGTAATCATGCGATAGAAGTGAAAGTTTGAATAATGAAGCTAAGCAATAATTTTCCTTTAATGGTACATAACTCTATGGCCTATACATATAACAATCCAAAATGGCGAGCATCCGAATTATTTTGATGGTTCTCAATATCTACGAACTTTTTACTGCAATCAAACTGAATTTTTTTATGTTCATAGAGGCTATGAACATAAGTTTACCTATAGGACTTCCAGTAAACTGGTGAGCACAAATCCAACATGGCGGCGACGTGAAGTATAAATATTTAAATGGACGTTTCTCGCGGTTTAACCATCCGACTGCAGTGAAATTTTGCACATTCAATGCTTATACAAATGTTAATCCACTGGCATCTAACTTATTTCAATTGTTTCCATAACCACAAGATGGCATCTGTGCAAAATTTTAAAATCTCGTATTTACTTCTTGTGTTCTAATCATGCGAATGAAGTTTGAATACCACATGTACACAATAATCTTCATGTAATAGCACATAAATAAAAATCGAACCTGGCGATCATCTGAAATATTTAGATGGTTCTCATTATCTACGAATCTATCACGACCTTCAAACTGAAATTGTGTATGATGATAGAGGCAATTAACATGAGTAGGATATATAGTTCTTCACGGAACTACTTGTTTTTATTTTTAGGACGGGTCATGGAAGGGATTTTGGAAGGAAATTGGCCGTGGACATACTGAAAGGAACCGTCCCGGCATTTGACTGGTGGTGAAAATTGGAAACCACGAAAAACCTTTATAGAAAGACCTCACTGTAATAGTGTCTCAATGAAGCCTATAAGAATTCACATGATATCTATCAATCACCTCACGGATCCTTTAGTGAAATTATTTAATTGTGTTCATTTCTATCTAATAATGTTTATGATGATCAGTTAAATATCACAATATTTGTCCAAGAAAGTAATACAATTGTGCCATCTGTAAACACCTCATTTCCTTGGATGGGACGTGTTCACGACTCGCCTTCTGCCCGAGTGGTCTTTCTTTCAGTACCTAATTCTATGCATAACAATGTACTGTGTGCAATTACGAAATTACACGAGTGTTGGCCAAACAAGGTCCGACAGTTGGCCATAACTATCACCAGTCCCCGAAACGCTATCTTTGTTACCATTACAAAGTAAACCCCTCAATGACGGATACGAAGAGATAGACTACTATTCTATAAAAGATAGTCTCAACATTTTCTTCTAATATACTAGTTGTACCCGGCATGCGTTGCAATGCCAATCAAAGGAAGTGTTGGCGTTGTAACTTTGTTTGTTGA
This sequence comes from Meconema thalassinum, assembly GCA_946902985.2. Classification (NCBI taxonomy): domain Eukaryota; kingdom Metazoa; phylum Arthropoda; class Insecta; order Orthoptera; family Tettigoniidae; genus Meconema; species Meconema thalassinum. The sequence continues at coordinate 1,510,047,193 of OX336388.2, forward strand.
AGTGTTTTTTGATACACAATATATATTTTTATTTCCGTTATCTGCCTCTAAACCTTTGTAAAATGGATTTACTAAAGCAGAAACATTCGTGGGAGCGTGCACCACCGCAATCAGATGAATGGTATATGAACGCATACGAGACTTTGTTGAAACGATTCAAGTGAAATGCCATGTCCTGTGGTTCAGATTTCACGTAAAAAAGGAGGTCCCGTGGTTCATGATCTCGAGATTAACGGTCACGTTAAACTACAAGCTTCCTTGATTTCCTTTGAAACGATTCTCGTGCTGTCATTCATTTGTTGAATCTACTCGTGCGCTATATACTGTAACATGCATTTACTAACTCAGAAACCTTCACAGCAGTGTACACAACAACTCACCAAAGAGTCTTAGCTGCTTTTCAGTCGGTCAACACGATTTTGCCCAATGAATTGGGCGGGGTTCAAAATTATAAACAAGATGTTCAGTAAAGAACATATAGCCTACTTTCTCCTAAATGCATGGGTATTGTTATAACTCTTTGTCCTTTTCAAGGAGTATAATTGAATGTTGGTTGTAGTATCTTGTTGAAATACAACGTGCTATAGGGATATTAAACATGAATATGAGGTGCCCTTTGCTAGTGCTACCTCTGTAAAAAAAAGCATTCAATTCGGTTTCACAGTGAATTGATATGGGGAATGGATTTGCACACATACATGGCCGCTATTTGCAAACTATTGGGCTGATGACCTTGTAGTCAGTCATAAGATGCTTTCCACAAAAAGGTGTGTTGTTATAAAATCTGGTAGAGATCAAATTATTAGGACAGTCGTAATTTGATTTAAGCTTTTAACATTTGGGTGGCCGTCATTCCGTTTCCGTCAAGATGGCGGCGATATAAAACATGCCACTGGGGTGCCATTTGCTAGTGCTACCTCTGTACCAAATTTCATTCCATTCGGTTTCACCGTGTTCGAATTAATAGGGGCAATCGATTTTCACACAAAGATGGCCGCCATCCGCAAAATATTAGGCTAATGACCTATTAGTTTGGTCAAAGAATGCTCCCTCCATAAAGGTATGTTGTTGCAAAATTTGGTAGAGATCGGATGATTAGGTTAATCGTAATTTGATTTAAGCTTTGAACATTTGTGTGGCCGCCATTACGTTTCCGTCAAGATGGCGGCGATATAAAACATGACTCTGAGATGCCCTTTGCTAATGCTACCTCTGTACCAAATTTTGTTCCATTCGGTTTCACCGTATTCGAATTAATAGGGGCAATCGATTTTTACACAAAGATGGCCGCCATCCGCAAAATATTAGGCTAATGACCTATTAGTTTGGTCACAGAATGCTCCCTCCATAAAGGTATGTTGTTGCAAAATTTGGTGGAGATCGGATGATTAGGTTAATCGTAATTTGATTTAAGCTTTGAACATTTGTGTGGCCGCCATTATGTTTCCGTCAAGATGGCGGCGATATAAAACATGACTCTGAGATGCCCTTTGCTAATGCTACCTCTGTACCAAATTTCGTTCCATTCGGCTTCACCGTGTTCGAATTAATAGGGGCAATCGATTTTCATACAAAGATGGCCGCCATCCGCAAAATATTAGGCTAATGACCTATTAGTTTGGTCAAAGAATGCTCCCTCTATAAAGGTATGTTGTTGCAAAATTTGGTGGAGATCGGATGATTAGGTTAATCGTAGTTTGATTTAAGCTTTGAACATTTGGGTGGCCGCCATTACGTTTCCGTCAATATGGCGGCGATATAAGACATGACCCTGGGGTGCCCTTTGCTAGTGCTACCTCTGTACCAAATTTCATTCCATTCGGTTTCACCGTGTTCGAATTAATAGGGGCAATCGATTTTCACACAAAGATGGCCGCCATCCGCAAAATATTAGGCTAATGACCTATTCGTTTGGTCAAAGAATGCTCCCTCCATAAAGGTATGTTGTTGCAAAATTTGGTAGAGATCGGATGATTAGGTTAATCGTAATTTGATTTAAGCTTTGAACATTTGTGTGGCCGCCATTACGTTTCCGTCAAGATGGCGGCGATATAAAACATGACTCTGAGATGCCCTTTGCTAATGCTACCTCTGTACCAAATTTCGTTCCATTCGGTTTCACCGTGTTCGAATTAATAGGGGGAATTGGTTTTTACACAAAGATGGCCACCATCCGCAAACTATTAGGCTGATGACCTATTAGTTTGGTCAAAGGATGCTCCCCCCCCCCCCCTCCCCCATAAAGGTATGTTATTGCAAAATTTGGTAGAGGTCGGATGATTAGGTTAGTCGTAATTTGATTTAAGCTTTGAACATTTGTGTGGCCGCCATTACGTTTACGTCAAGACGGCGGCGATATAAAACATGACACTGAGCTGTCATTTCCTAGTGCTACCTTTGTACCAAATTTCGTTCAATTCGCGTTCACCGTGTTCGAATTGATAGGGGGGGGGGGGGCAGACATTCAGAGTACACACACTCACACAGACGCACACACACACATACACACACAGACAGACACACTTTTTTTCGCCCTGTGTTGATCTCATAAGTCTACTTTCATTTTTTGCAAAAATCGAAAGTAGGCTAATACGTAACAACACTCCTGAAAAAAAAACATGTATTATTTTGTTATCACACTTAAATGGGCGATTTAGGATTACGCATTTCGACCCTCAAGTGACTATCAGATCCTGATCACTGTTTTAAGGTTAATTTCACTACTGTGGAGCAATACCACGTCGTTAGATGAACTATATTGTAATTTTCGATTCGCGGTTGGAATCATGTTCTACTTTAGGTTTGTTTTCGTTGCAAGGCTTAGTGAATTACGTGAGTAACGGCGTATATGTGCGTGTATACACTTCTAGAATCACACTTTAATAATAATAATAATAATAATAATAATTCAAATATCAAATGTTTAGCATGCTCTAGAAAATATTAATTATAATGTACTCCAAACTTGTTATTGTTCTCGTCACAGCGATGTTCACTATCAGACCACTATATGCACTGTTACTTACTCGTCTCGTGAAGTTTCCCGGTGTTGACACTTCTCGCGTGGGCGCTCGTTAGCCTACTGATGTCCGCGCTTCGTTAGGTGTGCGTGACGTCATATGCGACCCCTGTTGCTGAACTTTGAAACTGATGCTTTAAATTGTTTGTTTTGTGCGTGACTGATAAACTGTGGTTGGAATGACTTTTCAAAAGGTGTATGTTACGGATTCTGGGAAATTTTCATTCTATCGTAGGCCAAGTTACATCGTCTGCAACAGCTTAAGAAAAGACTCTTATATGCTGCTACCCGGTCTCATACACGATTATAGGTTGCATGCGATACTACCTATTTTCAGGTCTCGGTTTGTATGAAAATAAAAACATAGTTCATCCTTCTCCTGTAACAAATTTCCCATTAAACCCTTCCCGTGTGCATTATTTACCTCATTTTATTCGTGTGGATGTGTGCTCAATCAGATTTGCTGGGTTCGTTTTCTACGCTAGATATATTTCAATGGATTCATGTATTCCCTTTGTTTCGTAGTGTAGAATTTTTACGTCTGTTTCTATGTTAGTGAAACGATGATTGTTGTCGTACATGTGTTCGCATATGGCAGAGTGTTTGTTGTGTTTGATCACATATGTATGTTCTATGTATCTTATTCCTATTTTCCTTCCACTTTGTTCTATGTAATTAGCATTGCATCCGTCGTCTTGGCATGTGAACAGATACACGCCTGACTTTTCATGCGGGTTTTTCTTTGTTAGGTTGCTGTTATGTACGTAGGTGTTTACAGAGCGAGTTGTTAGTTCTGAAGGCTATGTTTAATCCATGCTTCTTGAAGATGTTTGATATTTTATAAGTGTTTTTGTTCACGTACTTGTTTTCCTTTTGGGATAGTGATTTGTCCTCTTTTTCCTTCGTTGTTTATCTAGTGTCTGGGTAACCATTTGGGGCATAAACTTATTCTCCGTTGCTATCTGTTTTATCGTGTTGATTTCTTTACTGAAATTTCGTGTTGATGCCCTATTTACCATGGATTTGACACCCGCTAATTTGTGTGAATTTCGGTGGTTTGACTGATTATCAATAGTGTGTGAGGTTTGCGTTCTTTTGCGGTGAATGGAGTACGTTAAATTATTGTCCACTCGGTGGATTGATAAATCTAAATAATTTATGCGCAGGTTGTTTTATGATTCCATCGTGAATTTAATGGGTTGGTATAAGTTATTGATTGATGTAAGCAATGTGACTTTGTTTGTTACTTCTGCCTCATATATGCAAAGACGTCATCCACATATTTACTCCTTTTGCCCAAATTCCTTCAAGGAATTTGTTCTCTAAATTGTTAACGAATACATTGGCAACTAGTCCACTGATTGGTGATTCCATAGCTAAGCCTGTTGATTGTTCATATATTTTTGCCCTGAAATTGAAACACGTTCTGGCTGAGTGCAACTTTAAGTAATTCTACTTTTTCCTCGGTTTCTTTCTCAGAGATATTGTCATTTAGAGTGTCCCCTATTAACTTCATCGCATCTTTTACCTGTATGTAGGTGTACATATTCGTGATATCGAAAGAAATCAATCTCATGTTTATGGAATTCATTTTATTGACTAATTTGGTTGTGTTTTTTACTGAGACGTCATTTTTGATAATTAACCTATCCCTCAAAATGTTTACTAATTCCATACTTAGTTTGTAGCCTGGCACACCTCTGCAATTCACGATTGGTCTAATGGGGCAATTATCCTTATGGATCTTCAGTAGTGCCCTTAGTGTCGGTAAATGTGGATTCATGTCTATGCTTTTATCTTTCTCCGCCTTCGTGAGAATGTACTCTGTCTTGTTTAGTACATTTTTGACCTGGTTTAGAAATATCTTTGTTGGGTCTTTCCCTATCTCTTTTATGCCGTTATCGTTTATGAATTCTACCGTTTTATTTACGGAATTGGTTTTATTCATGATACTATGGTGTTTCCCTTGTCGGCTTTTGTTGGAATTAATTCCCCTTTATTTATTTTTTCTTTTAACGATTTCACTAACGCTGTTTGAGATTTTTTGTTTCTTTTATTGGTACTGTTTTCTTGTTTTACGATCTTCCTTGCTTCGTTAGTTGCGAGATTCTTAACTATCTCTCGTTCTTGTTCTAGTAATTAACTAACGAGTTTCATTGAATCGCTCCATACATTTTGAAGTTATTAGAGGGAGACATACACACATACGCACACACATACACATACACACGGACAAACAGTGGTCTCATAAGCCTATTTTTAGCCTATTTTCATTTTATAAAAAATTGGCTTATGAGATCTATCTATCTATCTATCTATCTATCACCTTTTGTCCGTGTGTGTGTGTATGTGTGTGCGTATGTGTGTGTGTGGTGCGTTTGTGTCCCTCTAATAACTTCTAAACGGCTGGAGTGATTTCAGTGAAACTCAGTGAGGTCATAGCAACAATTTGTCCGATCTCGACCGTGCCCTTCAAATTTTATTACGTCTCACCAATCCAACATGGCGGCTGTGCGAAATATTTCACAAGCGTTCAATACCTCCGAAACTATTACCGATATGACCCTGAAATTTCGTACGGTAATTTAAGGCACTACCTAGTAATTACAAAACCAACATGGTGGCCAAGCGATGTTGAGACTTTTAAATAGACTTTTCTCGCGATTTAACCATCCAAACGCAATTAAATTTGTTAGTGGAAATGTATATACACATTGTAATGCACTGGCATTTAATTTAGTTCAATTGTTTTCATAACCTCAAGATGGCGGCCGTGCGAAATATTTCACTGACTTCCTATATCTCTGAAACTATTCCCGATATCACCCTGAAATATTGTACGGTGATAAAGGGCACTAATATAAGTTTATCTGTGTAACTTTCAAAAACCTGTGAAGTACAAAACGAACTTGGTGAACAAGCCAAATTGAAACATTTTAATAGACATTTTTGACGATTTAACCATCTGAGTGCAGTGAAATATGGTACAGTAAATGATTATATATAAGGTAATGGACTGGCATCTAATTTAGCTCAATTGTTTACATAACCTCAAGATGGTGGCTGTGCGAAATTTAAAAATTAAGTTTTTATTTCTTGTGTCGTAATCATGCGATCAATAAGAAAGTTTGAATAATGATCCAACGCAATAATTTTTCATTAATGGTACATAACTATATACATTACATATAACAATCCAAAATGGCGACCATACGAAATATTTAGACGGTTCTCAATATCTACGAATCATTTACAGCAATCAAACTGAATTTTCTTATGTTCATAGAAGCTATGAACATACGTTCGCCTATAGGACTTTCAGTAACCTTGTGAATACAAATCCAACATGGCGGTGACGCGAAGTATTGTCCCCTTGAAAGAAGCGTACATGAGACTGTTTTCGGGGGTATTCAGATCTTTGTCGTGAGGCTGGGCACTTTTGATAAATTTGCTTCCATAAATTTCAAGGTAACATGGATAAAAATAAATAACAAGAAGATGAACCAAGATTAACTTAAAACAATTTAATACTGATAAAATAATAGACACAATATTAACCAAAAAACTCCCAATTTACACCCTCAAAGTAACACTTTGAACAAACAAATACTACTTTAACGAATGACATCAAACTCAGCCACAGAAGTGCTGTAAAATAAATCATAAATATCATGGATCTCGTCCGTAAATACTCATTTCTCGTGAATGCGTTGTGCGTTTGACGATGGATAAAGCTTAACCTAGAATGAGCATTTGATTAGGTAATACGCCTCCATTGGACTGGGCCGCCGGACGCGTATTCATAATTTATTTCACTAGACCTGGCTAGGGGAACTATCTTAAATGGCTAAACATAAATAATTAGATAACCGACTAGGCTAACCTTATATAATTATCAGATTCTGACTTTCGCATAAAGTCTTATCAAAAATGTGCAAAGCTCGCAAATTCAATTGCCTAAAATTAGGTCTTACAAAATAAACATAAAACTTCATCTTGGCCGTCCTCAAACAAGACAAGGGCAAACCGCATGTTTCCCGAAACATAATGACCTGAAATGACACTCAAAATATGCAAAAACACAAATATTTACATAATCAATGACAGTAGCTATCATGAATATTATACACAAAATAATCTCAACTTCGATCCTGAAATAAGTCGCCGGTATGGGGAACTCCCACACATTAATAATAATAATCATCCATTTCCTCAAATTAAACAGGCTTTTTAAATTAGGCCTACTCTAAACAAACATGAGCACCCAATCTCGCCTGCCCGGCAGCTAATTGCCTTCAACTTGTTATCTGATCTGGTCATCTGAGTGAACTTAGCACTCCTCGTGTGTCAACAACCGTGTAGGCCACTACCAAAATATCTCCCAAACCACCTGCTTTAGAGACCCGAAGAATCAGCTTGTCACACTGTCCTGAAAATAAAGACAAGCGATCATCGTATCGCAGAATTTTCCCCAGATATTGCACTTGCAAATCAGGACCGTAGAATATTATAGCTACCTCTCCCTAGAGAGTACTGTTGTCGTCGATGCAGCAGTCGTGTAATGAACCAATCACACCCCGCGCAGAATAATACACATAAGACCTCCAACCTCGGTTTGACACGTCTCCTACACCAAAGTAACTTGCCAGATCAGAGAACCTCCTAACAAATGTGTCACCAAAAACGCAACAAAGTACTAGTGCTCCAGAAAATTACATGACAATGGTTACTACAGGAACAGACGGTTCCTCGCTAAATAAGATATGCAAAATCGCATGGACCTCAGCCTGTGTAACTTAATGTCATTAACAGGCATCAATTTTCCCCCCAATTCTATAGTTATTTTACTGCAAATAACTCACTTATCAACTTTGACTTACCTCATTCACGTGTCGAATTATTCAGAATACACACTGTTGCACTCGGTAGTACACTTTATCATTACTGTCAACCACAAGAAAAATGCATAATCAAAAATAAAACACATGACCACGGCGAGTTCCATACAATTAACTTAATAGTCGATCATGCAAAAAAATACTACAACAAAGAAAAGAAAAACACACACAAAATTATACACACTAGTTCCCTTTTACAAAATCTAGCTACATTATGAAAACAATTTCATTGTCCTCACCGTAAATCAGCTTGCGATATAGACGTCCCCGGACATGGTCCCAACGATCGTCTAGACCTCAGCCATCATCTCGGTGATAGCGGACTTGGTGGACATCCTTCCTTCGGTGTTCGACATCATGCTCATCAGCGTCGTCTTGCTGCTTCGGAAATACAAGTTATTCAGATTATCAAATATTTCACCTAACTTCCTACTAGATTGTTTCAGTAGAGTACTCAGTTCCTCTACAAGTCCATTGTAACAATAATTATCGATGACTTTCCCTAATTAACAGATAATGATCTGTTTCTGTAACATTTCACATGCACAACACTTTAAAACTTTACTGAAATACCTGTTATCATGGTCTCTAAAATGCCGAGTTCCTTCAAATTACTAAGTCCTAGTCTGCACTCAGGCAGAGTTATACTAAGTCCACGGACTTGCGAAAAATAGATATCAGAGTGACATAGTCTTTGACCAGAAATGGCCCAGAAGTGAACGTAGAATGCCCATAGAATGACATAGAGTGAATGACATAGAATGAATGATCAGTGACCCTCCACTGGCTATTTATACAGAAACAGGCTCAGAAGTAGTAGTGGGGAGAAATAAAATAGCTTTTAAATGAAGCAATCATCTCACAGACAATCAATTAACATCGTTGAACTCGGCTCGATGAGAATCTCAAGGTCCAGCCATGCGGAAATTAATCGGATCGCTAGATCGATGGTAAATCCGTTCCCTCCAATTCTTCATGATGACAGCGTGGTTTATAGAAGTCGGCGAAAAGTGGTTTCCCTCCTTCTCATTTTTCAATTTGATTCTCTTGACAGTTGCATTTTTGCTAGACACGCCCCCAAGGCGGTAACAAAATGTATCTCCTTCCTTCATTTTCGTTCGCTTTCTCTGTCACTCTTCTGCTTCACAAAGGACACATCTTGCCTCTGATTCATGACTTGACCGTGCCAAGCCTAGGTTTACTGAACTCGGGCTATCGGTACCGTACCTCTTCTGTTCTCTGCTACTGCAACACATTCCAATCTCCACCCTTCTCTTTTGTTCTAGCAGGAAATACTTGTCGACCCTTAGCGTCTTGCTAGCGGTGACAGGTATAAGATATTTCAACATCTTACTTGGTTTGCGAGCAATACTCAACATTATTCCTCCACACAGAATTGAAAATATGAAACAATAATATGATGCATTTATATTAAGGTTTCAGTATAAATATATAAATGGACGTTTCTCGTGATTTAACCATCCGAGTGCAGTAAAACTTGGTACGATAAATGCTTATACAAATGTTAATTCACTGGCATCAAATTTATTTCAATTGTTTTCATAACCACAAGATGGCAGGTGTGCGAAATTTTAAAATCTCGTCTTTACTTCTTGTGCCCTGATCATGCGATTGAATTTTGAATACTACACGTACACAATAATCTTCATGTAACAGTACATAACTCTAAGACCGACATATATAAAAATACAACATGGCGACCATTCGTTATATTAGACGTTTCTCTATATCTACGAATATATTACAGCAATCAAACTGAAATGTTGTATGTTGATAGAGGCAATTAACGTAAGTAGGATATATGAAAATAGGCCTTAGTTCTACACGGAACTATTTGTTTAATATATATAATAGATTTTCGTAGTCGTTTACATTCTGAGATCTAAATTACCATACACGAAAAGGTATTTCATCTTCTTAACCATATTATGAACTCTGCAGTGCCTCAGTTTTGGCCCGGGTATTAAAGTGAACAGCCGTGCTGTGCTATCACTTAAGGTATTGTAACGTGTTTTTCGAGGGGTTTTATGCAACTGGCATAAGTCAGTAGGAAGCCATTCTATATTTATTTACGCGGCAAATTGTTCAGCCAAGAGAATTTTTCATGGTAATTTATTATTATTATTAATTTATTATAATTATTATTAAGGTATTTTCGGAGCATTTTATAAAAATTATTAGCATTCAGATAGGTTTTCTATGTCTTAGAAAACGCTATCCTGCAAATTATTACGAACGACGATATCATAGAAAATTATCTGATTACGGAATTTTACGGAGTTTTGTCAGTTAGGGTATTTGAGAGACATGACTCACTGGGATTTCAAGTACAAGCTGATTCCTGTCGAGAAGTATTGCACAAGGCTGGGTCGCAAGGTCTAGAAAAGGCGAATTGTTGAAACGGAAATCGACTTCTCCCTCCCGCGGAGTGTAATGAGGAAGGAGTGGGGATCTAGCGCGGAGGGTGCAGCCAATCAAGGAGGACGACGTAAGCTAGATGTCGGTACCATGGTAGGGGAGCCGGCGTGTGGTTATATCGTTCGACGCGCCGTGAAACGAGGTCTATCTGTGAAATACTTGAGGAGTATGGATACGTGTGCGAGTCGCTCCGATGTTCAGTGGAGTTAGCGACGAACTTTTGTAAAACTTGGTTGTACGAGTGTTTGGGTCCGAGGTACGGACCATAGAATTATCTAATCTACCAGCATATCATCATATTCCGACGGAGATGACGACGTCCAGGAGACTGTGGGAAGCACACAGCATCAGCAAGAACGAGGGAAAATGCTTTGGCAATTTCCAGTGGTAAGCGCCAATCACGCAGAAATACGCAATCTCTCATTTTCTTTGTTTTAAATTTCATATTTCAGTAACTTCATAGCTTGGAAATAAGAGTAAAATCAATTTATCAGACTCCGTTTTCACGTAATTTTCTATCGGTAATATTCAAATCACAACGCTCCAATTTAAATTTTGTAGTTATTATTATTATTAATTTTGCTATAATTGTTTTATATAATAAATTCATTTCTTTTACAATGCAATCTTTGCTTTCAGTAGGTAGCATTAGATATAGACCAATTCCTTCTCCTGATACAATTGTTTGTTGGGTTAATGATCAAATCATACCACGATCTGAGTGAATAGAGTCTTGAAGGTGTTCTGCCAGAGCTAGACGTTGTTAAATACAAATTTAGATTTCAACATTGCGTTGAGGTCTTGGCGCCCATTAAAACAACATAGCTTAGGCAAAGGTAAACAGTTACATTTCTCACCCAACAGTTAGGAGCTAGCAATACGTTTCATTTGTCGCTACCAACATGGGGCACTAATTACCATTACATTTGTACGCTCAACGTGGAGCAAAGTAAATACCGTTTCACTTGTCATCCCAGCCTAAGCAAGACGTTTCATTTGTCGCCGACAACTTGGGGCTGAAAACCTGATAACATTTGTGGAAGGAGAAGGGTATATATTTCTGTGCCTGTATTTTGGGGGTTATTTGTCTGTATCAGTGTATATCATTATGGGGGATGAGAAAGAAAGACAGATGAGGTTACGTAGTGGTCATCAACGGGAGAGTGATGATACGAGCAGTATGTCGAGTGATGGTAGTACCGGGGTAGCGGAGGTAAATCCCGATACTGAAACAGGGAGTGTAGGAGGCCAACCAGAATTAAAAACTTTACTTCTCGAGTTCATGTATCAGAACAAAGTTAGTAGTGATGCCTTAAATGCAAAATTAGAACAGAATAATGCAAAATTAGAACAAAACAGTAGGGAAAATAAAGAAAGTACAGACGCTTTAAACGCAAAACTGGAACAAAACAATGCTAAATTAGAACAAAACAGTAGGGAAAATAGAGAGAGTAATGAAACTTTAAACGCCAGATTAGAACAAAACAGTAAGGAAAATAGAGAGAGTACTGAAACTTTAAATGCTAAATTAGAACAAAACAGTAGGGAAATGAGTGACAAATTCGAACTGATTAGAGGTGAAATAAGGGGGGTGATGGAAGAAAAGGCTAAAGAGATTATTGCAGATGTAGACAGAAAATTAGGAAAAGTACAGGAGGAGTTGGAAATTAGAATCAGTACACAGGCTGAAAATTTAAAAGAACTAGTGCAACTGGAAACACAGCAGGTCAAAAAGCAATTGGGGGGAGAAATTGACAAAATTCAGGTAGCTACTAAAGAGGTTAAGGAACAGCTGGGGGGTAGAATTGAGAAAGTCCACTCACAAATAGTTGCAGAAGTAAATGATTTAAGAGAGAGTAATAGAGAGAGCATTAGCAAGATTGAGGAGAAACAAGCAAAGCTATATGATAAAGTAGAAGAATCAGAAGGAAACATTAAATTAACAGTAAACAGTATTGAGAGGAAGGCTGAGGAGAAAATCGCAGAATTAGAATTAAAATTAAAAGCTAGGATCAGGCAAGACAATAGTCAGAATAGGCCAGTTTTTGTGAATAGCACACACAGGGAGGTAGAACTGGGTAAGTTCAGCAATCGACAGGGGTGCCCAATGGAGTTCATGAACACTATAGAAAATAAATTCGGGGAGAGGTTGGAAAATGGTAGTATTGAGTGGTGCCAGGTAGTTGAAATTTTAGAACAAGTGTTTGTGGGGGAAACGAGGAATTGGTTTGCTGTCTACAGAGACAAGTTTACTGATATGAATGATTTTAAAATGAAATTCTGTGAAAAGTTCTGGAATGAGGTTATTCAGTCGCAGCATCGTGAGGGAGTAGTGTGTGGTAAATATAACCCTAAAGGAAGCTCCACCATGACCGAATACTTTTTAGGGCAGGTATTAGTGTGTAAATATTTGGATGGCTTGAAGGAGGAAAGTGATGTGGTAAGGTTGCTACTTAGGCACTTTCCCTATAGGATCAAGGAGGCTGCTTGTATCCAGAATGTAAAGACTATATCACAAGTAGAAAATTTGTTAAGCACATTTGATGCACTAGGGAGAGGGGGTTATGAGGACAATTTCAATAGGAACCAGGGTAATAATAATAATAGACCTAACGAAGCCAGGCATCAGGAAGTTCAAGGGAACGGTGGCGAAGGGGCCAACGCTCAAAATAGAAATAATAGTAATCAGCTAAATCAGAACAGAGGAAATGGCTATGGTAATCAGTATCAAGGGAGGAATAATGATTTCAGGGGAAATCAAGGGAGGAACAATGATTACAGGGGAAATCAAGGGAGAAACAATGATTTCAGGGGAAATCAAGGGAGAAATTATAATGACAATAATTACAACCAGAATAGGGGTCAAGGAAGAGGACAGCCTAGTGGTAGTAATATACAGCCAGGCAATGACAACACAGCCCAGAACAACCAGACCAGTTTAGTAGTTAGTGGTACTACGGCCAGCTGTAGCGGTTCTTTAAACGCGAACCAGGCTGCGAAGTAAGGTCAGAATCTCAGTCTGTAGCATGCCCTGTCCATACAATTATACAGGAACCCTATGACCTAAATGTAAGAAATGAATTATTACATGAACTAAATGATGAAGGTATTATTCAGGAAGTGGTTAGTAAGAGCCCCATAGTTAAATTTAACGTGTCCGAGGCGTACACAGATGTTTTAATTGATAGTGGTTGTATGAAGAGTTGCATAAGTAGTGCATTTTATGATAAAATGAAAGGAACTGGAGTAAATTTTGAGGAGATGCCAATTAAAAGCACTTTTGTTATCACAGCTGTTGGGAAGAGGTCTAAAGTAATTTCTAAGCAAGTTTTAGTAGACATTAAAATTAATAATCATGTAGAGAAGCAGATTTGCCTTGTAATTCCAAATTTAGTATTCAGTGTTATCTTGGGTTCAGAGTGGCTAAGTAGAGTGTCTGGTAACTTATGTTATGATGTAGGGAGTTTGAAATTTAAATGGGGAGATTCTGAAGTAGAAGTAGCGTTCAATGACCATATTCAGAGAAGTAGTATTGTAGGTGTGATTTGTACTTTAAATGAGATATCGCCAGCCGTAGAGCGGGGTTCTCCATGTTTTGTGGGCAGTGTGATTACGAACGGAAGTCTAGAGGACTCGTTACGTGAGGCTGCATTTCAGGGAAATATAGAGGATGAACAGTGTGTTCGGCTCTATGATGTGTTATGGTGTAATAGGAGAGTTTTTGAGGATCGCATTGGTATGACCAATTGCTATACACATTCATTGAACGTTATTGATAGGTCAGTATTCACAGGACATAGATATCCTGTACCTTTCGCTTATCAGAGTGCAGTTGAGGCACAAATTAACCAGATGCTTGAAGATGGGATTATTGAGCACTCGAACAGTCCATATGTTAATTCTTTGATCACGGTACCCAAGACCGACGGCACTGTTCGTATTTGTTTAGACGCTCGTTTGGTTAACAGTAGAATTAGTTCAGATCAGCTGAAATCTATGTCAATAGAGGAATTAATGCAAACATTTGAGGGGAAGAAGTATTTCACTTGTGTAGATTTGAGTTCCAGTTTTTGGCAAGTGCCACTTATGTACGAAGATAGACCATTTACAGCTTTTAGTCATAAATATAATCTTTATCAATTTTGTAGAACACCTTATGGGTTAAAGAGTAGTTCAGCTGCTTTAATTAGGGCTTTAAACATCGCATTAGGGGATGACACAGGAGAGTTTGTAACCATTTACATAGATGATATGGTAATTAGTTCACGCAGTTTTGAGGAGCATCTACATCATTTAAATATAGTTTTTCAGAAGTTAGATCAGGCAGGGTTCACTTTGAAGCTGTCTAAGTCGTCATTCTGTCAGTCAGAAGTGACATTTTTAGGTCATAGAGTGTCGAGTAGAGGTGTGACACCATAGGAAGGTAGGGTTAGTATGTGTGGACAGTAGCAACAGGGCATCGTTACAGATACTGAGAAATATGCTAGGTAGAGCAACGTGATGACGTTCATTTAAAGGGAGCCACTTGCAAGGTTGGAAGCAGGTGACGCAGAAACATTTAGAGTTTCCAAACGTATTGGGAAAACAGCATATGTGCTGGAGAATAGTGAGGGAAACAGATTGTACGGGACGTATAATATACATAGTCTACGAAAATATGTGTCATAAAGTGAGTGTGTTTAGCTGGCGAGCCAGCCTATCAAATGAGTAAGTGTGGTATTTGGTGCGTGGGAGGAATCTGGTCTTAAGGCAGGCGTATCAGAAGTCACACAGGGGGGTAGTATGTAAGTAAATGAGAGTTTTTAAGGTACAGGGAAATATGACGGGATTGTCGGATGCTGTTGAGCACTAAATTGTCTTGATGCACCAAGGCCATTTTTGGCAGCGCTGATGGGTTCCCATTTATCTCCAAGAGATGGGGGAGCGCTTGAATAGGGCTTGTTAGCTTAAGGCGTCCACGAGATAAAAGATGGGCCATCAGAATGCGAGACAGTCCTTCATGAAACTCATACATATCAGCACACGTGATTTCTGTTTACGGCCTCGCCATGTAAGATTTGTTAGTGTGTAATTTAAGATAATTTGTACAATGGTATTATTTGTGTGAGGAGAAATGGTCTGTGTTGAGAACTAGTATTAAGTAGAATATGGCGTACGGGAACTTAACAAGACAGGGCGATTACGGCACAGAAATATTTGGTGTTATATGTAATGCGCATTTACTGTTAGGTAGATTTCATTAGAAAGCTAACTATTGCAATGGGTCCCATGTTTCGACTTCCGGAAAATTTCGACATATCTTCGCGTTTCACATCCCCCAGACCCCAAAACCACCGTCAGTTCAAAAGTTTATATATAATTTATGTATATATATATATATGTATATATATATATATGTATATCAGTTTCTTGTGGACACGATAACTGCCGTAATTTTGCACCAATTACTTCGAATTTTTTACCGAAGATGTATACCTATAAAATCTCGGTCGAGTTCGTTACTGGGCTAAATCGGTCGAAGGGGGTGAAAATGGGGGGCTTTTTTCGAAAAAGTGAAATTTCGCTATAACTCTCTTAATACGTGCAATATCGAATCCATTCAAAGTTCATAATATGTGTCGGATAAGTGCCAAAAATTTATGTCAACTAAGATTTTTGATAGCACCAACCATTGACCAAAGGGGTGGAAAAAAGTGGGTTTTTCGGGAAACATTAATCATATCTCTCTTAATAGGCACAATATCAAAACCGTACAAAATGGACAATATTCCCCTAATAATTACCTAAAACTTTTGTCTGAAAGAATTTTTGATATGACCCACCATTACGCCAAGGGACGAGAAAAATGATTTCGGAATTATAAGAAAATGCCAAGAGCTATCAGTGGTTGCCATGGCAACACTACTAAATTGATGAGGCATGGACCATCAGACGTTGCCATGACAACGCACTTGCACGAGATCAGATTCAGTATTTCCATCTGATTAAGTGGTTGGTTGGTTGGTTCTTAAGTTTAGGGGCTGCGACAACGCGGTCATGTAGCCCCGTGTACTTTGGGTGTGTGTAGAATCTGTCTGATAACCGGTGTTAATTGTGATGACTGTATTAGTGTGTGTTATCTGTTTGTTAATTTAAGTACTGCAACTAACAATTTTTCAGATAGTTCCTACTTTTGCCGCCAAGCGCCACTGTCAACGACTACGAGGCCAAGTTCAGAACTGAGCTACTAGACGCCGACGCAGTCGGCTCTTGGCAACGAACATAGAAACCTAAGAGCGTTGTATACATTCTTAACCTATCCAATTTAGCTTCACACAGGTGCAATTAGTGGAAGGATCTTTAACATGCCATAAATCTATGACATGGGACCGCCGGCTTTACTTCCCCTCCGAAGGAAGGCATACTGAGGGATATTTAACGCTCTTAAAAAATCCGACGGCTTCGGCCGGGTTTGAACCCGGTATCTTGGGCATAGAAGCTCAGCATGTTACCGACTACGCCACCAAAGCCGCCTGATAAAGTGGGAAGCGGCTTCGGTGACGTAACTGGTAGCATGCTGAATGTCTATGCCCAATGTCGCGGTTTCAAAGCCGGCCGAAGTCGTCGGATTTTCTAAGAGCACTAGAATCCCTCAGTATGCTTTCCTTTGGAGGGGAAGTTCCAACGTTCGTTGCGAGTTGATGGTTGGGGTGGCATCTAGTAGCCAAGTTCGCAGCTAGGTGTCGTTGACGGTTGTACCTGGTAGCAACATTAGGAACTACTGCTTGAAATTGACCGTCTGCAGTACTTACATGAATTAAGACTAATACAGCCATTACAATTCACACCGTGTATCAGACAGATTCTACACTCACCCAAAGTACACGGGGTTAGATGACCGCGTTGTCGCAGCCCCTAAACTGAGGAACCAACCAGAGGTAGATTTCGTTAGAAAGCTAACTATTGCAATGGGTACCATGTTTCGACTTCCGGAAAATTTCGACATATCTTCGCGTTTCACATCCCCAGGCCCCAAAACCACTGTCAGTTCAAAAGTTATATATAATTTATGTATGTATATATATATATATGTATATCAGTTTATTGTGGACACGATAACTGCCGTAATTTTGTACCAATCACTTTGAATTTTTTACCGAATACGTATACCTATAAAATCTCGGTCGAGTTCGTTACTGGGCTAAATCGGTCGTTGGGGGGTGAAAATGGGGGGCTTTTTTTTTCGAAAAAGTGAAATATTGCTATAACTCTCTTAATATGTGAAATATCGAATCCGTTCAACATTCATACTATGTGTCGGATAAAGCCCAAAAATGTATGTTTGAAGAGTTTTTTTTATAGCACCAACCATTGACCAAAGGGGTGGGAAAAAGTGGGTTTTTCGGGAAACATTAATCATATCTCTCTTAATAGGCACAATATCAAAACCGTACAAAATGGACAATATTCCCATAATAATTACCTAAAACTTTTGTCTGAAAGAATTTTTGATATAACCCACCATTATGCCAAGGGATGAGAAAAATTATTTCGGAATTATAAGAAAATGCCAAGACCTATCAGTGGTTGCCATGGCAACACTACTAAATTGATGAGGGATGAGCCATCAGACGTTGCCAAGATAACGCACTTGCACGAGATCAGATTCAGATTTCCATCTAAGTGTGAAGCGGCTTCGGTGACGTAACTGGTAGCATGCTGAATGTTTATGCCCAAGGTCGCGAGTTCAAAGCCGGCCGAAGTCGTCGGATTTTCTAAGAGCGCCAAAAATCCCTCAGTATGCTTTCCTTTGGAGGGGAAGTTCCAACGTTCGTTGCGAGTTGCTGGTTGCGGTGGCATCTAGTAGCCAAGTTCACAGCTAGGTGTCGTTGACGGTAGTACCTGGTAGCAACATTAGTAACTACTGCTTGAAATTGACCGTCTGCAGTCCTTACCTGAATTACAGACTAATACAGCCATCCCAAAGTACACGGGGTTACATGACCGCGTTGTCGCAGCCCCTAAACTGAGGAACCAACCAAAATCTCTGCGGTAGATATAATTTTGCGTGAAGAAGTAACAGACCGTTACATAGTTGCACATCAGTGTCGAAACCTAGCATAAGGACAGTGTGACCACAAGTATAAAAATGGACCCCAAATTACAAGAAGGTTACCGTTCCCATAAGACAATAAAATGTTTAAAATAAGCATAAAATGACGAAAAACAAAGTTAATTAAGCTCCAATTATAAAATACCTTCTCGCATTAAATGAGGTCTGATCCTTCTACGAAAATCTGCATATTCTGCCTATTTTCGCCTATCCCCAAGTTTGTCCGGTGAAATCTACCTCCGCCTTCCGGCGTGCCGAGAGGACTTTTTTTTTTTTCAGAAGTCAATATTAATTTAATCTACTTTAAAGAGAGATTAAGTATTATGGTCACGAGGCGCTGCCACAATAGTGTGATCGTGTGCCCAGTGATAAGTGGAATTAAATGTCACCATAAGGAGGGGACCTCAAGTGAAATTAGGAAGTTCTATGGTGATATAAATATATCAGAACACCTTCAATGCGTGTGATATGACATCATAAATACATAGTGCTCACACATTAATTATGTCTATTTCTCCAACATAGAGAAATTTGAGAGGCGGAAATATCCGTGGAACACTATTCCCTATGTAAAACATTGAACTGGTTGCAAAGTGCGATCCATAGTGACAACAAACTTTGACGCAAAGTGCGTGAAGAAAAAATATGAGTGTATATATCTGTAATTTAGGGTGATTTCATTTATGTAATATGTATTTTGGATGGGGTTTATTAACGTGTCTGGGATAATCGGATAATGGACCGTCGTCACGGTAAATCATCCGATGATCCGAGGCGAATATGTAACGTGTTTTTCGAGGGGTTTTATGCAACTGGCATAAGTCAGTAGGAAGCCATTCTATATTTATTTACGCGGCAAATTGTTCAGCCAAGAGAATTTTTCATGATAATTTATTATTATTATTAATTTATTATAATTATTATTAAGGTATTTTCGGAGCATTTTATAAAAATTATTAGCATTCAGATAGGTTTTCTATGTCTTAGAAAACGCTATCCTGCAAATTATTACGAACGACGATATCATAGAAAATTATCTGATTACGGAATTTTACGGAGTTTTGTCAGTTAGGGTATTTGAGAGACATGACTCACTGGGATTTCAAGTACAAGCTGATTCCTGTCGAGAAGTATTGCACAAGGCTGGGTCGCAAGGTCTAGAAAAGGCGAATTGTTGAAACGGAAATCGACTTCTCCCTCCCGCGGAGTGTAATGAGGAAGGAGTGGGGATCTAGCGCGGAGGGTGCAGCCAATCAAGGAGGACGACGTAAGCTAGATGTCGGTACCATGGTAGGGGAGCCGGCGTGTGGTTATATCGTTCGACGCGCCGTGAAACGAGGTCTATCTGTGAAATACTTGAGGAGTATGGATACGTGTGCGAGTCGCTCCGATGTTCAGTGGAGTTAGCGACGAACTTTTGTAAAACTTGGTTGTACGAGTGTTTGGGTCCGAGGTACGGACCATAGAATTATCTAATCTACCAGCATATCATCATATTCCGACGGAGATGACGACGTCCAGGAGACTGTGGGAAGCACACAGCATCAGCAAGAACGAGGGAAAATGCTTTGGCAATTTCCAGTGGTAAGCGCCAATCACGCAGAAATACGCAATCTCTCATTTTCTTTGTTTTAAATTTCATATTTCAGTAACTTCATAGCTTGGAAATAAGAGTAAAATCAATTTATCAGACTCCGTTTTCACGTAATTTTCTATCGGTAATATTCAAATCACAACGCTCCAATTTAAATTTTGTAGTTATTATTATTATTAATTTTGCTATAATTGTTTTATATAATAAATTCATTTTTTTTACAATGCAATCTTTGCTTTCAGTAGGTAGCATTAGATATAGACCAATTCCTTCTCCTGATACAATTGTTTGTTGGGTTAATGATCAAATCATACCACGATCTGAGTGAATAGAGTCTTGAAGGTGTTCTGCCAGAGCTAGACGTTGTTAAATACAAATTTAGATTTCAACATTGCGTTGAGGTCTTGGCGCCCATTAAAACAACATAGCTTAGGCAAAGGTAAACAGTTACATTTCTCACCCAACAGTTAGGAGCTAGCAATACGTTTCATTTGTCGCTACCAACATGGGGCATTAATAAACGTTTCAGTATGTCGCTGTAACTCCTTGTTACTGATAATGGGAAATCGATAATGGAGGATTAAGGAATGAAAGCACTTAGGGAACTTGATCGATATATTATAAAAGTTAAATCGATTAAGACTCTCTTGCAGTGTTACATTGTGTTCGGTTATCGCGCAAGTCAGCCATTACATACTTCATTTCACTGCAGTTACTTTCTTTCATCGTGTAGGTATTGTGCACCTATTACATATCGGAGTAGCCACGCACGCCACAGTGAATATCTTATCTCTGAAATATGAAGACGAGTGGATTTGAATCACGCCGCGCCGTCAGCCACCCATGAAATGGTTTCTCATTTTTAATCCCTGCAAATTCCGGGATGGCAAGTTCTAAAAGACCAGTGCTACTTCCTCCCAGCCCTTTGCCCATTTCATTGATTTACATCTCTTATTAATTCCTGTGATGATCCAGCGATGAAGCTGCTTGCGTCTCACCAAGGTAAACTGGGTTCGATTTCTGTGAGACTTTAGAAGTAAATGTCACGTCCAGCGGTTCGGAATGCACGGAAAAAAGATGTTTCCTGGCTTATAACAACGAGGTTAACGGTCATGTAAAACTACAATATTCCTTCGTCTCATTATATTAGGGTCGTGAAGGGCACTCGGTCGATTAAACTATTCGCCACAGAGAAAATTTATCTCACAACATCCCCATTCCCATGAATTATTTTTGATATTGTTGTTGTTGCTTCATTTAGGGAATTTGCGTCATCGTTGTCATGTAACACCCTGTACTTGAATGTGTGCGCAATCTCCCTGATTAACCTTTGTCATTGTTATGGCTGTAGTCGTGATTATATTTGTGATTGATGCTAGAATTTGGAAATCAGCAGCGATGGCCTTAGGTTAGAAACCATTTCTACATTTACCTGGAGAGGAAGTGGTAAATTACGGTTAACTACTCATAGAACTGCTGAAGTGGGAGTCGCTTTAACCTCTTCTCAGTTTTGTCTCACGAAACTTCAGTACCCTCTTCCAATCCTCAGACCAGAGTTCAATTTCTTGGCAGAGACAAGGGGCTACATCCAGAAAGGATTCATCTTTTCCCAAAATCTATCCTTCCATACAACTGCATAATGCGCATCGTGAACATACGCTAATTGACAGTGTGACGATTCCTAAATGAAATCTATATATATAACAAGATGTTCAGTAAAGAACATATAGCCTACTTTCTCCTAAATGTATGAGTATAGTTATAACTCGTTGTTATTATCAAAGAGTATAATAGAACTATTCTTTGTTGAAGACCTTAGAAACGATTTACCTCTACCAAACGCCACAACCTAGATAAAAACTGCTACCATCATTGAAGAAAGAAAGAAAGAAAGAAAGAAAGATAAGAAGTATATCAAGAATGTTATGGATCTGTAGACATAATCGACCGGACTGGCTGCGTGGCTCAGCGGTAACGTTCTCGCTTGCTGGGCCCTAGGTTGCAGGTTCGTATCCTGGCGCAGTCAGCTGGCATTTGAGGGTGCACAAATGCGAGGGAGCCGTGTCAGTACATTTACTGGCACGTTAAAGATCCCCTTCGGGCCAAAATTCCGGCACCCAGGTGTCTCTAAAAGCAGCAGTAGTTAAAAGGGATGTAAAACCAATAACATTATTATTATTTTGCATATTAAGGCTTTCACGGCCCGGATTATTATATAAACAATTCATGCTTTTGGGCTAATGCCGTGTGTATTTTCAATTTAAACCATACGTTTCGGAGAAACCTTGCCTCCTTTTTCAATGGAAATAAACAATGTGGCCAAAGAAAGTATATCAATGAGATTACAAAAAATATAGATAAATTCCTCTGTTCGTCACCAGAGAGCAGCTGCCAGAAATTACTGTATGGACCATGGTGGAACGGCGGACAAAGTAGTAAGTAACCAGAAAGTAAAGGGGTCGGTGTGAAAATATAGAAACTCCTCGAAGAATGAGAAGGGGGGGGGAGGTGGGGGGGTTAGATGGATATAAGGAAACATAAACAAAAGGGAAGTGTATCTGAACAATACCTAACGTCATACAGTCAACGGCGAAAAAACAGATGGAAACTCCTCCAGTGACGAACAAAGGAGATCAAATCCAGGCTCTGAGCCCTAGAGGGAAAATGTACAATTTTAAATATGTGAAGAACAGAGAGACTGAGAGGAACTATCTCCCTAGATCCTTAATAATTGCTTCAGCCGCATTTGGGGCGCACACAGTCCTACATTAGGGATTCAACCCATTTCGTCGAATAATTGTCAACCATCGCCGTTCAACCAAATGCTATTTTGGTGAGTTTTGATGTAGAGTCCTTGTTTACCAGAGTGCCGGTGGACTCGGTCATGTCACTCATCAAGGATTTGTTTCCTGAGGACATTGCCCGATTATTCCACCACTGCTTGTGTTCCAGTTATTTCTTGTGGGATGGTAAATATTACGAGAAGACTGATGGTGTGGCCATGGGAAGTCCACTCTCGCCTGTCGTGGCAAATTTTTTCATGGAACATTTTGAGGGGGAGGCTATATCTTCGGCGTCTTTCAAACCTGTGATTTGGTGGAGGTATGTGGATGATACGTTCGTGGTGTGGGAGGAGGGTTCTGAGAAACTGAACCACTTTCTGAACCACCTAAATCAGCTGCATCCTTCAATCCACTTCACAATGGAGCTAGAGTCAGGTGGATGCTTACCTTTTTTGGATGTTCTTGTGAGGAGGAAAGCGGATGGCTCCATGGGGCACAGCGTCTACCGTAAGCCAACTCACACTAACCGTTATTTACATGCGGACTCCCACCACCACCCAGCACAAAAACAAGGAATTATAACAACTCTAGCCAAAAGAGCGGAACGTATTTGTGAGGCATCAACTCTTCAGGAAGAGTTACATGCCTTACAAACCATGTTTAAGGGTAATGGCTATAATGAATCCACTATATATAGGTCCCTACATCCCAGAAGGAGGGATAGACAACCTTCTCAGAGCTCCGACGTGAGAGGAACTGCTTACCTCCCTTATATTCACAACACCACTGACCGCGTTGCTAAGATTCTCCGCAAGCACAAGATAAAAACAGTTTTCGGCACTATGACGAAAATTGGTCAACGTTTAGCATTAAACAAAGATAAATTGTCTCCATTACTACAACCTGGGGTGTATGAAGTCCCTTGTACTTGCGGAAAAGTCTACATTGGACAAACAAAACGTTCCATTGCAACTCGCATCAAAGAGCATCAAAGGAACATCCGTCTAAACCAACCTGACAAATCAGCTATAGCTGAACATGCCCTGTCTTCAGGGCACGATGTATGTTTCAAGGATGCTCATGCGCTTGCCCTTGTTAAGCACAACTGGTCTAGAATTATAAGGGAGGCAATTGAAATTCGTAAAAATCCCAATAATTTTAACAGGGACACTGGATATCAGCTAAGTGACACTTGGCTACCAGTTATTAAGGATCTAGGGAGATAGTTCCTCTCAGTCTCTCTGTTCTTCACATATTTAAAATTGTACATTTTCCCTCTAGGGCTCAGAGCCTGGATTTGATCTCCTTTGTTCGTCACTGGAGGAGTTTCCATCTGTTTTTTCGCCGTTGACTGTATGACGTTAGGTATTGTTCAGATACACTTCCCTTTTGTTTATGTTTCCTTATATCCATCTAACCCCCCCACCTCCCCCCCCCCCTTCTCATTCTTCGAGGAGTTTCTATATTTTCACACCGACCCCTTTACCTTCTGGTTACTTACTACTTTGTCCGCCGTTCCACCATGGTCCATACAGTAATTTCTGGCAGCTGCTCTCTGGTGACGAACAGAGGAATTTATCTATATTTTTTGTAATCTCATTGATATACTTTCTTTGGACACATTGTTTATTTCCATTGAAAAAGCAGGCAAGGTTTCTCCGAAACGTATGGTTTAAATTAAAAATACGCACGGCATTAGCCCAAAAGCATGAATTGTTTATATAATAATCCGGGCCGTGAAATCCTTAATATGCAAATTAGAAACCTCTATGGGGAGGAAGTTGTTCGACAATCATCTAAATTTAGTAAGTTGAGGCGAAGAAGGAGCTCTCTCCTTTCATCGTTGTCCTTCTTTCTTAGATGCAGGGATCATAACATCATTCCCAACTGTGTAAAATTGAAGCAAACTATACACACTCATAAAGCTATGAGAATTTATCAGCGCGCTAGCAAGGCACTCGTTATCGAGAGGATCCAGAACTCTCGTACTGAATTGGACGCAGTTTCCCGTGAGTTATTACACTTACATCTGCTTCTTAGTAGCATTCTCTCAGAGGAATTGTGGCTGTTCTTTGAACGTATCTCCGCTATTCAGGCCGAGAATAATTTTTGTCGGGCTGTAGATAGACAAAGAGCTAAGTTCCTTCGATTGTCCTCGGGACAAACAGCTCCTCGTACGGTTCTTGATACTAGTAAAGTTGTAGTCAATCTTTCTAATACCCCTTTAGATGACTATCAAACAACTTTACTAAGCAGAGGTCTCAACTTTGCTCTCGCACCCTTCAAAATTCCTACAGAGGAGTTGATCACATCCGTTGAGGCTGCCATCTACAATTTACCTCCAGATGAAGCTGAAGAAGTTAGACAAGAAAGTGTGAGGATATTAAGATCCTCGAAAGTACCCGCACCCAATTTAACTCGGGGTGAAAGAAAGGCATTGAAGGAACTAAGAAATAATGACACCATTTCTATTCTTCATGCTGACAAGGGAAATGCGACAGTGGTGATGGATACCGTTGAATATAAAAGTAAAATCTCGATTCTGTTATCTGATCCTGTCTACACACTGTGCACTCGTGATCCAACCACTCGTGTATCCAATGCCACTGCTAAGCTTGTTAAACTGTCATCTATTCCAAAAGAAGAGGGAAGATGTCTTATCCCGAGAGATGCTGTTCCTCCGAGATTGTATGGTCTTCCAAAAATCCATAAGCAAGACGTCCCTCTTCGACCAATTGTTAGCACAATAGGTTCTCCAACTTATGCTCTTGCGCAATATCTCAGAAAGTTGCTTCAGCCGCATTTGGGGCGCACACAGTCCTACATTAGGGATTCAACCCATTTCGTCGAAAAATTGTCAACCATCGCCGTTCAACCAAATGCTATTTTGGTGAGTTTTGATGTAGAGTCCTTGTTTACCAGAGTGCCGGTGGACTCGGTCATGTCACTCATCAAGGATTTGTTTCCTGAGGACATTGCCCGATTATTCCACCACTGCTTGTGTTCCAGTTATTTCTTGTGGGATGGTAAATATTACGAGCAGACTGATGGTGTGGCCATGGGAAGTCCACTCTCGCCTGTCGTGGCAAATTTTTTCATGGAACATTTTGAGGGGGAGGCTATATCTTCGGCGTCTTTCAAACCTGTGATTTGGTGGAGGTATGTGGATGATACGTTCGTGGTGTGGGAGGAGGGTTCTGAGAAACTGAACCACTTTCTGAACCACCTAAATCAGCTGCATCCTTCAATCCACTTCACAATGGAGCTAGAGTCAGGTGGATGCTTACCTTTTTTGGATGTTCTTGTGAGGAGGAAAGCGGATGGCTCCATGGGGCACAGCGTCTACCGTAAGCCAACTCACACTAACCGTTATTTACATGCGGACTCCCACCACCACCCAGCACAAAAACAAGGAATTATAACAACTCTAGCCAAAAGAGCGGAACGTATTTGTGAGGCATCAACTCTTCAGGAAGAGTTACATGCCTTACAAACCATGTTTAAGGGTAATGGCTATAATGAATCCACTATATATAGGTCCCTACATCCCAGAAGGAGGGATAGACAACCTTCTCAGAGCTCCGACGTGAGAGGAACTGCTTACCTCCCTTATATTCACAACACCACTGACCGCGTTGCTAAGATTCTCCGCAAGCACAAGATAAAAACAGTTTTCGGCACTATGACGAAAATTGGTCAACGTTTAGCATTAAACAAAGATAAATTGTCTCCATTACTACAACCTGGGGTGTATGAAGTCCCTTGTACTTGCGGAAAAGTCTACATTGGACAAACAAAACGTTCCATTGCAACTCGCATCAAAGAGCATCAAAGGAACATCCGTCTAAACCAACCTGACAAATCAGCTATAGCTGAACATGCCCTGTCTTCAGGGCACGATGTATGTTTCAAGGATGCTCATGCGCTTGCCCTTGTTAAGCACAACTGGTCTAGAATTATAAGGGAGGCAATTGAAATTCGTAAAAATCCCAATAATTTTAACAGGGACACTGGATATCAGCTAAGTGACACTTGGCTACCAGTTATTAAGGATCTAGGGAGATAGTTCCTCTCAGTCTCTCTGTTCTTCACATATTTAAAATTGTACATTTTCCCTCTAGGGCTCAGAGCCTGGATTTGATCTCCTTTGTTCGTCACTGGAGGAGTTTCCATCTGTTTTTTCGCCGTTGACTGTATGACGTTAGGTATTGTTCAGATACACTTCCCTTTTGTTTATGTTTCCTTATATCCATCTAACCCCCCCACCTCCCCCCCCCCTTCTCATTCTTCGAGGAGTTTCTATATTTTCACACCGACCCCTTTACCTTCTGGTTACTTACTACTTTGTCCGCCGTTCCACCATGGTCCATACAGTAATTTCTGGCAGCTGCTCTCTGGTGACGAACAGAGGAATTTATCTATATTTTTTGTAATCTCATTGATATACTTTCTTTGGCCACATTGTTTATTTCCATTGAAAAAGGAGGCAAGGTTTCTCCGAAACGTATGGTTTAAATTAAAAATACGCACGGCATTAGCCCAAAAGCATGAATTGTTTATATAATAATCCGGGCCGTGAAAGCCTTAATATGCAAATTAGAAACCTCTATGGGGAGGAAGTTGTTCGACAATCATCTAAATTTAGTAAGTTGAGGCGAAGAAGGAGCTCTCTCCTTTCATCGTTGTCCTTCTTTCTTAGATGCAGGGATCATAACATCATTCCCAACTGTGTAAAATTGAAGCAAACTATACACACTCATAAAGCTATGAGAATTTATCAGCGCGCTAGCAAGGCACTCGTTATCGAGAGGATCCAGAACTCTCGTACTGAATTGGACGCAGTTTCCCGTGAGTTATTACACTTACATCTGCTTCTTAGTAGCATTCTCTCAGAGGAATTGTGGCTGTTCTTTGAACGTATCTCCGCTATTCAGGCCGAGAATAATTTTTGTCGGACTGTAGATAGACAAAGAGCTAAGTTCCTTCGATTGTCCTCGGGACAAACAGCTCCTCGTACGGTTCTTGATACTAGTAAAGTTGTAGTCAATCTTTCTAATACCCCTTTAGATGACTATCAAACAACTTTACTAAGCAGAGGTCTCAACTTTGCTCTCGCACCCTTCAAAATTCCTACAGAGGAGTTGATCACATCCGTTGAGGCTGCCATCTACAATTTACCTCCAGATGAAGCTGAAGAAGTTAGACAAGAAAGTGTGAGGATATTAAGATCCTCGAAAGTACCCGCACCCAATTTAACTCGGGGTGAAAGAAAGGCATTGAAGGAACTAAGAAATAATGACACCATTTCTATTCTTCATGCTGACAAGGGAAATGCGACAGTGGTGATGGATACCGTTGAATATAAAAGTAAAATCTCGATTCTGTTATCTGATCCTGTCTACACACTGTGCACTCGTGATCCAACCACTCGTGTATCCAATGCCACTGCTAAGCTTGTTAAACTGTCATCTATTCCAAAAGAAGAGGGAAGATGTCTTATCCCGAGAGATGCTGTTCCTCCGAGATTGTATGGTCTTCCAAAAATCCATAAGCAAGACGTCCCTCTTCGACCAATTGTTAGCACAATAGGTTCTCCAACTTATGCTCTTGCGCAATATCTCAGAAAGTTGCTTCAGCCGCATTTGGGGCGCACACAGTCCTACATTAGGGATTCAACCCATTTCGTCGAAAAATTGTCAACCATCGCCGTTCAACCAAATACTATTTTGGTGAGTTTTGATGTAGAGTCCTTGTTTACCAGAGTGCCGGTGGACTCGGTCATGTCACTCATCAAGGATTTGTTTCCTGAGGACATTGCCCGATTATTCCACCACTGCTTGTGTTCCAGTTATTTCTTGTGGGATGGTAAATATTACGAGCAGACTGATGGTGTGGCCATGGGAAGTCCACTCTCGCCTGTCGTGGCAAATTTTTTCATGGAACATTTTGAGGGGGAGGCTATATCTTCGGCGTCTTTCAAACCTGTGATTTGGTGGAGGTATGTGGATGATACGTTCGTGGTGTGGGAGGAGGGTTCTGAGAAACTGAACCACTTTCTGAACCACCTAAATCAGCTGCATCCTTCAATCCACTTCACAATGGAGCTAGAGTCAGGTGGATGCTTACCTTTTTTGGATGTTCTTGTGAGGAGGAAAGCGGATGGCTCCATGGGGCACAGCGTCTACCGTAAGCCAACTCACACTAACCGTTATTTACATGCGGACTCCCACCACCACCCAGCACAAAAACAAGGAATTATAACAACTCTAGCCAAAAGAGCGGAACGTATTTGTGAGGCATCAACTCTTCAGGAAGAGTTACATGCCTTACAAACCATGTTTAAGGGTAATGGCTATAATGAATCCACTATATATAGGTCCCTACATCCCAGAAGGAGGGATAGACAACCTTCTCAGAGCTCCGACGTGAGAGGAACTGCTTACCTCCCTTATATTCACAACACCACTGACCGCGTTGCTAAGATTCTCCGCAAGCACAAGATAAAAACAGTTTTCGGCACTATGACGAAAATTGGTCAACGTTTAGCATTAAACAAAGATAAATTGTCTCCATTACTACAACCTGGGGTGTATGAAGTCCCTTGTACTTGCGGAAAAGTCTACATTGGACAAACAAAACGTTCCATTGCAACTCGCATCAAAGAGCATCAAAGGAACATCCGTCTAAACCAACCTGACAAATCAGCTATAGCTGAACATGCCCTGTCTTCAGGGCACGATGTATGTTTCAAGGATGCTCATGCGCTTGCCCTTGTTAAGCACAACTGGTCTAGAATTATAAGGGAGGCAGTTGAAATTCGTAAAAATCCCAATAATTTTAACAGGGACACTGGATATCAGCTAAGTGACACTTGGCTACCAGTTATTAAGGATCTAGGGAGATAGTTCCTCTCAGTCTCTCTGTTCTTCACATATTTAAAATTGTACATTTTCCCTCTAGGGCTCAGAGCCTGGATTTGATCTCCTTTGTTCGTCACTGGAGGAGTTTCCATCTGTTTTTTCGCCGTTGACTGTATGACGTTAGGTATTGTTCAGATACACTTCCCTTTTGTTTATGTTTCCTTATATCCATCTAACCCCCCCCCCCCACCTCCCCCCCACCCTTCTCATTCTTCGAGGAGTTTCTATATTTTCACACCGACCCCTTTACCTTCTGGTTACTTACTACTTTGTCCGCCGTTCCACCATGGTCCATACAGTAATTTCTGGCAGCTGCTCTCTGGTGACGAACAGAGGAATTTATCTATATTTTTTGTAATCTCATTGATATACTTTCTTTGGCCACATTGTTTATTTCCATTGAAAAAGGAGGCAAGGTTTCTCCGAAACGTATGGTTTAAATTAAAAATACACACGGCATTAGCCCAAAAGCATGAATTGTTTATATAATAATCCGGGCCGTGAAAGCCTTAATATGCAAATTAGAAACCTCTATGGGGAGGAAGTTGTTCGACAATCATTTAAATTTAGTAAGTTGAGGCGAAGAAGGAGCTCTCTCCTTTCATCGTTGTCCTTCTTTCTTAGATGCAGGGATCATAACATCATTCCCAACTGTGTAAAATTGAAGCAAATTATACACACTCATAAAGCTATGAGAATTTATCAGCGCGCTAGCAAGGCACTCGTTATCGAGAGGATCCAGAACTCTCGTACTGAATTGGACGCAGTTTCCCGTGAGTTATTACACTTACATCTGCTTCTTAGTAGCATTCTCTCAGAGGAATTGTGGCTGTTCTTTGAACGTATCTCCGCTATTCAGGCCGAGAATAATTTTTGTCGGGCTGTAGATAGACAAAGAGCTAAGTTCCTTCGATTGTCCTCGAGACAAACAGCTCCTCGTACGGTTCTTGTTACTAGTAAAGTTGTAGTCAATCTTTCTAATACCCCTTTAGATGACTATCAAACAACTTTACTAAGCAGAGGTCTCAACTTTGCTCTCGCACCCTTCAAAATTCCTACAGAGGAGTTGATCACATCCGTTGAGGCTGCCATCTACAATTTACCTCCAGATGAAGCTGAAGAAGTTAGACAAGAAAGTGTGAGGATATTAAGATCCTCGAAAGTACCCGCACCCAATTTAACTCGGGGTGAAAGAAAGGCATTGAAGGAACTAGGAAATAATGACACCATTTCTATTCTTCATGCTGACAAGGGAAATGCGACAGTGGTGATGGATACCGTTGAATATAAAAGTAAAATCTCGATTCTGTTATCTGATCCTGTCTACACACTGTGCACTCGTGATCCAACCACTCGTGTATCCAATGCCACTGCTAAGCTTGTTAA
Source organism: Meconema thalassinum (assembly GCA_946902985.2). Classification (NCBI taxonomy): domain Eukaryota; kingdom Metazoa; phylum Arthropoda; class Insecta; order Orthoptera; family Tettigoniidae; genus Meconema; species Meconema thalassinum. The sequence continues at coordinate 1,510,078,324 of OX336388.2, forward strand.
ACTGTCATCTATTCCAAAAGAAGAGGGAAGATGTCTTATTCCGAGAGATGCTGTTCCTCCGAGATTGTATGGTCTTCCAAAAATCCATAAGCAAGACGTCCCTCTTCGACCAATTGTTAGCACAATAGGTTCTCCAACTTATGCTCTTGCGCAATATCTCAGCAAGTTGCTTCAGCCGCATTTGGGGCGCACACAGTCCTACATTAGGGATTCAACCCATTTCGTCGAATAATTGTCAACCATCGCCGTTCAACCAAATGCTATTTTGGTGAGTTTTGATGTAGAGTCCTTGTTTACCAGAGTGCCGGTGGACTCGGTCATGTCACTCATCAAGGATTTGTTTCCTGAGGACATTGCCCGATTATTCCACCACTGCTTGTGTTCCAGTTATTTCTTGTGGGATGGTAAATATTACGAGCAGACTGATGGTGTGGCCATGGGAAGTCCACTCTCGCCTGTCGTGGCAAATTTTTTCATGGAACATTTTGAGGGGGAGGCTATATCTTCGGCGTCTTTCAAACCTGTGATTTGGTGGAGGTATGTGGATGATACGTTCGTGGTGTGGGAGGAGGGTTCTGAGAAACTGAACCACTTTCTGAACCACCTAAATCAGCTGCATCCTTCAATCCACTTCACAATGGAGCTAGAGTCAGGTGGATGCTTACCTTTTTTGGATGTTCTTGTGAGGAGGAAAGCGGATGGCTCCATGGGGCACAGCGTCTACCGTAAGCCAACTCACACTAACCGTTATTTACATGCGGACTCCCACCACCACCCAGCACAAAAACAAGGAATTATAACAACTCTAGCCAAAAGAGCGGAACGTATTTGTGAGGCATCAACTCTTCAGGAAGAGTTACATGCCTTACAAACCATGTTTAAGGGTAATGGCTATAATGAATCCACTATATATAGGTCCCTACATCCCAGAAGGAGGGATAGACAACCTTCTCAGAGCTCCGACGTGAGAGGAACTGCTTACCTCCCTTATATTCACAACACCACTGACCGCGTTGCTAAGATTCTCCGCAAGCACAAGATAAAAACAGTTTTCGGCACTATGACGAAAAGTGGTCAAGGTTTAGCATTAAACAAAGATAAATTTTCTCCATTACTACAACCTGGGGTGTATGAAGTCCCTTGTACTTGCGGAAAAGTCTACATTGGACAAACAAAACGTTCCATTGCAACTCGCATCAAAGAGCATCAAAGGAACATCCGTCTAAACCAACCTGACAAATCAGCTATAGCTGAACATGCCCTGTCTTCAGGGCACGATGTATGTTTCAAGGATGCTCATGCGCTTGCCCTTGTTAAGCACAACTGGTCTAGAATTATAAGGGAGGCAGTTGAAATTCGTAAAAATCCCAATAATTTTAACAGGGACACTAGATATCAGCTAAGTGACACTTGGCTACCAGTTATTAAGGATCTAGGGAGATAGTTCCTCTCAGTCTCTCTGTTCTTCACATATTTAAAATTGTACATTTTCCCTCTAGGGCTCAGAGCCTGGATTTGATCTCCTTTGTTCGTCACTGGAGGAGTTTCCATCTGTTTTTTCGCCGTTGACTGTATGACGTTAGGTATTGTTCAGATACACTTCCCTTTTGTTTATGTTTCCTTATATCCATCTAACCCCCCCCCCCCCCACCTCCCCCCCACCCTTCTCATTCTTCGAGGAGTTTCTATATTTTCACACCGACCCCTTTACCTTCTGGTTACTTACTACTTTGTCCGCCGTTCCACCATGGTCCATACAGTAATTTCTGGCAGCTGCTCTCTGGTGACGAACAGAGGAATTTATCTATATTTTTTGTAATCTCATTGATATACTTTCTTTGGCCACATTGTTTATTTCCATTGAAAAAGGAGGCAAGGTTTCTCCGAAACGTATGGTTTAAATTAAAAATACACACGGCATTAGCCCAAAAGCATGAATTGTTTATATAATAATCCGGGCCGTGAAAGCCTTAATATGCAAATTAGAAACCTCTATGGGGAGGAAGTTGTTCGACAATCATCTAAATTTAGTAAGTTGAGGCGAAGAAGGAGCTCTCTCCTTTCATCGTTGTCCTTCTTTCTTAGATGCAGGGATCATAACATCATTCCCAACTGTGTAAAATTGAAGCAAACTATACACACTCATAAAGCTATGAGAATTTATCAGCGCGCTAGCAAGGCACTCGTTATCGAGAGGATCCAGAACTCTCGTACTGAATTGGACGCAGTTTCCCGTGAGTTATTACACTTACATCTGCTTCTTAGTAGCATTCTCTCAGAGGAATTGTGGCTGTTCTTTGAACGTATCTCCGCTATTCAGGCCGAGAATAATTTTTGTCGGGCTGTAGATAGACAAAGAGCTAAGTTCCTTCGATTGTCCTCGAGACAAACAGCTCCTCGTACGGTTCTTGTTACTAGTAAAGTTGTAGTCAATCTTTCTAATACCCCTTTAGATGACTATCAAACAACTTTACTAAGCAGAGGTCTCAACTTTGCTCTCGCACCCTTCAAAATTCCTACAGAGGAGTTGATCACATCCGTTGAGGCTGCCATCTACAATTTACCTCCAGATGAAGCTGAAGAAGTTAGACAAGAAAGTGTGAGGATATTAAGATCCTCGAAAGTACCCGCACCCAATTTAACTCGGGGTGAAAGAAAGGCATTGAAGGAACTAGGAAATAATGACACCATTTCTATTCTTCATGCTGACAAGGGAAATGCGACAGTGGTGATGGATACCGTTGAATATAAAAGTAAAATCTCGATTCTGTTATCTGATCCTGTCTACACACTGTGCACTCGTGATCCAACCACTCGTGTATCCAATGCCACTGCTAAGCTTGTTAAACTGTCATCTATTCCAAAAGAAGAGGGAAGATGTCTTATTCCGAGAGATGCTGTTCCTCCGAGATTGTATGGTCTTCCAAAAATCCATAAGCAAGACGTCCCTCTTCGACCAATTGTTAGCACAATAGGTTCTCCAACTTATGCTCTTGCGCAATATCTCAGCAAGTTGCTTCAGCCGCATTTGGGGCGCACACAGTCCTACATTAGGGATTCAACCCATTTCGTCGAATAATTGTCAACCATCGCCGTTCAACCAAATGCTATTTTGGTGAGTTTTGATGTAGAGTCCTTGTTTACCAGAGTGCCGGTGGACTCGGTCATGTCACTCATCAAGGATTTGTTTCCTGAGGACATTGCCCGATTATTCCACCACTGCTTGTGTTCCAGTTATTTCTTGTGGGATGGTAAATATTACGAGCAGACTGATGGTGTGGCCATGGGAAGTCCACTCTCGCCTGTCGTGGCAAATTTTTTCATGGAACATTTTGAGGGGGAGGCTATATCTTCGGCGTCTTTCAAACCTGTGATTTGGTGGAGGTATGTGGATGATACGTTCGTGGTGTGGGAGGAGGGTTCTGAGAAACTGAACCACTTTCTGAACCACCTAAATCAGCTGCATCCTTCAATCCACTTCACAATGGAGCTAGAGTCAGGTGGATGCTTACCTTTTTTGGATGTTCTTGTGAGGAGGAAAGCGGATGGCTCCATGGGGCACAGCGTCTACCGTAAGCCAACTCACACTAACCGTTATTTACATGCGGACTCCCACCACCACCCAGCACAAAAACAAGGAATTATAACAACTCTAGCCAAAAGAGCGGAACGTATTTGTGAGGCATCAACTCTTCAGGAAGAGTTACATGCCTTACAAACCATGTTTAAGGGTAATGGCTATAATGAATCCACTATATATAGGTCCCTACATCCCAGAAGGAGGGATAGACAACCTTCTCAGAGCTCCGACGTGAGAGGAACTGCTTACCTCCCTTATATTCACAACACCACTGACCGCGTTGCTAAGATTCTCCGCAAGCACAAGATAAAAACAGTTTTCGGCACTATGACGAAAAGTGGTCAACGTTTAGCATTAAACAAAGATAAATTTTCTCCATTACTACAACCTGGGGTGTATGAAGTCCCTTGTACTTGCGGAAAAGTCTACATTGGACAAACAAAACGTTCCATTGCAACTCGCATCAAAGAGCATCAAAGGAACATCCGTCTAAACCAACCTGACAAATCAGCTATAGCTGAACATGCCCTGTCTTCAGGGCACGATGTATGTTTCAAGGATGCTCATGCGCTTGCCCTTGTTAAGCACAACTGGTCTAGAATTATAAGGGAGGCAGTTGAAATTCGTAAAATTCCCAATAATTTTAACAGGGACACTAGATATCAGCTAAGTGACACTTGGCTACCAGTTATTAAGGATCTAGGGAGATAGTTCCTCTCAGTCTCTCTGTTCTTCACATATTTAAAATTGTACATTTTCCCTCTAGGGCTCAGAGCCTGGATTTGATCTCCTTTGTTCGTCACTGGAGGAGTTTCCATCTGTTTTTTCGCCGTTGACTGTATGACGTTAGGTATTGTTCAGATACACTTCCCTTTTGTTTATGTTTCCTAATATCCATCTACCCCCCCCCCCCCCCCCCACCTCCCCCCCCCCTTCTCATTCTTCGAGGAGTTTCTATATTTTCACACCGACCCCTTTACCTTCTGGTTACTTACTACTTTGTCCGCCGTTCCACCATGGTCCATACAGTAATTTCTGGCAGCTGCTCTCTGGTGACGAACAGAGGAATTTATCTATATTTTTTGTAATCTCATTGATATACTTTCTTTGGCCACATTGTTTATTTCCATTGAAAAAGGAGGCAAGGTTTCTCCGAAACGTATGGTTTAAATTAAAAATACACACGGCATTAGCCCAAAAGCATGAATTGTTTATATAATTATTATTATTATTATTATTTTATTATTATTATTATTATTATTATTATTATTATTATTATTATTATTATTATTATTACTATTATTATTACATATACGACCTGCCGTGGGCAACATCCAACTTTGAGTTGAGGCATGTCTTTACACGTCTGGTTGTGCATGGCTTTCACAACCCTAATTGAATTAACAAATCTTTCCATGACCCTACAGAGACGTGTGTATACAAACTATGTGGATATTTTCGATTGCTATTTGCCTGAAATAAAAGTAGTAATTAATAACCTGAACTAACACCAACGGCATGAATTCAGTTACTATGTGAAATCGTTTTGTTCTTTACTTCAAATAACATTTTCAAGTAACGCAAAATAGGCTGTTACAAACCCTTTAAAATAAAAAGTAAAAATGTATCGTAGTATCATCTTGTCATTCTTCAAATTCGATGCGCATAGAATGCCAATGGTATAGTAATCAATGTAGCCCCACGTAGACTAGTCGTGACATCTAGTGGTGAAATATCGAACAATATAATCCAAACAGAGCGAGTGCATTCTAGCGGCCAGAAGAAGGAACTTTTCAATAAAATCTGGAAGTTAATAAGTAGGTCGGCGTGCAGTTACCTTTTTGGCAGCTAGATGTCTCGAGTAAATCTGCTGGCGAATTATGTTTTAATTAAATATATATTTTACACCATAATATGCACAATATAACGCTTAATTTTAAAACGTCTGAGTCATTACAAAACAATAAACATATAACATTTCAAGCAAAAAACCTAGCTCTGACCGGGTTTGAACCATAGGCATTTGACCGATAGGCTAACGCTCTACCACTGAGCTAATTGTATCAACGAATATCGTTCTATATAAAATGACTTACATAGAACTTGTTAGCAAATAATGATTTATACTAAACGATTTCATCACTGGAGTATATTATTTATATATAAAGCATTTCATACAAAGTTTATTTATTTTGTATCAGTACGCTATATTGCATACAATACTCAAATTAGTGAAATATAAGTCAGGCACAAGATATCCGCTGCCATCTTGTCTTATTACTGAATCGGCTCAGCTTTTTAAAATCACGTCTGCACTATAGTATTACAAAATAAACTTTTAATTTCGAGCGTGCCTCTTCCTTTAGAACAGCTAAAACGATTCTCGGCTCGATAATCGGAACTGGTGGGTCCCATGATATGGATTATAAAGTTTCCATAATTCGCACGGCCGCCATCCTGAAATGGTATGGCGGACGACCTTGTAGTTTGGTCACAAGACGCATCCTATACGAGGGTATGTTGTTACCAAATTTGGTAGAGATCGGATGATTTGGTTAGTCGTTATTTGATTTTACGTTTTGAACGTTTGAGTGGCCGCCATTCAGTTTTAGTAAAGATGGCGGCGATATAAAACATGACACTGAGGTGCCCTTTTCTTGTTCTACCTCTGTACCAAATTTCGTTCAATTCGGTTTCACCGTGTTCGAATTGATAGGAGGGGGGGGGCAGACATTCAGAGTACACACACTCACACACACACAGACTCACACACACATACACACACACACACAGACTCACACACACACATACAGACACACAGACAGACACACTTTTTTCGCCCTGTGTTGATCTCATAAGTCTACTTTCATTTTTTGCAAAAATCGAAAGTAGGCTAAAAATTAATATTGCTGTAGGTTAGTCTCGCTAAAACTCGAGAACGGCTGGACCGATTTGGCTAATTTTGGTCTTGAATTATTTGTGGAAGTCCAGGGAAGGTTTGAAAGATGAATAAATATGAAAGTTGTAGCGCACGAGTAGATTCAACAAATGCGTGACGGCACGCGAATCCCTTAAACAAAGTCCCGTATGCGTTCATATACCATTCATCCGATGCTATGAAACTTTGGTTGTATTGTTGTGCACACTCCAGGAAAGGTTTCTGACTTAGTAAATCCTTTTTACAATAGGTAGCGCACGAGTAGATTCAACAAATGAGCGACAACGGGCGAAGCGTTTCAACCAAGTCCTGTATGCGTTCACATACCATTCGTCCGATAGCGATGAAACTTGGGTGAGAGGTTCTGTACACTACGGGCAAGGTTTCTCTCTTAATAAAACCATATTATAATAGGTAGCGCACGAGTAGATTCAACAAATGAGCGACGACGAGCGAAGCGTTTTAACAAAGTCCCGTATGCGTTCATATACTATTCGTCTGATAGTGATGAAACTTGGGTGAGATGTTGTGTACACTTCAGGGAAGGTGTCTGGCGTAGTAAATCCACTTAACAATAGGTAGCGCAAGAGTAGATTCAACAAATGAGCGACGTCGGGCGAAGCGTTTCAACAAAGTCCTGCATGCATTAACATACCATTCGCCCGATAGCGATGAAACTTGGGTGAGAGGTTGAGTACACTACAGGCAACGTTTCTGTCTTAATAAATCCATGTCATGATAGGTAGCGCACGAGTAGATTCAACAAATGAGCGACGATGCGCGAAGCATTTCAACAATATACTATTCGTCTGATAGCGATGAAACTTGGGTGAGATGTTGTGTATACTTCAGGGAAGGTTTCTGAGTTAGTAAATTCACTTTACAATAGGTATCGCACAAGTAGATTAAACAAACGAGCGACGACGCGCGAAGTGTTTCAACATAGTCCCGTATACGTTCATATACCATTCGTCTGATAGCGACTAAACTTGGGTGAGTTGTTATGTACACTCCAGGGAATGTTTCAGGCTTAGTCAATCCATTTTACAATAGGTAGCGCTCAAGTAGATTCAACATTTGAGCGAAAGCGCGCGAAGCGTTTCAACAAAGTCCCGTATGCGTTCATATACCATTTGTCCGAAAGCGATGAAACTTGGGTGAGATGTTGTGTACACTTCAGGGAAGGTTTCTCGCTTAGTACATCCACTTTACAATAGGTATCGCACAAGTAGATTCAACAAATGAGTAACGGCGTGCGTATCGTTTAAAAAAAAAAATATTATGCGTACTTATACCATTCATGCGATTGCAATGAAATTTGGAGAAATGTTGTTTCCACTCCCGCAAAAAATTCTGATTTAGTAAATACATTTTACAATTGGTAGTGCACGATTAGATTAATGGGCGACAGCGCATGAATCGTTTCAACCAAGTCCCGTAAGCGTTCATATAACATTCATCCGATTATCATAAAACTTTGGGGAGTTGAGCACAGTCCTGCGAAGGTGTATGAATTAGTAAATCCGTTTTTCAATAGGTGGCGCACAAGTAGATTCAACAAATGAGTGTCGTCGCGCGAATCGTTTAAGCAAAAACCCGTATGCGTTCATATGCCATTTATCCGATTGCGATGAAACTTTCATGAGTTGTTGTGTACATGCCAGGGAAGGTTTTCACTTAGTAAATCCATTTTACAATAGGTAGCATACGAGTATATTCAACAAATGGGTGACGGCGCTCGAATCGTTTCAACAAAGTCCCGTATGCGTTCATATACCATTCATTTCATTGCGATGAAAATTTGGTGAGTTGTTGAGCACGCTCTCATTATTTATTTGAGATAGTAAATCAATTTTACAATAGTTTAGAGGTGGTTAACGGAAAAATAAAATCAATATTGGGAATCCAAAAGCACTTCAACATACAAAGTTACAATGCCAACACTTTCTTTGATTGGCATTGCAACGCATGCCGGGTACAGCTAGTGAAGAATAAACTCTGAAATTGCTACACATTAGTCCGTATTTTCAGTCATTGTACCATTATAAAATGAGGAATTTATGAATCTGCTCACAAAGACTACAAAGATCGGATACTAAAAAGCAATAATGACGAAACTTTGTAAAACCGTAAATAGCATAAATTTAACAGTTTGAACATTACACACAACCACCATCTTGAATGAATAAATAAACCAATTACTAAAATAAAATAACTCATCATCTAGTAAGTTTACAGAGCAAACCTTAGCAAGATATTAGATTTGTATTAGAAATGTCCTTAGTATATGGATCAAATTTATTGGCTAAATAGATGCCAGCCCACCGTAGGTAAAAGTCGAGTAATTTACAAAACATGCCAACCAAGGAATTATAGACAAGGGAAATAACTTTTCTGACCTGCAAAACTGTTATTTTAAACATCAGACATAACTGATATTTCAAAAAGTATGTCTGCCATCACGAGTTGTACTCGAATGATATCGGGCACGCCGGTCTTCTGCTCCTCTATGCGCTCCTCTGACTCTCCTTCCGTCGTTGAACCAGCCACGGGTGTGGATTATTATGGTGATTGATTGTGTCGGCTGGTGTACCAACTGCTCGTGCAATAAAATGACGAAAGTTGTACTTTCGGAATTTTCTCGTACATTCACTACACTATAAGTTATCAGACATATAGCCTACCACACACACACAAGTACATGGGGATGATGAACAGGGGTGCCCAAGTCCCTAATTGAAAAAATAAATAATGTGTTACGATTCAAACCTAAACCTCTTCAACTTTTGCCCTCTCTGTCACTTAACGAGATTGAGAAGTCTGTTTATATTATCTGAGAAATTCCATTTTACTTCATCATTTCCTTACTTTACAAGCTCGGTAATGTTACAGAGAACCCGCTGCATTGTGGCTGTGACTCCCAGGAGATCTGGGAATGGCTACGGGACCATCAGAAGCTTGTTGGACTCACGACTCGTGGACTACGCTGTGAACATCCTCCTGAGCTGAGAGGTCTACTATTCCTCGAACTTGAGCCGCCGAGATTCTGTTCAACCCCACTGGTGCTGAAACTGGCCATTCAAGATATCCAGCCCTTCTCTGTGCTAGTTTCCTGGCAGAGCCGCAACTCATCGGGCTTACACGCCTACCGGGTTGCCTACCACGCACTGGATCGAAACGATGCGGTAAGGCAAAATTAATATCGCATTTGGGTCACAGCAAGTGCAATCAAACAACATAAAAACTTATATTAATGCTTTCTTTATAGTGTATCATTAGATTATTTATACATATACCGAACATTAATTTATTTGAAAAGGTGTGTGTCCAGTAATTGCAGTATAGCCATTTATCTTAAATGTATTATTGTTATCATTATTATTTACAACATACTACTTGAAATATACAGGTTGATAAAGAAACGAGTATCCTGTAATTTAGTAGGTGATAGTATGCAGCAAAGCATTAAAAATGTCTAAAAACATGGGTATTACAGCACATATACAAATTCTGAAAGAAATCATGCTCTACTGAACAATACATAACATAACAGTAACATAAGATACGGTACCTAAAAAGGGTTCTAGGGGTATCACAATATGCCAGATCCCGATACGTATATGTCCTAGCCAGGGAAACCTTTCTGATTGAAGACTTAAGAATGCAAATTCAACTGCAGCAAACTCGGGCTTGCGAGGAACTATTCCGAGAGCTACAGGAGAAAAGGGACTTGATCTAGGAAAGTCTCCGCACTACCGATACAATCTCTATAGGCCTATATATAAAAATGAAAGTTTGTCTGTTTTTTCTGAATTTCCACGGAAATTTGCGTCATTTGCGCGTTTCAGACTGTTTTATGACGGATGCGCGCAAAAATGAAATTTTTGTCTGTCTGTCCGTCTGTTTGTCTATTGACAATTTCGAGTCCTTATAACTTGAGAACGGCTGGGTGGATCAACGTAAAATTTGATACAGATATCCATCAGAAGGAGCACACTAATCATTGATGTAACTCTTCTCCGTACCTCTCATGAAAGGGGGCCAAACCCCTTAAAATTCATGCTGAAATAGGCGTAAAAGGACGAGACAAAGGTTATTTTCAACCCCTCGATGTGAGAAACAAAACTCGGGGGCCCGAACCGAAAACCACATTTTAAGGCCCTAAAACCAACAGTTTTTGAGATATTCCCAGAAAACTAATTTCATTTAATAATCTATTGAAAGAATGCAATCTGGTAACCATGGCAACAAAATCTCAAAGGACCATCTATTTCTGTAAGACGCAATGCAATTCCATTTATTACATTACTGTGAAGATTGCAAACGGCTATAAGGTTATCACAGAACCAAATTAAGCTGTAAAATTCATCAATACGTATAATGAGCTTAAGGGGGTTAAGGGGTACACTAGAATTTTGTGACGCGATTTTCACGTGCGGGTGTGGTACGGAAGGTCTTTCATATCCCTATCCCTATATTGTATTTATTATATTATTATTATTATTATTATTATTATTACTATTGACACGTGGACGGCCAGCGTGGATGGGCCAACTTACCTTATTTAGAGGTCCGCATCGCTTTCACAGCAAAATCACCTCCAGAAGACATGCCCCAACAGAAAAACACCAAAAGGGGTGGAAGGAAAGTGGAGAAGGGGAACGCACAGGCTATTCTACAGACACCCCCCAATAACCAAGAGAACTGCTGCCGACGAAATAATGCCACAACAGTTGCTTAAAAATTTAAAATAAAAATTTAATGTTAAAGTTAAAAGAGCACCTCCACCAGAAAACAGAACATGCATCAGCCAGCATTAAATTACAAAAACAAGATGTTCAGTAAAGAACATATAGCCTACTTTCTCCTAAATGCATGGGTATTGTTATAACTCTTTGTCCATTTCAAGGAGTATAATTGAATGTTGGTTGTAGTAGCTTGTTGAAATACATCGTGCTATAGGGATATTAAACATGAATATGAGGTGCCCTTTGCTAGTGCTACCTCTGTAAAAAAAAAAACATTCAATTCGGTTTCACCGTGTTTGAATTGATCTGGGGAATGGATTTGCACACATACATGGTCGCTATTTGCAAACTATTAGGCTGATGACCTTGTAGTCAGTCATAAGATGCTTTCCACAAAAAGGCATGTTGTTGCAAAATCCGGTAGAGATCAAATTATTAGGATGGTCGAAATTTGATTTAAGCTTTTAACATTTGGGTGGCCGTCATTCCGTTTCCGTCAAGATGGCGGCGATATAAAACATGACACTGAGGTGACTTTTGCTAGTGCTACCTCTGTACCAAATTTCGTTCAATTCGGTTTCACCGTGTTTGAATTGATAGGGGGAATCGATTTGCACACATACTTGGCCACCATCTGCAAACTATTGGGCTGATGTTCTTGCAGTTTGGTCAGAATATGTCTCCCACATAAAGATATGGTGTTGCAAAATTAGGTAGAGACTAGATTATTAGGTTGGTCGTAATTACATTTTAGCTTTTAACATTTGGGTGGCCGCGATTACGTTTCCATCAAGATAGCGGTGATATAAAACATGACACTGAGGTGCCCTTTCCTAGTGCTACCTCTATGCCAAATTTCGTTCCATTTGGTTTCAGCGTGTTTGAATTAATAGGGGGAATCGATTCTGACACAAAGATGGCCGCCATCCGCAAACTATTAGGCGAATGACCTATTAGATTGGTCAAAGGATGCTCCCTCCATAAAGGTATGTAGTTGCAAAATTTGGTAGAGATCGGATGATTAGGTTAATCGTAATTTGATTTAAGCTTTGAACATTCGTGTGGCCGCCATTACGTTTCAGTCAAGATGGCGGCGATATAAAACATGACACTGAGGTGCCCTTTGCTAGTACTACCTCTGTACCAAATTTCGTTCCATTCGGTTCCACCGTGTTCGAATTGATAGGGGGAATCAATTTTGACATAAAGATGGCCTCCATCCGCAAACTATTAGGTGAATGACCTATTAGATTGGTCAAAGGATGCTCCCTCCATAAAGGTATGTAGTTGCTAAATTTGGTAGAGATCGGATGATTAGGTTCATCGTAATTTGATTTAAGCTTTGAACATTCGTGTGGCCGCCATTACGTTTCAGTCAAGATGGCGGCGATATAAAACATGACACTGAGGTGCCCTTTGCTAGTGCTACCTCTGTACCAAATTTCGTTCCATTCGGTTCCACCGTGTTCGAATTAAAAGGGGGAATCAATTTTGACATAAAGATGGCCGCCATCCGCAAACTATCAGGTGAATGACCTATTAGATTGGTCAAAGGATGCTCCCTCCATAAAGGTATGTAGTTGAAAAATTTGGTAGAGATGGGATGATTAGGTTAATCGTAATTTGATTTAAGCTTTGAACATTTGTGTGGCCGCCATTACGTTTCCGTCAAGATGGCGGCGATATAAAACATGACACTGAGGTGCATTTTGTTAGTACTACCTCTGTACCAAATTTCGTTCCATTCGGTTGCACCGTGTTCGAATTAATAGGGGGAATCGATTTTCACACAAAGATGGCCGCCATCCGCAAACTATTACGCTGATGACCTATTGGTTTGGTCAAAGGATGCTTCCTCTATAAGGGTATGTTGTTGCAAAATTTGGTAGAGATCGGATGATTAGGTTAATCGTAATTTGATTTAAGCTTTGAACATTTGTGTGGCCGCCATTACGTTTCCGTCAAGATGGCGGCGATATAAAACATGACACTGAGGTGCCTTTTGTTAGTACTACCTCTGTACCAAATTTCGTTCCATTCGGTTGCACCGTGTTCGAATTAATAGGGGGAATCGATTTTCACACAAAGATGGCCGCCATCCGCAAACTATTACGCTGATGACCTATTGGTTTGGTCAAAGGATGCTCCCCCCATAAAGGTATGTCGTTGCAAAATTTGGTAGAGATCGGATGATTAGGTTAGTCGTAATTTGATTTAAGCTTTGAACATTTGTGTGGCCGCCATTACGTTTCCGTCAAGATGGCGGCGATATAAAACATGACACTGAGGTGTCCTTTGCTAGTGCTACCTTTGTACCAAATTTCGTTCAATTCGCATTCACCGTGTTCGAATTGATAGGGGGGGACAGACATTCAGAGTACACACACTCACACACACACACACACACACAGACACACACACACACAGACTCACACACACACATACACACACACAGACAGACACACTTTTTTCGCCCTGTGTTGATCTCATAAATCTACTTTCATTTTTTGCAAAAATCGAAAGTAGGCTAATAGGCAAGAGACGGCTTAACATGCTTGCTTGCAAGGCAAACAAAAAGTAAAGAATTAAATTAAAATTAAATGTTAAAGCCCAAAGATAAAAAAAAAAAATTACAGGCATAATTAAATGAGAACGGGCTTGATAATTTAGTAGGACGCAATACCGACCGGACATGCAGAGACCAAGGCCATGATGCAAAACAAGAAATTTAAAATTAAATTAATAAAATAAAATTGGATCAGAAAATAAATCCATAATTTGCATGACGGAGAAAAACACAGGAACATTCACCAAAAACACAGGATTAAACCAACAAGATTAATAAAAAACATATTAAGCTAACACCACAACACGTTTGAGTTTCGCGGTCAGCGCCAAGAGACTGCCCACAAGACCAGAATGCATTTCGGCAAAACAAAAACAAGCATGGCCACGAAACAGATGACTGCATGTCTAGCCGAACTACGGTAAACAATTACCTTTTAAAATTGAAGCTCCGCCAGAGAGAAATGACAATAAAAGAGAAAAAAAAACTTTTATCAATAATACGCACACACAAAGAAACAGAAAAAGGAAGCCACGGATCAAACACCAAAAAAAACTAAAGACCAAAACATAGGCCAACCTCTGACCTACGAGAAGAAAGTGAATTACGCAATTAAAGGAAAATACCCCTAGAGTGCATTAAATAAATAAATAAATAAATAAGTTTAAAAAACTAGAAACGTGTCCCCAGAATAACAAACAAATTTTCACCTAATTAGTGAATACAATTAGGCCATGACGCCAGATTTAAAAATAGAATAATAAAACATACTCGTGAATGCACACAAATTAAATTAAATAAACCTTTTAACATACCTTAAATAATCCTTTTTCCAGAGACACTAAAGATAAAACAAACATAACACTAATACATAATTTTAAATAATGAAAACTGCCCACATGGCTCCGGCTGGCACATGCAACCACGGACACCAAACATCTACAAGTTTTCTCCATTCCGGCGAAAATAAATTGCAGACTTTGCTTCAGGGGCGACGATTTCACTTCCTACCCACTGCGGTTCACATATTTAGTAATTTAATACCATTTCTTGGTGAGGCGAGGGCCACTGGCCCCCGCCTAAATAGACAATCAAATTCACGACCACTCAGTCCAATACCGTATATCAAGTCACAGATGAAAACAACATGGCGCCGACAAGGAAGCCAGGCGCGCTGCATGCTAGATATTTGGAAAATGTCCAATCACAGATTGACACATCAAGCAACAATGTTATTATTAAGTAATTAATTTGGCGGTATCAAGAATACACAGTCCTTTGTTTCATGACGTAGAATAATAAGTAGCCTTCAAAAATGACACGAATAGGATTAGTTTATAAGGCACAACCAACACACTCTAGTGGTGAAGAAGGAACCACGTCAAGAAACCCCGAAGTCCGACAGCAGCTGCCATCTCGAGTTCACAAACGGAACGAAGCGACCAGGCGGTCGTTTCAAAATGTCATGAAGTCACATCCAAGGAAGATAAATATTTGAAAACGTTGGTACGGGCAATGCACGTAACAGTCTCCCTCCCTTAAGCGTGAACACCGTTCACGAATATGCCTAGGCATAGGCAGTACTCCAAAACTAGTCGATTCACCAAGCATTTTTCCAGAAGATAATGTTCACCAGTTAACTCCAATTGATGGACGAAACCGCATCGTTTTGGTTAGGGAGAGTGCAGGGTCAGATTATCAGTGAAGGGATAATTGATCACCTCGCAAACCACTTAGTTAACCGCTTCACTGTGTCCATAAGTCTTCAGAAACGCAGAACACCAGCACCAGCAGTGCTTTCATAATCCGAGACACGTTAGGTAAATTTTCAAAACATCCAATGTAGTTAGCTTTAAACGAAGTAGGTGGAAGCAATGTGCCAGATAACATTCGACGAATGGGCAGCCATTTACAAAACAGAAGTTAATCTTATTTCAAAAAAAAGTTTACAGAAATTACAATTTCTTACTACATTTTACAAAAGAGAAACAAAGTTGAATTTAAATGAAGAAAATCCTGACCATGACCTAGATCCGTGCTTACAAAATTTCATTAACAAGTTTACCTTTTTACAGACTAGAAGTACCTTTCAAGACTACATGAGTTAAACGACTATACATTTAGAAGGAACTATGGTAGAGGAATGACCACTTAAATTCCCAAGGAATCATGTATATAAATTTGACCATGAGTTACGTCTCCCACCGATTCCAACTTACCATGCTAGCATCTTTTATGAAAACATCAAAATTTAGTTTCAATTTTACAATTTACCATAAAATGGGAATTACCCAACAGTTACAGTTTGTATCCCAGCAGAGTTTTCATATCCAGTACAAAATTCCAGAAGGAACAGAAGCCTGAAGGCCTCAATGAAGGTTAGGGATACTCTACATTATACAAAATCAGTTTACAAAATTTATGGTAGCATTTCCTCATTAGAAACGTCTCCACCTCGTTTAATGTGCGACAGATGCACTCTGGAAATTTTGTTGGCCTTAGGGTTTCTAATAAGCAGAGTAACGGGAGTCAGGAATGCCTCTACATAACACGGGCCTATAAAACGAGGGGTCAACTTGCTTGAAACTAGATTACTGACGCCCTTGGGCTCGAAATTGCGAACGTACACAACATCACCAATTTCCAAATCAGTTGGCTTGCGACAGGCATTGTGTCGCTTGGCAAGTTGGTCATGTGATACCTTAATATTCACTCTAGCCTTGTCGAATTTCGCCCTCATATCCTCGGGCGTGAAACTGTCTGGAAGGAGATCGTGCAGGTTCCACAGATTGGACAACGGAGAATTAGCCATAAAGGAAAACATTAACGAAAAAGGGGTGGCTTGCGTGCTCTCATGCACGGCGGTGTTGAAAGCAAAATTGAGCCAATGCAAATTATAATCCCACTTGGAATGGTCGTCGTGGTGGAAAGCAATCAGAGCAGAACGGAGATTACGATTGACTCGCTCAGCGAGAGACGGGTTAGGAAAATAGGGAGTGGTGGTTACATGAGAAATAGCATAATCAAACAAGAATTGACGGAACTGATGAGATACAAAGCACTTGGCATTATCTGACACCAGGTACTGACATGGCCCAAAAGATGAAAAGATGGAATTAAGACACTTTATGACGGAACTGGTCGTAGCCTGTCTGGTGGGGAAAATCCAACTAAATCGGGTGAAACCGTCAGTGCAAACAAGCGCAAATTGGTTTCCCCGACCAGAGCGAGGGAACGGCCCAACATGGTCGATAAAAAGCCTCTCCATGGGTCTAGATGCCGGTTCAGATGACAACAGGCCAACCTTAGTAGAAACCGGAGGTTTGCTAATACTACATGCAGCACAATTTCTAATGAGCCTCCTGATGTCACCATCCATACTTTGCCAAATGAAGAACTGTCTGATCTTAGCTCGGGTCTTGAATACTCCTAGGTGGCCACCAATAGGAGATTCGTGATAGTAACGAAAGATTTCCGGAATGAGGACCGACGGGAGCACAATTTTAGGTAGACGGTCATGACGAGATGAACAACACAATACACCATCTTTTAGAGAGTAGGGCTTGATCACTTCACCAGAATTGATTCGGTCAATTAGGCTAGATAAGGATGGGTCTTCTTTCTGGAATCGCCTCACATCTTCAAAAAGCACAGGGGAATTTCTGAGAACGACATTGACATAATTTACGGGTGATACAAGGTTTGCGGGTTCTCCTCCTTGAATTTCCTCTTCGGCTGTTTCCTCATACATGCGGCTTAATGAATCAGCCACCGCATTTTCGGACCCACGAATATGTTGGACTGTGAACTGGAATGACAGAATCCTAGTTGCCCATCTGGCAATCCTACCAGTTTTACGGGGTTTCCCTAAGACCCAGCTCAAGGCTTGGTTATCGATCTCAAGGAGAAACTTAGTGTGCTCAAGATACATACGGAATTTTTCTAGAGCGAACAACACAGCTAAACCCTCAAGTTCGTATATGGAATACTTCCTCTCTGCGTCCGTTAAGGTACGAGAAGCGTATGCAATGGGTTCCTACCCAGATCAGACTCTTGCAGTAGGACACAACCAACACCACGACCAGACGCATCAGTCTGCACAATGAACTGCTTCCCAAAATCCGGAATGGCTAACACAGGGGCGTTAGAGAGCGCAAGCTTAAGATCTTCGAAGGCTGCCTGCTGAGAGGGACCCCACTCAAACTTCACAGCCTTTTTGCGTAATTGATTTAGAGGAGCAGCACGGTCGGCAAAGTTACTGATGAACTTACGGAAGAAGTTCACCATACCAATATAACGAGCAACACCCTTGGCGTTCTTGGGTGGCTTAAAATCTCTGATGGCCTGTGTACGAGACTGGTCCACGGAGATACCAGATTCGGAAACAATATGACCCAAGAAGGAAATTTTGGGCTTGGCAAAGGAAACCTTGGACAATTTGACGGTAAGGCCAGCGTCACGCAATCGATCAAGTACAACCTTCAGATGATCAACGTGTTCCTCGAAGGACTCAGAATAGATCACCACATCGTCAAGGTAGTGGTACACAAACTTGAATTTAATTTCTGAAAACACCTTGTCCAGAAGTCTGCTCAACACAGCGGCTCCGGTGGATAGGCCAAACGGGACACGGGCATACTCAAACAAGTTCCAGTCAGTGGAAAAAGCAGTAACATGCCTGGATTCCGGAGAGAGGGGAATTTGGAAGTAAGAAGAATTTAAATCGAGGATCGTGAACACCTTCGCGTTGCGAAACCAACTAAAACAAGTATGAAGGTCCGGCAAAGGAATTGATTGTAAAACAACCTTTTGATTAAGAGCCCTATAGTCGACCACCGGCCGAAAACCACCGTTAGGTTTTGGCACAAGAAATACAGGGGATGAGTAGGCAGAGATAGGTTGGATTAAACCTTCTTCCAACATCTTATCGATAATCTTCCGAAGTTCAGCCATCTTGGGCGGGGCAAGGCGATACGGGCTGGAACGCACCGGCACAGAATCGGTCAGCTCAATCTTGTAATCCATCAAATGGGTTACACCCAACTTGTCAGTAAATACATCGCTATACACCTGACATAACCTCTTTATGGCATCCTTTTGAAGATTCGTTAAATTTTCCAGATCGAGATCCTCAATAGTCACAGGTTCACTAACTGAATTGACAGCAGGAGAAGATAAAACCGGGTTGAACGATAACTTACTTTGCGGATTAAACTTAAACCATAAGTTGCGAGCACCAAAATCAAGAAGCATACCAACGTGTGACATGAAATTAGCTCCAATGACCACAGAACAAGAAAGATTTCTGGCAACAAAAAATTTAAACTTTCAAGAAAAATTTAGAATATGGATTTTGACTGTCATACTACCCAAAATATTTAAGTTTGAAAAATTTGCCGAAATAAAAGATTCATTGTTAGGCTCTAACTCAGGAAATTTGCAAACACTCTTCATAGATAAAAACCAGTCCTCGCTTATAAAGGATGCGACACTACCAGAATCAAGCAATGCAGAAACGGGCTCGTCATTAACACAAATTTCAATAAACGGGGATATTCCTTTAGCCACAGGAGAAATTCCAAAATCATTACTCACTCTAAAACGATTACAAGTAGATGACGAGGACACCCGCACCACAGGTTTCACATTATGTTTAGAATTAGGCTGACTTGCCACGACATTGCTCACCGACAGGTTAGGTAGGTCAGCGACATAAGCAGAATTAGCACGTGAAGATTTAGTTTTCAACGAGTTATCAAGATTTTCATTAGTAGGGCGACCAGAAACTTCACAGGGTTTTCCCGAACTCTCATAAACAGAAATATCCTTAGAAGTAACACCCGAGTTGGTCTCCACAACATCCCGTCAATGGCGATACACAACCTGGTTACTCGGACACACCTTCTTGACATGTCCCACGCCACCGCACGTGTGGCACTTAATATTGGGTCTTGGATGAAACATAACCTTAGGAGGGAGACGAGACATCAAGGAAGGAGGGTGACGAGACATCAAAGAATGAGGAGGAACATTAGCTACACGAAGGGAATCTGCATGTTTCACAGCCATAGCCTCTATAACGACCTGTTTTAGCTCGACAAATGACGAAGGCCTGGTACACATAGTCATGTATGACCTATATTGAGGCGAAAACCCATTTACAATCGATGACACCAACTGTCGTTCAGTTAAAGGGGATGCAAATACCTGGGCATACACCTTAATGTCACTGACATAGTCGCT
Organism: Meconema thalassinum; assembly: GCA_946902985.2. Taxonomy (NCBI): domain Eukaryota; kingdom Metazoa; phylum Arthropoda; class Insecta; order Orthoptera; family Tettigoniidae; genus Meconema; species Meconema thalassinum. Next base: position 1,510,098,399 of record OX336388.2, read on the forward strand.
AAGTGACTCGTCCAACCTTTGGACACGATACAAGAACTTTTGCTCGAGCGTACTAAGGGCACTCGCAGGGACAAAAAACCACAACACTTCCCTAATGAACATGGCTAAGGACATGCGGAGGTGGATAGCTTCAATTAGCTTATCGCGCAGCATACCGGATGAACCAGGATACAAAAGTTGGAAAATCTGAATTTCCGACATCCCAAAAATCGAGGCATGGTTACCCAATTCGACCACTTGTTTTAAAAATAGGACCACTTGGGTAACGTAATCTAGGTTGAAACTCTTTAACTTAGCTAAGAAACCAGAAATAGGATGAGGAATCGACCCATAATTAACGGTAGGGGAGTGCGTAGCATTAGGAAAAGAGACATTGTTACCAGGGTAGCCCGCTCGCACACCTTCTACAGGAGACAAAACATTTACATTGCTAGAGAAAGAACTGGGATGCAATGGGTCGGCAGGACCCAGGAAATCATTAGGTGACCTAACATGAGAAGAATGACCGTATGCAGGGTTAAGAGGTATGGACGAGCCAGAGCCAGACAATAGAGGGGCAGGCAAACCACTACTAGAAATCGATCCCAAAACCTCAGACCTAGTAAGCAGAGGTGATTCACGTTCAACCCCAGAAGAACTCTCCAAATTCACAAGGTTATCTCTTAAGTCAATTAAATCGAAAACACTATTATTGTCGGCCATTTTAAAAAACACAGAATGCAGACAGACAATACAGAAGGAAACAAATTTTAGGAATTACGAGGACAGTTTACACTTTCACAACAATACCATAACTACCAATTACCAACACCATAGATTAGGCTGACACTCGAACACAGCCACCATCCTACACAAGATCATGCACAATGCTGCCCAGAACTGCATACGTCACCGCCTGCTTGGCTCGAGAACAGGAAGCTAAATTACAAAAATTGGCACAAAACACATGGCGAACAGCTTCAGACAGGGCTCCAGGATGCCTTCACTCGTAGCATGTAGGCTATCAGAATATTACCAAATCCACATTTCCCATGCCAAGAACACATGCCAGCCACTTACCGAGCATCTTTTTCAGTGGGAATGTTGCATACAAACAGGATAACATACAGCAGCAAACACCTCGCTTGGAACAGGTCACTTACATAACAGCACATGGATATTCAGAGGCAAACATGAAATTAAACAAACGACAAGGATTAGCTTTACATAACATCAAGTGCACTGGCATGACAGATCGCATCAACAACCGCTCCATCAGCATCAGAAGGGTCCATAAAACGAGCCTGCGGGTATTGAGAAGGGGATAGTTACGGAAGTGAACTCGAGCTCGGTCTGCTACCAAAATGACACGTGGACGGCCAGCGTGGATGGGCCAACTTACCTTATTTAGAGGTCCGCATCGCTTCCACAGCAAAATCACCTCCAGAAGACATGTCCCAACAGATAAACACCAAAAGGGGTGGAAGGAAAGTGGAGAAGGGGAACGCACAGGCTATTCTACAGACACCCCCCAATAACCAAGAGAACTGCTGCCGACGAAATAATGCCACAACAGTTGCTTAAAAATTTAAAATAAAAATTTAATATTAAAGTTAAAAGAGCACCTCCACCAGAAAACAGAACATGCATCCGCCAGCATTAAATTACAAAAATAGGCAAGAGACGGCTTAACATGCTTGCTTGCAAGGCAAACAAAAAGAAAAGAATTAAATTAAAATTAAATGTTAAAGCCCAAAGATAAAAATAAAATTACAGGCATAATTAAATGAGAACAGGCTTGATAATTTAGTAGGACGCAATACCGACCGGACATGCAGAGACCAAGGCCATGATGCAAAACAAGAAATGACAATAAAAGAGAAAAAAAACTTTTATCAATAATACGCACACACAAAGAAACAGAAAAAGGAAGCCACGGATCAAACACCAAAAACAAGATGTTCAGTAAAGAACATATAGCCTACTTTCTCCTAAATGCATGGGTATTGTTATAACTCTTTGTCCTTTTCAAGGAGTATGATTGAATGTTGGTTGTAGGAACTTGTTGAAATACAACGTGCTATAGGGATATTAAACATGAATATGAGGCGCCCTTTGCTAGTGCTACCTCTGTACCAAATTTCGTTCAATTCGGTTTCACCGTGTTTGATTTGATAGGGGGAATCGATTTGCACACATACTTGGCCACCATCTGCAAACTATTGGGCTGATGTTCTTGCAGTTTGGTCAGAATATGTTTCCCACATAAAGATATGGTGTTGCAAAATTGGGTAGAGACTAGATTATTAGGTTGGTCGTAATTACATTTTAGCTTTTAACATTTGGGTGGCCGCGATTACGTTTCCATCAAGATAGCGGTGATATAAAACATGACACTGAGGTGCCCTTTGCCAGTGCTACCTCTATACCAAAATTCGTTCCATTCGGTTTCAGCGTGTTTGAATTAATAGGGGGAATCGATTCTGACACAAAGATGGCCGCCATCCGCAAACTATAAGGCGAATGACCTATTAGATTGGTCAAAGGATGCTCCCTCCATAAAGGTATGTAGTTGCAAAATTTGGTAGAGATCGGATGATTAGGTTAATCGTAATTTGATTTAAGCTTTGAACATTCGTGTGGCCGCCATTACGTTTCAGTCAAGATGGCGGCGATATAAAACATGTCAATGAGGTGCCCTTTGCTAGTACTACCTCTGTACCAAATTTCGTTCCATTCGGTTCCACCGTGTTCGAATTAATAGGGGGAATCAATTTTGACATAAAGATGGCCTCCATCCGCAAACTATTAGGTGAATGACCTATTAGATTGGTCAAAGGATGCTCCCTCCATAAAGGTATGTAGTTGCAAAATTTGGTAGAGATCGGATAATTAGGTTAATCGTAATTTGATTTAAGCTTTGAACATTCGTGTGGCCGCCATTACGTTTCAGTCAAGATGGCGGCGATATAAAACATGACACTGAGGTGCCCTTTGCTAGTGCTACCTCTGTACCAAATTTCGTTCCATTCGGTTCCACCGTGTTCGAATTAATAGAGGGAATCAATTTTGACATAAAGATGGCCGCCATCCGCAAACTATCAGGTGAATGACCTATTAGATTGGTCAAAGGATGCTCCCTCCATAAAGGTATGTAGTTGCAAAATTTGGTAGAGATCGGATGATTAGGTTAATCGTAATTTGATTTAAGCTTTGAACATTTGTGTGGCCGCCATTACGTTTCCGTCAAGATGGCGGCGATATAAAACATGACACTGAGGTGCCTTTCGTTAGTACTACCTCTGTACCAAATTTCGTTCCATTCGGTTGCACCGTGTTCGAATTAATAGGGGGAATCGATTTTCACACAAAGATGGCCGCCATCCGCAAACTGTTACGCTGATGACCTATTGGTTTGGTCAAGGGATGCTCCCCCCTTAAAGGTATGTTGTTGCAAAATTTGGTAGAGATCGGATGATTAGTTTAATCGTAATTTGATTTAAGCTTTGAACATTTGTGTGGCCGCCATTACGTTTCCGTCAAGATGGCGGCGATATAAAACATGACACTGAGGTGCCTTTTGTTAGTACTACCTCTGTACCAAATTTCGTTCCATTCAGTTGCACCGTGTTCGAATTAATAGGGGGAATCGATTTTCACACAAAGATGGCCGCCATCCGCAAACTATTACGCTGATGACCTATTGGTTTGGTCAAAGGATGCTCCCCTCATAAAGGTATGTTGTTGCAAAATTTGGTAGAGATCGAATGATTAGGTTAGTCGTAATTTGATTTAAGCTTTGAACATTTGTGTGGCCGCCATTACGTTTCCGTAAAGATGGCGGCGATATAAAACATGACACTGAGGTGTCCTTTGCTAGTGCTACCTTTGTACCAAATTTCGTTCAATTCGCATTCACCGTGTTCGAATTGATAGGGGGGGACAGACATTCAGAGTACACACACTCACACACACACAGACACACAGACACACACACACACAGACTCACACACACACATACACACACAGACAGACACACTTTTTTTTCGCCCTGTGTTGATTTCATAAGTCTACTTTCATTTTTTGCAAAAATCGAAAGTAGGCTAAAAACTAAAGACCAAAATATAGGCCAACCTCTGACCTACGAGAAGATAGTGAATTACGCAATTAAAGGAAAATACCCCTAGAGAGCATTAAATAAATAAATAAATAAATAAATAAATAAGTTAAAAAAAACTAGAAACGTGTCCCCAGAATTACAAACAAATTTTCACCTAATTAGTGAATACAATTAGGCCATGACGCCAGATTTAAAAAAAAAGAATAATAAAACATACTCGTGAATGCACACAAATTAAATTAAATAAACCTTTTAACATACCTTAAATAATCCTTTTTCCAGAGACACTAAAGATAAAACAAACATAACACTAATAAATAATTTTAAATAATGAAAACTGCCCACATGGCTCCGCCTGGCACATGTAACCACGGACACCAAACATCTACAAGTTTTCTCCATTCCGGCGAAAATAAATTGCAGACTTTGCTTCAGGGGTGACGATTTCACTTCCTACCCACTGCGGTTCACATATTTAGTAATTTAATACCATTTCTTGGTGAGGCGAGGGCCACTGGCCCCCGCCTCAATAGACAATCAAATTCACGACCACTCAGTCCAATACCGTATATCAAGTCACAGATGACAACAACATGGCGCCGACAAGGAGGCCAGGCGCGCTGCATGCTAGATATTTGGAAAATGTCCAATCACAGATTGACATATCAAGCAACAATGTTATTGTTAAGTAATTAATTTGGCGGTATCAAGAATACACAGTCCTTTGTTTCATGACGTAGAATAATAAATAGCCTTCAAAAATGACACGAATAGGATTAGTTTATAAGGCACAACCAACACACTCTAGTGGTGAAGAAGGAACCACGTCAAGAAACCCCGAAGTCCGACAGCAGCTGCCATCTCGTGTTCACAAACGGAACGAAGCGACCAGGCGGTCGTTTCAAAATGTCATGAAGTCACATCCAAGGAAGATACATATTTGAAAACGTTGGTACGGGCAATGCACGTAACAATTATTATTATTATATTGGCATACAACGACGAGACAAAGCTCATTACTAGCCCCTCGGTGGCAGAAACAAAACTCGAGGGTTCCCGAAAACTACATTTTAAGGCTCTAAAACCAACAGTTTCTGAGATATTCCCAGAAAACTAATTTAATTTAATAAACTAATGAAGGAATGCAAGCCGGCAACCATGACATCAGGTTCTCAAGAGAAGACATCCAACGTTCCATCTATTTCTGTAAAAATCAATGCCACTCCACTTATACGCAGTTGTTTTTTTTTTTTTTTTCGGCTATTAGGAATTTGGGCCATTGGTGGCTCTAAAACCTGAATATCCATGCACCACAAGCCTTTATAATTTGTTAAAGGTGTCTTCCTGTGGATGGGGACTTTACACAACGGTGAGAGCCAGTCTTTATGTGAGGGGTATTGCGTTTCGTCTACGAGGTTTTCAATTTTATTTTCACGTCAGGAAGCACACGTTAGGTGAATTTAGATTGAGCACATAATAACTTTTTTTTTTCGACAAACGGGTTCATCGTAAGGATGATTTTGTTTGAAACCGTGTGGTTGATATATCCATATTCGGACTTCTGGGTAATATGTTGTAGGTTGGTTGGTTGGTTCCTCAGTTTAGAAGCTGCAACAACGCGTTCACATAGCCTCGTGTGTGTAGAATCTGTCTGCTAAGCGGTGTTAGTTGTGATGGCTGTATTAGTGTGTGTTATCTGTATTTCAGGTATCAATTTGCAGTAGTTTCTACTTTTGCTACCAAATGTTACCGTCAACGACACCTAGCTGTGACTTGGCTACTAGATGCCACCGCAACCGGCAAACTTTGGAAGTAATAGAGCGTTAATCACATCTAACCTACAAATTTTGCTTCACACAATTGTAGTTAGTGGGAGGTTCTATTACATGCCATAAATCTATGACAAGGGACCGCCGGCTTTACTTCCCCTCCGAAGAAAGGCATACTTAGGGATTTTCGGCCTTTCTGTGTATCTTTATGTACGCCTATAACTCGTGTTCGAATGTTTGGAGCATCGTAAAATTAGGTATCTATGAGAGTCAATACACCAATTATTTATAAAACTCTTCACCGTACTTCTCATTGAAGGATTGGTATAAGAAGAAACTTTTCAAAATACATGCTAAAATAGGTGAAATATAAAAATTATCCTGGATGGACGACCAAAGCATATGTTGCGCTTCTCAATGTGGGACACAAAATTCGGGAGTCTATAATGAGTCTCCGAAAACCACATTTTAAGGCCCTTAAATTAACAGTGTGTGTGATATTCCCAGAATACTAACTTCGCTCTGATAAACATATTAAGAAATAACAAGCCCCTTACCATTGCAACAGTAGCTCAATTGATAACGTCTGGTTATTAATACCGAAGACCGTTCGAAGAGCGGGTACTTCTGCTATTGTTACATAAGGAGTGGATGAATGAGGAATACGAGTTGAGACACTTGATCACACGCTTTTCGATACAGGGTTTTCAACATCGTATTTGTGCCAGGAAATCATTTCACCATGCCAATTAGAAGTGTATGTGTTCTATGCAGTACACAGTGCGATATTTACAACGTTATGAAGTACAAGAAGAGAAGAGTATCACTAACTCAATTTTGCTCTTCTTGACTTACGTATCATGTAATGTACAGACTTGGCACATTGAGTGAAATACATTTATTATTATTAACCTAGGTATAATTAAAAGGAAATACAATCCTTACGAAGTAGGTAAGAGAACACGGCACGTACCCAGACGAAAGAGTGCTGTACACTAATGCTCAATAACATGACTAAAACTACACAACTGGAACCACACAAGTGACTCTGGTTGACGGAGCGCCAATATAACGACTCTGTTCATATCCGTAACCAAACGTGTGTATATATTATTCTTCGCAACGTATTAGTATTCCATGTCAGGTCTGATAACTATTATTAACTGGTGGTCTGCGCCTCTTATGAAGATGTGTTCAAATCTCAGAAAATATGCGCTGTAGTACTCAGGCTTATCAGAAGTTATTTCTTGGTTTGATGCATACTATTATCTCCCTAAAATACTGGATAATTGCTTTTTAACACCATGTGTATTTACACTGTGAAGAGAAGCATAGTTTACGCATATAATACCAATTACATATGCCCCTACATTATACAATATTATACTGTATGCAAATTAATATTGCCTACACAATATTACAGTACATATCACAGAAATATGACAAAACTTAGAAAATGGTAAAACGAGAAAGAATTGTTTTTAAGTAGTTTCAGGGACTTGGGACGCCCTGGTCATCAGACTTCTGTACATTGGTGTGTGTTCCTTTAGTCTGAAAACCCGTGTTTCTGTGTTGACTATAGCAGTTAGAGTAACTGTAATTATTTAGGTCAGGAATGGGGTGGGTCCCCAGGACTTGATAAAGGGTACTATCCCGTGATTTTCCTGGAGGAAATGTGTAAAACCCACACTCAGTACAGCCGCTGTCAGTACTGGGACTTGAACCTCCGATATTCGGACCACCTACAACTCCCAATTGCGGTCGTGGTGAGCGATTTAACGCACACGGCTATGCCTCGGAGTATATGAGAAATTGAAATCGAGAGAAAAATTGAATGATGAATTATGTACTGAGAAGGGAAGAGAGAGAGAGTGAATGTGAATGAATTGATAGGAGAAGAGAACGAAGGGGTGATATGCAAGTATTCACTTTTGGTCTTAAATGAGCTTCAAGTTTAATTTTAAAACCCGTATATTGGTGGAGGATTTAATCTCGTCAGGAAGTAAATTCCTGGCTTGTGCAACTGGAGGGTATTCAAGAGGTTTTTAATTTTCCTATGGGTATGGGTATTTCTTGGTCATCAGCTCCGTGCTCTATTTAGCCTATTTTTCACATTTTGTAAAAATGAGGAAAATGTAGACTTTCAAGATGTGTCTGTCAGCCTGTCTGTCCTTCTGTCTGTCTGTCTGTCTGTCTGTCTGTGTATGCCCCCCTATCAACTCATAAACAGCTGCAGCAATCAAGGCCAAATTTTGTGTGAGTAAAGATATATACCTAAATAAGCAACCAGACCCGTCTTCGCCCGAGAACAGTTATAAATGCATTACTGTACGTGATAAGCACATTTTTCCAATGTTAATGAACAACGACCAATGTCCGTCTTACGTCTCGGCATGATGGGTTAAAATCACTGACTGGACTAATAATTATATTATCATGGAGATGCATGTGCAACAAATTCTTGTCAGACGTAATTTAAGAGTGGCGAGGTGCATGCAACACAAATCCCCCTTCCGTCCAATCTTAACTTGACTGTGAATATTGCGGAACGAAAAGTTCACAGGCGAATTGAAGAAAAGCCGAGTTGCACTTCCAGGAAAACTCCAAACACAACCACCCTTCTCTAAAGTTTTTAACTCAACACGACTCAACAGTTTGCTGCTGGCTGTAACTGGGGAAATAAGCTCGTCCGCTAGCTAAGCTGTAACTGGGGTGATAGACTCGCCCCTAGCTAGCTCGTAAACTGTCACCTCAGTAACTGGATGGAGATTGTTGGAAGAAATGAAAACGTAAAAACACTTATAGCAGGCGATGTATTAAATATAGAGATATGCTCTCCCGGGCATTTTTGTAGAACGTTTCATGCTGAACAATTTTTACACTCATTGTATATATATATATTTTTAACGGTTTTCCCAGCATAAGCTTAAAAAGCGCACGGACGCCAGTTTATTTTCGACATTTTCACTGAAATCGTAAGTGCTTGTCTTCCTTTGGTCATAAATAAATGATTTTCTACAGAAACCTTCCACGAGATATCCTTTACAGAATGGTGAAAATCGCATCAAAATTCATTCAGTGGTTCTCGAGATTACCCGTGACATCCAAGAATCGGGGACTTTGTTTTATACTGAGTAGAGATTATACACCAATCAGTTTAATTTAATATAATATAATCCCCCTTCCGTCCAATCTTAAATTGACTGTGAATTTTGCGGAACGATAAGTTCACAGGCGAAATGAGAGTTGCGCTTCCAGGGAATGGCGAGGTGAATGAGATTCAAATCCCCCTTCCGTCCAATCTTAACCTGACTGTGTTTCACAGGTGAAATGAAGAAAACCCGAGTTGCACTTCCAGGGAGACTCCAAACACAACCACCCTTCTCAGAAGTCTTAACTCAACACGACTCAACGGTTTGCTGCTGGCTGTATCTGGGGCAATAGGTTCGCCTGCTAGCTAGGCTGTAACAGGGATGATAGACTCGCCCTTAGCTAGCTCGTAAACTGTCGCTTCATTAGTTGAATGGATACGGTTGGAATAAATTAAAATGTATAAGCTCTTATAGTGGGCGATGTATTGAAGATAGAAATATGATCTCGCGGACTTTTTTTTTTTGTAGAACTTTTCATGCTGAACAATTCTTACACTCATAGTATTTAGATATTGTTAACGGGTTGCCCAGCGTAAGCTTATAAAGCTCTCGGACGCCAGTTTTTTTTTCGACTTTTCCACTGAAATCATTACTGCTCGGCTTCCTTTGATCATAAATAAATTATTTTCTACATAAATCATCCTCGAGATATCCTTTACAGAATGGAGAAAACCGCATCAAAATCCATCCAGTGGTTCTCGAGTTTACCCGTAACATCCAAGAATCGGGGACTTTGTTTTATACTGAGTAGAGATATCTCATGGCCATTTTTGAAAACGACACCAGTGCTACCAACTGATGAATAATCACAATTGAAATTTGAGCTCTATGTTGGATATCTCAGAAGTTATGCATGCGAGCTGATCAAAAAATTGGCACACACAGATTAATTGTCAGGAGCCCATATATAACAGTGTTGTCAACATGATTCTAAGCCTGCTGATAAGTCCAACATTTAAATTCATGTAACGTCTATACTATCATTTGGATTTCAAACAAATTTCGTATGTGCTTTGCCTACCATAACAGATATGACTACACGTATTCTTAAAAGCCAGCAGGGCTGCCAAGTATTCTTAAGTGCTCTCTCTAGTTTTAGCCTATTTTCAGTTCTGAAAAAGTAGGCTTATATGATCACCTTTTGTCCGTGTGTGTATGCGAATGTGTATGTGTGTGTGTCCCAATAAAATCTAAATGGCTGGAGTGATTCCAATGAAACTCGGTAAGACCATAGTACTATTCAATCCAACTCCCACCGTATTCTGCAGATTTTATTGCGTCTTACCAATCCAACATGGCGGCTGTGCGGAATATTTCACCGGCATTCTATATCTCCGAAACTATTACCGACATCTCCCTGAAATTTTAACGGTGATAAAGGGCACTACTAGACGTTCACCTATGCAACTTTCAAAAACCTGTTAAGTACAAAACGAACTTGGCAGTCTAGCGAAGTTGAAACATTTAAATAGACCCTTCTCATAGTATAACCATCCGAACGCAGTGAAACTTGGTACAGCAAATTTGTATACACATTGTAATGCACTGACATATAATTTAGTTCAATTGTTTACATTACCTGAATATGGCGGCTGTGCAAAATTTTAAAAATTAAGTTTTTACTTCTTATGTCCTAATCATGCGATCGAATTCAATGTTTGAATAATGAACCTACGCAATTATCGTCATCTAATAGTACATAACTCTTTGACCTACATATATACAAATCCAAATTGGCGACCATCCGAAATATTTAGTCGGTTCTCGATATCTACTAATCTACGACAGCAATCAAACTGAATTTTCTTATGTTCATAGAAGCTATGAACATACCTTCGCGTACGGGACTTACAATAATCTGGTGATCACAAATCTAACAAGGCGGCGACGCGAAATTCAATATTTAAATGGACGTTTCTCGCGATTTAACTATCCGAGCGCAGTAAAACTTGGCACAGTAAATGCTTTTACAAATTTTAATCCACTAACATCTAATTTATTTCAATTGTTTTCATAACCACAAGACGGGGGCCATGTGAAGATTTAAAATCTCGTTATTTTATTTCTTATGTCGTAATCATGCGATTGAAGTTTGAATAGTAAACCTACGCAATAATTTTCATTTAATTGTGCATAACTCTATGGCCTGTATATAAAATTCCATTATGGTGACCATCCGAAATATTTAGATAGATCTCAAAATCTCCAAATCTATTACAGCAATCAAACTGAAATTTTGTATGTCGATAGAGGCAATTAACGTAAGTAGGGTATCTGAAAATACGGTGTTTATTTCTTCACGCAACTACTTGTTTTATCCTAATTCCAATATATCAGAAAGTATGCAAACCAACAGCTCTATACATTTTGCACACGCATAGTATCTTACATTCTAAATCAATATTGTAATAACTGATACATGTCAGTGCTGTCAACACGATGCTAACTCTGCTCATAGGTCCAACTTTTAAATACTTGTAACTTCTATATTAACAAATGGATGTTATCCAATATTGGGACAATAAGAGATCATAATATATCAGATTAATTCTAAGCAAAACATACATGACACTGCTGCCAACATGGCCTTACGCATCCTGATAGATCCAATGTAGCATTTCATTTCTGATATATAGATTATTCATTGGCATGAATCTTAAATTTTAAGAAAAGTAGGCAATGTAGTACAACACGGAACTACTTGTTATATATTTAGTCCATAAGGGTTTATACTGTTATGTGACGACTGTTTCGTAGGTTCATCATTCAAAAGTTGACTTCAATCGCATGATTAGGACACAGGTACTAAAGACCTAATTTTAAAATTTTGCACAGCCACCATCTTGAGGTTATGTAAACAATTGAACTGAATTATTTGGATGTCAGTGCTTTACATTTGCTGTACCAAGTATCACTGCGTTCGTATGGTCACATCGCCAGAAAAGTCTATTTTAATGTTTCAATTTTGCATGGCCGCCATGTTCGTTCTGTACTTAACAGGTTCTAAAAGTTACATAGGTGACCTTCTAATACTGCCCTTTACCACCGTACAAAATTTCAGGGTGATATCAGTAACAGTTTCGGAGATATAGAATGCCGGTGAAATATTTCGCACAGCCGCCAAAATTGTCACTCTGTCCTTGTTTGAGCATGTATATCTGCACCCCCCCCCCCTATTAATTCAAACACGACGGAACCGAATTGAACGAAATTTGGTATGGAGGTAGCACTAGTAAAGGGCATCTCAGTGTCATGTTATATCTCTGCCATCTTTACCAAAACTGAATGGCGGACACTCAAACGTTCAAAATGTAAAATCAAATTACGACTAAACTAATCATCTGACCTCTTCCAAATTTGCTGTCAACATACCTTCCTATGGGATGCGTCTTGCACATAAACCACAAGGTCAACAGCCATACCGTTTCAAGATGGCGGTCTTGAGAATTATTCAAGCATAATAACCAATAACTTAGGACCCACCATTTCCGATTATCGAACCGAAGGTGGTTTAAGCTATCCTAAATGACGTGATACGTTGAATATTACAATTTAATATTATAATATTACCCATAAACTGTATGAGTCACATGACAAGATAGCAGCTGACCTCTTGTGCCTGTCCTATATTTCAGTAGTTTGAGTATGTTGCATGGGATATAGCGTACTGATAGAAATAATATAAATTTTGTATGAAATTATTTATTTTAATGAAGTTGTACTGCAGTGAAGTAATCGTTTATTTCGAGTTATGATTTGCTAACACGTTGTATGTAAGTCGGTTAATAACACAGAAGTATTACGGACACGTTTGTCTCTGTAGTATAGTGTTCGTCTCTCACGCGGTTGGCTGGGGTTCTAAACCTACTAGAGTTAGCTTTTATAACTTGAATTATATTTATGTTTTATTACTACTCATACGATATAAAATTGCGTGTTATATTGTGCATTTTACAATGAAAAATATATGTTTTATTAAATGTTCGGGCTATTGAAACCAGATATTGAAAGCGGCTGCAGCATCACACATAAACGGAATACAAAAGAAAAAGGAGAATAGAAAAACAAGATACCGGTTGTCATCCACAGCCTTCTCAATGTCTCTGTGCGGTGCTGTCCTGTTGCGGGTTACGTGGGTAATTGCTTCAAACAATCCGCTTTAAAATATTTGGCCTCCTGAAGTATGTTACAATCTTGTAATAGTTGAACTTCTAGCCATGGCCGCGCTCTGATTACCTTCAAGTGACGTAAAGAACAGTGCTCAGTTCCTTGTATAAGAATGGCGGAAGTCGATCCTTGCTTGCTAATGGCTCCTACCAGGTTCTAGGGTTATCACAATTTGTCTGATATGTCCTAGCCAGGGTAACCTTTCTCATTGTGGACTTACGAATTCAAATGCAACTGCAGAAAACTCGGGCCATTAGAGGAGAAAATGGACTTGATCGAGGAAAGTTTCTGCACTACCGATGCTAAGGTACCTAAGGAGAGGATGAATGAGGAATACGAGTTGAGACACCTGATGAATTGCTATGCGATACACTGTTTTCATCATCGTATTTGTGCCAGTAAATCTTTTCACCGAGCCAGTCAGGAGTGTTGTGTTCTATTCAGTGAACAAAGCGATCTTTACCACGCGATGAAGTGCAAGAAAATAAGAATATCACTAGCTCAATTTTACTCTTCTTGACTTACTTATCATGTAATGTACCGACTTTGCACTTTGAGCGGATAAAATTTATTGTGATATATTATTCGCAAAAGTAGGAAATCGAATAAGGGAAGTGTTGTCGTTTGAGAGTAATTTGCAGTTGATTCGCATCATGAACGCAAATCGGGTGGGAAATAAAGTTGGAAACATGCCAGACACTGAATGAAAGAAAATAAAGTATCATTCTAATGTATTTATTTCATAGGTATACCCACATAACAAACCTATTTGTTTATATTGCTGCTAGGATTGCGACTAGCACAGGGAAACCAATTCGTTATGTTGTTGTACTCAATCTTCCATGAAATCTGCCGGGAAAATGGCACCTGTTCAATTCCATGAGTTGCATTAAAGTTATCATGGAAGGCAGAACCTATCCTGGAAGGTACAATACGCACGGGAATAATGGCGTTACCATCGTGTATACGTGTACTGGCAGAATAGTCCATGCCCACGAGTGTCGTGTGATACAGGCTTTAGGACCAAAGCCTATCATGCTAACCATTTAACCCCGGTGCCGTAAGAACGCTCAACAAAAGTACCACATTGAGTTACGTAGTCGATAATAGGTCCTGTAAGTACCTTTGTTGTTGTATGAATCTTGAGTCTTTTGACTGGTTTGATGCAGCCCTCCATGCCTCCATGTCCTGAGCTAATCGTTGCATCTCTGCATAGCTACCACACCCTGCATCCAAGGCAATCTGTTTAACATATTCTAACCTTGGTCTACCCCTACAGTTCTTTCCCTCGACTCTTCCTTCTATAACTAAGCTTGCTATTCCTGGGTGTCTTGGTATGTGTCCTACCAACCTATCTCTTCTTTTCATTAGCAGTCGCCAGAAGCATCTCTCCTCTCCCACTCGTCTTAATACCTCTTCGTTTGTAACCCTATCTACCCATCTGATCTTCATCATTCTCCTGTAACACCACATTTTAAACGCTTCAATTCTCCTCTTTTCTGCTGCACCAATAGTCCAAGATTCACTTCCATAAAGTAATGATTGAAAATAATCATTAGAATAGTATAACGTGCAATACACCAAGTTGCAGTTCAGCAAGCTATTAAAACGTTCAATTATAGTCTACTCCTTGATAACGACAAAGACTTATAACCAGGGCATTTTTTCAGGGGGAACGCGGAGGTACGCGTCCCCCTTAAATATTTGAAAACTGTTTAAGAAATAATATTGGTACATGTGTATCTAGTCCGACAAATATAACTTCCGACTTGAAAGTTCATCGATCAGCTGGCGTCAACGCACTGTTCACAACAGCTGGAGGAGATTTCGAGTAATCCTCGATTTAAATCGATCTATTGAATTAGATTGTTTTGGTCGGCAACTAAGCAGCATAATCGAAACAGTAGGCCATTTTCTTTTCTGCTTGACAAAAGCTTTGTGTAATTGCTACCTTATTCAAAGGAATTGACTTGTTTAGGCAATAATAAGTACTGTAACATACTCTAACAATCGTGAAAAGGAAGTTCTGTTCTTATAAGCACGCAGGTTAGTGTTTGGAGGTGGGGTAGGTTGTTAGTTTGTGCGTGTGGTTAGTTTTGAAGGGTGAAAAAAATAATGAACTATTTTACATCCACCCAGGCATCGAAAAAGCTGGAAGTAAATGAATTAATGAGTTAATAAATTAACCCAATTCAACCTTTCACATGTCAGCCCATAAAGTAATAACCGGACTCTGCAAATTGCCGAAAATTGCAATTTTGTCGACTACAACTGAGAGTACCCCTTAAATTTTGTTTAGAAAAAAGCACCGGTTATAACTATACCCATGCATTTAGGGGAAAGTAGGCTATATGTTCTTTGCTAAACATCTTGTTTCATAAATTAAAATAGGCTTAAAATGATTAGCACACATGTACAGTGTACACTTACATCGTTCTTGCAGCCAGCCTTCCAATTATATTAATGCAGCAATCTATGTCTTTCCGTTTGCCGTTTCCAGTTCTACATTAAATGGTCAGCAATAACGACGGCTTTGTTTGTTGGCCTCAATACGCCGAGCGCTGTGTAGACCCTCCCTCTCTGTTTCACACTTTGAATGGACAATTAAATTCCAGACCAAAAATTATTTTTATAATCCTGTATAAATTAAAGGGGATCTCCCGTACAGTAAACAGAACATCGGTGAACTGTGTTTGTGAGAGCACATATCGGCTTTTTATATGCAGGATTTACTCTGAGCGAGATACATAAAAACTAATGGAACCGTGGAACATCAGCCGCTTACACAGCTTGTTAGATGGACGAATATCATTTGGAAATATAAATGAATTACACTGGAAATATGTGTCTACTTCTGTGTCAGTATGGTGAACTGTAATTTCAAGTGTTTGATATAAAACAATTTGAATGTTTTTGCAGAATGTGAAAAATTATTTGATTAAACTTAAAATAAAATGTGCCACCTTCTGCACTCTAGGGCTATTTACTGAGACACCGGTTCCAAACATCCTTGATTTGATTTCCAGTTCTACCTAGAAATGTAATTCTGGTCTGAGGGATGGAATAGAATACATGTCATCCGCCCCGTTGCGTAGTGGATAGCATTCTTGGTTGACACAGTGGAGGCCCGCGTTTGATTCCCGGCTCTGCCAAGAAATTCAATTGTGGTCTGAGAGCTGGAGCGGAGTAAACTCAGCTTCGTGAGGCAAAACTGAGAAGAGACGGGTTCGATTCCTATCTCAACCATTCTGGAAGTTGTTTACCACGGATTCCCATTTCTACTCCAGGCAGATGCCGGGATGGTACCTAACTTAAGGCCATGGTCACTTCCATCCCAAATATGACCTCAATTACAAGTGAACACATTACTACAGCCATCACTGACACAGGTTATCAGACAAACTCTACACGCACCCACGTACATGGGGCTACATGACCACGATGTCGCAAATCCCCTAAATAATCGTCAACAACAACAACAGAATACCCGCAGTCTCGTGAGGCAAAACTGAGGAAAGGTTGGTTCGATATCTCCCGCATCCCTCACATGCCATCCCGTAGATCATTTTCCGTGTTATTATCCGGACAAATGCCGGGATGGTTCCTAACTCAGATTTATGGCCATCTATTTCTCAATCTTATTCTCAATTACCAACACTTACACTACAACAGACACACGATAAGACAGGTTATCTCAGACAATACCTATGTATGCTCAGATACCTAGTCCGCAATGATCTCGACGTCGCAAGCCCCTAAATGAATCACTAAACTGTGGACTATTTAAATTATGTCAAGATTTTCACGCCATATTGAATTGGGGATTTGTTACGTTGCTTCAGATGAGTGTAACAGACACCAACAAGTCTCAGAGTTCTTGATGTAGTTGCAATAGTTTAGAAACTGGCACAACGAATTATGTAGTCTCATGTTTCCAAGATAATTAATAGAATAGTAATATGTATTGTGCAATCCACCTTGTCAATGATGTTTAATAAAGTATCTTATACGTACGTGTTTCGATATGACCTCATTTTTCATCTTCTTCTACTATTTTAATAAACCAAATTAAAGGAGTGTGACTTGGGCAGTTTCGTATGGTACATGTAGATTTCTACAAATTTGTAAGGTATACATTTCACCAGTATTATTCGTAACTTCATCTTTAGTAACAACTTCTGTCTAGTGTGTAAGGTTTAATTTGTATGTGAGCTTTTCATTTTATATTTTTATCAAAATTTTGTAAGGATGTCAATTTCAATTATTCATATTAAACTATGGAACTATCAACGCTGATGAAGATATCATTGTCATATTGTTACATGTACGCTTAAAATATTTTATTAAACATCAATTCATAGTAAGGACAACGCGGATTACACAATGCATATTACCATTAGACAACACGGATAAAACTGTTACTAATTTATCATGGTTAACGTATACGCATTTTATAATAGAATGTTGTTGTTGTTTGAGTCTTCAGTCTTTTGACTGGTTTGATGCAGCTCTCCATGCCTCCCTGTCCTGAGATAATCGTTTCATCTCTACATAGCTCCGACACCCTACATCCGAAGCAATCTGTTTAACATATTCTAACCTTGGTCTACCCCTACAGTTTTTGTCCTCGACCCTTCCTTCCATAACTAAGCTTGCTATTCCTGGGTGTCTTAGTATGTGTCCTACCAACCTATCTATTCTCTTCATTAGCAGTCGCCAGAAACATCTCTCCTCTCCCACTCGTCTTAATACCTCTTTGTTTGTAACCCTATCTACCCATCTGATCTTCAGCATTCTCCTGTAACACCACATTTCAAATGCTTCAATTCTCCTCTTTTCTGCTGCACCAATAGTCCAAGTTTCACTTCCATAGAGCGCCACGCTCCAGACAAAGGCTTTCAAAAATGACTTCCTAATACCTAAATCTATATTCGATGTCAGCAGATTCCTTTTTTGTAGAAATGCTTTCTTTGCCTGAGCCAACCTACTTTTAATATCCTCTTTGCTTCGTCCATCACTGGTTATTCTGCTTCCTAAGTAACAGAAGTCTCCTACTTCCTTCAGCTTTTCACCTGCCAATTTGATCTCCATAGAGGTTTCTGATTTATTTCGGCTGCATTCCAGTATTTTTGTTTTACATTTATTTATTTTCATCATGAATTCTTTCCGTAAGACGGAGTCCATACCATTCAAAAACTCATTCAAATACTCAGGCTTGTCGGCCAAGATGACGATGTCATCAGCAAATCTCAGAGTTGAAATTATTTCTCCTTGAATCTTCACTCCCACTTTAAATTTTTCTCTAATTTCCTTCATTGCTTATTCAATGTAAAGATTGAAAAGTATGGGTGATAAGTTGCAGCCTTGCCTTACACCTTTCTGAATACCAGCTTCTCTCTCATGTCCTTCAACTCGAATGACTGCTGTCTGGTTTCTGTACAGATTGTATATCACCCTCCTATCCCTGTACTTTATTCCAATCGATTTCAAAATGTCAAACAATTTAGTCCAATCAACGTTATCAAAAGCCTTTTCTAAGTCTACAAAAGCCATGAACGTTCTCTTATCTTTCCTTATTCTACCTTCCAAAATCAGCCTAAGACTTAGTACAGCTTCCCTTGTTCCTACATTTCTCCTGAAACCAAACTGGTCTTCACCCAACTCCGTTTCTATCTGGCTTTCAATCCTCTTGTAAATTATTCTAGACAGGATCTTTGAAGCATGAGTAATCAAGCTGATTGTACGGTAATCTTCACATCTGTCAGCTCCCACTTTCTTTGGTATAGGGATGATTACATTCTTCTTGAAATCAGGGGGTACCTCACCTGTCTCATAAATCCTACACACCAAGTGAAATAACCTGATCAGACCTTCATCTCCTATGCAGCGTAGCAACTCAATCGGTATATCATCTATGCCTGGTGCTTTGTTCCTGCTTAAGTCTTCCAAAGCTCTATCAAATTCTGATCTCAATATTAAATCTCCTTTTGCATCCTCATCAATTTCCTCCTCCCTTTCCATTACATGATTCTCAATCTCCTTTCCCTTATACAAACTCTCTATGTAAGCGTTCCATCTCTCAACCTTTTCTTCCCTATCTGTTAGAGGCTTTCCATTTGTGTCCTTAATATTACAGCACTTAGTCTTCTTTTCCCCAAAAGTATTCTTAATCCTTCGATAAGCTGCGTCTACTTTTCCTAATTTCAGACAATTTTCTATACCTGCACATTTCTCTTTCAACCATTCTTCTTTCGCTTCCTTGCACTTCTTGTTAACCTCATTTCTCAGACGTCTGTATTCTGCTTTCCCCTTTTCATCTCTTAGATTCTTGTGTTTCCGCCTTTCATCCATCAATTCTAGTATATCCTGAGTGATCCACGGTTTTCTACCTATTCTTTCTTTCCTACCAATGTTTTCTTCTGCGGATTTTGTTATTTCATTCTTCAGAAGTGCCCATTCGTCTGTAATTGAAGTTTGTTTAGGGTTTTTCATTAGTCCTTCCTTTATACTCTTCTTGAATCTTTCGTTTACATCCTTCTCTTTCAGTCTGTCTATTGCCCACCTTTTTGGCTTTTGACTTTTCTTCAGTTTCTTCAACTTTAATCTGCATTTCATTACAACCAGATTGTGATCAGAGTTTATGTCAGCACCAGGATATGTTTTACAATCCAAAATCTGGTTTCGAAACCTCTGCTTGACCATAATGAAGTCGATTTGGTAACGCCCTGTATCTCCTGGTCTCATCCATGTGTATATTCTTCTATTGTGGTTATTGAATAAGGTGTTAGCTATGACCAATTCATGCTCGGTGCAGAATTCTACCAGCCTGCTTCCTCGATCATTCCTTTCACCTAATCCGAAATCTCCTACTATCTTCCCTTCTCTCCCATTTCCTACTACAGCATTCCAATCTCCCATTACTATAACATTTTCATCACCCTTGATATACCTCAGAATTTCGTCTATTTCTTCGTAGACCTTTTCAACATCCTCATCATCAGCTTGACTGGTAGGCATATAGACTTGTACCACTGTGGTGCAGGTAGGTTTAGTATTGATTTTTGCTACAATAATCCGTTCACTATATTGCTCATAATATTCCACCCGCTGTCCAAGTTTCCTACTCAATATGAGGCCAACCCCTGCTTGGCCATTGTTTGATTTAGCGCTAATGACCCTATAGTCTCCTGACCAAAAGTCCTGTTCTTCCTGCCAGCGCATTTCACTAATCCCAACCAAATCCAACCTCAACCTATCCATTTCCCTTTCTAAGTTTTCTAACCTTCCACTTCCTAGCAGACTTCTAACATTCCACGCTCCGATCCGTAGAATGTCAGATTTCCTCTTTGTCACTTCTGTGATGTTAACCCCCTCTCGAGTAGTCCCCACCCGGAGATCCGAACGGGGGACTAGTTTACCTCCGGATTGAAATTTTACAAGGGAGGAGGCCATCATCACTTGTAATTATGCATAGAGAGGTGCATATCCTCGGGAATAGCATACGGCTGTAGTTTCCCGTTGCTTTCAGCCGTGCAGCAGGACGCAGTGTAGCCATTATTTGGCTTATATTATCAATATCTTAACCGTCTATAAGACTAGTAAAGAATTGATTTATTCTGAAAGGCTGCTACTCCCTTTCAGAATAAGTAAAGAGCAATTCTACTAACAAAAATACTAACCTTCTACCGTACTAACAATTAAATACCAAAATTCTACAAACAAAAAACTTAAGTTCCACCAACAACAAATACTACCACTAAAACAGTCTGTCACCAGGCACACTCACATGCACCCTCACATAATAGAATAGTGTCAATTTAATCAATCGATAAAGAATATTTTCTAGCTCTACACTGAGGAAAAAGCTGAGAAAATACAGATTTCTAGTTTGCCACTGTTGTAGCAATGAATGATATTATTTTAAGGCCAAGTTTCGCAGGATCACATAAATTTCCCCTAGTGTAGCCTACGACAAAGCTGGTGCATAATTCGGAAATTGATATCAATGTATCTCCAGAGGGGAAATATCCTGCTTATATTTATATTTACGTGTGCACAGAATGTAATACGTATGGCAGAGCTCCTAATTCAGTTAAATTGAAGCCGCAACGATTCATGATACAGAGCATGGACTGCTCTCTCAGCCTGTAAACGGTTTATGTTAATATCTGAGTGTTATAGCAGCAAAGTAGAGAGAGAGAAGCAGCAGATTGGCGTTAACGAGTTCATTCGAGTGCAAACTAGTATAACAGAAAAACGTGTACTGGAAACGTGGTTTTGTATGGAAGTGCGTGCTGTCGTGTGCTATGAATGGGCGCTTGGGACTAGTGTTTAAATATTCATCGACACCTACAGAGTGTGGTCATATTTTCAAGTCTTACTGAACAGAGTTGCTCTGAATCAAGGAGAAGGAAATGAAGCCATTTTAAGATTGCGTAGCGTTTTGTGCTTTTTAGTGCTTGGTTAGAATGGTGAAGTTGATAGAAATTCCCACCACTTGTAAGATTACATCGATCATTCGGTTTCTGAATTCGAAGAACAATAAACCAGTCGACATCCATGAACAAATTTACGAGATGTATGGAGAAAATGCGATGAGGGGTTCAATGGTAAGGGGATGGGTCTCACAGTTCAATAAAGACGCGATGAGGCGCACGTTGATGAACAAATTGGGCGTCCATTACTGGTTATTGAAGACTTGTTTCGTGCAGTTGAAGAATGCGTCAAAGAAAACCGTTGTACAGATTTTCCGCAAATTTCAAGAACACTTCTTCATGAAATTGTTGACAACACAGGTTTCATGAAGAAGGCAAACAAAAACTTGTGCACTCTATGACAAGTGATTCCAAAATGATGGGAGCCATGTGGAGATATAGTTTAGGGTATATAATGTGTATTCCATTAAATTATTTGTATGTGTACTCGTTTTCATGAATCATCTTAAAATTTCATAATTTTATCAGCAGTTTGGTGAACATTTCCAACCAGCAAAATTAAACTAAAGTAAATTTTGAAAAAACGGACGTGTTAAAATATAACTCATATACGGAGGAATTACATCTAAATTTTTCACCTTTTTATGTTGAAAAGTTCAAAAGAAAAGAGAAATTTTATATCTAGAAAAATATTTTAGCGAGAAATTGGAACCAAAGATTTTCTCGGTGTTTAGAATATGTCATTACCATAGGATTCCTCTTGTGCCATTTGAAGTACAAACATCCATTTTGCTGTTGTTCCATGGACCATGCTTCTAACGCAGCCTCCTTCTTAAACGAATATTTTGTATCTATCGTCTAGTAGAAATACATTTTTTATAAAATGTACTTCCCTGGATATACTAACAAGACGCGCGATTGTGGGGAAGTAGCTTACAGTATAAGGGAACTAGCCTCGGAAATGAGATACGTAAAAAAAGAAAAATGTAGGACTGCCGTTAGAAAGCTAAAAGTCTGTAGATTAATTTGGCGCAAAAATAACATTTTGAAAATGTTGAAGATTTTGGGCATTCCGGAGCCCCATAATGAGCCATATAATTTTAGCCTATTTATGAAAAAATAGGCGTATGAGATCACCTTTTTTTTCGTGTGTGTGTGTGTGTGTGTGTGTGTGTGTGCATGTGTGTGTGTGTGTGTGTGTGTGTCCTTCCCTAATAACTTTTAAACGGCTGGAGCGATTTCAATGAAACTCGGTAAAATCATAGTACTATTTTGTCGGACATCGACCGTGCCCTTCAAATTTTATTACACCTCACCAATCCAACATGGTGGCTGTGCAAGATATTTCACCGGCATTCTATATCTCCGAATCAATTACTCATATCACCCTGAAAATGGCACTACTAGACGTTCACATGGTGGACAAGAGAAGTTGGAACATTTAAATTGACTTGTCTCGCGATTTAACCATCCGAACGCAGTAAAACTTGTTTTCATAACCATAAGATGGTGGCTGAGCGAAATTTTAAAATCTCGTTTTTATTTCTTGTGTCCTAATCATGCGATTGAAGTTTGAATAAAACACTTACACAATAATCTTCATGTAATAGTACATACCTCTAAGGCCTATATATAAAAAAAAACATGGTGACCATCCGAAATATTTAGACGGTTCTCAGTATCTACGAGTCATTTACAGCAATCAAACTGAAAATGCGTATGTTAATAGGGGCAATATAAGTAGGATATATGAAAATAGGCTATTTAGTTCTTCACGGATCTACTTGTTTTCATCATAAATAGGCTTCAGGTACAGGTACGCCATATTTTTTAACATTTTGAAAATGTTGAAGATTTTGGGCATATCGGAGCCCCATAATGAAGCATATATTTTTTAAATCATAAATTGGCTATCAGGAATAGGTACGTCCTGATGGCTGATGTAATTAACAATGGCTCCTAAGTGTTTGACCCATACCATCTTATTGTTGGCTGCTTATCCATTACGCTCCACCGCGCTCTGCTTTGTGTGCGGACTTCAGGAAATCATTAGTGGTTGTTGTGTGACGTGAAGGGCTTTGAGTGTGCCATGTTATTAATACCTTTAATTACTGCAGCACGCAGCTGTGATTGCTGCGGTAATCCTTAGCTTAGGGCACGCTTCTGTTCTGATTCCATTAGTAGCCACACCTCCAGCTGTTTTCACTTACCACTGATTGGATGAGCGCTTCGGCGAACTTGTGGCTGCAGGCTTGCGTGAGGTGATCCAAGATCTCACAGCATTAACAGCTTCCTTATTACCTGCTGAAATGATGTGCATCCGGTGCATCGCACCAGCCAAATTGAGTAATATCTATCAAATCAATTACCTTAAAGGAATAAACGACCAAGTACTTCATTCCTCATTCTATGTAAGTTATCTCTTCGTCTGGCCTGGAGCCAAAGTGTATATCATCAAAGGAATGGATGTGATGAAAAGAATTATTGTTCGTCTTATTCCATTTAATTGGGGTTGTCGATGCCTACCATGCTCATTTCAATTTCGATCGTTGCTTTAAGGCAGGATGCTCATCCTGACAGAACGCGACGTTTTCTTCCATTCCATAATTACTGGAATTGGAACCCCAACCTTCAAGGTCAAAGGCAAATGGCTAGACCTATGCGCCCATACAAAACCCAGAATGGAGATAGAAATAATAATAGGCCTATTAATAATTACTTCAATGCCATCCGCCCAGAGGTCTTGTACGCTTCTGAATGCCCCACGATGAACAAACAAGTAGTTCCGTGAGAAACTATACAGCCTATTTTCATATATCCTACTTATGTTAATTGCCTCTATATACATACAAAATTTCAGTTTGATTGCTGTAATAGATTCGTAGATAATGAGAACCGACTAAATATTTCGGATGGTCGCCATGTTGGATTTTATATATGTAGGTCCTAGAGTTATGTACTGTTACATGAAGATTATTGTGTACGTGTAACATTCAAACTTCAATCGCATGATTAGGACACAAGAAGTAACAAGTAGATTTTAAAATTTCGCACAGCTGCCATTTTATGGTTATGGAAACAATTGAAATAAATTAGATGCCAGTGGATTAACATTCGTATAAGGATTTACTGTACCAAGTTTCACTGCACTCGGATGGTTAAATTGCGAGAAACGTCCATGTGAATATTTATACTTCGCGTCGCCGCCATGTTGGATTTGTGATCACCAGGTTATTTAAAGTCCTATAAGTGAACTTAAGTGCATAGCCCCTATGAACATAAAAAAAACAGTTTGATTGCTATAATAGATTCGTAGATATTCAGAGCCGTCTAAATATTTCGCATGGTCCCCATGTAGGATTGTTAAATGTATAGGCCATAGAGTCATGTACCATTAAAGGAAAATTATTGCGTAGGTTCATTATTCAAACTTTCACATCGATCGCATGATCACGACAAAAGAAATAAAAACTTAATATTAACATTCGCAAAGCCGCCATCTTGAGGTTATGTAAACAATTGAACTAAATTAGATACAAGTGTATTACAATTTGTATAAACATTTCCTGTACCAGATTTCATTGCGTTTGGAACATTAAATCGCAAGAAAAGTCTATTTAAAGTTTTCAAATTCGCATTGTCGCCATGTTCGTTTTGTAGTTAGCCGGTTTTTGAAAGTCTTATAGATGAACTTCCAGTAGTGCCCTTTATCTCCGTACCAAATTTCAGGGTGATACCGCTAATAGTTTCGGAGATATAGAATGCCGGTGAAATATTTAGCACAACCGCCATCTTGTGGTTATGTAAACAATTGAACGAAACTAAATGTCGGTGCATTACAATGTGTATAAACATATACTGTACCAAGTTTTATTGCGTTTGGTTGGTTAAATCGCGAGAAACGTCTATTTAAATGTCGCAAATTCGCGTGGCCGCCATGTTGGTTTAGTAATTACTAGCTTTTCAAAAGTCACATATGTGAACTTCTAGTAGTTCCCTTTATCACCGTAAAAATTCCAGAGTGATATCGGGAATAGTTTCAGAGATATTGAATACTGGTGAAATATTTCGCACAGCCGCCATGTTGGATTGGTGAGACGTAACAAAATTTGAAGGGCACGGTCGGCGTTGTCCGGAATAGTGATATGAACTCACCGAGTTTCATTGAAATCGCTCCAGCCGTTTAGAAGTTATTAGGGGACACACACACACGGACAAAAGGTGATCTCATAAGCCTATTTTTTCAAAATTGAAAATAGGCTAAATACGAGCCTTACAGTAGAAGGGGCGTCACCCCGACTCCTAGGACACCTCATACTAGTCCCTAGCATTATTGGTTCACGAGATATTAAAAATCCGATGACCTATTAGTTTTGGGTCCCTTGTTTAAATTAATGGGGCTGTAGGAAAACGGGGGTGTCACTATGAGTCCTAGGACACCTCATACAAGTCCCTAGCATTATTGGTTCACGAGATATTAAAAAGCCATTGACCTATTAGTTTTGCCGGGAGCGCAAATCCCATATAAAACAGTGAACTCTGCTGGTCATTGAAATAACTACTTGTAAAACTCCAGTGCCAAATCCTGACCGGTGCACATGCGTGAGGTACGTCGTGGTACCAATGATTTATTGTAGAAATATTTTAATGGGACCTCCAAACATGGAAGTAAACCGTATGCGATATACATTCCACAGCAAAAGTATGAATATTTAATTAATAAATCATAATTGTTTTCAGAAAATATGATATGAATCTTCTAGATTCAAAATCCTCTATATCCTCTTCCATAAATTTTTCAGGAAGTGACTTTTTCTTTTACGGGTTATTTTCGTGGTATTGAACATTTTGTTTTATCAAAACGTGCAAAGAGGATCCAGAAGCAATTATAAGTAGTATAACATACATTAACCTTCTAACTACCGAGGGATTGCCTTACTCGAGATAGGATATAAAATTTTTACCTCACTGCTTATGAATCGACTTAGGCCATTTTTGGGAGACATTATAGGCTCATACCAATGTGGTTTTGTATCTGGTCCGTCTACTATCGACCACATCTTTACATTGAGGCAACTCATGGAGAAATTCTACGAATTTGACAAGGAATTGCATTTAATCTTTATTGATTTTCGCCGGGCCTATGACAGTATAAACCGTATAGTATTATGGACGGCTATGCACGAGATGGGCATTCCAATGAAGTACATAAGGTTGATCAAGACCTGTTACTCTGACTCTAGATGCCAGGTGCGGTTTGCAAATCAAGAATCAGAATCCTTTAGCGTTCAAAGTGGACTAAGACAAGGAGATCCTCTAGCCCGCGTCCTTTTCAATATAGCATTGGAAAAGATTAAACGTGGAACTGGTTGGAATAGGGAAATGGAGATGGTCGGATCCGACATAATTCTTGCATTTGCTGATGATGTGGTGATCATGGGGAACACTTTGGATCAGGTAACGACTGATACATCAAGATTCCTACTGGAAGCAAATAAAATGGGGTTGGTGGTTAATGAATCGAAAACAAAATACATGATTATATCACGTGGACAGAATATTCCGATCGCTATCGACGTTGGAATGCACAAATTTGAGAAAGTTGAATCATTCAAATATTTAGGATCAATATTGTCAAACAAAAGTGAAATAGAAAAGGAAATAAGACAATGAATCACCAACGCTACTCATGTTTCCTATAGCATGAATCGAATTTTCACGTCACGTCTAATATCTCAGGAAAACAAGATCCACCTATACATGGCCCTAGTACGACCTGTTTTAATGTATGGTTGTGAAACGTGGGCGACTCCAAGAACTTTTGAAGAACGTATATGTGCATTTGAAAGAAAAATGCTGAGGAAAATCTATGGCCCAAAATACTGCCCAGAAACTGACAGTTGGGAAAGACGGAGTAAAGAGGAGTTATATTGACGTTATAAAAAGGCAGACATCAGTAGAGAGATAGGGAGAAGACGATTACAATGGTTAGGACACATTATCAGAGCAGAATGTACTCTCCCGAACCGTGTGTTCAATTTTCAGCCAACGGGAAAACGTCCAAGAGGTCGACCAAGAACGAGATGGAAAGATCGAGTTATGTTGGAACTGAACCAGGTAGATCCAGATGCAAGTATGGAAGATGCCAGGGATAGAAATCGTTGGTCTAATATATGCAACCATTATTTGAGAAGCTGAACTCATTCTTCCTGTTATGAAGTACAATGTTATAGCCTATATTATATTATGCTTGCTATTTATATTGTAATCAAGAATTGTATACCCTTGTTTTTCTGCTATGGGTCTTAATGGCCTGTCACATGCAATAAATGATGATGATGATGATGATGATGATGATGATAACATACATTAAGAGATATTAATATGCAGTAAAATCAGTGTTAAATATGAACGTAGGGGGTTTTGAACCTCAAATACCTACATAGGGGATTTTGAAACTCATAATCATGAATACTACTGGATATGGAGCATTTTGAAACTAACTCACTTTACTTCTGTTTCGATCATGAAAATGATGTTAAGCCATATAATATAATTGAATCACATTATTATACAACTGTTTTGCATTCTTGACCTAGTAATTATAAATAAAAAGTTTTAAATCATAGTCAATAAAGTAACTTTAAGCACTTGAATAATACTTCTTGCAGTTATATGACAAAATCGAAAGTCCCTCTTTTTCCTCTCGTAACGTATCATAGAATGCACTTGCTTTCAATTTATGAATTCTTTTCTGTGTCATAAGTGTTTGCTTTTCACTAGTAATTGTTGCTACCTTAAGTCTTTTTCCCAATTCCAAGCACACAGAACAAACATCTGTTCTAGGACTTCCAAAACCAATATTGTAATTTGTACAGAATACTTGACGAAAGAAACACTCCTTAACCTTATGTTCACTTTCAACAGTTGTGTTGTGAATTCGCCAAAGTTTTTTAATATTTAATTCTGGTGGCAAATATAACCTACGATCACTTTTCCTATTCCGGCAGTAGTGAGGCTCTGCACACTTCAAGGACTCTATGAATTTGCCTACAGCTTCCCTATGACTTGAATTTTTAACTCTTCTGCTATCCCCACCCCTGTTTTCCCGTGCTACTTGACCTCCACTAATATGTGATCTTCTAAGAACACCTTGCACACGATCCTTCTTCAACACCAAAATGTTGAGAAATGTGTCGCGACACACAGGAATGAGTGAACCACAAGTTTTCTTCCGCACATGGTAAGAGAACGTTAGGCTTCGTTTTGAATCTCCTGGCATTCTCCTCCTTTTTGGTTTTGAAGTAGTGCAGTGTTTGATTACGAAATTGTCCTGTTCTATTTTATTTTGTGTTTTGTAAAATACACGGTTAAATTCCCTGACATCCTCAATTTTCAGCGTAGAACACTTTAATGCCTTGATATTGTGTTTGCATTTTGGATATTCAGGGGGAAAACTGACACTGTATCTGAAAGAAATAATAATATGAGATATTAATCTACATGCTATTATTGCAACAACACAATGTTAATTTGTGATCAAGAGAAAAACTCCCGCTCATAACCTCTAAAATCGCTGAACTTTACTCAACTTTCTCGCTTTTCCCTCAACCTTTTCCAAGTATCCACTTGCCGCAACCTATTCCGCCCTCTTCCAGGAGTTGCTTTAGCAACACGAAAAGTTTCATCTCTCATTTTTCAATAAATGATGCCAAGAAAATGGACAACGAATAACTTTCTCCTTAATGCTTTAGAATTCTCCTGTCCGAGGTAAATGGAACGGAACGGAAAATTTGTCCTTTATCCAGTGATTAAACCTTTAACTTTAATTTTAAAAACGAGAATACGTTCAAATTTTCCTCTAAAATATTGTTTTGTCTTCATTATGGTACATTAGTATACGAACATCGGAGGTGAAGCGAAGATCGCAACAGTTGGCTGCACTGATAAACAAGTGACGTCATTCTTATTCCTCAATAGATCTCCAATATCTCATTGGTTGATACACATAGAGGCGTTTAAAAGTAACTGGAGGTGGATATAGAGGCCTTTGAACTTAACAGCGATTTTCAAGTAGCTATTTTTATGAAACTCAGCGGGTTTTGAAACTCAACGGTTCACAAACCAATAGAACTCATCCTTGGAAATATACTGATACGCTTATCTCAATTTACAAAAAAAATGGTCTTTAGGGGGTTTTGAATCTAGAGGATTCATATAATGAATATTTTCACAGCAAAGAACGGCAACTTGAAGATGATTTATTGTAGGAATATCTTTAATAGGGCCTCCAAACCCTGGAGTAAACCATATGCGAATTTCCTCGTACACATTTCCGTCCCATTTCCGTCCCATTTCCGTGGCCGACAGTAACTTGAATGCTTACATTAAATAAGAATACAGCAATAGTATGAAGATATAATAAATCATAATTGTTTTCAGCAAATATGATATAATGAATATTTTCACACCAAAGAACGACAACTTGAAGATGATTTATTGTAGGAATATCCTTAATGGGGCCTCCAAACCTTGAAGTAAACCGTATGCGATGTTTTCTCTTACACAATTCCGTCCCATTTCCGTCCCTTTTCCAAAATCACTCCCACAAAAGATATCCAGCAACCGAGTGGAAAGATGTTACACATCAAAATGTCTTTGTTGTAAAACTGGAGGTCAAAGAAAGAAAAATATTGGGTCCCATCAAAGTCAATAAGGAATACAGAAGACGGCATTACCATGAATTGTATACTCACGCGGAGAAGATTACTGACACCATCCGGAAAAGAAGGATTAACTTTTATGCACATGTGAAGGGAATGTGCCCATTGAGATAAACCAACCGCATCATTACCAACTTTCCAGAGAGGAAAACCAAATGGGTCTGGTTCATTTAACTGGATAGAGATCTCAAAGAAGTGCGGATTACATCACATGGCATTCAGGAGCGCATCCCATTGAAGAGAAAACTTCTAGCATACCAAAAGTTTCCAAGAAAAACCGAATCTGAAAACGAGAAAAGTTTGGGCACTGGAAAGGAAGGAAACCCACCAAAAGCGAACTTGGACGAGCTAAGCAAATATCGAAACCTGAAGGAGACAGTTGGAATGACGCGGTCCATATAGTTGGCTGTAATTTTCCTCTTGAAGGGCATCTTTAACATGCCACTTAATGCGAGATCATCGCTCTTAAATATCCTTAAATGACATTGTACTTTGGTGGGGACTTTCTCGGTGCATATAAAGGAGAGATTAGCTACTGCACTTACAAGTATAAGTGACATCAGACACATACAAAGAATGTCACTGAAGACAGCCATGGAACTCTTCCAAGTCAAAGTGCTACCAACACTCACATACGGATTAGAATAAATTTGGAAATTCCTGTCACGTAGACAGCTGAAAGAACTGGAAAGCATATAACCGAGATACCTCAAAAGGGTTATAGGAGTCTCGAAATGTGCTCGAACCCGATACGTGAATGTCTTAGCTCGGGAAGACTTTTGATAGAAGAGCTAAGACTGCAAATGCATCTGCAGCACACTCCAGCATTATAAAGAACTGTTACAAGAGCTACGAGGAAAAAGGGACTCGATCGAAGAAATCTTCTACATTACAGACGCAATGATCAACAAAAATTGGATGAAAGAGGAATACGATTTGCGACACCTGATGACACAATTTGCGATACACGGTTTCCATTATCGTCTTTGTGTCAGGAAATACTTTTACCAGGCTAGCCAGGAGTGTACATGTATTTTGTGTGGAGAACAGTGTGATACATATCACGTAATGGAGAGTAAGAAGAGAGAGCGGTCTCTCAAATTCAATTTTGCTCTAATTCTTGAGCCTGATGTAATGTACATATTTTTCACATTGAGCGTAGTAAATTTGTCATAAATGACATTTGACTGAGCCGATATCGAACCCACAATCATGTATTTTTAAGGCCAATATTTAACATATAGGACCGTTCATCTATCTATTGCACTGTACATGCTTATTATTTCAATGCTACATAGTTTTGACTCTATGGAGTCCTGTCTCTGACCCTCTGATTCCACTGAAGACTAAAGGCAAGGTCAAAAAAGTACATAAACTAAGACTTCCTTAAGTGAAGATGGCATAAGGGCAGGTGATATTCCAGACATGAACAATTAAAAAAAGAATATATCCGACGAAGCTTCATAGTTTTAGACATCACTTTAATGTTGCAGAAAGTTGTATGAGATGGTACGAACATATCATGAGGTGGAATGAAAACTATCCTTGGAAGAAGCTATTAGTACTCGCAGATGAAAAGGAAAAAGGACTAAGAGGACGCCAAAACGAAGGACTGGGAGCAATCTCAAGTGACTCCTGCATCAACGAAGGACAGAAAATCTTGGCTGTTAACAGCCGACCCTAAATAATGGGAAAGGTTATTAAAACATTAGAAAACCTTTCTTAGTATTAACTTACTTTTGACACGATGATAATAAACCAAGAAATGCGAGTTAAGGTATGACAAGGTTAATTAACACATTTTGATTTGTAAATTCTCCTTTGTCTATAACAACAATGACGAGCTGCTCCCTTGACGGTTCTGAATTAACATGCTCGACGCTAATGAAGATGAAGTGTGGAGGAGCATTAACATCACAAATGAGTGTCGAGGAACTAAGCCTCTCGTAATAGTAAGACTTCTCTCTGTGCTTCTACGTGAACGATACCCAATGAATATACCATTTGTCGATGGAATGCATGATGGCACTCAACTTCCTCAGTTCTGCTCTACTGTCCTAATAGCATAAATATTGCTTTACATCGTTTAAGATCTGGTAGCATTGCCTGAATCCAACGCAACTTTGCATCAAGGATATTTTCTTCCTGAAGATGTAGCTAGTCGAAACGTATTTTGTAATAATCTACGTCTGTGATTTACAACGTTGTTCTACTTGAGTATCACCTGAGAATTTTGTAAGACCGTGTCGAACCACTGATTATTTTATGACTTTATGAGGGGAGGAGTCAAATAAATTCTATACACTTGTGAATAACTTAACAGAATGCACTTAAGTGTAAATAGAACAAAATTCAGAAAGTAAATCCATAAAACTAGGAAAGCCGTTTGTATGTACTTGCTAGTAACAAATGGCATTGCCAAGAAACTTAATTCTGGTCTTAGGGGTGGAATGGGGTACATTAGTCCTCGTGAGGCAACTCTGATAAGAGGTAGATTCGATTCCCATCTCAGATATCCTGGAAGTGGTCTTTCCGTCCTTGGTTTCCCAATACAACTCCAGGCAAATGCCTGGATAGTTCCTAATTAAGGAATCGAACCCGGGCCTCCATGGTGACAGCCAATAGTGCTAGCCGCTATGTAACGAGAGGGACTGTATTTTTATTGAACCCTTCTGCGTGGCACCCCCAAATGCATTCGCACACCGCCAAAGGTAGACTACACTTACTACCAGTTGAAAAAAAACTGATCTACAGTACATAGTTATTGTTCTTTGCCATTTTCGTTTATGTTATTGTTAAATCATTAGTAATACGTGTTCCCTACTTAGGGCCGGGGGCGTGGTGGCTCAGCGGTCATGCTGTATGCCTCTCACCAAAGCGGACCGGGTTCGATTCCCGGTCAATGCATGTGAGATTTTTGTAGTGAAAAGCCATGTCCTGTGGTTCGGATTCCACGTAAAAAGGAGGTCCCGTGGCTCATGATCGCGAGATTAACGGTCACGTTAAACTACAAGCTTCCTTCCTTTTTTTCAACTTAGGGCCACATTCGAGTAACTCGTACTTGGCTTCCCCAGTTTTAACCAAACTATTTATGAATGTATTAGCTTAAATTTCACTCCAATGCATTCCAAGTTATTTATTCAGCAATGTTCGCGAAGTCTTACCATAATACAAACAAATGTGTGGTTGTAACTATTATATGCGCTTTTGCAACTACCATGGTGTAGATGGAAATCTCATTTCGTGAGTTATTCAGAAAGTGAAGGAGAAAACTGTTCAAGTGACGGGAGAGAGATAGAAGTTTCTCTATTTCCGCTCAAGCACAATGTACCTGCTCAGTGTAGTGAGGGGAATTGTCTCTGCGCAGTACACCAGACGCTCCAAAAGTTTTTAACACATGCACTTGTTGATTGAATTATACAGTTCGTTAACTCGCATCGAGAGGAACTCCGTATTTCTTGTCTTAACTAGTATGTTCTGGTTCCTCATGGTCGGGAAATCCTTGTATTATATTGCTCAGTGCCAGGCCCCATTTCAGATATTTAAAATTGCTGAATTCGTACACGTTTCTGATCCTTTTTCTTTTATCATAATGAACCACCTAATAATAGATTAAACATTAAATTAGCTAGAATGTATTCAAATGATTTCATATACTTTCTTTAAGTTTGAAGTGATAGAAGCCATTTTTCCCTGTTGACTAGTTCTATTGAAGAAGAAGATGAAGGCTTTCCAGTCGGTCAACACAAATTGTTCCCAATTGCATTAGGCGGGAAAACAAGTATTTATACAGGGTGTAATTGATATTATGGTAGTCCGTTACACTGGTGAAAGAAGAGACTATTCTAAGCTTCCTAGGTAAAAAATTGTCACCTATCTTGAAATTGAAAATCAATCATTAAAGAGTCAATGTTTTTAGTTTTTTTCAGAAAGTAATCAAGCAGAAAGTGGTGCGGCAGGCTGGAAGAAACGAGGCGGAGCAAGGTGTGACGACACGCGGAGGGGAATTTGTTACGTAATCGGAGCATTGACCTTACCAGTTGACTTGAGGGGTGGTAGGCTATCAGCTGATATGAGGATAAGCGGTACCGTCTCGTAAGAAAATGTGTATTGCCGTTGTTCTTGCTGTTGTTGTTGACAACGCACGCAATGGCTTGGGACATTAGGACCGGTAGTATTGTGTAGCCTACTTTGTAAGTGTGGAATTCATTGATTGATGTTCTTGTATAAAATAATTTCGTTACTCAGCCCTGGTGTATCATTGGCGTCCGTGACGGACCTCCTGTTGACTTACTTAATTCCTGCCGCTCCTTCCGGAGCATAGGGCCATGGCGAAATTTCTCCACGCAGTACGGTTCCTGGCCATTCTCTTCACTTGACTCCAGTTCTTGTCCACCTCTGCAATTTCATTTTCGATCGTCCTCTTCCAGGTCTTCTTAGGTCGACCTCGCTTCCTGGCGCCTTGAGGATTCCAGACTAGCGCCGCCCTCTCAATAGCTCCGTCCGGCTTCCTTAGTGTGTGACCAATCCAGCGCCATTTCCTCTCCTTGATCTGGATGCTAATCGGTTGTTGATTGGTGATGGTCCAAAGATCTTCATTTGAGATTATGTCCGGCCACCTCACATTCATGATGCGACGCAGACATCTGTTAATGAACACCTGTAGCTGGTTGTTGATAGGTTTTGTGACTTTCCATGTTTCACAGCCGTAGAGAAGACTCGACTTTACGTTGCTATTGAAAAGGCGGAGCTTGGTCTTCCTGGAAATGTTTCTATTTCTCCAGATGGGGTAGAGCTGGACAAAGGCACCATTTGCCTTCCTGATACGGCTTCGAACATCTTCCTCTGCTCCCCCATCATTTGTGACTATACTTCCAAGGTAGAGGAAGGACTCAACTCGTTCAATGTCCTTTCCGTTGACTGTCAAACTAGTCGTGATGTCAGAATTTATCCTCATCTCTTTGGTCTTATTGGTGTTGATCATCAGTCCTGCACGTTCTGCTTCTCTCTGCAACCTCCCCAGCTTATCTTCTATGTCTCGGTACCGTTGTGCCATAAGACAAATGTCGTCTGCGAAATCCAGATCTTCAAGCCTGTCATTTATACCCCATTGAATACCCCTCTTCCGTCCTCCCATTACCTTCTTCATCACAGGAACAGAGTGGGGGAAAGGACACACCCCTGTCTCACTCCGGAACTGACCATTATCTTTTCTGTTAATTTGCCTTCGTGAAGAACCTGGCACTCATACCCTTCGTACATCTCTTCCATGATTCTGATGATCTTGATTGGAATTTTATATTCCTCGAGGGTCTTCCACATGATTCTTTGATTTACGGAGTCGAAGGCTTTCTCGAAGTCAACAAATGTGAGGTAAAGGGTATTCCGCCACTCCACACTCTGCTCCAGGATGATTCGGAGGGTCTTGATGAGATCCACACAGCTGCGATGTTGTCGAAATCCAGCTTGTTCCTTCCGAAGCCTTTTTTCTACGCAGTCTTTTATACGATTCAGGATGACTCTCGCCAGCACTTTGCTTGGAATGGACAGCAAGGTGATACCCCTCCAGTTGTTACAGTTTGTGGTGTCCCCTTTCTTCGGCAACTTGACTATCAACCCCTTCTTCCAGTCGGTTGGCATTTTCTCCTCCTGCCAGATCTTCTCCAACAGCGGGTGCAGCAGATCGATCGTAATATCCAGGTCTGCTTTCAGTACTTCCGCTGGAATATTATCCAGACCTGGTGCCTTCCCGCATTTCATCTGCTTCAACGCTGTCCTTATTTCGCCCCGAGTTGGGGAGTCGAGGCTGATGCTTGGGTCACATTCTGCTTCCCCTTCATCTTCTCCTCGCTGCTTACTTTCTGGTCCTCTATCTCTATTAAGAACCTCCGCAAAGTGTTCTCTCCATCTTGTCAGCTGCTGTTCACACGTCGTGAGGATTTCGCCCGTCTTGCTCTTCACAGGCCTAGTTTTATTAAAACCTTTCTTCGAAAGCATCTTTGTGATACCATAGAGCTCCTTAACGCCCCCCCCCCCCCCCCCCCCCTTCTTGCCGATTCTTCTGCTTTCTTCGCCTGCTCATCAATCCACCTCCTATGATCCTTCCGTACACTCCTCTTTACCTCCCTGATTGCTGTTGAATACTTTGCTTGTGTGAGAGCCTTCTGCTGCCTTGTCTTGCAGGTGTTGAGCTTGGCCTTAATCTCCTTCCTATAATTTATCTTGTCCCAGGTCTGATCGGATATCCATTCTTTCCGCAGGTAGTTCTTGTACCCGAGCTGCATCTCACTGGTTTCCACGAAGATATTATTTACCTCGCTCCACACAGTCTCCACGTCCTTCTCAGTCTCGGAGTCCAACACCTGGAATTTATTTCTGAGCTCCAGTTTAAATTTGTCCAATCTCGGCTGGTTCTTAAGCTTGCCCACATCAAACTTGTTGTGCCGAGTGTTAAACTTTCGGCGGACTGCGACGATCTTCATGCGGAAGTTGGCAACCACAAGATGATGGTCACTACCAACGTCCGCTCCTCTCTTGTTCCTAACATCTTCCAAGCTTCTTCTGAACCTCCTGCTCACCGCGATGTGATCAATTTGATTTTCTGTGACTTGATCAGGAGACACCCAGGTGACCTTGTGGCACCGCCTATGAGGAAATACCGTGCCACCCATCACCAAATCCTGACTGGCGCAATATTCCGTAAATTTCTCCCCATTGTCATTCATCTCACCAAGGCCATGTTTACCCATGATCTGCTCCAACCCCTCATTGTTTGAGCCCACCTTCGCGTTGAAGTCTCCCATAACAATGAGAATGTCCTTCTTACTTGTTTGTCTTGTGACATCTCGCAGCATTTGGTAGAATTCTTCCTTCTTCTTTGGCTCCGACTGTTCTGTAGGCGCATAGCATTGGATGATTATCACATTCCTGATGTTTGTCTTGAACCTAGCAAACATGAGCCTACTAGAAATTGGCTTCCACTCCATAAGGCTTCTCTTTGCATTTCTGTCGAGCAGCAGCCCCACTCCATCCCTGTGTTCTTCATCATCGCCCCCAGAATAGAGAAATGTAATTCCATCTGTTGTCTGTATTTCACTAAATCCTGGCCACCTCACTTCACTCAATCCTAGGATATCCAGCCCATAGTTCTTCATCTCCCGTGTCACTTGCTTCAGTCCTGTTGACTAGTTTCTGAAAATACTAAAAACATTCGCTTAATGAAATACAGTGTGACAAAATTCCGACACCCCGTAGTCTGTTCAGAACTAGGCATTTAAGACGGAAGTAAAATACTTGATGTTTAGTTGGAGAGGCTTGGCGATTTTGGTCATTTAGCCCCATGTAGCTGGGTGTGGGTAGAATTTGTGTGATAACCTGTGTTTTTGTGGTTTCTGTAGTAATGTGGGGATTTGTAATTCAGGTGAGGATTTGGAAGAAGGCATCGGCCCCGTGGTGTTGGGGCAGCGCAACTGCCTCTAACCCGGAAGCCCTGGGTTCGATTCCCGGCTCCATCAGGGATATTAGAAACTGACGTGAGGGCTGGAACGGGGTGCACTAAGCCTCGTGAGGGCAATTGAGTAGCTGTCTGACAGTGAGGCAGTGCCCCAGTCAGGAAAATCAAGATTAATGGCCGAGGGGACCCGATGCACTGACCAAACGTCACCCTATTATCTGCAGGCCAAATGGCTGGACAGCGGTCGCTTGGTAGGCCTAGGCCATTCATGGGCTGCACTGCCAGGGGTTATGGTTATAGGGACGAAGGCAGCCGTGGTCTTAAGTTAGGAACCATCCCGGCATTTGCCTGGGGTAGAAGTGGGAACCCATGGAAAACTAATTCCAAGATTTAATACTAGTACGGTACCACATGCACATAATTGTGAATTGTCCCATCCCAACGCCAGCCCTGGGGTGGCCATAAACTGGAGGGGGGTGGGGGGTGTTGATTTATTGGTCAATCAACAATGTACTGTACCCATGTGAATAATTTCCATGGAAAACATGCTTCTGCCTCCAGTTAGCATCAGTCCTCAGGCGTGTACCGTTCTAGTAAATTCGGAAAACTGTTTCGCTTGGCGTTCGAGATTCGCCTCATTTTGGATTTGAATATCCTTAATGTCATTGGACAGCGCATCTAACCTGCTGTTCGTTTCATCCTGCGCGTGCTTACATGCCTGCAAATTACTTTCGAGTTTCGCTTCTATCGACTCAAAACGTTCTTCGGTCTTAACCTGCATTTCTGATATAATGCTTACAACGGTTTCAGTTACCTCGGTCTTAATTGTTTCTTGCATTTGACCTAACTTAGCATTTATTTCTGCCTTATTTGCATCCAATCGGTTGTTTATTTCAACCTGATTTGCATTAATTGCCACCTGATTGGCGTCTAAACGATTACTCAATTCAACCTGATTATTGTTCATTGCAACCTGATTTGCATTAATTGCCACCAGATTGGCATCTAAACGTTTATTTATTTCATCCTGGAAAGCCTTGGCTTCCAGCTTATTCTGTTCATTGACAGCGTCAAAATGCTGTCTTAGCTCTGCAATGCATTGCAGTATTCCCTCCGTGCCGGCCATTCCGTACTACAATTCACTTTGAGATATAGGCAGGCTTCACGGATACATGTATGGATTCGTTTTGAAGAGAAATTCAAGACACTGCACACATATTGTAGAATTGTACTTAAAATTTGGATTATGGATAAATTGTGAATTGGATGTGTAGCGGTCGTACCCTTGGGCACTTCTCTTCTCAAAAGAGAGACTCTGCGTTACTTCAAAAGCCTACTGAACTCAAAAATCACTCAAACACAGTTTGAGGCAAAAAAAATAATTATTATGGTTTTTCCCATGAAATACCATATAAAATCTATGGGGTTTCCCTAAATCCCATAAGCTCCACAAACTTGGGTGCCATGATAAATAATAGGAGAGGTTAATGTCCTTATCGTAGGTCAAGCTGTGCGATGCCAAGATATACATATTGCACTAATCAGAATAATACCGCCCCATGTTACCTGGACCATGATAAGTATATGGTGTTTATCAAAATGTATGTTTGTTTGTGTCAGAGCTTAGCTAAGGTTAGGTGCGGTCCTTCCCCTAATTCGTTTTATTCGTTATGTTAATAGAGTTGTTTACATCAGATCTTGACCGACTTAAGTTGTACCTTTAGCTCAAATCACTGTACAGTGCACCAAATCCCATGTACCCATGTGAATAATTTCCATGGAAAACATGCTTCTGCCTCCAGCTAGCATCAGTCCTCAGGCGTGTACCGTTCACCCACTGAGCAGTTGCATATTTTTGATCTGAGACTAAAAGGTATCAACTCTACAATAATAAGACACAACTCTATTCTAAAGACTTTAATTGAGCTCTAAAATCATGGCTTCACACAAACAAAAACACAATCCCAACAATAATATACAAAACAATGCAAAACTTATTCCTTCAATCCACTATTATTCGCATTTTATCCTCGCAAATCCAAATGATTATTGATTTTTATTTACCATGAGATTAACATGAAATTCATTCTCAAGTGCGCTGATGCACTGGTAAAATACACATACAACTGTTCTTACAATCTTACGTCACCTGATTGTGACTACTTTGATTTCACATAGTTGCTTATTCTCAACATATCCTACTTTACACTGTGCGCACAATTATGTTCTGCATTTCTCTTCCCACCAAAATGCTCTACCATGCATTAACCAATTTGTGAGTTGCACATCAGATTTTACTTGCAACTCCACTGTTACATGTAATTCTACATTTTCTGTAGTTCCGCTGTATGCCGTAATGAGTTCAATTTCATAATGATTCCGTTACCGCTATGTCGGGTGGGATTTTATGCTACCCTTGCGTGGGCATAGCATATGGCATCTGGTATCCACCTTCGGAAATAGGTGACAATAAAATGCAACTTATAACCTCTCAATAGTTTGCCAAGTATTAAGTTATCAGAATGATTCTTAACTATCAATGTGTCTCAAACCACACAAATTCATTATACACTATTACAATGATTCTTTATAACAAACAGGGTTTCAAAGTTTCTCCACTCTAAACATCATTCTACAAGCCTGGGTAGGGAATGGTCTCTCCCCCGATCCTTCTAGAATACAATGGGTCCGCGCCGGGCTTGTAACAAGTCGCTCGTTACCTCCCTCGCCCATTTCCTTTTCTTTCCGAGCAGTAGCACGTGGCCTCAAATACAATAGTGCCGTCTTAATGACCCACATAACACATATGACCTAACTCGACTGAATGCAAGACGGAATATGGAATTGTTTAAGTATTTATTCCTATCATTAGGTAGGTCACAACTTCCTGCCGTCCAAATTCACTCCCAGGAGCTGAATTTATTCACACAATAGCTAGTTCTCGGTCGATATCAGGTGTCATGCTGAGGTGTCCATTGTTATCCTCCCATGTACCACTGGATTCGAACCCGGAACGTCTCATAGCAATACTCAGAGCTAGGGTCTCCTTCACTAAATACGCTCGATTGCAATAATACCTCTCTGTATGCCCTTGGCTATACGAGATTTCACACGTCGATTAGACTGCCTGGCTTCCGTGACCATTGTGAGACGATCCCGTCCTCTAATTAATAAGATAATCTCTATCCATTACTCTTATAAGCTTATTCATCAAGCTGATTCAATTCACTACTAAACCCTTCCAGTTCCTGTATTCTTGCATATTTCTTTACATCATCATAAGATACTCTGATATTAATTCCTTTGCTTGGCCCATCACGTGTAATACTACTGCTTGGATCCACAGTTATTCAAATTAGCATATATTAGGTAGATTTCATTAGAAAGCTAACTATTGCAATGGGTACCATGTTTCAACTTCCGGAAAATTTCGACATATCTTCACGTTTCACATCAGCTAGACCCCAAAACCAACGTCAGTTCTAAAGTTTATATTATAATTTATGTATATATATATATATATATATATCACTTTCTTGTGGACACGATAACTACCGCAATTTTGCACCAATCAATTTGATTTTTTTACATAATATGTATCCCTATAAAATCTCGATCGAGTTCGTTAATGGGCACAATCGGTTTCAGGGGGTGAAAATGGGGGTCTTTTTTCGAAATACTGAAAGATCGCTATAACTCTCTTAATATGTGAAATATCGAATCCATTCAAAGTTCATACTATGTGTCGGATAAGGCCCAAAAATTTATGTTTGAAGAGTTTTTTGATAGCACCAACCGTTGACCACAGGGGAGGGAAAAAGTGGCGTTTTCGGGAAACATTAATCATATCTTTCTTAATAGGCACAATATCAAAACTGTACAAAATGGACAATATTCCCCTAATAATTACCTAAAACTTTTGTCTGAAAGAATTTTTGATATGACCCGCCATTACGCCAAGGGATGAGCAAAATGTTAAGTGGCATCAGAGGTTGCCATGACAACACTACTAAAGTAAAGAGCCATGACAACGCCATTGCACGAGATCAAATTCAGTTTTCCATCTGACCATGTGGGAAGCGGCTTCGGTGACGTAACTGATAGCATGCTGAACTTCTATGCCCAAGGTCGCGGGTTCAAAGACGGCCGATGTCGTCGGATTTTCTAAGAGCGCTAAACATCCCTCAGTATGCTTTCCATAGGGGGAAGTTCCAACGTTCGTTGCGGGTAGCTGGTTGCGGTGACATCTAGTAGCCATGTTCGCAGCTAGGTGTCGTTGACTTGTATTTGCTAGAAAAATTAGGAACTACTACTTGAAATTGACTGTCTCGTTGTCACAGCCCCTAAACTGAGGAACCAACCAAAATCTCTGCGGGAGATAAAATTTTGCGGGAAGACGTAGCAGACCACTAGATAGTTACACATCAGTGTCGAAACTTTGCATTAAGGACCGTGTGATCACAAGTATAAAAATGGACCCCAAATGACGAGAAGGTTACCGTCCCCACACGACTTTAAAATGTTTAAAATATGCATAGAAAGACGGAAAACAAAGTCAATTAATCTTCAATTGTAAAATACTTTCTCGCAATAAATGAGGTCTAATCCTTCAACGAATACCTGCATATTCTGCCTATCCCGAAGTTTGCCCGGTGAAATCTACCTCCGCCTTCCGGCGTGCCGAGAGGAATTTTTTGCTTACAAACATTCTCCCTGATATGTATTCATTTATTCTCATTATTATTATTATTACTGACATAAATTTCCCCTATACCGACACAACGTAACCGTATTTATATATTCAATAACCGAACATCCGTGTTCGTTACGTTAACTTTCTATTTAACTCAATTGCCATTTTTACATTAGTGGTAACGATTTATCCACTCAATGATGTACAAAGACATCTCCACTTGACTAAAATCAACACAACATTAATACCTGAAGGTTCTACCTCCCAAAATTGACTCTTATTGGCATATTCTATAATTTTTGACATCACTCAACATACAGTGGACTACATATTCGCTACAAAATCATGGTTTTGGGTACTTACATTGGCTAATCTGGCGGCTCCGATCATACATTTTCTCCATTAATGCCTGCCATAATTTTCAAGTTAGCAAGGCATTATTTCACTTTCCACACACATTTTACATAATTTCTGCATTACAAAACACATTGCACTTTGCTTCTTCATGCTTCCTTTTCCACAAAAACACTTTACATTACCTTTTACACTGGTAATTTACACATATTTAAATAACCATCACTAAAAATCACACGATCACTATGTACATTTCCTACTGGTTGACCCTTCTTTGCAGATTTTCAGAAATGCAGGCGTTGAAGATCTGTCCTTCATGAATATCCCGCATCTCGTTCGAAAGTCTCGATACTCTGCCTGACGATTCCTAGCGGTCCCCAATCGTCAGTTTCTATCCTTTGATAAAATTCCCGATATAGCATAGATATGCTTCCATATCGTCCTGAACATTAATTAGAGTGGTATCCCTGCGAAAATACATTACCCGTTTGACAAAGTTTATACCTGCGCAATTCGACATCCTATTATTATGTCTAACAAATAGCTTATATATTGCGCTCGCCCATTGTACATTGCACTTGTACAATTAACACTTCCAATTGTCCTTCGACTGAACTTACAGTCCCCTTGAATGATCAGCTTATAACAAAGCCTTGGACAGTTCCACGTACATTTTTATAATACCACATAATATCTCCTCGTAATGAGCTACGATTGATCTA
The DNA here is from genome assembly GCA_946902985.2 of Meconema thalassinum. Taxonomy (NCBI): domain Eukaryota; kingdom Metazoa; phylum Arthropoda; class Insecta; order Orthoptera; family Tettigoniidae; genus Meconema; species Meconema thalassinum. Next base: position 1,510,141,966 of record OX336388.2, read on the forward strand.
ATATGACATTGTCTGAACTTGTACACCACACTGTACATTTACTGCGTACTCAATAGTAATCTCTTGTAATGCCGACTATAAAAGTATGGCACGACTGTCCTTATTAATTGTTCTAATTAGTGCGTTATACTGCATGGTTACTATGTTGAACACTAAATATGTTAAAATGTGCGCGTCCCCCTCCTGGACTCAGGCGACGTGCGCTACGCACTAGAATATGGTTCGACTGACCTCGACTGCCCGCTCCACTGACCTTATATCGGTTTGGAGGCGAAAAGTACGTCTAAAATTTCCTTGGAGCTTCATCTCCTCTATCCGTGCTTCTCTGGTCTTGAAATAACGTTTTCCTGGTCCATTTTTCCTCGCTGATTACATATCCGCCTGTGTGCCCGAGGATTGATCGGCCAATTAATTAATATTAATTGCCTTTGCCAGCGCGTCCCCATGCCGCGTCAGTGGTTCTTCCCCGAAGACATGGTCAGAATATTGCGCTGGACTCATACCTTCAGTGTCCTTGCGCGTTACATTAAATCTGCCTCGATTTCACTGTTTGACGGCTTGATAATCAGCCTCCTGGCAATTCATTCACATAGGTGCAATCCTCATGCCTCTGAGTTACTCCCATCACGAGTAATCATCAAATTATTCTGGCATCTTCTCACTCCACTGGACCTCCTCTTATGTGGCGGGGATTCACTTGCCCATATATTACTGTCCTGCCTTGTCTCAGACAGCGTAAATAGGTCCTAGTGACTGGCATGGCGCCACGAAACCACGCCTATATTCCAGGCTCATTTGCAATCTGTCAAGAGTTCCAACTCTCTGCGCTAATTCCAGAATTGTATGCATCTTACTGCCCAATACTGCCATATTCTGCTAATATTTTATACATTATGTTAACAAATAATATCAGAATTTGTTTATATCACAACAGTGATTTACTGTGTACTCTCTATAGGAGTTTTTATAGCTTAAACTCCCTCAAAGATCGTGTGTTCGTTTCTTCCTGGCATCTCTAGTCTGTTCTCATTTTTCCCCAGAGTTCCAGGTTCGACACCAGTCAGCCTAATACCGTAGGGTTCAGTACATAGGCCTACATATGAAAATACACGAAAATGAAAATAAAATACAAATACATTGTTATAATACAGTGTTTTAATTATAATTATAATAATAATAAGAAGAAGAATAACAATAAAGGAAATATAGCGAGTTGGTCGGCCCTATCAAAAGGCAATGGAAGTAGAACGGGTAAAGACCATACCTATCATTGTCTCAAGTTCGGGCGTAATCCCAAGTACCTTGCTCCAAGGCCATAAAGAACTGGATCTGGATACTCAACTGTAGAAACTAATGCAGAAGGCAGTAGTTCTCTCAACAGCCCGACTCGTCCGGAAGATCTTGGGTAGCAATTTCGACTGTCCAGCTTAGAAGTGGCTTTTTCAGTACAGTAACTATACTTTGGTTCCCAGAAGCCCGCATAGATATGTTGTGATGTACCAGCAATATGCTATAAGTTATGTACTGTATAATACAATACTAATAATTAAATGATAGCGAGGCTGTGTAGGTTAGGTAGTACAGTGCTATCCTTCTCGAGGGTTCGATCTAGGCTCAGTCATGTTATAAATGCCGATGGATGTAATGGCACGTATATGAAACTCTGTGAACACAACATTCCGGAATCTCGACATCCCCGAAAAAATAAAAATAGTGTGTCGAACAACTTATTCTTCATCTTTCTTCGAATGAGCCAACTATGGACTACGTAAGTTAACCAAAATGGTTTTCAGCATGATGAGTTGTGATTGGTTTCACGTTCTTAAGAGTCTTCTTCCTAGTCCATATCTCCTTCATTTTCTGACTTTGTAATAGTTTAGCAGCTTCTGACCTCTTTTTTCTCTGCCCTTTCTTAAGCTTAATGCGTGGGTCTTCTTTTTAACATACTATTATTAGTAGTAGTAGTAGTAGTAGTAGTAGTAGTAGTGGTCCCGGGATGGGTTTTGTCAAGAGAACAGGGAGTGGTTTTTAGTGGGTAAGAATCCCACACTCTTGGGGAGTGCGGACCCTTCTCAAGGTCTTATGCAAGATTTTTCCACTTCCCTCGTAAAAAAGTAGTAGTATTAGAATATTAAACAAGTTATAAGAGATGATGTCTTTACTGAACGTTATTTATTTTTAAGTAGGGTTCCAATTGTTTAGGACGTTCAGGAAATAAATATTTTCGGTAACAATGATGATGGAAGAGATTTGAAAGCTTGTTGTGATGGTTGTTAATTCATTTTAGGGACTTGGGACATTTGTTTATCAGTCCCGTTTAGTTGGGTGAGTGTTGAATTTGTCTGATAAACTGTGTTTCTGTGGTGACTGTAGTAGTATGTGTAGCTGTAGTTATTAGGGTCGTGAATGAGGTTGGTGTCCCGGGACTCCGAGTACCATACTATCCTGGTATGTGCTTGGAAAGCACGTGGAAGAATCCGGGGAAATCCAAACTCAGGATAGCCACTGTCGGTGCTGAGTTCGGACCTCCAATCACCAGACTTGCTGCTATCGTGGTCCGCGATTAAACGCGCAAGCCTACACCGCGGCGCGGCGGTAGGAAAGAAAACATCCGTGGCCTTATGAAGGGACATCCCAACTTGAGCATCGTGGGATGCAATGGGAAATCATCTTGTGGTGATGGTGGGAAGTAAGGAAGCTTGTGGTTTTACAAGACCGTAAATATCGTGATCATGAGCCACGGGACCTCCGTTTTACGTGGAATCCGAACCACAGGACATGGCATTTCACTTTGAATAAATCACACATGCATTGGCCGGGAATAAAACCCGGTCCGCCGTGGTGAGAGGCCAACAGCTGGACCGCTGTGCCATCACTCCCAGACTTTCATATCGGCCGGTAATGGTCATCTGTCCAAACACTAGCACCACGTTTAGATAATAATAATATTATTATTATTAATAATAATAATAATAATAATAATAATAAGTTAGTGTGTCTAAAAGCCTATTGTTAGTATTATCAATATTTTTATTACAGTTGTTGCACTATCTTCACACAAAGATAGACCAACAGTTCCTTAAATTAATTTACCAAATCTTTAGGATTTCTATTTTCTATGGATAGTCCATGACGATGGCAAAATCCTAGGCAGATCCACCATCACTAGTCATGTAGCCACTCCCCATGAAGGCGTGAATCAGCTGTTCATAGGCTCGATTTGTGTATTTCAATGCCATTGGCCGACAAGGCGATTAGGTTACTCGACTTGAGACTCTTGTCAACATTCGTCAGCGTTGTAGGGGAGGGCGACGGGGAGAAGTCAGCTGTGCTGCTGAGGAGAACGCAGCCTAAGCCCATTTCCAAGACATTGACCGACGATTTTTGTGATTTAATTCCACCTACACTAATTAAGATACGACTAAATTTCATGAAGATATTTGCTTAGAATAGTCTCTTCTATCACCAGTGTAATGGACTTCCATCATATCAAATACACCCTGTATACCCTAAACTGAACGAAATAGTACATAAGATATTTATCACAAAATAATACGCTTTTTTGTACAAAAATGTTGCGGGGGGGGGGGGGGGTACTTAATTGTATGATATGTTTCAAACGTCAAGCAATCATCATCAGTACTTGCTCACATTAACTAAGCCTAAGTGAGCAGGATCTGATGATGATTGCCCGACGATCGAAACATATCATACAATTAAGCACCCCTCCCCCATTTTTGTGCATAAATGAGTGTTATTTTGTGATCAATATCTTATGTAATATTTATTTCAGGTTAGGGTGTATAACTATTTGAAGACTGCATTGTAAAAACGGGGTAAGTCACATTCTGTACATTTTCCAGGAGAGTGAATTTAAACTTTCAACACTGAGATGAAATACTTAAAACACCCCAATTCAGGGTAAGCAATATAGTTTTTTTTTGCTTAATGTATTTCTTATAAAGGAAGTAGGCTACATGTAAAACAAATAACAACTAAAGTTAAATTATGAAAAACGTGAGAGGATATTTAACGTTCTTTTCATTTCCACTAAAAATAAAAAAATTCGGTGACATTCCGCTTTATTTGAAACTAGCAACCCGCACCGGCTTCTCCCGGAAACTGAAGCAGCATTTATATAATTAATGGAGGAATCATAATTCATAGCAGAATTTACATTATCAGACCACAAACCATGAACATTTCTTCCCTGTGTCAAAGGAACTTTGGGGATGACTCCGTTTGTCTTTGTGAATTCTTTCCTTCTCTCTCTTGTGACAATTGAGAAATTATTTGTTGCTAACTTTCATTGTTACGTGATAAGCGATTTCGTGATTTCGATTTCAATGAACTATTTCAATGGAGATTGTTAGAAGAAATGAAAACGTTGAAACACTTATAGTGGGTGATGTATTGAATATAGATCCTTTTTCCATCTCGGCATGATGGGTTAAAATTACTGACTGGACTACTAATTATCTTATCATGGAGATAGCATGTGCAACGAATTCTTGTCAGACGTAATTTAAGAATAGCGAGGTGCATGAATCACAAATCCCCCTTCTATCCAATCTGAACTTGACTGTGTATTCTGCGGAACGAAATGTTCACAGGCAAAATAAAGAAAAGCCGATTTGCACATCCAGGGAAACTCCAAACAGATCCACTCTTCTCTGAAGTCTCTCGACACGACTCTACAGTGTCTTGGGTGAGAGGCTCGCTTACCAGTCAACTAGCTCGTAAACTGTCTCGAATCTAGTAATTGGAGATTGTTGGAAGAAATGAAAACGTAAAAACACTTTAGTGGGCGATGTATTGAAGATAGAGATATGCTGTCCCTGACTTTTTTGTAGAACTTTTCTGGCTGAACAATTCTCATACTCATATTTTACAGATATTTGTAACGGTTTGCCCAGCGTAAGCTTAAATAGCGCACGGACGCCAGGTTTCTTTTTCAACCTTTTCACTGAAGACGTTACTGCTTGGCTTCCTTTGACCATAAATAAATTATTTTCTACAGAAACCTTCCTCGAGTTATCCTTTACAGAATGGTGAAAACCGCATCGAAATTCATACAGTGGTTCTTTAGATTAGCTGTAACATCCAAGAATCGGGGACTTTATTTTATACTACTAGAGAAGAGATTAGTTTCAAATGATATGTAGTGACGATCGCTGGCCACCAGAATGCGCCATTAACTCTTTTCTGAAAAAAGAATGAACTTACCCCTTACTTTCCATGGGGTCTTCATTTGTTTTTCCGCATAATTGGGCAGAATTTGTGTTGACCGATTGGAAAGCTTTCTTTAATATTCTTTACGTTTTGTGTGTAAGACCTACTAAGGGTTATTATACAGTAGTTATTTTCGTACGTTATAATTATTCTTGCCCTATATTGTTGCTCCATGTAGTTATTCCCCTTTGTCATTAATTGTTTTATTGATATTTTGCATTTGTTTGTTACATTACTCATTTTTAAGGAACATTTTGGTATGGATTGTTCAATATAATTATTCTTTATTCTATAGCAATTATATGCAATTAACTAAATATTGGACACAATATACCACAGTCATTACAGATATAAAAGTTATTAGTCGAACTCAGTCAACACTCAACTACATGGCACGCATGGCCAAATATGTTCCAATCTCCTAATTGAAGCAACAACAACGATGCCTGAGTTCTTGAATGAATTATCATCGCCAAATTAGGGAGGAAGATAAGGAGAAGAAGAAGTTTAACGTTTCTACATGCTAAATTAATAACACAATATGTGGTTAAGTGTTAGAGTGGGCCGACAGCTCTAACTTTATCACTCGAAAGGCAATTCATAATTAAATAAATATATAAACAAACAAATCAATCAATCTTGAGACCAAAGTTGAAATCTCGGCGCTGACATTAGCCAAATTAAATGTGTGTTGGTTTCCTTTTTCACAAGCCTTTGAGCGAACTAAACAGATGTGTGTACAGGGTGTGTACTCCCGTGATTACTGCACTCGCCCGTCCTTCTCGAAAACCATCAGAACAGCACTTATACCAGTGTTGTATGATAAGTGGTTCCTACACCATTTAGAATGGTTAAGGCGCTAGTCTTTCCCATAGCTACATATGGTTGCGTAAGCTGGACCATAAGGAAAGGAGATAGGAAGTATATTGATGCTTTTGAGCTCTGGTGTTGGAGAAGGATACTGCGTATTCCTTGGACAGCCAAGAACACAAATGTATGGGAAATTCAAAAAATCAAACCAGATCTGTATCTTGAAGCTTTGATAACAAGATTACAGCTGTCATATTTTGGACACATTATGAGACGTTCTGATTCGTTGGAAAAGACAATTATGCTTGGAAAGGTGGAAGGGTCTCGGAGACGAGGGCGTCCAGCATTGAGATGGATCGACTCCATCAAATCCAACATGAGAATGTCAGTGATAGGTCTGAAGTATATGGCTGAAGACCGAATCATATGGAGACAGTCCATCCATGCAGTCGTTAGGGGTCGACGCCGACTTGATAGCACCTGATCATCATCATCATCATCATCATCACACCATTCCTATACCCTAATAATTACATTAACACTAAATATTTAAGAATTTGTACAACTTCTTGATCAAGGAAATAAGCATTCTCCATTACTCAAAATTGACAATTTCTTTGTTTATATGTTTAACATTAATTTAAGTCTGTTTTTATTTTATATTTTAGAAAGTCATTCCACATTTTTTATAGTGATAATTTTATTTTATACGTAATTTTGTTTATAGATTCATTCACTAAGATTACATAAGTCAACACGAATTTTGAGTCTGGGTTCTGTTTAACTGATTTTGATTTGTCATGGTTAACGAAAGAAAAATTGCACTGCTCAACAAAAGTTTGGAATATCATATATTTTACTACAGTGACTTTTTATAGTAAACCTATTGAGGTCTATACAATAACTTATTAACAAACTAAACATCAGTCCTGAAAACAATAACAATCGTAGTTAGATAACAATGAAACGGTACAAAAAATAAAGCGAATTCGCTTTTAAGTGTTCCTTTTGAAAACAAAAAATTGAAAATCTGTATCTCATGATGATCAGTATCAGCCTTTAGTAGTTCTCCCCGCACACGGAGGAGGCATGCTCTGAATGAGACCATCAAGTTTATCTTGGGGTAAGAGGTCTCACTCCTCTATGGCAGCGTCAGCATACAATTGATGGTGGTGGTCCAAACTTTGTTGAGCACTGTAGTTTTACCTAATAAAGTTTGCTTTTGTAGCTACCTCAACGAATGTTCAAATTTGAAGGAAATTCTCTATTTTTATAAGTTCAAAAGAAATCAAGCGTTAATTTATATATTTACATCACGGTTATTTACAAAACTTAGTCAACATTAATCTACAAACAAAAATCCAATACAAACAAGCTTTAACAATATGTTCAGCAAAGAACATATAGCCTACTTTCTCCTAAATGTAAGGGTTACTTATAACTCTTTGTCCACATCCATAAAATAATCACCTCTACCACCATCTATTGTTTGTTTTCTTTTATACTGATAATTAGCCAGTAAGTGTAAAAATCAATATTATATACTTTATGATAATTGGATAACAAAACTACTAACTTATTGTAATGCATTCACGTCCTTTAATCTCGATATTAAGCCTCCAAACTTATGAATCCTTCGTTTTGGGTATCTTCCCTTTACAAATCCGTGGCGATCACAGTAGGTTGGTGCTGCAACCTAGCAGTGAATTAATATATATCTTGTACGCCTCTGAGTGTTGAATGAACAGGCAGTTTAAAGCAGCCAGGAGGGAGGCGATCCAGTTGACAGTGCTTTAAGTTAATCGGAGCGTGGCCGTGGCTACATGTTGAAATAATACAAAACTGCAAAACTTCAGGAGGCCAGAGATTCACAAAGCAGAATGTTTGGAACAATTATCCACGTAATCCGCAAGAAGACAGCATCTTACAGAGGCATTGAGAAGGCTGTGGTTGATGACAACGTGTATCTTGCACTATTATATTCTCCTTTTTCTAATGTCTCTTCTGTTTATGTGCAATGCTGGGGCAGTGATTATTAATAAACGAGTGTATACATTAGCCTCTCCTTTGAGCTAAATGGCATTTTATTTAGTAGCTGTGTAAAGAGATATCGTGCACATAATGTGTAAAAGAAATTCAAGTAAAAATAAAATGTTAACTCTAGTAGTATTCGATCCCCAGTCAACCGCGTGAGGAACTAACGCGCTAGCCCAGAGCCAACCATGTCCTTAACACCTGCGTGTTATTAACCTACTTAGATACAACTGTTAGCAAATAATGTCTTGAAATAAACGATTTATTCACTGCAGTACATCTTCATTATAAATCATTTCATACAAAGTTTATATTATTTTTATCAGTAGGCTATATCGCATACAACATACTAAAACTACTGAAATATAGGACAGACACAAGAGGTCAGCTGCCATCTTGTCATGTGACAGAGACGGCTCACATACACTCATACAGTATAATATTATAATATTAAATTATAATAAATAATGGATCACGTCCTTTAGGATAGCTTAAACCACCCTTGGCACGACAATCGGAATTGGTGGGTCTTAAGCTATTGATTATAATGGTTGCATAAATCACACGGGTGCCATCGTGAAATGGCAGGCTGATGACCTTGTAGTTTTGTTGAAAGACGCGTCCTATATAAAGGCATGTTGTTACCAAATTTGGTAGCGATCGGATGATTAGTTTAGTCTTAATTTGATGTTACGTTTTGAACGTTTCAGTGGCCGCCATTCAGTTCTTGTAAAGATGGCGGCGATATAAAATATGACAGTGAAGTGCCCTTTGCTAGTGCTACCTCTATACCAAATTTCGTTCAAATCGGTTTCACTGTGTTTGAAATGATAGGGGGGGGGGGGGGGGACGACAGACATGCAGAGTACACACACACAGTCAGACACACAATGTTTGGCCCTGTTTAGATCTCATAAGTCTACTTTAATTTTTGTTTGCAAAAATGGAAAGTAGGCTAAAAATGAATATTTTTGGTACTTTTTCTGTGTGGGTACGGACTTTCTCGTATTAGCCCCCAAATGTTATCACGCATCATATTCCCATTATATTGCCCTTGATAACGTTGTTCAAAGTCCATCACGTCTTGGTGAAACGTTCCCCTTGCTCTTCTAGACATGGCCCCAAGTTATCCTTAAATTGGTCCAAGTGAGCAGGTAACATGTGTACTTTAAGGTACATTCTGCAACCCATGAGTTGAAAGTTCTCAAGTATAGTGGAAATAAGCTCTTTGTAATTCTCAGCTTTCTTATTTCCAAGGAAGCTATGGATCACTGCTTTAAGGCTGTACCATGCTTGTTTTTCGAGGGTGTTGAGTAATTGTGGAAATTCTCCACTGGCCATTAGTTTCTTTATTTGAGAACCGACGAAAATACCAGCTTTAATTTTAGCTTCTGACAATTTAGGGGAAAATAAATGCTTTATATATTGAAAAGCTTACGAATCTTGACGAAGAGCCTTTACAAACTGCTTAATGAGGCCTAATTTTTCAGTATATGCAACGGAGGCATCAAGACATGATTATAACTATAATTAAAACTATTTTATGTTCGAACATAAATATTCATAAATATCTGTCGAGATTTCGCCAGCTTTATATACTGAACAGAGCGTATGGGACGCAGAGAATACCTTGTATTTGACCATGGCCTCCTCAAATACCCTATGACACGAGCCACGCAGTGGGATTTAAAATAGGAGGCCGTGGAAGTCAGCGCAGATGCAATGCTATCCTTACCTAATTGGTCACACGACTATTTTTTGAGCTCTGATTGGTGGGAGAAACTGTTTCATAATGAAAAATAGTGTTATAATGACCCTCATTATGATACAGTTTTCTGACATATAATATTTACATTTCGACACCGTCGAACATAAAGTACAAAAGCAAAGTTTATTAAATATGAATGGCGATTTTGGTTACTGTTCGATGTAGACTGTCAGAATATATAATAGACTCAACATAAAATGTTTTGTGTTTTGACTTGTGTTATTGATGTTCCTAGTTCTATTTTATTTTCACTTTTATTTAAATATGAACATCATTAGCTGAAGATGTTTATAAGTTAATCGAAACTGGTACTATCAATATAGTTTCAATTTGAGTATTGACTAGGTGGAAATAAAGACATTGTATCTAGTTATAGGTATTTCAACATACATTATTATAATCACCACAGTAATGCAGGTTAAAAGACAAATTCAACACACACCCAAGTGCACGGAGCCGATTACCAAATATGCCTCAACCCTCTAGTTGAAGCAACAACAACGATATCTGAGCTGAAAGAATTAACTGTGTTTGTTGCAGGTGCGAGGGAAGTTGCTGGACCGTGGCGCTCGCTCTGTCCGACTGATGCGCCTGGTGCCCGACACTCGGTACCTCATCTGCGTGGTGGGTCTGGGAAACTGGGGCGGGACGGACGACATCATTATCAGCAACACCATCGGCAATGGGTCGGACACCTCACGCATGCCACAGCCTCCTCTCGCTGACTCACCTACCACCCGCTGTACAGAAGTGCGAACATTGGAGGCCCCAGACTCGCTCCTTGAGGGACCCGGTATTGGTAGTGGAGGTGGTGGAGGAGGTTCTATCCTCACCCGCCGTCTTGGACTCATCGTGGGTAGCTGTATGGGTTTTGTAGTGTTCGTTGTGTTGGTATCCGTGCTAGGCTACCTCAAACTGAAGAAGCAGCGTGCGCAAGCCAAGAGGGAACAGCCTATGCCTCAAGAATATATCTCCTACCGACATTTCTCCATTCAAAGTGGTGATGTGAGTGGTCTGCCCATTGGCCCAAATATTGGAACGACATCACTTAACGCGTAGCCTGGGGCACCGCTCACCATGTCTGAACGCTTCAATCTTTCTCAAATCACTTGAGGAATGAAGTGCTAATTAAATTCTTATTTTAACTTGGTGAAAGGTTATCAACGTTTAAAGAACTACTGTGCTGTAGATAAAAAAATATCCCACAGACATACAAACTGACGTCACTAACAGTACTTCCAGACATCACAGAGCGGTGATATATCCGTACAGCTAAGTTTCATAATAGCTTTCGTCACATACATTTCCAACATGGAAAAACATTATGAGGTTTCAGAATATATTCACTTGTCAATAGCTGTACTCAGGCATGGCAGTTTATGCGTTTTTTTTCATGTACTCAAAGAACAACTAAGTAAATTACTGGAAGTGTTTCTGTGCCACTTCCCCATGTTATCTACAGTTTTATGAACTGTTCCAAACTAATAGTGTAATATGGGCCCTACCACCGTTGGCTTTTAAAATAATATAGTTCCTCTACTATTCACTAGATGGCTGACAAGAGCCACTGCGTGGAGTGAAGCCGAGTAATGTTGTTCTTGGTATTCAGAAACCTGCTATTGATGAATATCATAATAGAAGCAGCGTTCCATAAATGATTTAACTTAAGCACTGTCAACATATTACTGTATTCATTACAAAGGTTGGGTGGGTGAATGACTCAACAAAACGTGCAGTATTTGCAATAGTCGTTCTTTATGAATTTGGAAAAAGAAAAAAAACTAACATGTCTAGTGCAACGTGTCGTGAAATCTCAACCAAGAAACTGTGTTCAGGTCCACAATTGCGGCTGTTCGTAATAGCTATAATTTATCGGGAATTTTTTAAAGTAGCAGATCAAATAGAAAATTGCACACGTGATTTAAATGAACAGAGGTGCTCTGAGTGGCTCAGACAGCAAGATGCCAGCACTCCTAGTTCAAATCTCGGTAGATTTATGAGAAACTTGTGCGGTTTACAGAGGAGATGTAAAATATTCTCCAGGTTCCTTTGTATCTTTCATTCCAGTATTGTTCCATTATCATTCATTTCAGTCATTGTATCACCTTGAGTGTTCTCACGGTACTGGTTCATATTCATCCCGGCGTTTGGAGCAGATTCATTAGTTTTAATTGTTATTCTCAAAAACAATTGTTATGACGATAATTAAAATTAAGTTGCATGTCACTACGAATTATATCAATGTAGACTGCACGCACAACTTAATAGGTGGGGAAACATTCGTAAGTAACACTAGATAAGAAGCACAATTATTAGATGTGACGTACTCATATTTAACTGAAACTGATTTGGGATTATTTTCCCAAAGAATTTGTTGTGTTGTATTTAACCTACGAAAGTGATCCTGTGGTTGTTATTGGCAAAATCCGTTAGCTGCTAGCTTGAGAGAAACAAACCTTGGTGCTAGCAGTGGTACATAAATGATATACCCGAAGTCCTATCACATCCTCTACTAAGCAAATAATTGGCATTTCTTTGGTGGTTTATACATTTCTGAAATGTTAACAAAAACCATTGGGACCTAAAATGTAATGAGCTAAATAGGTAGTGATCAGGGCCACATAGCGCTCAGCAGCATTGCAGTGATTGATATTTCTTAAAGATTAAAGGTTAAAAAGTGCATGTTTGTGCTGGCAGTCAACTTGGTAAGTTTTTTCTGGACAATTTTGTTGTTATTAATAAAAATTTACTTCTAAATAATAATTGTCAGACATGTTTGTCCACATTTGGCGGTGTCATCAAAGTACTAAAATCCCTTATTACTCTCGTTTGTTGGGTGTAAGATGGTGAGGTGAGATTAGTGGTGAGTGGTTTTTACTGCCTGATGACTTTCCCGACGCCATGCTGTGTTATCAATAATAATAATAATAATAATAATAATAATAATAATTTGTTTATCGCTTATTCTCCCAGCTCAGCTTCATCCACGGACTCTGTATCCTCTACCGTCACACGGACAGTGACTGGGAACTGAACATACTTGTCAGCAGATACAACTGAGGATGAAGGTAGCCCAGACAACCGCCAACTTGGGTCTAAACAACAAAAGGTCAGGAAAAGGGTTTTAAAAGGAAGTTGGCCGTGGACCTGTTTGAAGGAACCATCCCGGCATTTGCCTGATGGTGAAACTGGGAAACGACGAAAACTATTTTAGGCCAGCCAAGGTGGGAGGTGGAACCACGCTCTTCCAATACCTACAATGCAAGAGATAGCACGTTACCACTTTCAGGCACCGTGGCCAATAATTATATTTAAAAATATAATAATAATAATAATAAAAATGGTAACAATAATAACAATCACATTGCCTCAGAAATCGGTGTGGTTGGTTGTAAATCAAGCCAACTACATGACCTACATGTGATTTTGAAATTTCCGGTTTTGTTTGCTATCCAACAAAGAAAATCGTAGGCCTTCACTCTCGTTATCTGTTGTCAGTTTCGTAAAATAGTCATTAAATGTGACACGAAGGATCATGCCGACATGTATCACATGGAGTGGCAAGGTTTTTGTTCCGACTTTCATATATTTGACTATGTCAGTCCTAGTGTAGGCCACCCTCCATCTATGGTCATGAGGCGTACTCTCCACCACTGATTTACTGAGAGAGTTACGCCATTAATAGCACTATGAGCGTGACTCATATTTTGTGGAAATGAAAACAACACACCGTAGTTTAAATCCGTAAAACATACCTCGTAATTAGTTATTAACTACTTTAACACTACGTAAACCACTTATGACGCCCTCAAATGGCGAGAAACGTGATTACAATTAATTCATATTTAGCTTTTTGTGTTTAAAATAAGGTAACATTTTGGGTATGAAAAATGTATTTCTATGAAAGGACTGTTGAAGTGAAGCAATCAGTAGCACTCAGTGCCTAGTGACGAATGATGTTAAACTGTTTACTTGTCTCTAGTACCATCGACCACTGTGTACTGCAAATACAGAGTAATATCTCTATCACCTCCATTACAAAACTGTTCTACACAGTTTTAGATGAAATGCAGGTGTCAGTACATAACATTTGAGATCGCAATTACAGCTTTAAACTGTGGTGTCTGGCATAGAACCCCCTCTTAGGCATGTTTCTCTTAACACATGGGCACTGGTCTCTCATTTCAATATTAAGATATTTACTTTTTTGACCTTAAGATGCCATATCTCTCCTCCTATGAGTGCACTGTCTGTGTTCAGTGTTATACTTCTATCCAGTTTATTCACTTCAACAACCCTACTTAAATCATGAAAAATATTGTATGGAGGAAGTTAATGGACATGTGCATATCTTTCACTGCTGCATTTGGGTTTGGTTATGAGGCTGAGCGTGATTTGCCTGCAACGACTCCCAAGTGGACAAGTTGTTCACCAAAACAATAAAAAATATATATGCGATGAAACTCAACGTCGCAGCCCATGGGTTCATAACTAATGTGTGTCCAAACGTTAGTCCCCCACTCGGTTCTACAGTCTGTCAGTCTAATTCAAATACACACTCTACTGAAGGGAAAAGAACAGACAGCTAGATTTTGGTACATATACTCATTTACCCAAGTATTATAATGGGTGTAATTAGACCACCTGGGTCATATTGAAATTTACGTACGTCAATTAATTATAATTTTTAGTATCCACTCGAGGTAAAAATGAATGTGACGGACATTTGTTTGTATAACAAGTGTTGTTCAAGACAGTTCCACCACTCTTTTCGCCTCCTCCATAAACCAATAATGTGCTAAATAATGTATAGTATTTCTCACTATTCCTCTTAAGCTTGTTCGATGAAATCACTGGTGAATGAACTTATAAGGTTCATATCACACTCCGTATCCTGAGATTTGTCTTCAAATTACAATAACATTGTAACAAATGGACGTACAAAAACAGAACTAACGTTCTTATTAACTTATTTCCGCTTAGCAAAAACCTTTTTGAGTGTTTGTATTAAAGGAATTAAAAAAGCCATAACCTTTACCACGATAGTTAATGCAAGACATCTTCTGTATTGACTTATAGATTCCTCTTTAAAATAATACGCATATTATGTTTTGACCCTTCAATGGAATCTTCTTCAGCTCAAATCTAAGGCAAAATTTATTCTAATTAAAACTTAGAGTAAAAATAACTATAAATAAATAAATGGAAATCCTTATCGGTTTTTAATTTTAAATAATGAATTGAAACATTGTATTTTGAATTAAGTTAAATAAATTTATCAAACAATATGTAATGATCAATTTCAGTTTAAAATATTACAAATAAAACACAAACGTTTACAACCCATCTAAATCAGATCTAAATCTGATCAGATCAGATGTCTAAATCAGATATTTTCCATATAGATGATTGGACACATTTTATTTTGATAATAATTCAAGAAATGTTCATTTTTATATCTGATTACTCGTGATATTTGACAATATTCATCAGTTTTGACTTCTTTGACTCAATTGAAAATTATATTGTTTCAATTCATTATTTAAATTTGATGATTTTGTAAGGATATCCATTTATTTATTTGCAGTTTAGTTATTTGTTATTTTTAATTAGAATAGATTTTAAATTAGAAATAATCTGAAGAAGACCCCCTAAATGGGTCGAAACATGTACAATTTAACAGATGTTTTACGAATTGTATTGATAGGCGTATTATTTTAAGAGTAATTAAAGGAAGTAACTCTTGAGTTGTAATTCTGTCTTCTGTATGTTATTCTAGACTCTGTATACTGTACGTTCAAGCCCCCCTTCCCTTAAACACGATTAATTTAGAAAGTAGTAAACTATGCTATACTCTGTAAGATATACAGTCTTTACTTAGTTATGATTGGGTAAAACTATTTGAGCCAAAATCAACTGTCCTTTTCCCCTCTATTTGCCACAACATGTCTAAAATGTGTGTACTAATGTACAGGGAACCTGAGGTGGCCTTGTCTAGAATCTCAAAGGCACGATATCTCCTTAGTCAACAAAATGGGCTTGTTACATCATAGAAATCACACTCTCGCCTCATGTATCAAAGAATCAGGAACTCCAGTGAAACATATGTGATCACAGAGTACATCTGGAGCAGTGACAGACTGGAGAAATGCCCATATTACAATACACAAAGAGACAATTACTTTAGTTCAGCGCTGAATTTAACATATTTTTGTTTGATTATAAACAGTTCTTCCTTATTTGGAAGATTATAAGAAGTAAGAATAATGGATCTAGAAAACTTAGATGTACGAGATTGTTCGATAATCCATCCCGCAAAGTTAGACATAGGGATTTTGCATCTACAGTTCATGTATGTGATTCCTGAAAACTCAATCAGGTTGGCCTCTTCCGAGATAGATTGTACCATTTAAATCTCTTTTTAGGTTCTGAAGGGCGAGTGATTTTGATTTGTGTGTGAAAGAAATATTGTTCTACTTTGTTCATTTACTTGAAGTGGAATGATGTGTGATTGTTTGACTCTGTAATAATGTTGGTGTGATTGAACTTTAGGAAGCAAAGTTGCGCAAGTGTATGAGTGAAGAAGATAAGTGGAATTGCGTTTTACTTAATATTTCAATTATGTATGTTCCTGTGTTGAATTTATTTCAGTGATAAATTAATGTTTGCAAAGTTTTCATCTAGCTAAATCTACATGAAGATTTTCTAAAATTCTTTGAATATTTCTCTTGTGATAAACTCAAGTATTAATTGCAACAGCAGCTGTCACTTAATACTGAGGAAGTCGATTAACCCCACTTGGGCGATTTCTTTTCCGAAGTTAGGATAAATATCCTTTTTGATTTTGAAGTTATGCTTATATGAAACAATGAATATTATTTAAATATCCAGCTACAAATGTCAGCCTTTACAGTTATTTTGGCACGAAAATGTGAGGTGAAAGTAGCCTCCGTGCGGGGTAGCAAGAAAAAATGAATGGTAGGAGTGAAAAGGAGAAAAGTGTGAATTAAGTTTGGCCTTAAACGTGTTTGAAAATCAGAGATTTAACAATGATGTCTGACGTTAAAATTGTGAAACTGTGAGGCAGATTTGTGATTAACTACGTTTTGTACACTAAATAACGACAGAAATAGGAACTCCGATAGGACCCTTTCTCAATAAATTTATTGTTGGTACGGTATTGTTAATCTCATGGGGAAAAAATATAATTATAACCTTAAAATTTCAAAACAATTAGCTGACGTTTACTGTAATATACAAAACATGTGAATTTGTACATTCTTTTTACCAGAGGTATCGTGACAGGATTATATTTTCAGTACCGTAACTGAAGTAATCAAAAGTTATCATATTTGTCGAAAATATCGTAATCAATTGTTATCATTGATCAGTTTTCCTCCTAAGTTAGTATTTACTGTAATTAAAGATTATCTGCACACATTTTCGCAACGAAGTACAAACGTAAGTGTGAAATTATGATATAGTGCTGAAATATTTACGATTTCAAATTCCGTCTCATCATCGACTTACTTAAACTTTGAGGGTCTGAACGTTGGTTAACACAGTAAGAAACATAGTTCAGAAGGTGTATTTACAGTGCATTCTTGGTATACAAGGCTATGTAATCAAAAAAAGACGTCTGAAAATTGTGTCTGCAACATCAGAAATTTACGCGTTGTTTCATTCCTTGATAGAAGGAAACAATATTACATTATTCTTAATTGTAAATGCATTGATCCACTTAGATACATCAACATATTTTATTTATAACGTGATGTGATAAGTGGTTTGCTGATGAAAACGTAATATGCGTGGTTCATTTCTCACATCGACGTGGATAACATTTACTAAATACAGAGTACCGGTATTCATAAAAATTAGCGAGATTTTAAGGACATTTGTTTTCGATTCCTCTTATTGTACATCAGTGGTGCTCGCAGAAAATATAACCTGGGAGAGAATCATCCCTGTGAGTGCTGATTGAACGATTCCGAATCTCTAGGAGCGATGTACATTCACTGGTTTGCCATCCTTGACGGTAGAAGCTCACCTACTCACATACACTCTGAAAAGTAAATGACAACCAACAATCTAAGATATAAATGATTAACTGCGTAGCTCAGCGGTAACGTTCTTTCCAGCTGTTCCCATGGTTGCAGGATCAAATCATGGCGCAGTCAGTTAGGATTTGAGGATGCGCAAATGCGAGGGAGCTATGTCAGTACACTTACTGACAATTTAAAGATTCCCTTCAGAGCACAATTCCTGCACCCCAGGGTCTATAAAAGCCGCAGCAGTTAAATGGGACGTAAAACCAATAGCATTATTATTATTATTAAGATATAAATGTGAACTCATGTCATGAAGTACAACGAAAGTTGTCCAGTGTGCACTGCCTTACCCAGCTGTGGTACATGAGAATCAGATGTACAACTTACCTAGTGCTATATAAATCAGACAATTTCTCAACTTGTGTATTTACTTATTCAGTTGCGTAAAGCGCACTGTGGAGACCAATACTTGCTCCTACTTAATTTCGGAGTGCTGATCTCAACCCTGAATTCTTTTTCTTTATAAGCATTTTTCCATTTTGCAATTCACGATACTTATATATACTGTACATACATTTCATTTGAAACTGTTTTGCCTTTCAGCGTCCAGTCTTTTGTCTTTCCGTTTGGCCATGATACCCAGAGGATTAAGGGATTTCTCGGAACTCAACTGACGTCACTCACTCACCTTCTCGACCCGCTCGCTGGACCGGGCGCTGTCCCACAGGACTAAAACTTTTTTATTTCAAGTTTAAATTGACAATTTTCAAGTCTTTTGAATTTTAAATAAAACTCTAAAGAAAATGAGTCCAAACGCGACTGAATTGCTTCATATCTACGGTCTGATAGTAGGTCAAGACGTATTTCTTTTCTTTATTTGTTTGAAATTTTAAAACTTGTAGTTGCAATACAATCATAAATGACATGTAATAAACGACAGTTCAAGAAGTAAGAAGTCTGAGTTTGGACTCATTTTCTTTAGAATTTTATGTAGAAATCAAAAAACTTGAAAATTGCAAATTTAAACATAAAATAAGAAAAGTTTTAGTTCTGTGGGACAGTGCCAGTAGGTGAGTAATTGGTCGCCACCGGCCAGTCCGGCGAATGGGTCGGGAGGGTGAGTGAGTGACGTCAGATGAGTTCTGAGAAGTCCTATAATCCTGTGGGTACCATAGCCAAACGTAAAGACTATAGTCTGCAAGCCTCTGTTGTGAACAAATCGCCTCTATGATATCCTTTCAGCACTTAGTACATGTGGCCTCCTCTGCTTCTACACCTCTCACTCTGAACTCATTCAACACTGAATGTAACCATCGCCTCAATGCCAAGGTATTTCATCGCAATATATGTCTTTCAAACAATACAACATTTAATTGAATATATTGAGTTGGAGGTCATATTTAATATTATTCTGATGATACACTTAAACATGTTGGCACATCCAATGAGTCTGCAATTTAAAAATAAAAGTACTTATTTTGAGCAGGAAATACAATACATGTGCTTTTCTTTAAAACAACATAAGCATACAAATAGATGGATCACAATGTAAATCCGACAGTTGCCCTTAACTGCAACATTAAACATTCAGATACAAATTGCTTGAAAACAGACATAAAATCAGCGATGAATAAATATATACTGTATAATCAGCTGTAAAATCTCATGCAACCGAAAATTTCCCCTGTCGGAAATCCCAGTTCTTGGACCTAAGTCTATATCACTTTTATCCGAGAGACTCATCTTACATTCCTCCTATGTCATGCTTAGTCTCGTCTAAAAGTAATTTCACCGCCATAAAATGTGACGGATGGCCAAATGTGGACAAGCGTAGAGGTACATAAATGATGCATCAAACTAGGACAATTTAAAATCCATTGCCGGCCCCATGGTGGGCTAGCGCACCTGCCTTTCACCCAGAGGCCCCGGGTTCGATTCCCGGCTCCGTCAGTGATTTTAGAAACTGACGTAAAGGCTGGAACGGGGTACACTCAGCCTCGTGAGGAATATTGGGTAACTATCTGACAGTGTTCCTCGTAGTTCCACCCCTTAAAACAACAATAACTAACTGTCTGACAGTGAGGCAGCGTCCCGGACACGAAAACCAACATTAACGGCCGAGGGGAACCAACGCGCTTACAACGCGTTATCCCAATATCTGCAGGCCAAATGGCTGCGCAACCATCGCTAGGTAGGCCTAGGCACTTCATGGGCTGTAGTGCCAGGGGTTATTAATAGCAAGATATTATAAAGTAAGGAATACGCAAATTAAATGTCTGTAAAATCCCACTATCCTTTAACTATGTTCTGTATTTATATCGTGAAATACCTCGAATGATATTAATGAGTGGAATAGCCTGTTGCAATTGATCAATACGAAATTGAATTTAGTCTGATATCCCCTGTTCAGCAATATATTTCTTTTCTTTTGTCAAAATATGTTATATGAAAACATTTCAGTTCCATGGAATAACTCGTGTTATGTTTATGTGAAGTGAGTGACGAAGAACTGACGCTGTTGTTATAGTTGAATGATATCAAGAAAAGATTTATTAGTGTTGACTATAGGAAAGGATTGATTATTATGAGAGCAAAACTTGAGTTCATAATAGAGATTGCATGAGTTGAAGGAACGTGTTTGTTAAGAACAATACTCCTTGATCAATAGACGAGTTCCCTATATTTCGTTAGCTGTTGTCCAGATTCCATAAAACAAACTCGCAAATCTTTATAATGGACAAACAAATTAACAAACATTTCAAAACCAAATATTTTATCTGAAAACAATTTTTGTATGAGTAATAGCATTGGACCTATCATTATGTTTGTATTTCATCTTAAATACACGAATCCTCATGAGTCTAGACATGCAATCTGGTTTTTAAATGCTAATTGATTCACAACTGTAGAGCATAGAATAACAAGTTGTTATACTAGTTTAGTGAAGGTATTGGTGTGCACAATACCTTCTTCTGGAGTAAATGCTGGTAAAAATTAATTATATTGATGGGAAAATAAAATGAATGGATATACCATCAGTGTATAAATATGAATTTTATTCAGTGTGCTGTAAAAAGGTACGAATTACCGCTGATATCTATTTCTGTGTGCTCATAAATGATTCATCTCTTCCATTCCCAGTAAAATTCTCCTTTTAGTTCCTTCTTGCTCTTCCCGTCTTGTTTCTCAACTTTCAGCTTCTATTTCAGGAGTCTACTACACCAGGCCTCTGCAAAGGCTACAATAGTGAGTAAGAGCTATCTCACTTCTCACTTATTCACAAGCCGGTTGCTAATGAGCTGTCTGTATTTACGTCTACGTCACCAATTGACTGTCTTACCTCTCCTACCAATCCCCCCTCTCTCGAGGGGATAGCCAGACAGTAGCAGAAAGGATTAATAATGTATCAGGAGAGCCAAGACCAACACTTGTGAGCTGATCAGCCATGGTCTACACATCAGCTAAGTTCGCAATCTACTCTAACCTGACCATTTATCAACAATCACAGATATCACAACTAATCAAGCAAACTTGAAGATCAATCACCATCAACAATATCTTAACAAACAAAAATTAAACACATAACTAACAAATCTTGACAAGTTGCGCTAGTTAATAATAACTGCTGCAACTAAATATTATAAATACCACCATCCACATACTTGTAGACATAGATTTAACGGCCTAGGTGTAAAGGATCGCTTGTCGATTGAATCTAGGTCATCCAAGTGTATTTCTTCTTATTATCGTTTCGTCATTTGGACCTCCTATGGACCACGGTGCTTGTGTATTAGCTATTGTCTGCCACTTCTGCATTTATTAATCTCATGTATTTTATTTTCAGGTTTAGGAAAACACCCATTACAATTGGGTAAAATGGTATTGACCGACTGAAAAGTATTAAATTTCGATTACTGAGGAAACACTAAATAATAATAATATCGTATGGCCTCGGGTGCCGGGTGCAAGCTTTGTAATTTGACACCCAGAGAGTGGCTTGCATGTCGAATTTCGTTGTTCCTCGAATCACTGTGAAAGTCAAGGAGGTTAGATATCTAAGCTCCTTGAACACTATAGCGCTTGCTAGTTGAGAAATGAGGAACTTCGTGTTGGCGGAAACTCCCGAGATTAATTTTGCCATTATGAACACGGTCTACTGAATTCAAATGGGTTATTTGACATGCCAACATCGTATGACATACGGGTCGTATTTCTGCCGCCTTTCAAAACTCACTTACCACGGGCAGGAGTAAACCTGCAATCTTGGGGTTGGTAGACCGACACGGTATCCACTCACCAACCGTGGAAAGCTAACACTAAATAATACAGTACATTCCAATTTGTCTCCGTGTGAAAACCTTTGCTACTTATCCGTAATTTTTAGCCTACTTTCGATTTTTGCAAAAAATGAAAGTAGACTGTGTATGTGTGTGTGTGAGTCTGTGTGTGTGTGTGTGTGAGTGTGTGTACTCTGAATTTCTGTCCCTCCCTATCAATTCGAACACGGTGAGCGCAAATTGAACGAAATTTGGTATAAAGGTAGCACTAGCAAATGACACCTCAGTGTCAAGTTTTATATCGCCGCCATCTTAACGGAAACGTAATGGCGGCCACACAAATGTTCAAAGCTTAAATCAAATTACGACTAACCTAATCATCCGATCTCTACCAAATTTTGCAACAACATACCTTTATGGGGGTAGCATCCTTTGACCAAATTAATAGGTAATCAGCCTAATAGTTTGCGGATGGCGGCCATCTTTGTGTGAAAATCGATTGCCCCTATTAATTCGAACACGGTGAAACCGAATGGAACGAAATTTGGTACAGAGGTAGTACTAGCAAAGGGCACCCCAGTGAAATGTTTTATATCGCCGTCATCTTGACGGAAACGTAATGGCGGCCACACAAATGTTCAAAGCTTAAATAAAATTACGACTAACCTAATCATCCGATCTCTACCAAATTTTGCAACAACATACCTTTATGGAGGGAGCATCCTTTGACAAATCTAATAGGTCATTAGCCTAATAGTTTGCGGATGGCGGCCATCTTTGTGTGAAAATCGATTACCCCTATTAATTCGAACACGGTGAAACCGAATGGAATGAAATTTGGTACAGAGGTAGCACCTCAGTGTCATGTTTTATATCGCCGCCATCTTGACGGAAACGTAATGGCGGCCACCCAAATGTTCAAAGCTTAAATCAAATTACGACTAACCAAATCATCCGATCTCTACCAAATTTTGCAACAACAAACCTTTGTGGAGGGAGCATCCTTTGACAAATCAAATAGGTCATTAGCCTAATAGTTTGCGGATGGCGGCCATCTTTGTGTCAAAATCGATTACCCCTATCAATTCGAACACGGTGAAACCGAATGGAATGAAATTTGGTACTGAGGTAGCACGAGCAAAGGGCACCCCAGTGTCATGTTTTATATCGCCGCCATCTTGACGGAAACGTAATGGCGGCCACCCAAATGTTCAAAGATTAAATCAAATTACGACTAACCTAATCATCCGATCTCTACCAAATTTTGCAACAACATACCTTTATGAAGGGAACATCCTTTGACAAATCTAATAGGTCATTAGCCTAATAGTTTGCGGATGGCGGCCATCTTTGTGTCAAAATCGATTACCCCTATTAATTCGAACACGGTGAAACCGAATGGAATGAAATTTGGTACAGAGGTAGCACTAGCAAAGGGCACCTCAGTGTCATGTTTTATATCGCCGCCATCTTGACGGAAACGTAATGGCGGCCACACAAATGTTCAAAGCTTAAATCAAATTACGACTAACCTAATCATCCGATCTCTACCAAATTTTGCAAACAACATACCGTTATGGAGGAAGCATCCTTTGACAAATCTAATAGGTCATTAGCCTAATAGTTTGCGGATTGCGGCCATCTTTGTGTCAAAATCGATTACCCCTATTAATTCGAACACGGTGAAACCGAATGGAATGAAATTTGGTACAGAGGTAGCACGAGCAAAGGGCACCTCAGTGTCATGTTTTATATCGCCGCCATCTTGACGGAAACGTAATGGCGGCCACACAAATGTTCAAAGCTTAAATCAAATTACGACTAACCTAATCATCCGATCTCTACCAAATTTTGCAACAACATACCTTTATCGAGGAAGCATCCTCTGACAAATCTAATAGGTCATTAGCCTAATAGTTTTCGGATTGGAATGAAATTTGGTACAGAGGTAGCACGAGCAAAGGGCACCTCAGTGTCATGTCTTATGTCGCCGCCATCTTGACGGAATCGTAATGGCGGCCACACAAATGTTCAAAGCTTAAATCAAATTACGACTAACCTAATCATCCGATCTCTACCAAATTTTGCAACAACATACCTTTATGGAGGGAGCATCCTTTGACAAATCTAATAGGTCATTAGCCTAATAGTTTGCGGATGGCGGCCATCTTTGTGTCAAAATCGATTACCCCTATTAATTCGAACACGGTGAAACCGAATGGAATGAAATTTTGTACAGAGGTAGCACTAGCAAAGGACACCCCAGTGTCATGTTTTATATCGCCACCATCTTGACGGAAACGTAATGGCGGCCACCCAAATGTTCAAAGCTTAAATCAAATTACGACTAACCTAATCATCCGATCTCTACCAAATTTTGCAACAACATACCTTTATGGAGGGAGCATCCTTTGACAAATCTAAAAGGTCATTAGCCTAATAGTTTGCAGATGGCGGCCATCTTTGTGTCAAAATCGATTACCCCTATTAATTCGAACACGGTGAAACCGAATGGAATGAAATTTGGTACAGAGGTAGCACTAGCAAATGGCACCTCAGTGTCATGTTTTATATCACCGCCATCTTGACGGAAACGTAATGGTGGCCACACAAATGTTCAAAGCTTAAATCAAATTACGACTAACCTAATAATCCGATCTCTACCAAATTTTGCAACAACACACCTTTATGGAGGAAGCATCCTTTGACAAATCTAATAGGTCATTAGCCTAATAGTTTGCGGATGGCGGCCATCTTTGTGTGAAAATCGATTCCCCCTATTAATTCGAACACGGTGAAACCGAATGGACCGAAATTTGGTACAGTGGTAGTACTAGAAAAGGCCACCTCAGTGTCATGTTTTATATCACCACCATCTTGACGGAAACGTAATCGCGGCCACCCAAATGTTAAAGGCTAAAATGTAATTACGACCAACCTAATAATCTAGTCTCTACCAAATTTTGCAACAACAAATCTATATGTGGGAAGCATATTCTGACCAAACTGCTAGATCATCAGCCCAATAGTTTGCAGATGGTTTCCAAGTATGTGTGCAAATCGATTCCCTCTATCAATTCAAACACGGTGAAACCGAATTGAACGAAATTTGGTACAGAGGTAGCACTAGCAAAAGGCACCTCAGTGTCATGTTTTATATCGCCGCCATCTTGACGGAAACGGAATGACGGCCACCCAAATGTTAAAAGCTTAAATCAAATTTCGACCATCCTAATAATTTGATCTCTACCGGATTTTGCAACAACATGCCTTTTTGTGGAAAGCATCTTATGACTGACTACAAGGTCATCAGCCCAATAGTTTGCAAATAGCGGCCATGTATGTGTGCAAATCCATTCCCCGGATCAATTCAAACACGGTGAAACCGAATTCAATGATTTTTTTTTACAGAGGTAGCACTAGCAAAGGGCACCTCATATTCATGTTTAATATCCCTATAGCACGTTGTATTTCAACAAGCTACTACAACCAACATTCAATTATACTCCTTGAAAAGGACAAAGAGTTATAACAATACCCATGCATTTAGGAGAAAGTAGGCTATATGTTCTTTACTGAACATCTTGTTTTCCGAAAAATGTATGCATCCATACTACCAGAAGGTCTAATACAGTGAAGTTCGTACGAAATGTTTCATGCATATTAGGTATGCATACAATACGTCGTGAAGTTTGAATTGCCCGAAAAGTTTTGTTTTAGGAATGGCCGGCGAGTCAAATATCTATGGTGAAGTATAGCATTGTTTTTAAAGAATAATATTTTAAATCACAATTGCTGGAATTTTATAAAAGTCCGTTACTCACACAGTTTGATCAGTTGTTTAAATGAGCTCGTTGCTTTTTTCAACTTTTGGCACTACTTATATGTATGAAAATACATTCTCCAAAATGAAATAGCCTATGCAAAAATTATTTACAAATTCACATTAACTGATTAGCATTTGAAATCGCTGCTGAAAATGTCCACTAGTAAACTTGATCCACAACTGCAACCAATTGTCAGTGGAAATGTACAGCTACAAAAGTGCCATTAATCATAATAATAATTTTCTACAGAAAGAAGATTGTTGACATCAAATATAGATTTAAGTATTAGAAAGTCATTTTTGAAATCCTTTGTCTGGAGCGTGGCGCTCTATGGAAACGAAACTTGTACTCTTGGCGCAGCAGAAATGAGGAGAATTGAAGCGCTTGAAATGTGGTGTTACAGGAGAATGGTGAAGATCAGATGGGTAGATAAAGTAACACATGAAGAGGTATTAAGACGAGTGGAAAAAGAGTGATGTTTCTGGTGACTGCTAATTAAGTGAAGAGATAGATTGGTAAGACACATACTAAGACACTCAGGAATAACAAACTTAGTTATGGAAGTAACGGTTAGGGACAGGAACTGTAGGGGTAGACCATGGTTAGAATATGTTAAACACATCGTCTTGGATGTCAGGTGTGCTATCTATGTACGGTAGATATACAACTATTAGCTCAGGACAGAGAGGCGTGGAGTGCTGCATCACACCTGTCAAAGTACTGTAGACTCAAACAACAATAATAATAATAATAATAATAATAATAATAATGATTTATTTAATTGTGTTAATTACCTATCTGTGTTCACTTATAAGATTTATCCTAGAAACGTATTATATTATTAATTATAGTTAAAATGTTCAATTGCATCATTAATGTCAACAACTCTGTTTCTTAATTAGTAGTTAAATAGAAACATCTAATTTTTATAATTTATTTACATTCAAAATAATCTATGTCGGACCGGATTGGTGGTGCTCGCGGGCCATAGTTTGTGGACCCCTGCCCTAAGTCATTCGGCGTGGGAAAATGAATTAGCTGTAGCACTACGATATGATTTTATGTATTCGTACTTCCCATGTGTGGGTTGGTTATGAGATCAAATTTAGGCCTAAAGGTGCACATACAAAACGTTATGCATTTACAATACAGACAACGAAAATATAAAAAGAGTTGCAATTGAAACTTAAATTAAACGAAAAAAAAAGTGAGAGTGGCGTAAATGTATTGTGCCCGCTGGCCGAAGGTTTCAGGGAGCCACCGGTTTCAAATGACCCTTCCTAGACCCTCTTCCAGTTAACACACAAGTATAGGGGACGACACATTCATAAGCTGGTGTTGCACAAAAGTCTGTACTCGGGGGTATCGGGAATTGGTGAGGTTCGATTCTTAACCAGCTCAGAGGAATGCATCGATATCAAAACTAAGCAAGAAAAGAGAGGTCAGTCTTAAGTTAAAATCACGAATAAATTTTATTCAGAATAGATCCCTAGCCTAGCATGAGAGTTGCAAACGGCTAGTCCGATACTATTCTGCCCTGAAAGAAAATATAAAAAAGTCCTACTAAAATCTAAGTTACTCTCATGGTCCTAATACAAAATTTAAATGAGAACGAACAAGCTAAGAGTATGGCACGTAAGATCAGCCCTAAGCAATTACATCGAAAATGACTACGGGAGGATCAAACATCAAAAGAATTTACTGCAAACAAGACATTTACTTGTTTACAAATACTAGGAATATTTACATTTAATAGCAAAGGGGAAATTTGTTCTATGCTATGATGGTGCCAACGTGTTTATCTAGTCCTAACTATCATTAATTAATAAACGAGACGCGTTTATTACAAAGAAAAATCAAACTATGTGCACAACGTTGCTGAATAAAATAAAGAATTATTCTAATACAACACAAATGCATACAACAATTCAGCACTCCTATGGTTGTGCAATTGGCACTGCCTGCGTACTCGATTTTTTACTGTTTGTAACAAACGGTCATAGTTTCAAAGTGTAAGGAAAGTTAGAAAAATAGGAAAGCCTGCAAATGCGATGGTAATTAAACAATTACATCGACTCATATTGCTGCCATTCTGATGTCTGTGCTGCAGTTGTCACCATCATCAATTGGTTGTTGACTAATAATGTAAAAATGTAACAAAATGTATCTAAGACAAATTAACAAT
Source organism: Meconema thalassinum (assembly GCA_946902985.2). Lineage (NCBI taxonomy): Eukaryota > Metazoa > Arthropoda > Insecta > Orthoptera > Tettigoniidae > Meconema > Meconema thalassinum. The sequence continues at coordinate 1,510,170,150 of OX336388.2, forward strand.
AACTAAGTGTCGAACATTTGGTCCTTAAAATATTTTATTTTTAGTATTTATTCATTTTTATTTAGGCTCAGAGGGAATTATGAGATTTGTTTAGTTTTACAAAATCCTGACTTTGATTATTAAGGTTTTTACACAATTATTTATTCCTCACAGTGTAGTTGTTCAGTTTATGGACATTTTAATTGCGTTTAGTGTACTCAGGTATCGTGTGTATCCAACTAATGCATAATAATTTCATCACATTCCACTTAGGAATATTTCAACAATAATATTAGACACCCTATGTCTCCGCCATTACTTTCATTATTAGTCACCCTGTGTCTCTCTCTTTCAACTATGGATTCGTCAATCCTTGCTCCATCGGCTTGGTACGGCTGCAGTTACGGAATAACCACAATAACACGTCGGAGGTATTAATCCACCTTCTACGACTTACTTCGATAATACAATAATAACGTTAGTTATAATTAGTGTGGATCCCTGAATTATACACATTTCAAATATTGATCACAAAGATTGTGTGTGTAGAAAACACATACTAAAAACGCTCTGAATTAGCATGAAGGATTCTGATACAAACTTAAGTGTGAGATTGTGCATTTATTAAATTGCCTCTTCCCTGAATGAAGTCGATCCTACGTTCTCTCGTTACAAAATACCGTTTCTTTCATTGCCTGTCTGGCTTCTCGTAATACAATAAACCTGTTTTCAGAGGCTCATCTGTCAAAATATGTGAATAACGGAACTCTGCATTCTGATTATAACTCTAGAATTTCACAGCCTTCTCGATTGAATAATGCACTGTAGCGGTCTGGCTCGTACACATGTAACCTTGGCCTTGATTTAACATCTGGCGAAACTAGTTTCTTTTGTCATGAGCTTGACAAAATAAAAGTTGATTATAACTGTTTTGAAACGATACGAAATGGACATTGAAAACATTGCCTTCTTGGCGTCTATAAATGTATAACGAAACTGAAACTTTCCACACGTGAGCTTATGTTAGCTACCTGCGTTGTGCACTTAAAATGAAACCATTATAAAATTAATCTACTGTTCCAACTCATTACATGAAGCTACTTAAACATGATCTGTCTTACAGATTGCAGCGACACTGGTTCGAGACCCGCCATGAGGTGTTATTAGCGGTCTCCTCAATGGTCTCAGATCATCTCATCATTGCTTCGGTCACCTTCCGTTATTAATTCCCCACGCATGGTTTAGTGATTCCTCTCCATCACGTGGTCGTGGTTGTATTCCATAAGTAGATAGTTAATTGTTCCATAATGTTGTCGTTGGTTGAATAGTCACACATTTTAAAGTAAATTACATTCACTGACTCTAAAGTGAGGTAAATTAAATTGCCCATTTTTCACACCGCCAATGGCGTTAATCATCGCTTCTGCGATACTCACTCGTAACTTTGCACAAATTATTTACACTAATTAAACAAATAAAAATATCTGCCCTTTGGCGAAACATAAAGATACTTCTTGAATTACACAGTTTTTCTGATTCACAATTTATAATGCGCTTTGCTTGCGACCATGCTGCCTTGTGGCTTGCACATCACGCTTCCATAGTTTGTTAGTTCGTAGTCCAAAAATATTACACTATTTAAATATAAATAACTGTCCACAATCACTTTGCTAGTGTTTTCCGCCCTGATGGCCATCCACGCTTCTGATATTCGTTGATTTCTCCATTCCACATAGTTTCCATACACGAAACGTGTCTTCACTGGTTCGTCACTCACGTATCGACCTTGCCTTCAATGGCGGACTGGCCCGGGCGGGCACTTGGGGATCTCCGAGTGGGCCCTCGGTGGGTCGGGGGCCCTTGGGCCCCCGGCCTACTGAAAATTTGTATTGAGCCGCAGCACTACTTTTGGGCCGTAACGATAGCCGCAACTTAAGAGTCCTTGGGCCACTGGTTGAAGCTAAAAAATACACCACCTCCCTATTGAAATAAAATGAATCGATCTAGGTCTTTAATCGAATTAGTGTTGTTTTAATTTATTTTGGTCCTTTCATTTTTAAAACAACTTTTTGGCTTTCTAGGGGCCCCTTTCATCTAAGGGCCCCTTTCAGCTAAGGGCCCCTTTCAGCTCGGGGCCCCTTTCTGTTGTCTCAAACTAAGACCCAAGCCCTCTCATATTGAAACGCATTCTGTTACATTGAGACGCCATCGTTTGGATGCTTTTGAGGAGACGGCCAACGTCTCAATTGTCTCTTTTGTTTCCTGTTCTGTTTTATTAAGACAGAACAATCACTACTCCAAAAAAATGCAAAAGCTAATTTTCCGGAAACACCCGCCTGAGTAGTCGCATCGCCTGCCAGGACGGTGCACAGTGGTCTGGAGGGGGGGGGGGAATAATTGGGCGTTTGCGAAAGTGTTAATTGTAAATAAAGATCGATCTTATTTGTTTCATAAAGGTCCAATGCTTCTTGTGATGCCAAACATTTTGAAACAAAATCATTATTTGATGGCAGAATGAGCGTTCAAAGTCGACTATTTTTCTAAAAAAAAAAAGCCTCTGCTAACAGTTAGGGTTCGCGTATTTTCAATTTTTCGTGGGTTAACGTTACTAAACCCCTATAACCATATACATATTTGGAAGGTCATAATTTTTCCCAAAAGATGGTTCCATTATACATAGATATAGCACTCAATATAATTGTTTTAACTGTACGTAAACTTGACAAAAAAACTTTGAAAATCTGCAAGTTTAAGGCGAGATATAAACCTTGCACCAACGAGTACCAAGGTGCGACGAACACCTTTACAATCCTTAATGTATATAGAATATCATTGAACTTGTCTAAGTCTACGCATGTCTGCGCAAAAACAAACGCCGAGCGATTAAAGTATGCTCCGACATCGTTTTTCCGTGGACCGCGCCGACCGAAAGTCGTTAAGAGTTGTACAGTAGGCCCGAACGTCCAACGTTTGATTTTGCGAAGGAACCCATTTTGTTTTCGCAAATTTTCAATGTTTCCTTTTTGTGCTGTACTGAGATATGTATATCAAATTAAAGCTTGGAATCTGCACAATCTTTCCGTAGCGATGGATTTTTGTTTCCATAAACTTCTTCAGCGACTTTATGCGATCGTAGCGGAGCAGGCGTACCACAGCCATGTTATCAGCTTAGGCCGTCACACTGCCTGCTTCACTACAATCGCAAAAAGTCGCTGACGAAGTTTACGGAATCCGAATCCGAGGCCTGCCTGCACCTGCGCGCGCAGGGTGATCGAACCGAGGTAGGGCTACGTTTCTTGACGAGTTGGTGACATCCCTATTGCTTTAACCTGCGCGCTGCTGTGATTTTTTTGTTGCCTTCCCAGGAGCCTTAACAGTGCAATTAAGGTGTGATAAACTTTTTGAAGTGCGTACCGCAGTCGTTATAAACAAATTTGCCATTAAGTGCAGTGCGAATCGAGTTGCGTCTGATTGTTAACGTGAAGCGAAGTCTTACCCTGGATTACTTTGGGGCGGAATAACTACTGACTGATCTGATGTGAGTGTGTATGGGAAAAGGTCCTGTAAATCAGTTGTCAGTTACACACTAAGCCTACATGTACCTTAATTAAGGTACCGGAAATCCCCAAAACTATGCAACGATAGACTAATGCTCGACAACAATGCCGCAAACAAACAAGAAGCCTCACCAACGCAAAAGCGGACACGAAAAGAAGAAAATACGCGAGAGAAGTGCTCTGGAAGCTGCTGGATCACACCATAAGCAAACTACTCTGTTCACTGTGCTTGATTACGTAGCAAGGAGCGCAGGTATGTAGTACTATGTTTAAAATAAGTGCAGTGTTTTGTCCGCATTTACACTCATTGCTAATATAATTTATAAAAATTATGTCAACTCTAAGAAAGCATATGTCGTCAAAGGGTCATACGCAAATCACGTAATCGAAAAGGGGGAGGGTCGAGGGTCGGAGAAAATCTCATCGCAACTTTTCATGGGAGGACAGGGAAGGCGGCGAGTGAGGTTGGCGTGTTGGCGAGATCTTGCGCGTGATAATTTTTCCTACGTTCTTAAGAAGAAGATACCGTATCTCTTACGACGAAACGCGGTGCGGTACTTTGCTGTGTGTCTCTTGTAGATAAGTAAATACTTAGAACCTAAATGTATTTTTATTTTGCTCATTTTGCACAAAAAAAAGAACGATACCTAATCAAATCACTATTACTCTGACTTGATGCGATAATGATCCTTTTTAGTGGCAATATTTTTAAAAGGGGACAACAGGTCATTAAATTGCAAAGGTCGTAAATTATCGTTGATTTATTCAAGTTTCTCTGCGAAACAAAAATCTTGCAAGAGTAAGGGGAGGGGATTCGAGAAAATACTACTGATGAAATATTAACATCTATATGAAACACAACCTTGTTGTAGGGTAGGGGTAGGCACGGATAGCAAATTGGAAAAAAAAATGTCTTACGTAATTTGAGTTATGACTTCACTTTCGCTTTGCGCTGTGCAAGGTTAGCAAGCTGCAATTTCAACGTACTTCTTTTCTTCTGTAATTTAAAAATTCCTGTGCACAGGGTTTTCTTTTTAATTTTGTCGTCTACTGTGAAGAAAACACTATTTTTTCCTAGTACATACATAAAATATTTTTGATTTATAACGCTATGTTCTAAAACTCGTACTTCAAAATGTGCACATCGCTCCATTCAGATGTATAAAGTAAGATTGTTTTTGCTTTCACAGATCGAGAAAACCGAGGTGTCGTCGACAAATCGCTCTCGGACTCGGAGGACGGTGATAAGAACAGAGGCGACGGACTCGGAACTAATAACCGAGATGAACCTCCTTCTGCTCTGTCAACTCATCCAAAGGAATCCCATGGGGTCGATGGAGAAAACAATAGAAGTTGCCAGCAGAGTTCAGTGTCGTTTCCGAGCGAAGCCTATCGAGAAGCCACAGCCGGGGTTGACGCTCGTACATCTCGGGAGCCCGTGGACTTACAGGGCACCGCGAGCGCTTCTTCAACAAACGAGCAGAACGCTGGTGACGACGTACCGGTACCGGTACAGGTAGAGGCTGTGTCAACTCCCAATAGTGAGCGTGCCGTGGACATTGAAATCGAAGCAAAAGACAACAGTGCCGAACACAGCTCGGCCTTTACAGGGAACCAGGCTAATAAATCTGAAAAAGAAGGTTGTAGTAGCAATAGTTCTTTCCCTCGAAGCAAGCGCGAGCCACTTTCAGCGTACGTGTCTCTTATAGATTTTTTACCTCCCGCGAAAGATTCTAGTGTTGATGCCAAATTAGCATTTTTTAAAAATCATCCGATTCAGCCTTCTTCGGAAGAGTGTCCTTATAAGTTGTCTTTTGCAGCAAACAAACTTTACTTTTATACGTTGCCATCAGGCGAGAAAATAAAGCGCAAGTGGATTTCGTATTGCAGTGAGAAAAAGCAAATTTTCTGCACAACATGCATGGTTTTTGGGAGAAACATTGACTTTCGAGGTAACTTATCCAGCTTTGTTACTGGTCATGACGTAAAAGACGCGAAACATGTTTACAGTTCTGTTGAAATTCATGAGAAAACCAAGAATCACTTAAATGCCTGTGATGCTTTGTTGCAAGCAGCCGTTAATAGGGACATTACTAGTTGCATTGATGCCAATCTTAGGGAAATGCGTAGGCAAGAGGTTGAGCTAAGGCGCCAAATTGTAAAGAGGTTGATTGATGTAATTGTGTTTGTGGGGAGGCAAGTGCTTGCTTATAGAGGAACGTCGGATGAGGCTGCCTATAGTTTGGAGGATAGGTCTGTTAACCACGGCAACTTTTTAGAGTTGGTGTTATTGCTTAAAGACTATGATGTTGTACTCAAAGAACATATCAATAAGTGCATTGAGCTTAGTAAGCGAACGAAGGAAATACGAAAAGAAAAAGGGGGAGAACCTTCAGCAGGGAGAGGGTCTCTGGTCACTTTTCTGTCAAAAACGTTCATTAACAAGTTAATTAAAGCTATTGGTGAATGCTTGCAAGCACAGATAATCTCAGATTTAAAGGAAGCCATGTGGTTTGGTCTTCTTGTTGATTCCACTCAGGACGTTTCTGTTTTGGATCAAATGGCTGTGGTAGTGCGTTACGTATTACACGGAAAAGTTCATGAAAGATTGCTTCGTTTGCTCGCTGTTCATGACTCTAGAGGAAACGCTCTCTACAATCTCATCTGTAAAGAATTTTCCGAAATGAAAGTAGAAATCGTAAAATTGAATGGTTGTTCATATGACGGCGCTGCCAATATGTCAGTTAAGTACGAGGGATTGCAAACCCACTTTAAAATTTTGAATCCAGACATAGGCCTACTGTTTACGCACTGCGTTGGACACGTTCTTCATCTAGTCATGGTAGACGCGACCGAATGTTGCCTTTCTAGCAAAAACTTGTTCGCTTTAGTGCAGGAAACAGCAGTGTTTTTCTTCGAATCGCATAAGCGTATGGATATTGTAAGGGAAGTAAAAACGCAGGCTGAGTCTGGTCATGGGAAAATGAGCAGGTTACAGGTTATCGGAAAAAACAGGTGGTGGAGCAAGGACAAAGCTCTTTCGTCCCAAATAGATCTAGATGTTCACGAGGAATCGATTTCTACTTCGAAATTCGCCATTTTATTGGAAGCCTTGTTCAAAATTGTTTCACGGGGCTCAACTTTTGATGCAAAAATAAAGTTTCTTGCAAATGCACTGTTAAAAAACTGGAGCAAGTTTGAGAACATTTTAACTGCTGCTGTGCACCTAGATATTTTTAAGTCGAGTTCAGTTGCGTCAAAATATTTACAATCTAAGTCTTTAAACTACTTTACCGCGTTCAATATGGTGGAAAAACTTGCAAAAGAGATTGAGAAAAAAAGGAGCGACGAACACTTTGAGTCGCTGTATGAGAAGAGCAAAAATGCCCTTTTAAACGAGAGATTGAATTTACATGATCCCGATGTGGCTGGTGTCCCAGAGGATTTTCATTTGCAGGAGTACTTTAAACCAAAGAAAATGAAAAGAACCAAAAAAATGGCCGGTGAAAAGCTGATGACGAAAGACCAAAAAATCCAAAAGATGTGTACAGGATTGAGACGTACTTGAATATTCTCGATGTAGCTAAGTCTAGCATAGTTCGTAGATTTATTGCTAACGCGGATCTTCTCAAAGATTGTGCTTGCTTAGATCCTAAAAATTTTAATGATGTTATCACAAACGGGTTGCCTGAAAACGCACTAAGGGAAGTTGGAAGATTAGCTAAGGTAGATAAAGATACACTATCCAAAGAATTAAAAACTTTTGCAGTGCAGTACTCTTCCTTAACCAAAGATTTAAATGAATTATTTGAGCCTAGCAAAGATGATGTTCCCCTTGAAACTGACTTACATGTTGATGTTGATGAAGAATCTGACGAGATCAAAGAAAGTTATCCTAAATGTAAAAGATGTTTAAAGTGTGCGTTTGATATCGTCCGGGATATTATCCAGCAATCAGGATTGTTTCCTAATCTGTATTGCGTCTATCAATTCGTTCTGACACTACCTTGCACGCAAATAACTTGTGAGAGGATGTTCTCAAAACTCAAGATTGCCAAAACTAAGTTAAGGTCCACTATTTCGCAAGAGATATTTGAACCTCTGTTTTTGATGAACGTCGAGTACGACCTGGTGGCGTCGATTGACAAAGACAAAATTATATATAGTGTTGCTAGAACATCCTTTGAACTTTCGCATTTGTTGCTGTGATTTTATTGTTCAAGCATATTGCCTCTGTAATTAGCTGCTAAGCTGTTTTCTGCTTCAATTGTTTATGTTTATTGTGTTTGTGTTCAATAAGTGAAATTAAACGAAAAAAACTAGGAATTATGTTTTGCCTATTTTCCCTACATTTCCCACTACGGGGGTACGGGGTGGGGGAGGGGGGCTTCTGTCAGGACTCCCGAGTGGGCCCTTGAGAGCCAGTCCGCCACTGCTTGCCTTGACATACGACAAAAAGGTACTGTCTGCTCTAAGCATGGCGTTCACTCAAGACATGAGTTAGCAGCGCAAATTCACGGTTTCGCGTTTCTGCGGTGTAGACCGTACTTTGAATATGCAGAATTACTTTCATAAAATCATTGATGATTTATGGAGTGTCTAAGATGTATAAAAGTATTAATATAATTGATGTCTCTCTGTTAGGTAGTCAGCCCGAAGGCTGGTTGGATCCTCAAAAAGTACCGCCGTTACGTTATGTGAGTAGATACCCACAAAAACCCAAGGCAGCACTATTTTGAGGCATTGCTCCGTATTCTTCCCGCCTCTTGCAGGGTATGTTCAGTTACTCTTCAGCATGGATCTTGGTCTATATTACCTATGCAAACATGCGTCAACGGGCGCAGTATATAAAACATTTTCAACCATATATATAACCAATATTGTCAACACCCCTTTATTTCAAATAATAAAGAGCGTATCTCAATAGATATTACTGGATATATATTTCCACCGGCATCTGCCCTGTAACATGTAAAGTTTTCAAGCCATTATTTCACTGTTGCCTATACATAGGCTTGCCATACGTCCCGGTTTGACCGGGTCAGTCCCGGTATTTTTCTCTTGTCCCGGTGTCCCGCCCGGTTTTATCAATGTCCCGGAAAACGGCTGTAAGATGTAAAAAGTAATGAATTTATGTGTTTAAGATTCTTTTATGAATTGGTTACTTTTCAACAATCAGCATTGTTGACTATCGCGCACAGCGTCAAAGAGGTCAGAAGTGGAAAGGGGCTTTTCTCTAATGAACAATGCCTGGGGGGATGACAGAGCATTAATGAGAGAGTCCACTGCAAAAGCATTGATTGTATGTAAAATCAACTTTGGCCTTTCTTGCTATGATTTTTATGAAAAGGTCAAGCTTAAGAAAGACATTAAAAAAAAGTACATTCAAGTCAAAAATATGAGGGGTTTGAAAGCAAAGATTTAACATTGTTAACTCATTAATTAATTGTTTTTTTTAGTTTGAATTGTAGTTTTTTGTAGTTTGTCAAAAAATAAGAAGACTTAGTAATTGTTCAATTAAACAATTTTATGAAGTAATTTAAATTGCATTTTATTAAAACTTCTTTCTAGATGGTAGACCATTAAAAAGGAGAAATTATATATTTTTACTAGCTGACCCGGCAGACGTTGTCCTGCCAATCAAAGAAGGTGTTGTAACTTTGTTTCTTGAAGTGATTTTGTATACACAATATTTTTTTTCAATTTCTGTTAACTGCCTCTGAACTATCGTGAATTGAATTAACTAATTTAGAAACATTCGTTGGAGCGTGCACAACAACTCTCCAAAGTTTCATCGCAAACAGATAAATGGCATTTAACGCATACGGGATTTGGTTTAAATGATTCGTGCGCTGTCACTCATTTGTTGAATCTACTCGTGCTCTACCAACTGTGAAATGGATTTACTAAGTTAGAAAGCTTCACGTAAGTGTACACAACAACTCAACAAAGTTTCATCGCAATCGATGAATAGTATATGAACGCTTCGCGCGTCGTCACTCATTTGTTACATCTACTCGTGCGCTACCAATATTGTAAAATGGCTTTACCAAGTTGAACACCTTCCCTGGCGTATACACAACAACTCATCAATGTTTCATCGGAATCGGATGAATGACATATGAACGCATAAGTGATTTTCTTTAAACGATTCGCGTGCTGTCACTCATTTGTTGAATCTACTCATACGCTACCTATTGTAAAATAGATTTACTAAGCCTGAAACCTTCTCTGGAGTGTACTCAATGATTCACCAAGGTTTGATCGCAATCGGATGAATGATATATGACCGCATACGGGACATTGAGGAAACGATTCGCTCGCCGTCGCTAATTTGTTGAATCTACTCGTGCGCTACTTATTAAAACTGGATTTACTAAGACAGAAACATTTCCTGGAGTGTACACAACAATTCACCAAAGTTTCATCGCAATCGGATAAATGGTATATGGACGCATACGGTACTTTGTTGAAATGATTCGCGTGCCGTCACACATTTGTTGAATATACCCGTGCACTACCTATTGTAAAATGGATTTATTAAGCCAGAAACCTTCCGTAGGGTGTACACAACATCTCACCCAAGTTTCATCGTAATCGGACGAATGGTATTTGAACGCATACGGAACCTTATTGAAACGCTTCGTGCGTTGTCGCTCATTTGTTGAATCTACTCGTGCGAAACCTCCTGTGAAATGGATTTACTAAGTTAGAAACCCTCACGTAAGTGTACACAACATCTCACCCAAGTTTCATTGGAATCGGATGAATGGCATATGAACGCATACGGGACTTTGATTAAAAGTTCGCGCGTCGTTGCTCATTTGTTGAATCTACTCGTGAGCAACCTATTGTAAAAGGATTTACTAAGTTAGAAACCCTCACGTAAGTGTACACAATATCTCACCCAAGTTTCATCGCTATCGGACGAATGGTACTTGAACGCATACGGGACTTTGTTGAAACGCTTCGCACGTCGCCGCTCATTTGTTGACTCTACTCGTGCGCAACCGTCTGTGAAATGGATTACTAAGTTAGAAGCCTTCACTCAAGTGTACACAACAACTCATCAAAGTTTCATCTTAATCTATGAATGGAATATAAACTTATACGGGATTTTGTTGAAACGCTTCGCGCGTCGTCACTCATTTGTTGAATCTAGTCGTGCGCTACCTAATGTGAAATTGATTTACTAAGCCAGAAGCCTTCCCTGAAGTCTACACAACATCTCACCCAAGTTTAATCGCTATCGGACGAATGGTATTTGAACGCATACGGGACCTTTTTGAAACGCTTCGCGCGTCGTCGCTCATTTGGTGAATCTATTCGTGCGCTATCTATTGTAAAATGGATTTACTAAGCCAAACACCTTCCCTGGAGCTCACTCAACATATCACCCAAGTTTCATGGCAATCGGATGAATGGTATATGAACGCATACGGGACTTTGAAACGCTCTAACGTGCAGAGACAAACATAATTCGACATCACTGCTACCTTTGGTATAAAACACAACTTTTCGCCACGGGCGGAGTGTATGTAATGGCGGTAGTTGCACAAGTTGCGACCAGGTGGCTCTAACGTGCAGAGACAAACCGTCCAAAGACATCAGCTTTCACGAAGGCCAAGGCTAGTGGTTTCCATGACGACTGTTTTTGACAGTATATTGTGGTTCTAAAATTGTGTGTAAATTGTGGTTCCAAAATTGTATTCATTCCACCTACCGAGTCAGATTGTGAATCTAAACCATACATGGACCCACCCTAATATACATACCAAATTCCATCAAAATCGGTTCAGTCGTTTAGGAGGAGTTCAGTCACATACACACGTGTCGAAGAATTATATATATAAAGATGTAGCAAAAATTCCTTTTCTGATTTTAAAAAGTGTGTAGAACTAACAATTTAGCGTGCCAGATTTCACCCTCCCGTCACTCGTCACTTGCGAGGCTTAAAAAAAGACTTAAAACTCACCATTCGGGGGGGGGGGGGGGGTAAGGCCATCCCATATTAATGTGTCCCGGTTTCACTCACCAAAAATATGGCAAGCCTACCTATACAAACTGTCAGTTGTAGCTCCTCAGTCGGTCAACATGACTGCGTGTGTTACGATGTGTATAATATATTTATTTATCGTAAGGCTTTTAGTGCCGGGAGTAGCCGAGGACATGTTCGGCTTACGTGAGTCTGTAGCTGCTTCCAGTGGACACCCTTATTAGGGTGAGCTACAAGTTCCGTTCAATTTCAAGTAGTTCCAACTTTCGCCACCAGATATCAATGATACCTTGTGGTGAACGTTGGAACTTTGATAGAGCGTTCCGACGAAATATAACCTAACAATTTAGCTTTACACAAGTTTAGTCTGTGAAAGGATCTTTTACATGCCATAAATCTATGACATGGGACCGCCGGCTTTACTTCCCCTCCGAAGGAAGGCATACTGAAGGATTTTTAACGCTCTTAGAAAATCCGACGACTTCGGCCGGGTTTGAACCCGCTATCTTGGGCACAGCAGTTCAGCATGCTACCAACTACGCCACCGAAGCCACTAGATTTGGTGTAATATATGAATAATAAGCACATAACCCTTATGGAAAAATGCATGTATTAGTTATGATCTCTCGTATAATCCGGCAATTTTAGGATTACGCCCTTTGACCTTCAAGCGGTCATCATCAGATCCCGATCACTGTGTTGAGTTTTAAATTTATGTACAAATATTATCTAACTACAAGAAGTGCGTTTAGTTGGTTTTTATATTACGATTCACGTTTCACAGTTTACTGTAAATCTCGTTATATAAGGATAGTTTGTTTTATAAATAAATAAATAAATAACAAGCAGAAAAAATCACAGATACCATACGGAAGAGAAGATTGAAGTTCTATGGACACCTTACGAGAATGAGCGATAGTCGACTAACGAAGAAGATCTTTAATTACATCACCAAGATAAAAGCGACTACAAAATGGGTTGATGAAATAAGAAAGGATATGGAGGAAGTTGGGATCAGTCCAAATGAGATCTGGAATAGAGAGGTGTTTCGAGGTAGGATTGATGCATTCAAGGGGTTCCAGGAAAAGCAAAGGAGAAGAGCCAAGAACGTCTGGTTGGAAGAAAGAAAGAAAGAAAGAGAATCCACAGTGAAAGGATGAAGAGTTTCTGGGAGCAGAAAAAAGGACTAATCAGCAAGTCAATTGTTTCCCGTGGTCCAAAGTAGGCCAAGATCGAACAAAGAAGAAGAAATAAATAATTAAATAACCTCTGGCACTAAATCCCATGAAGGGTCTAGGCCTACCAAGTGACCGCTGCCCAGCAATTTGGCCTGCAGATATTAGGGTGACGCGTAGGCAGCGCATCGTGTCCCCTCCGCCTATAATCTTGGTTTTCGTGACTGGGGAGCTGCCTCACTGTCAGACAGCTTCTCAATCGTACTCACGAGGCTGAGTGCACCCCGTTCTTACCCTCACGTCAGTTTCTAAAGTCCCTGATGGGGCCAGGCATCGAACCCGAGGCCTCCTGGTGAGAGGCAAGCACGCTACTCCAACACCACGGAGCCAGCAGATTGTTTTATAAGGGTATTATGAACGTGTTAAAACAAGACGATATAATACATAAAATTAGAGCAAACACTTGAATAGGTTACTCATTTGAGTGGAGCCGTTGGTTGTACAGTTGTTACGCAATCGTGTGTCTACTCACTGCAGCTATTCCAGACATCAGTAGTTGGAATCCCGGCAATTATAGTAGCATTGAGTGTAGTTTTAACCCAAGTTAAAACATTTCCTTATTTGTAGCCCTATCCAAGACCCTAATAATTACATTTGGCACACACTACTTTAGTCACCCAAAACTCACAGGTTATCAGACAAGTTTGACATGTGCCCAAATACGTGTACCTGATGACCAAGATGTTTTAATCTCCTAAAATGTACTAATAACAAAATATCAGAGCAGATGTCGACTGACACCTGTTGAAAGTTTCCGTTTATTTTACAAAAAGAACCATCACACCAGAACTAGATTTATTGATAGAGACGGGAATCGAACCCAAGTAACTTTGTGTAGGCAGAAACAATACGTTCCATCTACCACAGAAGACAGCTTATCAGTAGTGATTAAAATATTATTGTTGCCAAGTTAACACCCAATTACTTAGTATAGACAGTTTGAAAATTCTGCTTTTACCGTGCGCGTAATAACTCATTTATGACGCTCCCCTGTTTGTTCGCTCTCCTTCCCAGATTGCAAAGTTGATCGTTATAAAGTTGGGGCCAAGTTTATATTCTTGTCAGCCTTCCATAATTCTCAGTATTTTACTAACAAAACAAACAGTGTCTGGTTGCTCATGATCCAGCCAAATGAACAAATATTTCTCATGGAACTCTTTACTCAAAATTAGAGAGATGCGAAGTCAGCTTTATCCAGACATCTGATATCAACAGTGAAGATTACCCCCAATCGGTTGAACAGTGAAACGCCAGACAGTTTTATCCTGGTATTTTATGAATTTAACGGGACTCCAGAAGTAGTTCATACGACTTCCTCCTAATTGCTTTATTTAAATTCAGCTACAGGCAGTAGAATAGTACATTATGCAACAAGCCTATAATGGCAATAAATAAGAGACGAGTAAGATTATAAAAGAAGCGAAGCGAATTTTATAATTCTCGCACGAGTGTCTTAATTACCATTATAGGCGACTTACATACGACTGTTTATGATCGACAATAATTATAACCATTACTTTCTTTTGTTTAAAAAATAAGGGGTAGCTTACTCACAGTTGTAGTCGGCAAAACAACACGATCTTTCAATTTTCGGCATTTTGCAGATTCCGGTTATTACTTTTTAGGCTGACATGTTAAATGAAAGGTTTCATTTTGTTAATTTATTTGTGGTCAACATGTCAAGGTGGTACTGCACTCAGTATTTCTATTCATTTTACATTTTAAAATTAAGTGAAATAAATAAATAAAGGCCTCAATTAAGAAGAGAAGGCTACTATTTTACTGTCACCTCATGAGAATGACTGATGATCGATTAACCAAAAGAATATGGAGTTTCATCAAGTCTAAGGCAACAAGGCCGAGATGGTTCGAGGAATGCGAAAAAGATCTCAGACAAATTGGTATTCTAGACCGAGAAATTCGTGACAGGAACACATTTAGAAGATTGGTGAACAACTACCAAGGTTTTAAAATGGCATCAACTTCCGGAAGACGGAGAGGACCTTTGTCCGAGGAACATAAACAGGCACTCGTCGCTGGGGTCAGAAGATACTGGCAGGAAGTCAAAGCCGGAACAAGAGCAAGACCTAGACACTAAAGTGAAGTTGGTTGTTACCACGCAGTCCATAGAGGCTCAACTCGATGTATATAAAAAAAAAAAAAAAGGCCATGTGGTAGTGTCTCATTTTGCTGTCCTGCTTACAGTAAATTCCACATTGGTAAAAGAGGCTGATCACTGCCATCTTCAAGCTTCCTCTGCTTGATTTTCGTGTCGATCGCCAGATGCCTTCCTTCCAGGAACCTTGGATTTACGTAATCCACAGGGTAGAAAATTCTTAGTGGAGGGCCAACCAACTTGATGAACATAAGATTTGCTACTGTGTTCAGATGCAATGATGCTCTTGTTGGAGTCATGATCAAGTTCATTTGTGAGAAGCCTCTTTCACATTCACTTGTCGAAATTGGGATGCTGTTCATAGTGTTAATAAGGGGTAGGAGAGACAATGGGCATATCTTCTCAGCAAGATATTCACGGAAACCTCTTAAGATTTGCCTTTCATGGAGCTTATAACGTTTACACAAGTTTCTTATTTCTGCTTCTCCACAAGTTACATCAGGATTTTCCGGCCTAGTGGTAGTGTCCAATGTCTTCTGATTTTAAAAGGCGGTTCTCCATACGCCTGTCCAGGCACTCATAGAACTCAACAGCATCAATATGATTCCTTTTATTTCTTGCTGTTTTTTCGAAATTCACGCGTTTAAACATTAACAGTGCTTCTGCTTCCTTCAGTGTAGTATGGGCCATGTTTCGTCTTTCAGAAAACACCTTCATTTGCTGGCATATTTTCTTATGGGCCGAATAAATTGTAATATCACGAGCTTGCAAGTCAACACTAAGTTCTTCCAACTCCTGAAGTGCATCACACATCAATGCAAGGTCTAATATAAAGTTGGCAATTGGTTATACTGTTAAGGAGTCCTCCATACATGACTTGCTCAGTTTTATCTCCTTTGGGATTATCTTTGGCACTTTTGAAATGTGTCACTAAAACTTCGACATTTTTCCACGCAGCTGATACTAGTCTAAATCTAGAAGCAACCCATTTAGTATCTAGAATACGTCTAGTTTTAAGGACTACGATTTCAAGTTCCTCTGCATGAGCTTTCAATTCCCTGGCAGTTTTAGGAGACTGGTGGTAAACTGTATACAGTTTATTAAAAGATTTGAAGTGGCTTACATGTGAGGGGAAATCTTTACTCACAACATCACCTACCGAAAGCTCTAGCCTGTGATTGGCACAATGCCAGAACAAAACATTGGTAAACTGTTGCTTTATTAAAGTAATTACACCCTTCTTCTATCCCTGCATTACTGCAGCCCCATCAGTTGGCGCACTTTGCGTTCACAAACAGTTCACAGTACTACAAGATTTCCTTCATTATTAAAGAATAAACTTATGAATTCCTTTAAATGTAAGAGGAAACGCATAGCTTTTTATTTCTAAAATATTATTATTATTATTTGTTTCATTGAAAAAATATGGTCGCTGTACAACACTGCACCTTAATACTGGCCGCCACTGCCAAAGCGTAATCTGGAGTCAAGAGTCCCACATCAAAGTAGCATGAACAAAGTTACGGAAGTTTCCTGGCTCTGAGACAAATGGAAGAGAAAACAAGAAAGAGTGTCTCCACCTGTAGATATAAACTTACAGATTTACTTCCAGCACTCCCCCTAAGTTCAAGACCTCGAAGTAGCCTTCCTATAGTAATAATTGAAAGTCAACTCCCCACTCTTTTATAAGGAGCCTCGGGAATGTGTACATAAAAAGCAATCAAGTTGTTGTTTCATTTGAGGGGCTTGTACAGTACATCGAGGTCATTCATCCCCATGTACTTCAAAAGTTTGGTGCTTTTCAGTGGTCAACACGAATGTACCCAAATAGAGCTGGGTTATGCCCTGATCCTAAAATAAATTACATAAGATTAATAAATACACTAGGATGACCAGTTTCGATCGTCAAGCGATCATCATCAGATCCATTACACTTAGGCTATAACATCTATGTTTGAGAATACAGGTGAAAAATATATGCAATATGTACAATTATTTAGTTGCAGTGTTGGTAATGCAACAGTCAGTGTATGTTAAATGTGGTATATCTAATGTTAGATAAACTTCTAAAATAGTGATGAAAATCCGGAATTTGTCTGTTAGGGGTGATTATATGGTTTTACAAAATCAACTATGGTTATACTGAAATAATGCAAGCTTATACTTTATCGAGTTGTCTCTTTAACTGGAACTTGAAGCAGTTGCGTGTTTCCATAGACACCAGTTGTAGTCGACTAACCCCGAGTGTTCGCAGGGTGGAACTGGTTTCTTCCTCCCCCTTTAGTTGCTATGTTCTTCCAGAGGTCAGTGCCATGTACTTCTGTGTGTGTGTATGTAGAATTTGTCTCATAACCTGTGTTATATTTGGTGTCTGTTATAGTGTGAGTATTTGTAATTCAGGTGAGGAATGCGAATGAGGTGGCCGTGGCCGTAAGTTATAAACCACCTTGACATTTGCCTGGAGAAAAAAATGGGAAACCACGGGTAACCACTTCTAAGATTGTCGAGGTGGGAATCTAGCCCACCTCTTCTCAGTTCTGCCTCAGGTGGCTGAGTGCATCCCTTTCCAGCTCTCAGACCAGAACTAAATTTCCGGGCCCTCAGGGCGAAGGCCAAAAATGCTAGCCACTGCACCACGAGGTAGTCCTGTGTTTCTGTGTGTTTTACTGTCACTATAAGGGGGTTGGGAATGGGGTAGGTGCCTGGCATTTTACTGGACAGGACGTGAAGAAACTGGGGAAAACCGGGAGTATAGCGCACTCAGGATAACCGCTATCAGCATTAGGATTTGAACCTCCGATTTCCTGACTTTTGCAGTGGTGGTGAGCAATTTATTGTTATTAGTTATGCTTTGCGTCTGGGAGGTCACGTGATGTTTTAAAGTCAGCATTAGATGGTTTCCATACTTACTTCAATGGTGTTCAATCCCACAACTATTGAATATGTTTACATAAGATGATGTAATTTTCCCTGGGTCGAGTCCAGGTCGCGCCAGACACTTTAAATCTTCGATTAACATCTTGATGGTTTGTACCTCAAGTACACTAGACGACTCAATTGCTGAAAAACCACTTGCGATATTTTTACAGTATACTCTGTTCACGTGCATGCAGTTTCAAGAATTTACCACAATAATCTAATAACTCCGAATTCTTGATCTCATTTGCATTGATCTATTGGCACAGGCTAGAGTAAAATGTTGCTTTCCACTGACGTCTCAGACTCATTCGTGGCTGTGATTATATGGAAGGTACTGAGGTAATAGTAGTGCTGAGTAATGGCCTTCAGGGCACAACTAATACCTGTGTGTACTGGGAAAGGTTTTACTCATAGGGTCAGTGCTATTGTCAGTGAGGGAAACAATGGTAAACTACCACACTCTTCTTCTTGCCTAGTACGCCTCATTATAGTGCTGCCTGAGGTTTGTGGATTTCTACCACATAAACCATGGTGGTGTTTTTTTTTTTTTTTTTTTTTTTTTTTTTTTTTTTTGAGGATCCAACCAGCCTCCAGGCTGACTAACTAACAGACAGATAATCAAACTCGACGTAATTGTGAGTAAAGGAAGATAATAAATTTAAAAAAGAACTCGTCCGTTACATGGGCGTGCAAAGACTTAAAAGCGGAAGAGATTCGTTAGTACGTCAATGGCACTTAAACCACCGATGGTAGAGCAAGGTTGGAATCGTGGACAGTTAAAGCCCGCCTTCCCTCTGGCTGGTAAAAAAATATTTGAAACTTGTCCACATGGCCATGACAAGGGATGGCTAACCTGGAAGTCCCTGAATAGTTTGAGATCAAGAGTAGGCACATCCAGGGTTAATCTGTCAAGATGGGGCTACACTAAATAACTGTGATTGTGGAAAAGATCAGACCACAAAATACTTACTCCATTGTTGACTGTTTCCAACATCCTGTACGGAAGATGATCTACGTCAAGCCTCGGAGAAAGCATTGGCAGTGGCCAACTCTTGGTTGCATGTAATTTAATGTAGTGTAACTTTATATACTTGCTTGTTTCTAACACGAGAATAATAATCAAACTCGGGAAAACATTTCATCAGTTATAGAATATCCAAATGTGTAGATTAAATCACAATCTCACATATATCTAATATTAAATGTTGTGATCTCAATTCATGACTTTGCTTATTATTTTATTTTGCTATATTTATTCATAAACTAGCCATGAAATGAGTTTTACCAGACTCAAAAATGTATCGATAAACTCACAATCCTTAAAGGCGTGATGACAAGCAGCTTGCTTCTCATTAAGGCAGACCGGGTTCAATTCCCGATTAAAGCACATGAGATTTTCAAGGTGAAATGTTATGTTACCAGCTCGGATACTGTGTTCAGAAAACGAGATCCGGTGACTTATAATTGCGAAATTGACAATCACGTAAAACTACAAGCTTCCCCTCCCATAACATAGCCTTTGGTAATGCCACAAGGTCCCTCAGAGACTCCCGTGGCTGCCACAGCCACGGGAACACAGCTGAGTCCGGCATTTAAAAATAAATATATCTATATTCAGAGCTAAAATAACGAAAATTAATGATTAAGTAAAAACTTGTAAGTATGCCCAAAGCAAAATATCAGCGTCTTCAATTTTTCATGTTTGTGGCTGGGCGTACTATTAAACGGTAATAATGGATCGTTCAGAATGTAATTGCGCAATTGATGCGAAGAAAGAAGTACCATATTAGAGGCATTGCTGAAATAAGTCATCACACACTTAATTCAATTTGAAAATATAGAATATTGAAAAACTCAAAAGTACTTTTAAGCTATAGGCTAACATCGAAAATTTGTAGTAATGTAGGACGTCGTGACTAGCTTCCTATGACCAAGTCAAAATAACAGCGATTCCTTACAATCATGATAACGGCTGGGCGTATTCCTGAAACTTTTGTCCCTATCAAGATGAACGTTAAGAGTCGCAATCAGACAGCAGTGAAAAAACTTCTACATCAGTTCAGTTGGGGCACTTATCCTGCATTACTGTTAGTTACATCCCCAGTTTGTTCCATTGCTGCTTGGTTAACCACTCTGCAGGATGAGGTGCGGAGTGTAGTCCACCACTTCCTACAGCCCTAATATATGTTGGTTGGTTGATTCCTTCGTTTAGGGGCTGCGACAATGCGGTCATGTAGCCCCGTGTACTTTGGATGTGTGTAGAATCTGTCTGATGACCGGAGTTAATTATGATGATTGTATTAGTGTGTGTTATATGTTTTTAATTCTAGTAAGGACTGCAGAAGATAATTTCATGTAGTTCCTACTTTCGCTACCAAATGATACCGTTCACGACACCTAGCTGTGAACTTAGCTACTACCATATGCCATCACAACGAGCGCCTGGTGGCAAACGTTGGAACTTAAGAGCATTAATCAAACCTAACCAACAAATTTTGCTTCACACAAGTTTAGTTAGTGGTAGGTTCTTTTACATGCCATACATTTATGACATGGGCCCGCCAGCTTTACTGAGGGATTTTAACGCTCTTAAGAAATTCAACGACTTCGGCCGTGTTTGAACCCGCGACCTTGGGCAAAGAAGCCCAGCATGCTACCATCTACGCCACCGAAGCCGCACCTAATATGTTTAATATGTATTTTAGGATGAATGGTCATTGGAGAACATTTCTTCTTTTGATGCATACCAACAAAACCAAAAATGCTGAATACTTATTTTTAACACCCTGTATATATAGTAACAATAGCATAAAGGGTTTTGATAGGTTGCATTAAAACCAGCCAAGTGGCTTTCATTCATATACGGCTGTGGTCTACCAAACGACCGATGCTCAGCCGTATTGGTCTGGAGATTGTGGAGCTACGTGCGGTCAGAGTGATGTGTCACACTTGGACGTTAATCCTTTGTATACCAGGGTCGCTGCCTCAAACCCAAACCCCTGGCACTATCCAGCCCATGACGGGCTAAGGCCGACCAAGCGACCGCTGCCCAGCCATTTGGCCTGCAGATATTGAGGTGACGCGTGATCAGCACGTCGGGTCCGCTGCCTCAGGGACTAGCAATTTACTCAGATGTCCTCACGAGGCTGAGTGCACACTGTCCCAGCCTCAGGTATGTTCGAAATTACTTGACGTAGCCTGTAGTCGAACCCGGATCCTTCTAATTAGGAAGCTACCCTGAATCTTGAAGAGCGAACTATCGTGTATTTTTTCCTGGAGTGATGTAAAACCCTGTGGGAATCCACACTGAAGATGGTCACTGTCAGAGGCGGGATTCGAACCTCAGATCTCCTAAGTTTGTAGCTCCCCATGAGCGTGATATTACGTACTAAGATAAGCTGCTGAGTGCATATCTCTAGAATAAAACTGGTGTCTTTCAAAGGCTTTTCCGTTGGTCAACACGATTGTACCCGAATTGTAATTTCTCTAAGAAATTATATGAGATTAATTATTAATTTATTTCAGATTTAGGGAATAACACCCATTACAATGTTGGTACAATAGTGTTGACCGATTGCAAATCATTTAAATTTAATTTACTAAGGCAACACTGAACAAGAAGTTCCGTGACGAACTAAAGAGCCTACTTTTCTTAAAATGTAAGATTCATGCCAATAATTAATCTATATGGATCTATCTAGAATAATGACGAAATTAAGTTGGTAATATCGAAATTTCTAATTAGTTCGAAATACTGTATACCTGGCATAATGTAGCCTAATAGAGAACTACAGTTGGCAGTCCTGGTGACTGAATATATTCTTAGTTCCATCTCTTAAGGTACAGAATACAAAATTTGGTTGAAGTCCAATGGATAGCATGGACGTTACATGCAGTTAAACATTGGATCTAACAGCGCACGTAAAATCATGTTGGCAACAATGACATACATGTATTGATCAGAAATAATCTGAAATAATATGATCTATTGTTGTGTCAATTTTGAATCAAATCCATTAGTTAGTATAGAAGTTACATGCATTTTAAAATTGGACCTATCCGCTGGCTTAGAATCATGTTGGCAGCACTGGCGTAGGCCTATATTAGTCACTCCAAATTAATCTAGAATGCCAGGTACTATACGTGTGCAAAGTTTAGAGCTATTGGCTTGCATACTTTCTGATATATTGATATTAGGGTAAAAAAAATAGAGACAGTATTTATTAACAGTTGGCAGCCCTGGTTACTATTAAGAATCGACATAGTCATATCTGTTATGGTACACATAGCACACACGAAATTTGGTTGAAATCCAAATGATAGTATAGAAGTTACATGTATTTAAAGTTGGACTTCTCAGCAGGTTTAGAATCATGCTGGTAGCACTGACGTATATAAGTTACTCCAAATTAATATAGAATGACAGGTACTATACGTGTGCATAGTTTAAAGCTCTCGGCTTGCATACTTTTTGATATATGGGTATTTGGATTTAAAAAATTGAGAACATTTATTAACAGTTGGCAGCCCTGGTGGCTCTTAAGAATACGCCCAGTCATACCTGTTTATGTACACATAGCACATACGAAATTTGGTTGAAATCCAATCGATAGTGTAGATGTTATATGCATTTAAAATTTGGACCTATCAGCAGGCTTATAATCATTTTGGCAACACTGCCATGTATGATCTCCTGGAAATTAAACTGTAATATTATTGTCTATACGTGTGCCAATTTTGAAGTGTCACCCATTCATACCTTTCAAGATATCCAACATGGAGCTCAAATTTCAATTGCGATTTTTCAGCAGTTGGTAGCACTGATATCATTTTCAAATATGGCCGTGAGATATTGAGGTATAGATCTTTACTCCTACCAAATTTTGTTTCGATTGCCGCAGCCGTTTAGGAGTTGATAGGGGGGGGAGACACACACACAGCCAGACAGACAGACAGAAGGACAGACAGACAGACAGACACACATTTGCCCGTTCTCATAAGTCATTTTTTTCCTCATGTTTGCAAAATGTGAAAAGTAGGCTAAAAATGGCTTCCAACACGATAATGCATGTCTACCCCTTATTATTCTCGCTTTCAATGAGGTCAGAGATGAGATGCGATGAAAGTCAATGTGGTGGGTGTTTTACAGCCAGATGCCCTTCCTGACACCAACCTCATCAGAGAAGTTAATGAAAGTTGAAATGAATGAATATGAATGAAACTGGGCAAGGATATGAAAGGAAGCGGCCGTGGCCTATTAGAAGGTACCGTCTCGACATTTTGTCTAAAGTTGAAAATGGGGAAACCATTGAAAACATTTCAAGGACAGCAGGCGGTGGGGCTTGAACTCACGTACACCGAGTCCGCAAATAGCTTGCCCCCGTGTGCTTCCAACACGATAAAGAATGGATAATATTTGTATGACCCTTATTTCACAGTAGAGAATATACTGACCGAGATTGCTGCGTGTATAAAGACACGAGGCCATGGGGTCAGACTATAATCGGACTTGGAAGGTAACTGGGATCGAACCCCTCCGTCAGCAGTCTTTGAAATGGCTCCCCGTTGTTTCCCATTTCCAACCCCAAGCCAATGCCGGGATACCTACCTTCTAATAGGCCACGTAAGCTTCCTTTCAACTCCTTGTCCAGGTTGATTCATCTTCATCCACTCCTCTCAATAACCCCTCTGATGAGGATGTCGTCAGAAAGGGCATTAGGTCGCAAAATCAAGCACTAGGTAGAAAACTCTTCTTCTTCCCTCGTCCCCGGCCTAGTGGAAACGGGAATACCATGATATTAAGATTTATGAAAACCTGAAATATCTCCTATTACGCCTTTGTCTGCTGGTGTTATTGACCCATTTCAGGAACTAAAGAAACCTTGGTCATCATCACCATGCACTTAGAGGCGTGTTGATTTCGTCTGATAACCTGTATTATTGTGAAACCTATAGGTGTGAAACTTGGACTATTGAAGCAGCAGAAAAGAGGATAATTGAAGCGTATGAAATGTGGTGTTACAGGAGAATTATGAAGATCACATGGGTAGATAGGGTTACAAACGAAGAGGTTTTAAGACGAGTGGGAGAGGAGAGATGTTTCTGGTGACTGCTAATGAAGAGAAGAGATAGGTTGGTAGGACACATACTAAGACACCCAGGAATAGCAAGCTTAGTTATGGAAGGTAGGGTCGAGGACAAGAACTGTAGGGGTAGACCAAGGTAAGAATATGTTAAACAGATTGCCTCGGATGTATGGTGTGGTAGCTATGTAGAAATGAAACGATTAGTTCAGGACAGGGAGACGTTGAAAGCTGCATCAAACCAGTCAAAAGACCTCAGATTCATACAACAACATAGGTGTGTGTGTGTGTGCAATTATATTTGTTTGTGCCTAAGTAGGCGGCCCGGGGCTTGAAATGATGTTAGGCTACCATTCCTGCATTTGCCTGGAGGGGTTGTGGAAAAACATGTGATAGAAAAAAACACACAATGTACTTCGCAAATGTTTGGCAGACTAAATGAAAGGCTAGAATGTAAGAGGTGTTGAAACGGTGTTACTCATTAACAGCTGTGAGCTCTTCTAATTACACCTGTGGAAACACGGGCTAATATTTACCCCTCCGAGCACAGACGTGTCATTAAAGAGTACGGTTTACTTTAACACTTACTGTGGTCTAGCTTTACATTTTAACAGAAAATATCAAGGTATGAGCGTCGTTAAAGACTTTTGAAATATTATCCTATGTTATATTAATTTAATTTGCAGTAACTTGTAACGCAGCCAGGGTATGTACCTGAGTGGTGACGTTTGTGAAATAAGCACTGTACTGTATTGCAGCATGACGTCAGGCAAAAGCGCAAGGTGAAGTAGAGTGAGTGGATTCTAGGCTGTTTGTAGTGTGGGTTGCGTATTAGGGTCTTCTTCCCTCGTTCTCTAGCCCCCTTTAATGCACACACTGTCTAACTACCAAGGAACTGAGCAATACAGTACAACAACGTGGTAGTGTGACCGTGGTGCTAAGTCGCCCTGTAGGCTTTGCAACACTCTTCCTTTCGATGTGTAACATCTTTCCACTCGGTTGCTGGATATTTGTGGGAGTGATTTTGAAAAATGGGACGGAAGTGGATCGGACGATCCAGCTGGCAGTGGTGGATCGAACGGAAGTGCGTAAGACGCACTGCCAGCTGGATCGCATTGCTGAACACTTTCATTCTGACGGTAAACGCTCATGCGAACTCTGGTGTCAAGTGATTGAAACAAAGCACATGGCACATGTTCGAAGTCTTCGTACGGTATCAGTATTTAAATGATAAAATGCTTTAATATCAAACATTGTAAGTAGTCGGCATTGCCGGTATTATGTTTCTGCACAATGGCTATTCAAATATTAACCCACATAACTGTAATGCAGTCATCAATATAATAAAACCGTTGTGTTTATACAAGAGCTGAGCAAGCCTTCATGAACTATTAATGAATACATTCTCTTTACTCACAAGAGGGCCTATTCATAAGGCATTTTAAACTCAATTTCACGCAGGAACATTATCGAAACAAGCAAAATATAAATGAAACTTAATTCCGTGATGCAGTATCATTGGTACCTGAAAATAAGTCACCATCTTGTACTTATTATTCGTGTGGTTGAAATAGCCGTGGGGTTAGCGTCATTGACTGTGAATCTAGAGATATCGGGTTCGAATCCCGGACGGGTTAGATATTTTTGCTACCAGATTATCGTTTTAAACGATATTTTTCATGTCAATATGACTCATTTTAACAGAATCCATATGAAATTACGTGTTGGTCTGTGAATCAAGAGGTCCGGGAACAGGGCAAGCCTTTCATGATCTACTGCTGTGCACATTGCATTTACTCGCAAGTTGGCCTATTTATAGGGAATTTAAGGTTATGAGCGGTGTCGCGTCTATTAATCTAGTTGATCCATATCGTATTCTTTATTTAGCCTAGTACTGGTGGATGCTACAAAACCTCTAATAAAATGAGATCCGTATTATAAACTACAATATCTGTAAAACACTCCCTTTTACAATAGATTAATATTTGTGACAAAAATATTATAAAATACTGGTGTTTCAACAAATTGCCGTCCTTGGAATGGTTTTCCGTGGTTTCCCCATTTTCAACTCCAGGCAAATGCTGGGACGGTACCTTCTGACAGGCCACGGCTGCTTCCTTCCACATCCTTACCCAGTTGCATTCACCATCATTCATTTCATCTCTCATTAACTCCTCTCGTGAGGTTGGCGTCAGGAAGGGCATCCGGCCGTAATAACCATCCACCACAAATACTTAGATCGCATCTCATTCCCGACCCCGTAGGAAAACGAGAATAATAATGGGTAGACATACAATACCGGTGTATCAACAATTTCATGTGAGGTTTCTTCTATGTCAGATATTACACATCATATGCGACTACTGTAAGACGCGTAATTTTTGTAAAGCCTTATAGCTTATATATAGGCCTATACTCATGAGATTACCTTTTGTTCGTGCACATATACAGTATGTGACTTTCAAACACTGTATAAAAACTAAACTAACATGGTGGCCATACGAAGTTCAAATATTTAAATGAACTTTTCTGGTGAGTTAATTAATTATTTTATTTATTGCCACAACAGGGCAGTGCCCCAATTACAGTAGCAAACACTTGTTTACACACGGATAAGACATGAAAATATTTTAAAATGCAAAATAAAATAAAAATAAAGAAGAAATTGTTAACAAGAAATATACACAAGTTCTAGTAACAATAACAGTAAATGAAGCATGATTTTGAAGAAGAACCAACACCTTTATCCCGACATGGCCCGAGACAGAAACAAATGGTGACAACGTATCCTTATGGCGGACCCTGCAGCTAGGTGAGACAAACGCTAAAGAAGAAGAAACATGATTATGAATATTTGGTCACAAAATGTCAAACAGGATTCATATTTTTATGTACTAAAAGCAATAGCAATGAAAGATGTAAGGTTGGCATTTATGATTAGTATTGGTAAAAGTGAAACCTAAGACTAATAGCTAAATTTAATATCTTTGTAATAGTGAATCATTTGACAGCACCATCCAAGCAAAGTAAAACCCGGTATTGCATTGTGCCTAGTGTAATTAAATTGTTACGAATATTTCAATATGTCGGGCATTCAATATTTTAAAAACATAATTAATTTTCTCATATCGTATTCAAGCGTTTGAATCGACATTTTGTATAATGAGCATCCATAATAATATTTAATTACTGTTGCATTACTCTATGGCTTACATTTCAACCAAACCACCAATGCGACCACGTGCGAAATATTTCACCAGTACTCAGTGTCTTCAAATCTATTGCTGTTATCAAACTGAGAATAATTTTAACTATGGTGATGGGCGACTTTATACCTATTTATTTTTAAAGCCTGATAAGCACAAAATCAACACGGTGACCATGCAGATATCAGATAAAATAACTTTTCAGGCAATCTTATCATATGAGTGCAGTAATAGCCCAGTCGAATTAGAATTTTTCGAGGAATTAATTTCCAGAAAGCCGTAAATCGTTTTAATACCTTCGTTTAGTCCTAAATGCGTGTAATCCGAGTTTGCACCATCACCAGAGGTGTGCATAACTTTTGGGGCCAAAATAACCTTGAAATTGCTCCTCTTTCTTCAGGATTTGCTTGTAGCTCGAAAACGGTACGTCGATCGGAAAATATTAATCAGTTCAATATTAAAGAGGATTACATTCTGCGTAGAATGTTCATGTAAAACTTCAAATTTCGTGCAGTGGTATAGCCGAAATCAAAAGTTCAAAACTGGGAAAATTTCTCATTTAGGTGCAAACTTACATTTTGCGACTTTCCAAGACCACATATCTTTGAAACAGATTCTCCTGTTGAAAACCCATAGAATAAATGTTTTAAAGAATAAAATTTCAGTATATATAAACAATGTTGATAAGTCTTCTTTATTTGAAATGACTAGTTAACTAATTTAATCACTACTATAATAATATTTAATTCAATTCCATAAATAGCGATTCTTTCCGTAAAAAAGGCATGTCCATGTTATGACATAATGATGTAAGTACGAAAAATCAATTTACCTACTCTGATCACGGCTAAGAACATTTCAATTAAAATTTTTTAGATATGCGCAAATCAGAAAACTATTTATATTATTGTACACACTCTGAGTAGTGATTCGTAGTAGTACGAATGAAAAACATTTTAATTAGAACAAAGTTGTATATTGCCATTCTTTAATTAGTAACCATTATTAATATTAATTAATAAAGTAATAGGAACATTTAAAATTGACATATTTTGATAAAATATGAATAGAAACATGTTATAGAAATCAATAGTCATGCAGCAGAAAATAAGGCAGCATTCATGCTCGCATTTTCTTAGATGTCGATGGCCCTTCATCTACAAAGCTCTCAAGCTGGGATGGCATGTTGAGCTCCTGTTCATCGAGATCATCTTCAAAGGGACTGTCCTCACCTATTTCTGCTTCTGCGGCGATCGGCATGTGGGACACTCCCTCATCCTCGAATGGTGCTGAATACGAGCAGGACTGGCCGTGGCAGTTGAGGCAAATTGTTGAACATTTCATACCAATTTTCCGGCATCTGCAACTCCCTGCATACCCCTTCTTACATCCACAGGACACTGTGTTGAGGATTTCAGCTGGAGCTGGATCTTTGGTATTCATGGTAGGTAGACCATGGTCCGTCCTCTTCCAACCCCAGCTGAGAGGATCCATAGGTCTATCATACCAGCCCTGGATTTGGTGGTAGACACGCAGAATATGTTGGGCTGCGGCTGCGTTTGATGGTGGTAGATAGGCCAGATTGAAAGTTGGCTTCATGAGGGACTTTGAGAATATATTGTGGCGGATTTTGTCCAAGGAGGTCTCATATATAGGGCCGCCCTCAGAATCTGCATCTGCATGGTGTAATACCTTGACAGCCTCCTATTAAACCGTACTAATTTCTCACGCAGCATGGA
Source organism: Meconema thalassinum (assembly GCA_946902985.2). Classification (NCBI taxonomy): domain Eukaryota; kingdom Metazoa; phylum Arthropoda; class Insecta; order Orthoptera; family Tettigoniidae; genus Meconema; species Meconema thalassinum. The sequence continues at coordinate 1,510,198,980 of OX336388.2, forward strand.
GATAAGCCATTCTTTGTTGCTGTCGTTGGACAAAAAAATATTCTTTCGGCATGGTTGCAGTCATCGTTTCAGTGAACACTACGTTAGAACAAGAGTGTTTGCTTTTACGGCGATGAAACTCAGCTGATTTTGTATTCTTTACTGATGCATCCTTAGGGTAACCATCGAAAACGATAAATGTACTGGCAGGGTTGTAGTAATGCTTAACGAAGTCAACATATTTGGAGAGAATTGTTGAAAATATTTCCTTGGATTCCAAAACCACTCGATGTAAAAGAAACCCCCCATCAATTACAATGGCACTACCTGCAAGAGCTGATGGATCAGCAACTGGTGAAAATAAATTGTAGAGCACAGATTTCTTTGTTTTCCGCATTCCTGTTTCATCAAAGATGGAAAGGGGATAAGGAGCAAACTCAAACTCGAAATAATTTTTGAACTGTTCCTCCGATTTTTTAAGAAGTGTTATGCGTAGGAAAAGTATATTTGGATGTATTGGTATATCTTCGCCGTGAATCCTGACTTTCGATTTGAAAGCTTTAAGAGGAACCACTTTGTTTTTTCGTTGAAACTTGACATTGCTAAAGTCGTTGCCAATAATCTTAGCAATACGCTGAATCCCTTTCTCAAACGCTTCATGGCAGTCAATTTTCGCATCGCCAGTTACTCCTGTGCTAATGGACATCACAAATTGTCCAGTTGGGAAGGGATAGTGAAATGAAAACCAGTCAAGAAGGATCGCAACGTCTGTATCGTCCCTCTGCACCCATGACAACCTAGCGTCGACGTGCAGCTCTGAAGTACCATACGTCACGCCACAAAAGTCATCCACTTGTACCGCAGTTTCCATGATGGTAGGTATTGTGACAACCCAAGTCACCAGAGTACTTTCCGTTATGTCTCGCCCATGAGATAGCCCATCTTGGGCTTTTAGAGACCTCATTACCACCTGCTCAATCGTCTGATCAGTGAATACACCAGACCAAAACTTGTCAGACCTTCTGATGAAAAATTAGCTGTTTCGTACATTTTGGTCGAGTAGGTATAACAACTTTGTATGAAACAGCTGATTTTATTTTCACGATTTCAGAGTTCAATAGGAGTATCTATTCCGAAGATATGGGGTCTTGGAAAGTCGCAAAATGTAAGTTTGCACCTAAATGAGAAATTTTCCCAGTTGTGAACTTTTGATTTCGGCTATATTACTGAACCAAATTTCAAGTTTTAAATGTTCATTCGACGCTGAATTTAACCTTTTTTAATATTGAATTGATTGATATTTTCCGTCCGACATACCGTTTTCGAGCTACAAGCAAAACACTGAAAAAAGAGGAAACATTTCGAGGTTATTTGGGTCCCAAAAGTTATGCACACTTCTAGGGATGGTGCAAACTCAGATTACACGCATTTAGGACCAAACGAATGTATTAAAACCATTTACAGCTTTCTGGAAATTAATTCCTCAAAACGCTTTTTTTTTTAATCTAATTTGATTGGCCTATAAATGAAAAATCCACAGCCTGCTTCCAGTCTCCGACCGGGTCAAGAATGGAATGAATGGAGCCCCTATCTAGCGACGAGGATATGAACTGTGCCGGCTGCCGAGGCCTGATGCACTCCCCTGGGGCAATGATTAAATGAATGACAGATGAAATGAAATGATAGTGGAGAGTGTTGCTGGGATGAAATTTTGACAGGAAAACCGGAGTACCCGGAGAAAACCCTGTCTGCCTCCGTTTTGTCCAGCACAGATCTCACATGGAGTGACCGGGATTTGAACCACGGATCCAGCGGTGAGAGGCCGGCGTGCTGCCGTCTAAGCCACGGAGGCTTTCTGGCCTATAAATATTGAATCATAATTTATAATTGAGTATTTTGGTATGCCATTTGTTAAATGTCTTCAAATATTCAAGATTTCAAGTTCAAAATTTTAAAATCATATTGCTTATTTCTCGTATCCTATTCAAACAATTAAAGCGAAGCTTCGTGAAATGAATCATCATAAACATATTCATCTTTTGGTAGAAAATTAATTCTGTAGCTTCCGTAAATTATTGAAGCCGTGCATGACTTTTCTGGAAATTACATCCTGTGACTCGTTACAGAAAGATGTCTCTACAAGGGGAGTCATAATTAACGGGCACTGAGAGTTACGTATTTTTAGCCTACTTTTCACATTTTGCAAAAATGAGGAAAAAGTAGACTTATGAGATCGGGCAAATGTGTGTCTGTCTGTCCTTCTGTCTGTCTGTCTGTCTGTCTGTCTGTCTGTCCTTCTGTCTGTCTGTCTGTCTGTCTGGCTGTGTGTGTGTGTCCCCCCCCCTATCAACTCCTAAACGGCTGCAGCAATCGAAACAAAATTTGGTAGGAGTAAAGATCTATACCTGAATATCTCACGGCCATATTTGAAAATGATGTCAGTGCTACCAACTGCTGAAAAATCGCAATTGAAATTTGAGCTCTATGTTGGATATCTCGGAAGGTATGAATGGGAGCTATTTCAAAATTGGCACACGTATAGATAATAATATTGCAGTTTAATTTCCAGGAGGCCATACATGGCAGTGTTGCCAAAATGATTATAAGCCTGCTGATAGGTCCAATATTTAAATGCATATAACTTCTACACTATCAATTGGAATTCAACCAAATTTCGTATGTGCTATGCGTTCATAAACAGATATACCTGAGCGTATTCCTAAGATCCACCAGGGCTGCCAACTGTTAATAAATGCTCTCAATTTATTTTTTCCAAATACCAATATATCAGAAAGTATGCAAGCCGACAACTTTAAACTATGCCAACGTATAGTACCTGACATTCTGTATTAATTTGGAGTAACTTATATACGTCAGTGCTACATACATGATTCTAAGCCTGCTGAGAGGTCCAACTTTAAATACATGTAGCTTCTATACTATCATTTGGATTTCAACCGAAATTTGTATGTGCTATGTGCACCATAACAGATACGACTATGCGTATTCTTAAGAGCAACCAGTGTTGCCAACTGTTAAAAAATGGTGTCTCTATTTTTGTTTCCCTAATATCAATATATCATAAAATATGCAAGCCAATAGCTCTAAAATTTGCACACGTATAGTACCTGACATTCTAGATTAATTTGGAGTAATTAATATACGTCAGTGCTGACAACATGATTCTAAGCCTGCTGATATGTCCAATTTTAAAATGCCTGTAAATTCTATACTGACAAATGGATTTCATTCAAAATTAACACAACAAGAGATCATATTATTGCAGATTATTTCTGACCAATACATGTATGTCATTGTTGCCAACATGATTTTAAGCGCGCTATTAGATCCAATGTTTAACTGCATGTAACGTCCAGGCTATCCATTGGACTTCAACCAAATTTTGTATTCTGTACCTTAAGAGATGGAAACAAGAATATATTCAGTCACCAGGGCTGCCAACTGTAGTTCTCTATTAGGCTACATTATGCCAGGTATACAGTATTTCGAACTAATTAGAAATTTCTATATTACCAATTTAATTTTGTCATTATTCTAGATAGATCCATATAGATTAATCAATGGCATGAATTTTAAATTTTAAGAAAAGTAGGCTCTTTATTTCGTCACGGAACTTCTTGTTTTAGTTCGTAATTTATATTGCAATGGTGACGACTATGATTGTTTTAAGGGGTGAATCATTGAGGTATCATAAATTGTTCACTTATTAGCCTACTTTTCACATTTTGCAAAAATGAGGAAAAAGTAGACCTACGAGATCGGGCAAATGTGTGTCTGTCTGTCTGGCTGTGTGTGTGTCCCCCTCTATTAACTCCTAAACGGCTGCAGCAATCGAAACAAAATTTGGTAGGAGTAAAGATCTATACTTGAATATATCACGGCCATATTTTAAAATGATGTCAGTGCTACCAACTGCTGAAAAATCGCAATTGAAATTTGAGCTCCATGTTGGATATCTTGGAAGGTATGAATGGGAGCAATTTCAAAATTGGCACACGTATAGATAATAATATTGCAGTTTAATTTCCAGGAGGCCATGCATGGCAGTGTTGCGAAAATGATTATAAGCTTGCTGATAAGTCGAAATTTTAAATGCATATAACGTCTACACTATCATTTGGATTTCAACCATATTTCGTATGTGCTATGTGTACATAAAGAGATATGACTGAGCGTATTCCTAAGAGCCACCAGGGCTACCAACTGGTATTAATGCTCTCAATTTTTTTAAAATCCAAATACCCATACGTCATTGCTACCAACATGATTCTAAGCCTGCTGAGAAGTCCAACTTTAAATACATGTAACTTCTATACTTACTAATGGTTTTCATTCAAAATTGGCACAACAATAGATCAGATTATTTCAGATTATCTCTCACCAATACATGCATGGTATTGTTGCCAACATGATTTTACGCGCGCTGTTAAATCCAATTTTTAACTGCATGTAAAGTCCATGCTATCCATTGGACTTCAACCAAATTATGTATTCTGTACCCTAAGAAATGGATCTAAGAATATATTCAATCACCAGGGCTGCCAACTGTAGTGCTTTATTAGGCTAAATTATGCCAGGTATACAGTATTTCGAACTAATTTGAAATTTCGATATTACCAACTTAATTTCGTCATTATTCTAAGATACATATAAATTAATCATTGGCATGTATCTTAAATTTTAAGAAAAGTAGGCTCTTTAGTTCGTCACGGAACATCTTGTTTTTAGTAAAATGGGGAATCTCATTCTCATGTTTACAGAATCGGTGTTTTGGAAAATTGTTAAACCAGTGCCATAAACTAAATAATCGAGTACACAATCGTTTTTCAGTGCTGGAGGTGGTTTAAGGCAGGGCAAGAACATGTAGCCCTACTTGAGTAATATCATCTTCCTGGGGGCGTGGTGGCTCAGCGGTCTAGCTGTATGTCTCTCTCCAAGGCGGTCCGGGTTCGATTCCCGGTCAATGCATGTGAGATTTTCGAAGTGAAATGCCATGTCCTGTGGTTCGGATTCCACGTAAAAAGGAGGTCCCGTGGCTCATGATCTCAAGATTAACGGTCACGTTAAACTACAAGCTTCCTTCCTTCCTTATCATTTTGCTATCTTACAAAATTATTCCATGGGTATTACCTAAAATTATTACAATGTTTGGATATTGAGTTTTTGAGCTTGCAAGTGTTGCCCTATACCTTATCACAATGTAACCGACAGTGGTGGCTAGGCTCGATAGAGCGCAGCGTTAGGTCATGAGTCCAAGCTCTCTGCTGACTCGGTAGTCGCGAGGGTTTGATCCCCACCGTCGGCCGTCCTTGAAATGATTTTCCGTCGTTTCCCATTTTCAACACTAGGCAAATGCTGGGACGGTACCTTACGACAGGCCACGGCTGCTTCCTTCCACACCCTTGCCCAGTTTCACTCAACTTCATCCATTCCATCTCTCATCCCGGTGCGCAGGTCGTCCATTGGCGTTAACTAGAGAGACCTGCACTCGGCCTCTCAGGAGGCCACACGACAAGAAAAGCACAATGTAAGTCGACCACCTGGTTGTGCTGTGAGTAGTATTATTGGCTGTCAACCCTGAGGTCCGGGTTCGATTCCCGGCTATGCCAAGAAATGTAATTCCGGTCTTAGGGTTCAAACAGTGTACACTCAGCCTGATGATGTAAAACTCAGAAGATATGGGTTGATTCCCACCTCAGACACTTAGAAGTGATCTTCCGTGGTTTTGCACTTCAATTTCGCCATGGTGAGTGAGTGGTTAACGTGTCGGACTACAAACACCAAACTTGCAGGTTCGCTCCTGGCCGTGATTTTTTGAAAGGCGACAAAAATCACGGCACGCATCGCATACGTTGTTGATATGTTAATGAACCCATTTAAATTCAGTAGGCCATGTTCATAATGGCAAAATTAATCTCGGGACTTTCCACCAACACAAAGTTCCTCCTTTCTCTACTAGAAAGCGCTATAGTGTCAAGGAGCTCCTAAGACCTCCTTGACTCTCATAGCGTTCCAAGGAACGACAAAATTCGACATGCAAGCTACCCTATGGGTGTCAAATAACAAAGCTTGCACCCGGCACCCGAGGCCATACGAAAAAAGAACTACTTCAGGCAAATGCCGGGATAGTACCTAAATCCACGGCCGCCTCCTACCAATTCCTTGTCTCAATTACCGTACAAATACACACACTTATAGTACAGTCATCACAATAATACAGGTTTTCAGACAAAATCTACCCACACCCAAGTACACGGAGCTACATGACCATGATGTTGCAAGAGCTCCTAAATTAATCAACAACAACATGTAGGACATGAATCAAGAGCTAATTGGCACATAATATGGAAAATCTATTGAATTGGCAGAGAATTTTGAAATGGTATCGACCAGCAGATGAAAATAGGCTATTTTCCTTTCCAAAGAACTAGTTGTAATTTTCCTTTTCGTTTTTTGTTTTTAACTAAGACCTAACAACGCTGTATCTAAGCGATCTGAAACGAAATAAAAAGGTACGAGCCTTACAGTAGCATATGATGTGTAACATCTGACATGTTATCCTACTATGAAATTGGGATGAAATGCATGTGAAGTAATCTGATATGTTATCCTACTCGTATACTACACAGCATGGACATTCATTAAATGTTAATTTACGCTCTGTTTTCATACTGGTTCTATGATGAATGTACAGATTGAATTGGAGATATGCTACTGTCACACTTGTTTGATCAAACATCTCATATTATATTGTAAAATGACGCATAATGTTATGATAGTTATCGTTTAAATCGATTATCCGGTAGCAAAAATAATTGCCTGGACTGGGGTTCGAACCTGAAACCTCATAATTCGCAGCTCAAGATGCTATCAACGCAGCCATTACAACCACAAAAATTTAGAGTACAAGTCAGTTACTCATTTTCACGTGCCGATAATAATATGGAAGTATTTTATATGCTCCATTAATATTTTGCTTTCTTTCGATAATGTTCCTGCGTGGAATTGAGTTTTAAATTAGTTATGAATACGCCTACTTGACAGTAAAGGGAATTCCTATAGTGGTCCGTGAAAGGCTAGCCCAGTTCCTGTATAAAAATATCGATATATAATATATTACATTGATCACTGCATTACCGCAATGTAGGTTAATATCTGAATAGCCATTGTGCAGAAACATAATACCGACTTTGCCGACTAGTTACAATGTTTCAGATTAAAGCATATATCATCATTCAAATACTGATACGAAGACTTTTAACATGTGGTTTGTGTTTCAATCAATTGACACCAGAGTTCGCATGAGCGTTAACCGTTCAGTTTGAAAGTGTTGAGGAAAGTTACTCGGGGAGTGGATGCCCATCCCTTTTATCCGGAGATTGAAAAACAGACTCTTAATAAATCATAATTGTTTTCAGCAAATATGATATAGGCTAATGAATATTTTTACACCAAAGAACGACAACTTGAAGATGATTTATTGTCGAAATATCTGTAATGGCACCTCCAAACCTTGAAGTAATCCGTATGTGATATACATTCCACATGGTACCACTGCTTCAGCAGCCAGGAGGGATGCGATCCAGCTGGCAGTGCGTCTTACACACTTCCGTCCCATTTTTCACGACAATATCCAGCAACAGAGTGGAAAGATGTTTGTTACACACCAAACGGGCTTGCTTGTACTTTGTTGGCGTAGGGAGAGCGTGAGTTCAAATCCCGAGGCCAGCACGAGCAAGTGCGTTAACGCTCTCGGTCAGTGTGGCCGTTGGAAGTAACCAAATATTCTTGAAAATTAGAGCTGTCATTCAGGAGCAAATAGGGGAAGAGACTGAAAGACTGACGGACAAACGCTCATACCATCCCTACCAAGCGAGAGAACTTTGTTAACATTTTTAATTTGGAACTAGGGGTTTTTCTATGCTACGATAGACTGGAACAGATAATTGGATAGCGAAGCATCAGGACTGCATGCTGAAAGGGGAAGAATAGCACGCGGATTCTTGACCTAGTCAGCCTTGCCAAATGGTCTAGTGTGCTGTCTTGTTCTGCTGATCAATACTGAGTAGTGATATTTTATATCCTCATGCTCTTTCCCCCACTTGTGCTAGATAGAGCTTGCTTTGGCTATATATGGATAAATTCAAGTGATAAAAAAGAAATACAGAAGTAAATCCACCCAATGAAGGGCTCCCTTGAGTAAACGTTCCAAATGGCATTATTATTGAACTATCCCGGAACAAGGAGAAAGACGTCCAACAATACTTCAATATTTTTGAGATCATCAAAAGGAAATAGTTTATAAATCAATAGATTGTAAGCTATCAGAGGTAGCACAGTACATGACAAATCCTGAAGTAAGAAAAGCCTCCTTCGTTTGAAAGTAACCTTTGGTTGGAACGTTCTTAGATACAGGTCTTCAAACTTTCAACACACGTTGAGTCCCATGCATATAGGTTATACGACAGGTTTAGATTCTTAATTACGGAGTACTTATAGCTTCTATTGCAAGGATTACACTAGTACATTATGCAACGAGCCTATAATGGCTATAATTAAGACACGAGTATGTTTATAAAACGAGCGTATGCGAGTTTTATAATTTCCATACGAGTGCATTAATTACCACTATAGGCGAGTTGCATACGACTGTTTATATTCGATGATAATTATAACTTTATTATATGTTTTTACATAAATATTCATAAATATCTGTTGAGATTGTCACTAGAATTTTTTGATCGGGTGCTGCGCTGCGTAGGATATCTCTGATTTCCAAGCTCTCTGACCGACCGACGCATACGCTCTGTGTGCTTCAATGTCATATGTGCAGATTGAGCACCAGTATTCAGTAAAAATGTCACCGGAGTCTTTTGAAAACAACGCGCTGTGTAGAAATTGGATTTGGGGATATTAAGGTACAGTGCTATTTCTTGTCTCATATTCACCAGTTTATTTACGCGAACATATGGACGGTGCACTTTCGGCAATTTATATAGACATGTTGGATTTTGAGCCCATGCGCGAAGGTATCTTTATCTAATTGGTCAAACAACTGTTTCTTGAGCTGTGATTGGTGGGAGAAACTGTTTGATAATGAAAAATAGTGTTATAATGACCATCATTATGATACAGTTTTCAGACATATAATAGTCAGGGTCGAACATAAAGATATATTTAAATTGCCTCGTGAGTTACAATGCGTTTCTATAACCAGTAATCCGTAGGATATTCGAATAGTTACCGGTACTGATTGTTGTAACTCTTCAGTCGGTCAACACGAATTTGCTCAATGACTAGCTGGGTCACAATGTATATACTATACGCATAATAAGTAAATAAAACTCCTGTTTTTTTTTTGTCGTGTAGCCTCCTGAGAGGCCGAGTGCAGGTCTTTCTAGTCGACGCCCGTGGGCGACCTGCGCGTCGGGATGGGAGATGGAATGGATGAAGATGAATGAAACTGGGCAAGGATGGGGAAGGAAGCGGCCGTGGCCTGTCAGAAGGTACTGTCCCAGCATTTGCCTGGTGTTGAAAATGGGAAACCACGGAAAACCATTTCAAGGACAACCGACGGTGGGGCTCGAACCCACGCGTCTACCGAGTCAGCAGAGAGCTTGGCCCCTTGACCTAACGCAGCGCTTTAGCCCGCGTAGCCACTACTGTCGGTCCCTGGAAAAATTAAATGTATAGGGTGTCCGGAAAGTCCCCGTACCCCTTCGTCAAAACGTTATACTGTATAGTGGAGTACTTAATATAAAACTATGTATCCAGGGGATTTGTATGTGCACCGTCATGCCTTACACAGAGTTCTATCCGTCTCCAAGTCCTCATTGACATCTTGCGGAGCATCTCAGGAGTTATGGTACGAAAGACTTCCTCCACACTTTGGCGCAATTCTTCATTAGTCATGTACCGACGTTGTGCCACATGTGACTTGATTATTTCCCATAATGAGTTGTCTGGCGTGGTAAGATCCGGGCTTCGTGGTGGCCCTTTCAATGGGGCTGGAGATGTTGGTGAGGCACGGCCAATCCAGCAGCCTTGAAATTGTTCATCAAGGAACTCGCGCACCTGAATAGCAAAATATGTTGGAGCCCCATCCTGCTGTAACCACACATGATCCATGATTCCCCTGTCTTGAGGCTGAGGTATTAACCAAGATTGTAACATATACAAATAAGAGTTTCAATTCACGTACCCATCAAAAAATACGGTTCGCACAAGTGACGGTCCATACCATAACATGAGGCGGGTTCATTTCCAACTCTTGTACTTAATGAGAATTTTCCTTAGACCAGGAAACATCATTCCTCCTCTGTGAACTGCGATATATCGCACATTCATTTGAAAATAACACTCGAGTGCGACACGGCATTTGGAAATTGTGCCAACAAAGCGCGGCAGGCTTCAACTCGTTGCTCCATGTCATTGTCAGATAATTCATTCACATGCATGGGTCTAAATCCTTTCATTTTCCAATCTCTTTTAATGTGGTCATGCGTTGTTGATCGCGGTACTTGAAGTTCAGCTGCTCTTTTGCGAATGGATTTAATTGGAGACTGCTCAATTGAATGAGTGACTGCGGCACACGTTTCTTCCCGCGGTTTCTTACATCCACTACGCGGCCTGTCTTTGACACTACCTGAAGCAAACGCACGTTTCTCCCAATCAAGCAGAGTAGCTTTACGTGGTGCGGGCTTGCCAAAGCGATCTCTAAACGCACTCATTATCACTGTCATTGGTTGCCCCGTATGTGCTCGTTCGTGCACCCACACACACGCTACTAATCGCTCCTCAACAGTGTAGCTGTGTCCGCTCACGTCAGCCATGGCTTCGCAACTGGAATGAGACTGACAACCACGCTTTTGAGAGCATCAAAGCAGGGATACCAATCAAACAACTATTTAATTCCCCAATTGTACAAACTCAATTGTCAATGCCATAGTATAACAAAATAATAGTACGAAACTGGGGATACGGGGACTTCTCGGACACCCTGTATTAGTTATGATCAAGTTTATAATGGGGCAATTTTAGAATTACGCGTTTAGACCTTCAAGCGGTCATCTTCAGATTTGATCACTGGATTGAGGTTTAAATTTGTATACAAACAGTTTGTATCTTACGTACAAAACAGAAAGAATGGCTTCAACACTGTACATTTCGAATAGTTATTTACTGAGTTTGGTCTTTGGTCAATTGTATTCATACAATGTTGCTGGTGGCTGTTTGCCACAAGAATTACAAGGCCTACTTTTAGTATGGTTTTACTAGATCATTTCCATCCCTACCTTTCATTCAGGTGCAAGTTCAAAACAGTCTACTTTGTTTTCAACAGAGCAAAATTTACTCTATCACTATTAAATCCAACTATCATCGTTTACACTATTAACTGAGGATAATACAATCCAACCCATGTCATAGCAATATAAGCAATAATAATAATATCTAGAAGGCAGGTTAATGCAGCAGAGATCATTGATGTTGGTCTAGATGATTTTTTCAACTGCTTGAATGAAGGAGAAACATACAAGTATGTAGAAATTCTTCAAATTCATGATGTCAGGCCTAGAGTCTACCATGGAATGTGAAACTTAACTTGATTGACCGATGCTATGATACCACATCCGCAGTCAGCTGGCATTTGAGGGTGCGCAAATTCGAGGGAGCCGTGTCAGTACATTTACTGGCACGTTAAAGATCCCCTTGGGGCAAAATTCCGGCACCCCGGCGTCTCTAAAAGCCAGTGTAGTTAAAAGGGACGTAAAACCAATAACATTATTATTATTATGATACCACATCCCGCGTCATTAAAATCAACCGTGGAATCTTTCAGGGGGATTCAATCAGTCCACGTGGTTTTGTCTGTGCCTGAACCCACAGAGTGGGCAGGTAAACTGGAGTGGATGGGGTCAGAGATGCGTGCTGGGGAGGTGAAGCAAAAAGTTATTCAATTGTAAGCAGATGACTTAAAATCTATGCTAGCACATGAAATCAACTGAATACTCTTAGATAATACGCATAAGTTCAACGTATTTAAGGCACTGCAAAATGTTGAATAAATACGAAAATGGTTCTGTAATTCGTCTACTATGTTCTCTAACAAGTATTTCGGTTACAACTCAGCTTACGAAGCTGCATGGATTTAGTTTACATTATAGCCCAACGTAGTGATATGAACCTAATCATGTAAATATCTTGTTACCACCAGGTTTTGTCTAACTGTAACAGTACCTATTAATAAATAAAATAAATAAATATCTAATATGTTTCCTTATTGACGATCTAAATGAATACCAATTAGTAACTAATAAATATATTTCACCTTAGTCAATAAAATTGAATGTTTGTACATGATTTAATGTAATGTACCAGTTTAGCCTTCTCCAGCAATGTAGTTAAAAAGAAAAGAAACTAAAGGAATTACGAGCAAAGCTTTGTTATCAATATTTTACTTGGGCTTTCTATGAAATATTTTATAAAAATTGCTAAAAACAGATCTGTAACAAAAGTGGACTTAAATTTGATGTTAATAAAAATAATTTTGCAAACATGACATAAAATATCTCAATGGTTTGTATTGTATATTCTTATAAATTAGGAATTTATATTTTTAAAGAAATATTTAGACTAATATATAGGAATATACAATGGCCTATAAACTATTTAGATATATGTCATTTTTGCAAAATTATGTTATTAACATAAAATTAACGCGCACATTTGTTACAGATCTCTTATTAACTATTTTTATAAAACAATTTCATAGAAAACTCAAGTAAAATATTGATAATAAAGCTTTGCTCGTAATTTCTTTAGTTTCTTTTCTTTTTAACAACATCGCTGAAGAAGGCCATATTATGGCCGAAACTGGTACATTTTATTAATTAATAAATAATAATTTATTATTATTGACTTAGGGGCCGATAACCTAGACGGTAGACACCATAAAACAACAATTATCATCATCATCATTATTATTGACTAATGTGTAATAAATGTATTAAGTACCAATTTGTATTTCATTTATATCATAGCCTAATACTTATATGTTTTAAAAAGGATTGAAAATGGCAAATTATAACAAGAATTAGCCTTTAACAAGTGATTCAGTGAGATTCCGAAGTTCATGTTTACGAGTTTCTCAAGTACTAACCTACCAGCGAATTGTTACCGGTGGCGGAAATCGGAACTAATGCGCTCCGCCCAGCCACACGCCTGCGATGGACGTGCAGTCGTCGCCAGCGAAACCTCATCGCATGTCATTTGTTTGCATGATTCATGCTGGGTCATGCGCTGTGCTGTGTGTTCTCATTGTATGACTGTACATGCATTCCCCTCTTGCCCCACAACCGCTCGCTGCAGCCATAACGCGGTGAGATGACGTAATGTATACACAACAGCCCCGCTCCACGTCTAGCGGTAACAATTCCCTGGTAAGGTAGTAACAGTGAGGGACATCAACAACTGACGTACAGTATAATTGCCTCTTTCTGCAAATATCCATTCAATTTGGTAACTGGTAATTTGAAAAGAATTCAAACAAAGTATTGTACATTTGTACCAACAAGTAGTTGCACGCCACTTTATGCATTAGACAGAGCCTTCGTGCCATATTGTCTTATTTCCAGCTCTGGTTCTCAAGGGAGCCCATATGTTTTCTTGATAGTGCGATTCTCTAATAGCCTTCTCGCAAGTCGGCGTGAGATGCCAAATGCTCCGGCTCTCACTAACGCAATGCGGAGAAAGCCTCCGGTGTATTAATATGGAACGGCAAACATTCATCAACGTATAAACATAGTAAGACTGCGGGAATTAAACAGATCACCATAAATCAGAATTGCATGAATCTTCGCAAGCCAGGCCGACTCACAGTGCAATATTATTTAATATCTATGAATAGTCGTTGTACCATTAAGTTGAGCCGAATTATAAGCAAGTTTTTACTTACATTGGCATTTGCCTGGAAAGAGTGTGGCAAAATCCGAAAATGAAATCCAACACTCAGGATTACCACTGTCAACGCCGGTGTTTGAACCTTCCTGATTCTCTTTTAAAATAGCGTGTGTGAGAGAAGAAAGCTGAAGTAAAATCAATAGATTCCAAATGGAGGTTTAGTGCCGCAATTATGAGAAATGATGGCTAGACTATAAGGTCGCGTAATGCAAAAATAGAGTTAGCAATTTAGATAGAAGTTAAGAGAGCAAAACTGTATCATTGCCAAGTGAGAATTCAAGTGTCTCCCAATAGCTCAGTGGTTTTGTCCAGCTACGATTCCCGGTTCTGGCCATGGGGAATTTAATCTCCTGTGGTTAATTCCTCTGGCTCGGGGATTGGGTGTTTGCGACGTCTTCATGTACAAAGAAACCAAACACTGGAAACCAATAGAAAAAACAGAATCAAGTTTAAAAAAAAGAAGTGGTCAATGCACCGGCGAGCAAAGTATGAGATTGCAGGTTCGAGTTACCATTGTGTCAGGTATTTTAATTCTCTAACTTCCGTGTACATGGCTTGATCTATTTGTGCATTAAACGATCCGCATTTCTCAAGAGAAATTATTTAATCAGATACTAAAAGGTATATTTAGCATTAAGCTCACTTTATAAGGTTTCTACAGTCTTGGTTAACCCTGGAAACATGTTTAATATGTACGGGAAGAATTTAGATGCAGAGTGTTTGAAACTAAGTTATGGAAAATTTATGACCATAAATTATCAGTAATAAAAGAGAGGGATCGTCATCCACTTTTTCCTGAACCGTTTGGTTAGTGCTAAAAAGTAGTAGTATTTGCGTTCAAAATTCCCAAGGAAAATGCTTGAGGTATGCAGAAATTATCGCAGCCTTTACTAGTGTATGGATTGAATTCGTCACTGAGAACCGCACGATATGGATTGTTTACATTAGCTTTACAGTCTACAGTAGGCCTATAGTCTGACTCAACACTTGTTAATTCATCTTAGTCATCAGCCCCATGTACTTAAGTGTGTGGTTTGAAAATAACTCATAACCTGTGTTTCCGTGACGACTGTAGTAATGTGTGTAGCCGTATAAGGGACAAGGATGGGGCAGGTGAGATAATGCACTAGTATGGCATTTGTCTGGAAAGAGTGTGGGAATATCCGAAAAGAAAATTCAACACTCAGGATTACCACTCTCAATGCCGGTGTTCAAACCTCTGACCTCCGGACTTTCTGCAGTTCCCTATCATGGTCGTGGTGCATGGCTCAACTCGTACGGCTACGATGCGAGGTAGAGGGGAGTAGAAAAATAGGGTATCGGGAGGGAGTATTTCAAAGCAGCATGTACGGTAAGTGTCCTACCTTTACACCACAGTGTTATCCCTAGCAAGGTTACGTGTGAGCGAGTGACAATACAGTAGCTCACAGCCCAAGGTTGTCAAGAAAGAGCTCAAATAATACAAAAGATATGAAAGTGGCACTGAAACAAAAATAATCATTTCTGCAGGAATTCAACAGCATTTCCGTAAAGTATACTGGTATTCTTCTGCGCGAATGGGTCTCCTAGGACTACGTGGAATCAACACTTCTTGGCCTTGATGTTTGCCCAATAACTCTTCATGCGCAACGATTGAGCTAGTCTTCGTTGCTGCGACCAGACGTGTCTGGTAGGTCTTCTCTCTTCTGCCTCAAAACCCCGTGTATGAGTAATTTTCCTAATTTCCTCTCTATCCTTGAGATTGGGAAAACCTAATTCAGCCAAGTCCTTTTCCGCCTTTTTGTACCTTGTTGCCTTTTTCTGCAAAAACGTATAGATTTTATTACTGTTAACCTAGTTGGGTCCATTCTGTCCAAATGTCCCATGAATTGGATCCTTCTCATACGGATTGTGTCTGTGATTTTAGTAATTTTTAAAATAGATGTCAGCATTAGGTTTCGGAAGGTGAATTCCATCTTTAATTCTTGGACTCAAAATTTTTCGCATGATTTTGCGTTCCTTAATCTCCAATTGATTTCTCAGTGTTTTATGTTGTAGATTAAGTGTCTCGGATGCAATACCAAGAGAGGCATTTTGAGTTATAAACTTGTTTTGTCAAATGGAAAGCAGTTTCCATTTTCTGTAGTCTTGCTTCTGTAGCTTTTCTTTCGTTGCCAGTTTCATTGATCCATTCCCCTAAATACTTGAAGTCTTTCACTCGGGAGACCTGACAATTACCGATGCAGAGTGTATTCGGAGCAGTTTTAATATCCGTCATAATTTTTTTTTTTTGTCAAAAGAAATCCGTAAGCCGATTTTTGCTGCTTGTTCTTGGAGTATTTCAAGTTGTTTCTGGGCATCAGAAATGCTTGGAGAAATTAACGCCATGTCATCCGCAAATGCCAAACAGTCTAGTGTTATCCCTTTGAGTTTTGGTCCTAGTCTATGGGATGGTGCACCAGCTCGTCTCCATTCTCGGACGACTTTTTTGAGCGCACAATTAAACAACAATGGAGATAATCCATCTCCTTGACGCACTCCTGTATCAATTGAAAATTCTGCGCTCAGTCCTCCCATAAATTTAACCTTTGAACTTGTATTCAAGAGGGTATCTTTGATGATTGATGTTGTCTTGCGATCTAATCCAAATTCTGAAAGTACAGCAACAAGGGATTCACGGTCAATGCTGTCATAAGCCTTTGCCAAGTCAGCAAAAGTAATGACATAATTTTTGTTTGACATTTTACGGAAGTAAGACATTGAGTTTTTCAAATTGATAATTTGCTCTGTACACGATCGGCCTTTCCGGAACCCACCTTGGTATTCACCAATCTGAGGATCCAGTTGAAGATAGGCACGGTTCAAAAGAGCTTTGGACAGAATTTTGTAAGTTACCGAGAGTAATGAGATCCCTCGGTAATTGCTTGGGTTCGTTTTGCTTCCTTTCTTGTACACTGGATGGATGATCGCCACCTTCCAATCTGGAGGAATTTTTTCAGTTTGCCAGATTTCATCAATAATTTCTTTGAGTTTGATGATGAGGTTTTCACCTACATTTTTCCATAGTTCTGCAGCGATCTGGTCCTCTCCCGACGCTTTGTTGTTATTCATGGATTGGATTATTTCACGAATCTCCTGAAGGTCCGGTGGTTCCTTGTCAGGATTCCGTAGAGTATGACAACCTTGAAATGTTTCCTGAGGTTTCTCACAATTGAGTAGTTTACCAAAATAATCTGCAAGAAGTGCACAATTTTCAGAGTTGGAGTGGTCGAAGTTCCCACGGTTGTTTTGAAACTGGAGAGAACCCTGAGGTTTCTCACAATTGAGTAGTTTAGCAAAATAATCTGCAAGAAGTGCACAATTTTCAGAGTTGGAGTGGGCGATGTTCCCACGGTTGTTTTGAAACTGGAGAGAAGGTGGTGAATATTTAGTTAATTTCTGCTTGAATGGTCTGTAGTAATTTCTAGAATGATGTTTCTTGAAGTCCTCTTCTATATCTTTTAATTTAGTGTTTTCATGTTTTTTACGAATCACTCTTAGCGATTTTGTTACTGTTTTTCTAAAGTCTTGAATATATTGTAGCGTCCTTTCATTCTTGTTACACATCTAGTTCTGCCACGCTTGTTGTCTTAGGTTTATGAGGTGGTCACACTCATCAGTCCACCATGCATGTTTCCGTACCCTGGTTAGAGGTGCAATTTTTTCAGCCGTTTTTAGAAGTTCAGCTTGAAGTTGCTGCCAATTCTGTGGGGTTAACTTTTGTGTCTCTTGCGTGAATTCCATACTATTTTGTATAAGATGGACATCATATCGACGGGGTGGTAATTTTGGAGCGAATTTCCTCCTTTCTGGGATAATGTCCAAAGAGAATTTTGTGGGGTAATGGTCAGAGTCCAGATCAAATCCTTTGAGGACTTTAAGTTTCATGATTTCCGCCGTGTTGGAACGAGAGATCAGTACATGGTCCAACTGAAATACACCCAATAATGGATTTGGTGAAAGCCAAGTTTTAGTTTTTGATGATTTTTTCTTGAAAAATGTTGATTTAAAACTAGATCATGATTCCTGCATATCTCTATTAGTCTGATGCCATTCCTGTTAGTTTGCTTATGACCTGACCATTTACCAACCCAGTATTTATACTGTTTTTCTTTGCCAATCTGGGCATTGAAATCACCCATTAAGATCTTAACATGGTTTATTGGGATTCTCTGAAGAACATCGTCTAACAAGTTCCAGAATTCGTCTACTTTATCAACGTTCTGTCTATTGGTAATATTGGTTGGTGCTTGTCCATTGACTAGCATGTAGATCTTATTAGCTGATTTAACTGTCATGGTGGAAAGTCGACCTGAGAAGGATTTAAAGTCCACAATAGAATCAAGTTCTATCTTGTCTACTATAAATCCAGTACCGAATTGAGGACAATTTGGCATAGCTCTTACGCCAGGCTTTCCCTTATATATTCGGTGCCCTTCCGAGTCAAAAGGATGCTCATCAGTATACCTTGATTCTTGAAAAGCGATGATTCGAATTCTCCGTTCTCGAGATTTGTCAAGAATATTCTTCAGTTTTTCCATTTTCAAGAGGAAGTTGACACTAAAAGTCATTAACCACAGTCTTGAATTTGGTCTGATTATGTCTTTACGGGGTTTTGAGGCAGTCCGATTTACTTCATGGCACACTACTGTGTTCTCCCCAGAATCTGAATAGACCACAAGTGGTTTTTCAACCGTGGGATTTGACCCACTGGGGCAATATGTTTGTATAGGTGCACTATTCATGTTGATTAACTTGGATAATTGACTGAGTTTTCAGTCGAGTTAAACTCAGAGTTCCACTTCTGAGTATTGGTACATCAGCCGCCACTGGTATGAAATTAAAATATTAAATATTACATGATGGGAGTACACATAATTGCACAAACGTGATTAATTATTATTATTATTACTGTTATTTAATAACAATAACAATAATAGAAGTAGCGGTAGTAATATTAGTTGTCATTTTGAAATATTATAGGCTATGTTACGCATATTTTGGTTCTGACAATAAATGTAGGTCCTATTTAAATTCTAACACTGCTATAAACGGCTGCATTCACCCTGGAAGCTCTTCACGGCCCACAGTTTAAGAACCGTTACTGAACAGAGTTCAGAGCTTGTTGCACACAGGCATTAAAAGCTAACTGGCTAATACAATAAAGTGAGTTAGTTCTTCCTTTGTTTTGAACAGTTCAAACAAGTCTGTCCTCGGGCTCTTCCTGCGCTTTCAGTATTACTGGTTCTACATACTCGTTACTATCCTTTATCTAGCATGTCATAGATCAGTCTCTGCCTCGTGTGTACTGCATGGGTTAGGATACTTAATAATAAATACAAATACCCCGTTCCAGCCATTACACCAGAGTTCAATTTCTTGGCAGAGCCAGTAATAGAACCCGGGCCTCCGCGGTCACAGCCAAGAATGCTAGAATGTTGATGTTCCTATCATGTTTGGCTATTTTTAAAGCTTCTTTGACTATTCTAGGATATAATAAGCTCCTTGACACTATAGCGCTTTCTAGTAGAGAAATGAGGAACTTTGTGTTGGCGGAAAATCCCGAGATTAATTTTTCCATTATGAACACGGCCTATTGAATTCAAATGCCAACATCGTATGACATGCGTGTCGTAATTTTTGCCGCCTTTCAAAAATCACTTACCACGGCCAGGAGCGAACCTGCAAGCTTGGGATTAGTAATCCGACACGATAACCCCTCACCCACCGTGGCAATGGATAGTGGGGGGGAATACACTTCAGGCATACAAAAACATACAACGCCGAGCACCACACCACGATTCCCAACAGCTCTTCAGCAGAGTGAAATAACTTACTGTACCTAGCAAGGGAACTTCGGCTTAAAACGCAAATCATCTGTGACTCAAACGAGGAAAATAAAACCATTCCCGAGAGCATTATGGAGATCTGTCAATCCTACCGAGAGGTTCTATTCAAGAGGGACCTGGTATGGGATCCTGGAAACCATAACGATCTATTAGAAGAGAATGAACTGTCAACCTTGAGGTCAGAGGTGGAGAAACCTGCGATGAAACAAGTCTCCCGGATGGGATCACTGCTGAGACCTTGAAAGTCATGGGTGAGACAGGGGTTTATGTGATGCAGGACCAGTGCAAGAAGGTGTATGACTTTGGGAAGTGGCCGCACAAGTGGTGCGAGTCAATATTGAGATCTCCCGCCGGCCCTGAGGCACAGCACCCTCATGCTAGCAACGTCCTCTTTCAAAGTATCGACGAAAGGCTGAAAATCACCCTGCTGCCACAAATCGTCGAAGAGCAAAGCGGGCTTGTGCCAAGAAAGAAACCAAGGGAAGCGATTCCGACCTCCTAAAGATCTTGGGTAAGGTCCTAGAATTCAACATATTGTTACGGCTGTGAGTTTGTGTCATCGCTCGCCGCTTGAGTCACAGCTGCCCCAGGGGCTGGGCTGTGGCATGCCTCCTGTATTGCGTGTGCCTTATGCAACAGGGCTGCTAGACAAAGGGATAGTCCAGAAGATTCATGACTGGACCAGCGATGGAAACCTCGAGAAGCCGTGGACCCTGGATGGATCTAGAACCATTTATTGAGTCACCGGCCTGCTATATAAGAGTGACCCGTGAAGCAGTTGTTTTTGTTGTGTTTTACGAGCTAGTGTGAGCGTTTATTCTGAGCGACAGAAGTGTGGTGACTTGCGAAACCCCTAGTGTAGCGGCGAAGTGAGGAACATACAGGGGACTGCCTGAGTGAGTGTGCTTTCACTGAGTGTCTGAGATATTGTGGTGTAGAAATCCAGTGACATTGTTTCTCCAGCGTGTGGACAGCGAAATAGCCTGCAGCAAGTGAACGTAAGTAATTGTGGTCGGTGAACATAAAAGAGAGGAGCAGGTAGTTTCTGTCAAGGCCACCGTACTCATTAGGACGGATTAACTTCTGTGATCTGTTGACAAGTGGAAGGGCCAAGAGCGCTCAAGGAAGAGACTTGAGGAAACTGGAATAAGGCTCCTAATTGCTTGTATTTGCTGACTAGTGTAATTTTCTGGCCACAATAAAGTTAATTATTTCTTTAAGCTGTAATTGGTGTTGTGCTTTGTACCCCCACCGTAATCCAGTTAACATAAGTGCCACTAGGGGGTGGCACGTAACAACTGGTGTCAGAAGCCGGATTACGAACTCAAGCACAACACCTGACGGTCCTGGTTTCAAAACCCGAGCAGGTCATTTTCTCTAATTTTCCTGTGAGTGCATGCCCTTTACAAGGCAAACAACTAAAATGGAGGCGCAATTGGCAGCATTGCTAGAAAAGTTAAATGGCATAGAAGACGGCCAGAAGAATTTAACCAAGGACCTAACTGCCAAAATGGAAGACGGCCAGAAGAATTTAACCAAGGACCTAACTGCCAGAATGGAAGACGGCCAGAAGAAGATGGAGGATGGCCAGAAGAAGTTAGCAGAGGACCTGAAGGACAGCCAAAATAAGTTAGAAGAGGACCTAACTTCCAAATTAGAAGAAGGCCAAAATAAGTTAGCGGAGGACCTGAAGCCGATGGAAGACAGCCAGAATAAGTTAGCAGAGGACCTAACCGCCAAATTTCTGGATGGCCAGAAAAATCTGGAAGAGTGTCTGCTGACGAAATTAGAGGAGAGCCAAAGGAAATTAGAACAGGGCCTACGTGAGGAAGTCGTGGCAGTGGAGGAGAAGTTCAACACCTTGCAAGTGGAAGTTGCCGAGCTGCGCCAACGCCCGCTGATGGGGGTGGAGGAGAAATTCAACGCCTTGCAAGTGGAAGTTGCCGAGCTGTGCCAACGACCGCTGATGGGGGTGGAAGAGAGATTCAACGCTCTACAAAAGGAATTTGCTGAGCTGCGCCGACTCCCGCCGACAGGGATGGAAGATATATTCAAAGCCCTACAAGAGGAAGTCGCCGAGCTGCGCCGACGCCCGCCGACCGGGGTGGATGAGAGAGTCAAAGCCCTACAAGAGGAAGTTGCCGAGCTGCGCCAACGCCCGCCCACCGTTACACCGGGAATATCAGGAACGGGACATAGCAGAGTGACGCCCCCAACCTTCGACGGAAAGGTGCCGTGGAGCACCTACTTACGTCAGTTCGAGGCGGCCTGTTCCATAAATAACTGGAACAACACAGAAAAGGCTACAGCTCTCATTGTAGCGCTGAGAGGTGACGCCCTTAACGTCCTTCAGGCCATCCCGACTGGATCCCAGGACTACGCTTCACTGATCGCCCATATGGAGTCCCGATATGGAGATAGCCATCTTCAGCAGGCCTACCAGATGCAGCTCCGGACCCGGGTACAGAAGAACGCGGAAACCCTGCAGGAGTTCGAGATGGACATCGCACGCCTCGTAAGGCTTGCCTACCCAACAGCGCCGGCCGACTTTCTGGAGCAGATAGCGACGCAGACCTTCACCGACGGGCTACGGGACTCGGACACTCAACAGGCGCTGCGACTCGCGCGCAATAAGACCCTGGCAGATGCGCTGAGCCACGCACTTGAATTCGAGACGGCAAAACAGGCATCCAGAATGCACGCGCGGGTGCGTCAAGTGGACGTCGATGAACCAGCAAAAACCAACGAGACCAAGCCCCTGGCCGACGAATTGATGGAGGCGCTAAGCCGTTTCTTCGATAGTCGCGGCACCACCAGCAACGACACAGCCGGAAGACAACCGGAGAGGCGGCCGGGAAGAGGACTACCGACCTGCTGGGCCAGCGGTAAGAAAGGCCACCTGAGCAAGGACTGCGGTGATCGCCGCCGCCGAGGGTATCCGACGGGAAATCGGTCGTCTGAAAACCGCGCGGCCCAGGGAAACGAGTATTAGCCAGCCTTGGGGGGCAAAGGTTGGCTTGTGACAGTCGTCAAGCCCCGGCAGTCCAAGTGCGTGTGACGAAGTTACGGAGGGACAATAGCAGCCTGATGGTCGACGGAGTCATCATCGGAGTGAGCTGGCCCATGCTGATCGACACGGGAGCATCGAGGACCATCGTCAATCCCACTGTGATCCCGAAGTGGAGAGTGCAACCCACACAAAGGAACCTCCAGCTAATAACCGCGACCGGAGAGACCGCACCGGTACATGGCGAAGCATCACTGGAGTTCGTCATTGGTCGACGGGCGATAAAGCATCCAGTGCTTGTGGCTGACGTATCAAATGAAGTGATCATCGGACTGGACTTCCTGGACCAGAACATCATCTTGGATCTGAGTGCCAACACTCTGCACTTCGGAGATGAGGAACTTGCTTTGCAACCTGCGCACGAGTCCATCACCGCACGACGAGTAAGGCTGAGAGAAGACGTCATCGTTCCCGCCAGGATGGAAGTCAGCGCTGCCGTAATTGTCGACGGAACTGCTGAGGGAGTGGCGGCTGTCATCGAGCCAAAATATGAGGACATCCAGACAAAAGGGTTGCTAGTTGCCAAGACCCTCATCAACACGACGTCTCGGCCGTACGTCCGCCTGTCCAACCTGAACGACTACGACATTACGGTTCACCGGGACACCAACCTAGGAGTCTGCGAGCCCGTTACCTGGATTGCCCGCATCACCGACACGACGGACGGACACCTGCAGACGGACAACCGAAGAAGACGCACACTCCCAGAAGAACTACAGAAGCTGTACCAAGGATCCCAGGACCATTTAGACGAGGAACAATCACGCCAACTTCAGGACCTGCTACGCGAATTCCAAGATGTCTTCTCCGTGGGGAGCAAAGACTTCGGCAGGACAAGCTTGGTCCAGCACAGAATCGACGTTGGGGACAGTGCACCGATTAGGGCCCCGTTCCGACGTGTCCCGCTCGCCAAGCAAGCCGAAGTCGACCGGATGGTAGAAGAGATGAAGGAGCAAGGGGTGATCGAGCCATCACATAGTCCTTGGAGTTCTCCGGTCGTGCTTGTGAAGAAGAAGGACGGTTCCACCAGGTTCTGCGTGGACTACAGGCGGGTGAACGACGTCACGAAGAAGGACAGCTACCCTCTACCCCGGATCGACGACACGCTGGACACCATATCAGGGTCAAGATGGTTCTCCACCTTGGATTTGAAGAGTGGCTACTGGCAGGTGGAGGTCCACCCTAAGGACCGCGAGAAAACGGCGTTCTCTGTGGGCAGCGGGCTCTGGCAGTTCACCGTCATGCCATTCGGTCTGTGCAACGCCCCTGCGACCTTCGAAAGGCTAATGGAGTCCATTCTGAGGGGACTACACTGGAAGACCTGCCTGGTCTACCTAGACGACGTCATCGTTCTGGGGAGAAGCTTCGAGGAGCACTACAGCAACCTGAAGGAGATCTTGTTGAAGCTACGGGCTCCCCAGCTGAAGTTGAGCCCCAAGAAGTGTCAGCTCTTCCAGAAGCGGGTCCAGTACCTTGGGCATATCGTCTCCGAGGAAGGGGTGCGCACCGACCCAGAGAAGACCGCAGCTGTGAGGGGGTGGCCAGTTCCGAAGGACAAGTCCCAACTACGAAGCTTCCTGGGACTCTGCACTTATTACCGTCGCTTCGTGAGGGGATTCGCCGACATCGCCAAACCTTTACATCGCCTGACTGAGAAGGACCAACTCTTCACGTGGACAGCAGAGTGCCACAGTGCCTTCGAACAACTCAAGCAGGCTCTGTGCACCGCGCCTATTCTGGCCTATCCCAGACCTGGAACAAGGTTCATCGTCGATACCGATGCCAGCGACTTTGGCATAGGGGGAATCCTGTCGCAGGTAGTGGACGGCGAGGAGAGAGTAGTGGCCTACTTCAGCAAGGCCTTGTCAAAGCCAGAAAGGAACTACTGCGTCACCAGGAAGGAGCTGCTCGCCATCGTGAAGACCATTGAACACTTCCACAAGTCCTTGTACGGGCAAGAATTTCTCATCAGGACCGACCATGCATCCCTGCGGTGGCTCCTGAACTTCAAGCAGCCCGAGGGTCAACTCGCGCGGTGGTTAGAGAGGCTTCAACAGTATAATTTTGAGATTCAGCACAGGAAAGGCCAACTGCATTCTAACGCCGACGCCCTGTCACGAAGACCGTGCCCCGAAGACTGCACCTTCTGTGCCCGAAGGGAGGAGAACACCGGGATACAGTGCCGAAGGACTACCGTGGAACTTCAAGGGAGCTGGAGCCGCGAATCTTTCACGCGGGCGCAAGCGGAAGATGATGACCTGGGACTGATAGCCGAATGGAAGAGGGCCTGTGTCCCCAGACCCGGGTGGAACATTGTGAGTGACTGCAGCCCAAAGTTTAAGTCCTACTGGGCACAGTGGGACTCGCTGATTGTAAGGGATGGCCTCATCTGCCGTACCTGGGAGAGCACCGACGGGAAGACATCTCGGGAACAAGTCGTCGTTCCAAAGGCTATGACGGAGGAAGTCCTGAAGGAAGTGCATGGAGGATCATCTGGTGGACACCTAGGGATAAAGAAGACCCTGGAGAAGCTGAGAGAGCGGTTCTACTGGATCGGATGCCGAACAGACGTGGAGAATCACTGCGCGAGGTGCCACGATTGCGCAGCCAGCAAGGGCCCAGGACGAAGACGACGGGGTCCACTGAAGACCTACAACGTGGGCGGCCCCATGGAGAGAGTGGCCATCGATGTTGCTGGGCCATTCCCGTTAAGCGAGGCAGGGAACCGCTACATATTAGTCGTCAGCGACTACTTTACCAAATGGCCGGAGGCGTATGCGCTCCCTAACCAAGAAGCCGCGACGATCGCAGAGACCCTGGTGAAGGAATTCGTCAGCCGGTACGGAGTACCCCTGGAGCTGCACTCCAACCAAGGGAGGAACTTCGAGTCGCAGGTGTTCCAGAACCTATGCCAGCTGCTGGGGATCCGGAAGACAAGGACAACGCCGCTACACCCTCAGTCCGACGGGATGGTAGAGCGATTCAATCGCACCGTCGAGAACCATCTCCGAATAGTCGTCAGCGAGCACCAGAGGGATTGGGACAAGCATCTTCCACTATTTCTCCTGGCCTACCGCGCCGCCGTGCATGAAGCCACCGGGTGCACACCAGCCCGGGCCATGTTTGGGAGGGAGCTCCGTCTACCTGTCGATCTTGCCTTCGGCCGACCTGGGAATGATCCGATCCCGGTAAGCCAGTATTGTCAAGAACTGGTCGACCAACTGGAGGACGTACACGCGTTCGCGAGGAGGAAACTGCGGATCGAGACCGACCGAATGAAGACCCGATACGACCAGCAGACGGATGCCGGCGGATTCCACGAGGACGACCTGGTCTGGCTCTTCAACCCATTACGGAAGAAAGGCCTGTCACCCAAACTGCAGAAGTCCCGGGAGGGCCCGTACCGAGTCGTGAAACGGATCAACGATGTCGTCTACAGGATCCAGCGGAGCCCGAGGGCGAAGATGAAGATCGTGCATCGAGATCGCCTGGCAGCCTACGGAGGGACACAGACGGACCAATGATTGATCGGGACGATCAGCCTTTTTAGGAAGGGGGTGGTGTTACGGCTGTGAGTTTGTGTCATCGCTCGCCGCTTGAGTCACAGCTGCCCCAGGGGCTGGGCTGTGGCATGCCTCCTGTATTGCGTGTGCCTTATGCAACAGGGCTGCTAGACAAAGGGATAGTCCAGAAGATTCGTGACTGGACCAGGGATGGAAACCTCGAGAAGCCGTGGACCCTGGATGGATCTAGAACCATTTATTGAGTCACCGGCCTGCTATATAAGAGTGACCCGTGAAGCAGTTGTTGTTGTTGTGTTTTACGAGCTAGTGTGAGCGTTTATTCTGAGCGACAGAAGTGTGGTGACTTGCGAAACCCCTAGTGTAGCGGCGAAGTGAGGAACATACAGGGGACTGCCTGAGTGAGTGTGCTTTCACTGAGTGTCTGAGATATTGTGGTGTAGAAATCCAGTGACATTGTTTCTCCAGCGTGTGGACAGCGAAATAGCCTGCAGCAAGTGAACGTAAGTAATTGTGGTCGGTGAACATAAAAGAGAGGAGCAGGTAGTTTCTGTCAAGGCCACCGTACTCATTAGGACGGATTAACTTTTGTGATCTGTTGACAAGTGGAAGGGCCAAGAGCGCTCAAGGAAGAGACTTGAGGAAACTGGAATAAGGCTCCTAATTGCTTGTATTTGCTGACTAGTGTAATTTTCTGGCCACAATAAAGTTAATTATTTCTTTAAGCTGTAATTGGTGTTGTGCTTTGTACCCCCACCGTAATCCAGTTAACATAAGTGCCACTAGGGGGTGGCACGTAACAATATTGACATTCTGCTGCTTCGTATATTATTTTAAACAAGATGTTCAGTAAAGAACATATAGCCTACTTTCTCGTAACTGAATGGGTCTAGTTATAACTCTTTGTATTTTTACAAGGAGTATAATTGAATGTTGGTTGTAGTAGCTTGTTGAAATACAACGTGCTATACGGATATTATACGGTGATTGATTGAATCCTCACCTGAATTATATATACACACCCTAATACAGCCATCGCAATAACACAGGTTATTATACAAAATTCAACACTCACCCAAGTACATGGGGCTAAATGATCATGATGACTATGCATCTCAAACGAAACAACAACAACAGCTTCCAACCCAAATCATTCCCCGTATAAAAGTAGGCTACACACATTAGTAAGCCTACAGACATCACAGTGTAACGTATTTACTTCGCTCCACGTTGAGCGTACAAGTGAAACGGTTTCTTTAGCCCTTACTGTTGCGTGACAAATGTAATGCTTCTACTGGCCCTGCCTTGCACTTTGAAATATTTACTCTGTCTAAGATATGTTGTTTTAATGGGCGCCAAGACCTCAACGCTATGTTGAAATCTAAATTTATATTTAACAACACCTAGCTCTGGTAGAACACCTACAAGAATCTATTCACTCAGATCGTGGTATGATTTGATCATTAACCCAACAAACAATTGTATCAGGAGAAGGAATTGGTCTATATCTAATGCTACCTACTGAAAGCAAAGATTGCATGGTTAAAAGAAATGAATTTATTATATAAAACAAGTATAGCAAAATTAATAGTAATAATAATATATTCTGAACTTAAATTGGAGCGTTGCGATTTGAATATTACCGCTAGAAAATTACGTGAAAACGGTGTCGGATAAATTACTGATTTTACTCTTATTCCCAAGCTATGAAGTTACTGAAATACTGAAAATGAAAAAAAAGAGACGAGAGATTACGTAGTTCTGAGTCATTCGCGCTTACCACTGGAAATGGCCGAAGCATTTCCCTCGTACTGGATGTTGAAGAGAGCTTCCCACAGCCTCCTGGACGTCGTCATCTTCTTCGTTAGTTGATGAGATACTTGTAGATATGATAACTTTATGGTCCGAACATCGGAGCCAATCACACGTACAACCACACTGGTTAAGTTTTACAAAGATAGTCGCCTAGCCTCCACGGCGCGCAAACCATATATGCCCTCGTCACCTCCCATCTCTGGACCCGGCTTCTTCTCGCCCGCTCTCCTCTGATTGGCTGAGCCACCACGCGCTACCCCCCTCCTCAGGGTCATTACACTCGGCGCGAGGATGATGTCGATTACCGTTCCAGACTATTTCGCCTTTTCTTGAAGCAGCAACCCAGGCTTGCGTCATGCTTCTTGACAAGAATAAGCCTGTAGCCGAATTCCCTGTGACTCATCTCTCTCATAATACCCTAACTGACAAAACTCCGTAAAATTCCGTAATCATATAATTTTCTATGATAATGTTGTTCATAATAATTTGCTTGATAGTGTTTTCTATAACATTGAAAACCTATCTGTATGCTTATAATTTTATAAAAATGCTCCAAAAAATATCTTAATAATAATAATAATAATAATAAGTTAATAATAATAATAAATTAACATGAAAACTTCTCTTGGCTGAACAATTTGCCGCGTAAATAAATATAGAATGGCTTCCTACTGACTTATGTCGGTGGCATAAAATCCCCTCGAAAAACACGTTACATATTCGCCTCGGATCATCGGATGATTTACCGTGACGAAGGTCCATTATCAGATTATCCCAGACACGTTAATAATCCCCCTCCAAAATACATATTACATAAATGAAATCACCCTAAATTACATATATATACACTCATAACTTTTCTTTACGCACTTTGCGTCAAAGTTTGTTGTCACTATGGATTTCACTTTGCAACCAGTCCAATGTTTTTCATATAGAATAATGTTCCACGGATATTTCCGCCTCTCAAATTTCTCTATGTTGGAAAAATAGACAAATAATGTGTGAGCACTATATATATAAGATGTCACATCACACGCATCAAAGGTGTTCTGATATATTTATCACCACAGAAATTCCTAATTTCACTGGAGGTCCCTTCCTTATGGTGAAATTTAATCTCACTGATCTCACTGAGCACACGATCACACTATTGTGGCAGCGCATCGTGACCATAATACTTAATCTCTCTTTATAATACACGAAATTAATATTGACTTCTGAAAAAAAAAAAAAACAGTAAATGCGCATTACATACAACACCAAATATTTCTGTGCCGTAATCGCCCTGTCTTCTTAAGTTCCCGTAGACCATATTCTACTTAATACTAGTTCTCAACACAGACCAGTTCTCCTCACACAAATAATACCATTGTACAAATTACCTTAAATTACACACTTACAAATCTTACATGGCGAGGCCGTAAACAGAAATCACGTATGCTGTTATGTATGAGTTTCATGAAGGACTGTCTCGCCTTCTGATGGCCCATCTTTTGTCTCGTGGACGCCTTAAGCAAAAATACCCTGTTCAAGCGCTCACCCATCTCTAGGAGACAAATGGGAATTCACCAGTGCTACCAAATTCTGGTCTTGGTGTATCGAGACTTTTTAGTGCTCAAGAGCATCCGACAATCCCGTCATTTTTCCCTGTACCTTAAAAACACTCAATTACTTACATACTACCCCCCTGTGTGACTTCTGATACGCCTGCCTGGAAGACCAGATCTTCCACGCACCAAATACCACACTTACTCATTTGATAGGCTGGCTCGCCAGCTAAACACACTTACTTTATGACACATACATTCGTAGACTATGTAATTTATACGTCCCGTATAATCTGTTTCCCTTACTATCGTCCAGCACATATGCTGTTTTGCCAATACGTTTGGAAACTATTAATGGGCCCTCGTAGAGATAAAAAGAACTTGGACATGACTTTCTCTAGCTTATTTGACTGTTTCGGCACTCTAAGTAAGACTCTGTCTCCCGGCTCGAATAGGTCAAATTTAGTTTCTTTTTGTTGGGGAATTCTCTTTTGTGCTGACTTAGATAAATTCTGTTTCGCCAACTGGACAATGTAATCCATCCCCGGTTGCTTACCCTCATTTAAAACCAACACCCTCGCTAGTTCATTTTGTGGTCTTTTTCCGAAGTGAACTTCGTATGGCGTCAATTTCGTGCTCTCATGCTGGACAGAATTCAGCCAAGTCTCGACCTTGGGAAGATGTCCAACCCAGGCAGTATGCTTGTCATTTACTAGAGTCCGAAAAAGACGAGCCACTTCCCTTAATGGACGCTCTGCAGAATTACCCTGAGGGTCCCTTACAGAGGAATGAACGTGTGTTATACCAGCTTCCTGCATACTGGTTCTCCATTTCTTTGCAGTATACTGTGGTCCACTGTCAGATAGTATCCTGAGAGGAATGCCAAACTCAGGTACATACTTATTAATGATCAGACGGCTACACGCTAGTCCCGTGGCTTTCCTTAGGGGATATAGCTTGACATACTTACTAAAAGCGTCAATAACTATAAAAATGTACTCGTAACCGTACTGTCCTTTAACGATCGGGCCAAATAAATCCACACACAGTAGTTCGCCGGGACTACTGGTGAGAACTGCAGATCTCTCCCCCACTAAATATTTAACTGGATATTTACTCCTTTGACAGGTGTCACACTTAGCTAAAATCCTCCTAACATCCCTTCCCATTTTACTCCAAATGAAGTCACGCCCAATTTCATAGAAGACCTTGGCAGCACCAAAGTGTCCTAATTCCCTATGAATGAACCAAATTAGCTCCTCCCGCAAAGTGGCAGGAACTCATATTGCCCACCGATTATTCCTACATTTCCTTGCAAGAAGCCCATCCTGCATCCTGTACGTGAACCGTCCTACTTTCACATACTCTTCTTCACCTATTTCCAACCTAGCCAGTGGCTCCCTTAACTTAACGTCCTCACGTTGCTCCACTATCATATTTCTCAGTGTCTGTAACGATGCCCTGTTGCTACTGTCCACACATGCACATATTAAAATACCGTCCTCTGCTTTCACCACAGGATAATCCCTACATAAATTAGTGTCCCTTGATAGCATGTCCGCAAGAATGATATACTGTATTTACCTTTAATATATTTTACTGTGAATTCGTATTCCTGCAGAGCAAGAATCCACCTACTAACTCTGTTAGAACTGAGTTTACAAGTCCTCATATACAGTAATGCATGGTGATCTGTATGGATCTCAAATTTCCCCCCTACTAAATACATTCTAAATTTCCCCAAACTGAAAACAATACCTAAAAGCTCTAACTCAGCAATCGTGTATCTTTTCTCTGCTGCTGTCAGTCCTCGCGAGGCTAAAGATACAATGCACAGATTACCCTCATCATCTTTCTGACATAATACTCCAGCAATGCCTATATGTGAAGCATCAGTCATAACCACATATTCCTTATCTTTCAAAGGATATTTCAGCACTACAGCTTTCTCAAAACCTTCCTTCAGCGCTCTAAAAGCCTGATCATGCTTGGACTCCCAACTCCACCGAGTCCCACTTTTAAGCAATTCCCTGAATGGTTCTACCAACCCTGAGTATTTAAGAACGAACCTCCTGAAAAAGTTGCAAATTCCCAGGTATGTTTTTAACTGTTTAACATTCTGTGGCACCTCTGCGTTAAGTATCTTATTAACCCTACTTTCCTCTGGTGTCACACCTTTACTCGACACTCTATGACCTAAAAATGTCACTTCTGACTGACAGAAGGACGACTTAGACAGCTTCAAAGTGAACCCTGCCTGATCAAACTTCTGAAAAACTATATCTAAATGACGTAGATGCTCCTCAAAACTGCGTGAACTAATTACCATATCATCAATGTAAATGGTTACAAACTCTCCTGTGTCATCCCCTAATGCGATGTTTAAAGCCCTAATTAAAGCTGCTGAACTACTCTTTAACCCATAATTGATAAAGGTTATATTTATGACTAAAAGCCGTAAATGGTCTATCTTCGTACATAAGTGGCACTTGCCAAAAACTGGAACTCAAATCTACACAAGTGAAATACTTCTTCCCCTCAAATGTTTGCATTAATTCCTCTATTGACATAGATTTCAGCTGATCTGAACTAATTCTACTGTTAACCAAACGAGCGTCTAAACAAATACGAACTGTGCCGTCGGCCTTGGGTACCGTGATCAAAGAATTAACATATGGACTGTTAGAGTGCTCAATAATCCCATCTTCAAGCATCTGGTCAATTTGTGCCTCAACTGCACTCTGATAAGCGAAAGGTACAGGATATCTATGTCCTGTGAATACTGACCTATCAATAACGTTCAATGAATGTGTATAGCAATTGGCCATACCAATGCGATCCTCAAAAACTCTCATATTACACAATAACACATCATAGAGCCGAACACACTGTTCCACCTCTATATTTCCCTGAAATACAGCATCACGTAACGAGTCCTCTAGACTACCGTTCGTAATCACACTGCCCACAAAACATGGAGAACCCCGCTCTACGGCTGGCGATATCTCATTTAAAGTACAAATCACACCTACAACACTACTTCTCTGAATATGGTCATTGAACGCTACTTCTACTTCAGAATCACCCCATTTAAATTTCAAACTCCCTACATCATAACATAAGTTACCAGACACTCTACTTAGCCACTCTGAACCCAAGATATCACTGAATACTAAATTTGGAATTACAAGACAAATCTGCTTCTCTACATGATTATTAATTTTAATGTCTACTAAAACTTGCTTAGAAATTACTTTAGACCTCTTCCCAACAGCTGTGATAACAAAAGTGCTTTTAATTGGCATCTCCTCAAAATTTACTCCAGTTCCTTTCATTTTATCATAAAATGCACTACTTATGCAACTCTTCATACAACCACTATCAAATAAAACATCTGTGTACGCCTCGGACACGTTAAATTTAACTATGGGGCTCTTACTGACTACCTCCTGAATAATACCTTCATCATTTAGTTCATGTAATAATTCATTTCTTACATTTAGGTCATAGGGTTCCTGTATAAGTGTATGGACAGGGCATGTTACAGACTGAGATTCTGACCTTACATCGCAGCCTGGTTCGTGTTTAAAGTATGGCTACCACTTGGTGTAGTACTACTCACTACTGCACTGGTCTGGTTGTTCTGGGTTGTATTAACGGTATCTCTCTGTCCGTTATTACCATTGGGCTGATTTCCTCCTTGACCCCTGTTCTGGATATAATTATTATTGTTATTATACCTCCCTTGGTTACCCCTAAAATCATTATTTCGGCCTTGATTTCCCCTGAAATCATTATTCCTACCTTGGTAGTTTGTACCATACCCATTTCCTCTGTACTGGTTTTGCTGATTATTATTATTATTATTTTGGTTCCCCCTATTTTGAACGCTGGCCCCTTCGCCACTGTTCCCTTGAACTTCCTGATTCCTATTCTCATTAGGCCTGTTATTATTGTTACCCTGGTTCCTACCGAAATTCTCCTCGTAACCACCTCTTCCCAAAGCATCGAATGTACTCAATAAATTCTCCACTTGTGAAATAGATTTAACATTTTGGATACAGGCAGCTTCTTTGATTCTATATGGAAAATGTCTTAGTAATAGCCTGACTACATCACTCTCCTCCTTCAAACCATCCAGATATTTGCACGTTAATACCTGTCCTAAAAAGTACTCGGTCATAGTGTAGTTGCCTCTCGGGTTATATTTCCCACACACAATTCCCTCACGATGCTGAGACTGAATGACCTCATTCCCAAATTTCTCACAAAATTTAATTTTAAAATCTGAATTATTCTCGAAATTGTCTCTGTAGACAGCAAACCAGTTTCTTGTCTCCCCTACAAACGCTTGCTCTAAAATCTCAACTACCTGGCACCACTCAATACTACCATCTTCCAACCTCTCCCCGAATTTATTTTCTATTGTATTCATGAACTCCATTGGACAACCCTGCCGATTACTGAATTTGCCTAGTTCTATTTCCCTGTGTGTGCTATTCACATAAACTGGCCTACTCTGACTATTTTCCTGCCTAATTCTAGCTTTCAACTTCTGTTCTAATTCAGCAATTTTCTCCTCAGCTTTTCTTTCAATATTAGTTACAGTTAACCTAATACTCCCTTCCGATGCTTCTACTTTACCACTTAATTTAGCTTGTTTCTCACTAATCTCATTAATGCTTTCCTTATTCCTCTCCCTTAAAGCATTAACTTCAGTGATTATTTCTGTATGTACTTCATCAATTCTTCCCCCCAGCTGTTCTTTAACCTCTTTAGTTGCTACCTGAATTTTGTCAATTTCTCTCCCCAATTGCTCTTAGACCTGCTGTGTTTCACGTTGCACTAGTTCTTTTAAATTCTCACCCTGTGTACTGATTCTAATTTTTAACTCCTCCTGTACTTTTCCTAATTTTCTGTCTACATCTGCAATAATCTCTTTAGCCTTCTCTTCCATCACCCCCCTGATCTCACCTCTAATCAGTTAAAATTTATCACTGATTTCCCTACTGTTTTGTTCTAATTTAGCATTATTTTGTTCAAGTTTAGCATTTAAAGTTTCAGTACTCTCTCTATTTTCCCTACTGTTTTGTTCAAGTTTAGCATTTAGAGTTTCAGTACTCTCTTTATTTTCCCTACTATTTTGTTCAAGCTTAGCATTATTTTGTTCGAGTTTAGCATTATTTTGTTCAAGTTTTGCGTTTAAAGCATCTGTACTTATTTTATTTTGTTTCATAAACTGAAGAAGCAAACTCTCTAACCCTGCTTGACTGTTTTGATTACCCCCCTCAGTATCAGGATTTACCTCCGACATCCCTGTACTGCTTTCATTTCCAAGACTAGCCATACTGCTCGTATCTTCACTATCCAACTGGTGACCACTACGCAACTTCATCTCTTCCTCAACACTACCCATGCTGATACACACCGATAAATGAAAAACCCCCAAAATACAGGCACAGAAATATATACCCTTCTCCTTCCACAAATGTTATTAGGTTTTCGGTCTCACGTTGGTAGCGACAAGTGTAACGTATTTACTTCGCTCCACGTTGAGCGTACAAGTGAAACGGTTTCTTTAGCCCTTACTGTTGCGTGACAAATGTAATGCTTCTACTGGCCCTGCCTTGCACTTTGAAATATTTACTCTGCCTAAGATATGTTGTTTTAATGGGCGCCAAGACCTCAACGCTATGTTGAAATCTAAATTTATATTTAACAACACCTAGCTCTGGTAGAACACCTACAAGAATCTATTCACTCAGATCGTGGTATGATTTGATCATTAACCCAACAAACAATTGTATCAGGAGAAGGAATTGGTCTATATCTAATGCTACCTACTGAAAGCAAAGATTGCATGGTTAAAAGAAATGAATTTATTATATAAAACAAGTATAGCAAAATTAATAGTAATAATAATATATTCTGAATTTAAATTGGAGCGTTGCGATTTGAATATTACCGCTAGAAAATTACGTGAAAACGGAGTCGGATAAATTACTGATTTTACTCTTATTCCCAAGCTATGAAGTTACTGAAATACTGAAAATGAAAAAAAAGAGACGAGAGATTACGTAGTTCTGAGTCGTTCGCGCTTACCACTGGAAATTGCCGAAGCATTTCCCTCGTACTGGATGTTGAAGAGAGCTTCCCACAGCCTCCTGGACGTCGTCATCTTCTTCGTTAGTTGATGAGATACTTGTAGATATGATAACTTTATGGTCCGAACATCGGAGCCAATCACACGTACAACCACACTGGTTAAGTTTTACAAAGATAGTCGCCTAGCCTCCACGGCGCGCAAACCATATATGCCCTCGTCACCTCCCCTCTCTGGACCCGGCTTCTTCTCGCCCGCTCTCCTCTGATTGGCTGAGCCACCACGCGCTACCCCCCTCCTCAGGGTCATTACACTCGGCGCGAGGATGATGTCGATTACCGTTCCAGACTATTTCGCCTTTTCTTGAAGCAGCAACCCAGGCTTGCGTCATGCTTCTTGACAAGAATAAGCCTGTAGCCGAATTCCCTGTGACTCATCTCTCTCATAATACCCTAACTGACAAAACTCCGTAAAATTCCGTAATCATATAATTTTCTATGATAATGTTGTTCATAATAATTTGCTTGATAGTGTTTTCTATAACATTGAAAACCTATCTGTATGCTTATAATTTTATAAAAATGCTCCAAAAAATATCTTAATAATAATAATAATAATAAGTTAATAATAATAATAATAAATTAACATGAAAACTTCTCTTGGCTGAACAATTTGCCGCGTAAATAAATATAGAATGGCTTCCTACTGACTTATGTCAGTGGCATAAAATCCCCTCGAAAAACACGTTACAACAGTGACACAGGTTATCAGACAACTTCCACGCACACCCAAGTACACGGGGTTACAAGACCATGATGCCGCTAAAACACCTAATGAATCAACAACAAAAACAACAACAACAACAACAATAGGATCTACCTCGGATCAAGGACAACGATTTTAGTCGATGTAGTCGAATGTTAAAATATGTGGTGTTATGTATATAGCCTATATAATAATTTCGATCGTAAATACACACTATAGAAAATACTTAACATTATAACGTGTGAGTAGTTATAAATCAATAAATACAAATAAAACGAAATAAAAGAAATTGAACATGTTGGTATTTGAACTAGGGACCTCCAGAATCACGAGTCAGAGACGCTACCATTGAGCGAAAATCGCTCAATGCAAACTTTGGGTTAATAACAGGTTTAGTAGAATAATAATAATGTTATTGGTTTTACGTCCCTTTTAACTACACTGGCTTTTAGAGACGCCGGGGTGCCGGAATTTTGCCCTAAAGGGGATCTTTAACGTGCCAGTAAATCTACTGACACGGCTCCCTCGCATTTGCGCACCCTCAAATGCCAGCTGACTGCGGAGGTTTAGTAGAACTGTCTAGAATATTTTGTCTTGCAATTAACGATTTCATTAGCGTTTTCTACCGATTTTATAAACCATTTGATACTAAATCTATATATTTAAAACAGTAAGGTGATTTTTGTTATCACGAGATAGAGAGAACGACAGAACCAATTTACTTCGTAGAGCACTCTAACGAAAGCTCTTGGCCTGTAGATTTGCAGAGTGTCTCTAAAATAAACAAATATAATACGGTATATTTTTAAATAAATATAGAAAATAGCAGAATTCTCGCCCCTCGCGCATGCGCACAATCCGCCTGGGCTCATGACCAAATGGCGGTGAGAAGTCCATTAAAATGTAAGTTATTTAATAAGCTTCCATGTAATTGAAAACATACATTAACCAAGTTCTGACAATACAATATAATAACAGTATGAACATATACGAATATATATTGATTTTATTGATAATGAATTGGATTATTTTCTTCAGATAGCGGCTTTTGAAGATAGTGAATGGTTGCGTCTGCATCGAAATGTGAGTGCGCGAGTAGCTATTTGGTTAAGGCGATTGACTGTGCATCCAAGGATCGCAGGTTCGATCCCAACTCTCGCCAGTATTTTTTTTTTTTTTTTGCCACTGAAATATTGTTTTATCAAGGAGTATTAGTAAGGTTTTATGTCAGTTAAAGATACATATTTCTACACATTTTCTCAACACGTTTTATTTCCGTTTTACCATTGCATTACAGCATGTCCTCAATACGTCGTTTGAATATCGGCAATCAGTTCCAGTAACTGACAACAGATGGCAGTACCTCGCCAATATAGTTCCAGTAACTGAGAGCAGATTGCGTCGATATATTTAAAACACAAGGCATGGCCTTGATGGCAAGTTTTCGCGTGATAGTTAAATATTGTATTATCAAGGATTATTAGTAACGTTTTATGTCAGTTAAAGATTCCTACATTCCCTCTCAATAAGTTTTATTTCCGTTTTACCATTGCATTACAGCATGTGGTCAAAAGAGCTAATATCTGCCATCAATTGCAGTAACTGACAACAGATGGCAGTACCTCGCCCATATAGTTTCAGTAACTAACAACAGATGGCAGCACCATTGCATCGATATATTTAAAACACAAAACATGGCGCGTTTTCAAGTGATGGAGAGTTATAGAGGGGAATTTTTAAGAAGGGAAACGTTGAAGAACATTAACTGACAGTTGAGTGTGTAGGCTATGTTGTTTATGTACTTTAATATTGCAATTTCTTCCCAATGCTTCGGTGGTCAAGTTGGTAGCATCCTAGACTAAAAGTTATAAATTATGCATCGTCGATATACTCTTAAATTATTAGTGAAAAGGTAGTTTTCCAGGCCCTGGCGCGTGTCCACAATTGCTTTCGCCATGAGAGACACTTGGCAAACATAATTCGTTTGAAGGGCTCCGACATCGTTGTCACTCAGCCCCATGTACTTTGGTGTGTAAGTGTAAAATTTTCTCTGATAACCCGTATTATTGTGATAGCTGCGTTACTTTGTGTATTTGTAATTAAGGTGGGAAATGGCAAGGTGACGGCCGAGGCCTTAAGTTAGGAACCATCCCGGTATTTGCCTTGAGTGGAAGTGGGAAACCACGGAAAACCACATCTAAGATTGTCGAGGTGGGAATCAAACCTTCCTCTTCTTAGTTATACCTCTAGAGACTGAATGTGCCCCGTTTTTGCCCTCAGACCAGAATTAAATTTCTTGGCAGAGCAGGAAATGTAACCCGGGTCTCCGAGGCGATAGCCAAGAATGGGTGGGCTTCCATGTGTTAATACGATTTTTGACATGCACGGGACATAGAATTCTAAAACAGCCTCCATTAGGGTGACTGCCGAAGTGAGTATTGAGTATATGCCTAAGCTCATTCCAGTAGTTGGCGAAGTTATTCTATGTTCCCCTGCAAAATGTACTGCCATAAACTATAACAGGTGATGGAAATAGCTTATTTAGAGCAGTTTTGTACTGTTTATATCAAAATGAAGAACGTCATTCTGCGCTGCGTTTTCAAGCTATTGCCAAACATTTCGCTGGCAGGAACAATTATAAGGAATTTATTGTAAGCGATCAGTCTCATCGCATTCTCCTCACCAACCAACTTGAGTATGAGAGTCTCTGGACGGTCATGTTGAACTTAATTGTATAAGACAGTTGTTTAATGATTATTTGTTTAGAGTACTGAATCTAACTACGCAGTTGATTTCGGCAATGGAAGTATTTTTTGCCATTTAATATTTAGCGGCTCCGATATTGCAGGTCACTATAGTGTTATCGAATAATACGAAGCCACATTTAAAATCCAATATAAATAGGCCATTTCAGAAACAATTCCAGATGTTATGCAGTACAGTGAAAGGTCTTTGACGATCAAATGTAAACATTGTTGTACATTGTATTTCTCTTGCGTAAAATCTACGCGCGGTTACTTTGGCCTTTACTGTTGTGATGGTAAAATTGATCTGCTGAAATATAAAATATTTGCCAAGCTGCAACAATGCAATGATATTAATTTTAAAGTCTGTCTGTCTGTCTGTTAGGTAGTCAGCCCGAAGGCTGGTTGGTTCCTCAAAAAGTACCGCCGTTACGTTATGTGAGTAGATACCCACAAAAACCCAAGGCAGCGCTATTTTGAGGCGTTCTAGGCAAGAAGAGGAGTGAGGTAGTTTGCCATTGCTTTCCTCACTGAGTCAGAACAGTAGTCCTAACCCTATGAGTTGAACCTTTCACAGCATTCACAGGCACTGACTGTGCCCCGAATGCCATTACTAAGCACCACCCATACCTCAGTAGCTTCCATATAATCACAGCCATGAGTGAGACTGAGACATCGGTGAAAAGCCACCTTTTACTCTAGCCTGTGCCAACTGACAAATGCAAAAGTACTGTATTCATCAAGAGATGGGGAACATTGAGCTTATATCCAGTAGTTCAAACACATACATCAGCGTTAACATATTGGCGAACATATTTCATTTGATGGACTCAGACATCGTCGTCACTCAGCCCCGTCTATTTTGGTGTGCGAGTGTAAACCTTTCTCTGATAACCTGTGTTAATGTGATGGCTGTGTTGATGTGTGCATTTGTAATTAATGTGGGGAATGGGGAGTTAACGACCGAGGCTTAAAGTTAGGAACTATCCCGGTATTTGCCTGGAGTGGAAGTGGGAAACCACGGAAAACCAAATCCAAGATTGTTGAGATCGGAATCAAACTTTGCTCTTCTTAGTTTTGCCTCACGAGTGCGCCCCGTTCCAGTCCTCAGACCAGAATTAAATTTCTTGGCAGAGCGGGGATCGAACCTGGAATCCGGGGCAATAGCTCAGAATGTAGCCTTAAGAATGGGCTTCCCTGTGTTAATACGATCTTTGACAAGCACTGAACATATAATTCTAAAACTCCCTCCATTACTGTGGCTGGCGAAGTGAGTCTATGCTCATTCCAGTAGTGGCGAAGTGATTCTATGCTCCCTTTCATAATTTACTGTCATGGAAATACAAAGTATTGTACCTTCAACAGGTGATGGAAATTCATTATTTACAGCAATTTCATTCTGTTTATTTCAAAATGAAGATCGTCATCCTGAGTTGCGTTTGCAAGCAAATTGCAAAAATTGCAAGGATTTTATTATTGGCGATCAATCTCATCGCATTCTCATCAGCAACCAACTTGAGAATGGAAGTATTCATTGTATATGTGAATATTATTGTTTATTGATTATTTGTTTAGAGTGCATAACAATGGGTCTAACCACGCAGTTGATTTTGGCAATGGAAGTAAGTTATTATTTGCCATTCAATATTTGGCGGCTACGTTGATGCAGGCCACTATAGTGTTATATAAAATGACGTTAATTTGGGCAGAAATGCTGCTATAAATAAACCCATTTGACGAAATAGAACATTAGCCGCAAAAAAGTGGGAAATCGGAGAAAAATACGAAGCCACTTTTAAAATCCAATATAAATATGGCATTTCAGAAACAATTCCAGATACTAGGCCGTTACAGTTTAGGGTCCTTGACGAACAAATGTAAACATTGTTCTGCACTGTATTTCTCTTGCGAGAAATCTACACTTGGTTACTTTGACCTTTGCTGTTGTAATGGTAAAATTAATCTGAATAAATATAAAATATTTGACAGGCTTTAACAATTATTTTTCACTGGAGATGATATCTCAAGGAATTCCAGAGGGACTAATCGGCAGTACAATGCTATGTCCTTCGTTTCACGGCGCAGCGGTCAAGCTGTATGCCTCTCACCAAGGCGGATCGGATTCGATTCCCGGTCAATGCATGTGAGATTTTTGATGTTAAAGGCCATGTCCTGTGGTTCGGATTCCACGTTAAACGGAGGTCCCGTGGCTTATGATCGCGAGATTAACGGTCACGTTAAACTGCAAGCTTCCTTCCTTCCTTCGTTTCATTTGGAGCCAATGTTCCTGTGCCACACGCACACGGTCCACATTGTTTTAAAATGTATGGAATTGCACATCATCGCATTTCTTCGTTATATTCCAAAAATATAAGCGATGGTTTGCGGCCAGTTGTATTAGACTCATCAGAGTTCTTGAATCCCTTGGAACTAAACGACTGGCCGCCACATACTCCAAACGCTTGGCCCGTTATGCTGCTTAGAAATCTGAACGGTTCCCAAGGACTCCTAAATGCAACCATATTGCTTGGATTTGGAAATAATAGGTGCAGTTAAAATTAGGCAGAGATGTCTAATCCTTCGACTTGATTTAACACCATCCGATAAAACACTATCATTTTCTTTTAAGAGGCAATATTTTCCAATTCATTTGGCATACTTTATCACAATCAATAAAGCTCAAGGGGAAACTCTGGAACGTATAGGCCTCAATTTGCCCCAACAATTTTTCAGTCATGGCCAGCAGTATTTTGCAATGTTGAGAGTGCAATCTTTTGACGCCCTCATAGTTTCAATAGAGTCAAAAAATAATCGTAGAAAGAATGTACAGTAGGCCAATACAAGAAAATTCTTCAGTAAATATTTTTCTATTGACCGTCATGTTTTGACGGGTTTCAACTAGTATGTATTATTTTGTTTAGTACATTCCTAAAAGGACATAAACTTATGAAGTTACGGAAATATATTGATTTACGAGCAAACAAGAGGACATTTTTCAATTACACCCTAGGCATGGGTTCACTAACTGGCCGGTATAGAGCGCAGCTCGCATCTAGTAGGTTGTGGTTAGTTCAACTGGGTGCTAGTAGATGTCACTCAAGCACATCCAGTGGAGCATGTTGTTTTAATGAAATATACTGTAAATTTTCCATTGCAAAATGCACAATATAACGCTCAATTTATAACGTCTCAATACTCAAGAAACAATAAATATAAAGAAAATCAAGCCATAAAATGCAACTCGGCCAGGTTCTGATCCCCGACTGACCGGGATTGAAATATTCTTGAAGATCTCAAGGTCAAGGGCAGACTTACGCAGAATCTTAGCCAAACTTTCTTGAGAATTTTCGGTCATATCTCACACGTACTGGAGCCTTGGACAAGCTGGTGATGCAAGGAAAAGTACATAAAAAACGACGCGTCATGGTCGA
This sequence comes from Meconema thalassinum, assembly GCA_946902985.2. NCBI lineage: Eukaryota > Metazoa > Arthropoda > Insecta > Orthoptera > Tettigoniidae > Meconema > Meconema thalassinum. The sequence goes on from OX336388.2 coordinate 1,510,241,799, forward strand.
GTGACAACAAGATAATATTAACCACTTGAAAATACTGGTAGGAGAGCACAGAACACCAAATACACACATCAAAAAAAGTTTTGCATCACCTCGGTTCCAAGAGTTCCGGAACCGTTAAATACAAAGGGAATGGAGATCAACACAAACAACATTTCAGCTCGTTTTATTGCTCATGAGACCCACACATTGCATGTTGTACCATCATACAGCTAGACTTTCAGCATTTGTGGTCCAGATTGCAGTACACATCACTACCTCTAATACCCAGTAGCACGTCCTCTTGCATTGATGCATGCCTGTATTCGCCGTGGCATACTATCCACAAGTTCATCAAGACACTGTTGGTCCAAATTGTCCCACTCCTCAACGACAATTCGGCGTAAATCTCTCAGAGTGGTTGGTGGGTCAAGACGTCCATAAACAGCCCTTTTCAACATATCCCAGGCATGTTCGATAGGGTTCATGTCTGGCGAACATGCTGGCCACTGTAGTCGAGCGATGTCGTTATCTTGAAGGAACGCATTCACAAGATGTGCACGATGAGGTCGAGAATTGTCGTCCATGAAGACAAATGCCTCTCCAATATTCTGCCGATATGGTTGCACTATGGGTCGGAGGATGTCATTCAGGTATCGTAAAGCCGTTTCGGAGCCTTCCATGACCACCAGTGGCGTACGTCGGCCCCACATAATGCCACCCCAAAACATCAGGGAACCACCACCTTGCTGCACTCGCTGGACAGTGTGTCTAAGACGTTCAGCCTGACCAGGGTGCCTCCAAACACGTCTCCGACGATTGTCTGGTTGAAGGCATATGCGACACTCATCGGTGAAGAGAACATGATGCCAATTCCGTGGGGTCCATTCAGCATGTTGTTGGGCCCATCTGTACCGCGCTGCATGGTGTCGGGGTTGCAAAGCTGGACCTCGCCATGGACGTCGGGAGTGAAGTTGCGCATCATGCAGCCTATTGCGCACAGTTTGAGTTGAAACACGACGTCCTGTGGCTGAACGAAACGCATTATTCAACATGGTGGCATTGCTGTCAGGGTTCCTCCGAGCGGCAATCCGTAAGTAGCGGTCATCCACTACAGTAGTAGCCCTTGGGCGGCCTGAGCGAGGCCTGTCATCGACAGTTCCTGTATCTCTGTACCTCCTCCATGTCCGAACAACATCGCTTTGGTTCACTCTGAGACGCCTGGAAACTTCCCTTGTTGAGAGCCCTTCTTGACACAAAGTAACAATGCGGACGCGATCGAACTGCGGTATTGACCTTCTAGGCTTGGTAGAACTACAGACAACATGAACAGCGTACCTTCGTCCTGGTGGAATGTCTGGAACTGATCGGCTGTCGTACCCCCTCCGTCTAATAGGCCCTGCTCATGCATGGTTGTTTACATCTTTGAGCAGTTTTAGTGACATCTATGAACAGTCAAAGGGACTGTATCTTGGATACAATATACATAGTCAACGTCTATATGCCGGAGATCTGGGAACCGAGGTGATGCAAAACTTTTTTTGATGTGTGTATAATAGAAGTGAATGCCGCATGGTAAAGCATGGAAACAAGAAACTACTGCAGCACGCCTAGTGCTGTGGCAGCCAACTACCAGTATGGAAATATTGGCTCCCAAATATGTTTTCATTTTATGTTTTTATTTTATTTAACTGGGTCACTGCAATCCGTATTTTATTTAAGGACACATTTTCAATTAAAACAATCGCACCAACATGAGACTTTGAACAGGATGGTTGTATTCAGAACTGTTCACGCTGATGTCGTATGACCCATATTCTTTGGCGTGAGCAACACCCGCATTTCACAAATACGGTTTACGAATGAAAAGTATGGAGCACGATTATAAGCTTCAGAAATACGACAGAATCGTGTTACCCAGGAACAATATTTGCCATTGCGAGTAGTTTGAACGTATACGTGACTTAAATATCTCTCAAAATCAGGATAATGAACAGTTACCGTAACGTGTTTCAAGCATGTGGATCCGCCATGTTATCAACAACACAGAACACCAAATACAACGAGTCCAAATCAACCAATCACAAGGCGGCCTTTTGCCTAGCAGTGCTTGTAGTGGGGTGGCGCTGCAGTATCCAGTGTTGTCAGTTACTCGTAACGTGCTCGTAACTTAGCTTCATCCCCGTGTAGGGGAGCCTCTCCACGAGGCCTCGCAGATCAGGGGGGTGAAACAACTACAGATCCTTCGCTTCCAAACACCTCATGGTGACTGACGAGTTCGCTATGCCGCCATGTGGAAGCACCAGTGGTAGCGCTCTTGACCGACTCGGCTGCTATTGTTTGAAATCCGACTAGATTCCTATTGTTTTTTTTATTTTTCTGTACATGTGTGTATTTCCGTACAGCTGCGTATTTTGGTGTCTGTTATAAGAGATTGTTCTTATTTTTCTGCGTAGTCGTTTGTGTTTGCATTTATTATAGTTTTGTGAGCTTTATTTGATACAACCAACAAGATCACCCTTCCCAGGATTATGCCCTAATATGGAAGGTGTTTATTTTTCTTTAATAGTTCTCGTGTAGTGTAGCTACCAGGATATGATTTTAGTACATTTTAATATTATGGCTTTTGAATTGTGTGCTTTATTGATTAATAATAGCTTCGTTTGCAGTATTTGCAATTACTTATATTCAGAGCTGGCTTATAAATTAGAATGGTCTGATGAAGTAGGCTACTATATGAAATATCTTTCTCTTCTGCCTTTATATAACCCACTTTATTGAAACGGGGCTATAGCCTACATAGAAAGGAAGTGAACTGATTATCTCATTGTGTTTTTTTTTTTTTTTTCATTTTTCAGGGCATGAGGCACTCCAAGGATGGCATCAGATTAGGTATTTGGTACTACAGTTGTCCAGTAATGGGACCAGACAGCCTACAGGTTGGAATAACCTGAACTGTTGTCCAAACAGTGGAATAACAATCCTATTTCGGCAAAAGTAAATTATTGATGAGACTTAGATCTGTTAATTGTACACCAGTTCTAATGTAGGCCTATGTGGGTAGGTCAAGACGTTGATAGGGCATGCTGTTATAGCAATACAGTAAGTCCATGCCTTCGTGTAATGAATTCACATATTACACGGTCATGTGTGTGAAAGGTAGTTGAGGCACTGGAACGTGTCATACTTCTTTCATAGTAAGTTACATATAAATTTCCCCATCAGGAATGGCACATAATATACGGTACGGTGCCTAACAACCATATTGCTGTGGGATAGTCAAGATATGCAGGAGGCCTTATTAGGAATAGTTGCAGTCGTTGCATCATTTGGCCTTTCGAACATAATGGACATCAGCCCCATATACTGCTTGATTGCAAACTTCCTGATCGTATATGTGAAATTATCATGACTGTACTAATGTGTGATGGTGCAGTGGTCAAGTCGCTTGCCTCTCACCAAGTTTGATATGGATCCCCGTTAATGCATGTGAGATTTCCAAAGTGAAATGTCATGTCCTATGCTTTGGATTCCACATAAAAAAAAGTGGTTAATGGTCATGATAATAACTGTCACGTAAAACTATAAGGTTCTTTTCCTTTTGTGTGTTATTGAGGCAAGAATTGACAAAGTGGCAGATGTGGCCGTAAGTTGGGTTTGGAAGGTAGGATAGTTAATAATTACCTGTACAACTGGCTAATATGTAAGGAGAGAGACTGTTGGGGATGTCGCCCCATTTGAAAATCGCAGTCCTCCAGACATAGTAGCCTAATGACAATAGGCATTTAAATGTTTTTTTTTATTAAATGCTTTTGTGGAGGCTTATGGGGAGGTTGAGCTATGTGGGGAAGAAGAAATGGCATCCTAAGTGGTCTAGGATAGCTGGAAATTATCTGTTAGGTGCACAGAGATCTTTTTTCTAGGTTCGTTAATTTATTTGATCTTTGATAAGAAATGCCTGTGTAAACCGTAGGCTACACAGAATGTACAGTACTAATCAACTGAATGGCTCATTGGGTTGTATTGAGACATTTGAAGTTGTACAATCCTCACTGCAATTGATTTGTAAACATATAACTTAATATTTTTGCCATTAGGCAAACAGTCATTATGACTACATAACACAAGTGCAAAAATAAATTCAAAACTTGTTGCATCAAAATTAGTTTACAGTACTATTTGGAAGACTAATTATGTAACAAATGCCAGCGTTAGGTTTCATCTGGTTGCATGAATTATTATGATCATTTTTTTCCTTCTTCCGTGGATGTATTTAGTTATTATTTTAAGGTGGACTGTCTAACATCACATAAAGACCTTTCTGCCTTACTTTACCTTGGGGTAAATTGTAAACTTCTGAGATGGTGTATTTGTGCTGATGTAAGTTAATGGCTAGAGGCATTCTCCACTTCAAATAACTTAGTATTCATTAGGGCAGCATTATCTTAACATCAAGGCTACTGTGGCATTCAGCCAGCTATAATGAGGCCTATTACACTCTTTCTGGACAATGAAGAATGTAATTGAATTGTATTATAATTATTATAATAATACTGTAGAATGAAAATTATAGGATATAACTTACTAGTTTTCCCACAGAGCACTTGTCCTCTATTTGCATGAGCAACAAAAATTCTGTTTGTGCATGCTGTTCACTGAAGTAACAAGTTTTCACTCAGATATCAATATTTCTTGTCCAGTCATTGCCCAACATCTTTATTACAATTACAATGTTATAGTTATGTATGACGATTATTCACTAACGGAATGCCACTTGTTATTAGGACTGACTCCTGTTGTCTCGAGGTACATATTGAGACTTCAGATCTAGAAGGACTGGTTTCAATTCCTAGATCTGCCAAGATATTTAAGTTTGGTCTGGGGGTTGAAATGGGGTGCACTCATCCTCATGAGGCAGACCTGAGATGAGATGGGTTTGATTTTCAACTTAGACATCACAGAAATGGTTTTCTAAGATTTTCCACCTCTATGCCAGGCAACTGCCAGGGTGGTTCCTAAATTGAGGCCACGGCCACCTCCTTCCGAATCCCAGCCTCCATTACAAATACACATACACTTACTGCCATCACAATGACACAGGTTATCAGAGAGATTGTACACACACATGCCCTGAGTAAACAGGGTTACATGATCATGATGTTGTAAAGCCTCTTAATGATTCAACTACATTGTCTGGCATGTTAACTTGAACAATATTTTTAGCCTACTTTTCACATTTTGCAAAAATGAGGAAAAAGTAGACTTATGAGATCGATCCGGGAAAATGTCTGTCTGTCTGTCTGTCTGTCCTTCTGTCTGTCTGTCTGCTGTCTGTCTGTCTGTCTGCTGTCTGTCTGTGTGTCCCCCCTATCAACTCCTAAACGGCTGCAGCAATCGAAACCAAATTTGGTATGAGTAAAGATCTATACCGGGACATCTCAATATCACACTTGAAAATGATGTCTGTGCTACCAACTGCTGAAAAATCGCACTAGAAATTTGAGGTCCATGTTGGATATCTTGGAATGTATCCATGGGAACGATTCCAAAATTGGTACACATATAGATAATAATACTTCAGCTTAATTTTCAGGAGATCGTACATGGCAGTGTTGCCAAAATGATTCTAAGCCTACTAATAGGTCCCATTTTTAAATGCATATAACTTCTAAACTATCAATTGGATTTCAACCAAATGTTGTATGTAATATGTGTACATAAATAGATATGACTGAGCGTATTCTTAAGAGCCACCAGGGCTGCCAACTGTCAATAAATGTTATCTCTATTCTTTTATCCAAATACCAATATATCTGAAAGTATGCAAGCCGACAGCTTTAAACTATGCACACGTATAGTACCTCACATTCTGTATTAATTTGCTATCCATTGTACGTCAGTGCTAACAACATGATTCTAATCCTGCTGATAGGACCAAATTTAAATACATGTAACTTCTATACTATCGATTGGATTTCAACCTAATTTCGTATGTGCTATGTATACCATAACATATATGAGGATGCTTATTCCTAAGAACAACCAGGGCTGCCAACTGTTAATAAAGGCTGTCTCTATGTTTTTACCCAAATATTAATATATCAGAAAATATGTAAGCCAACAGCTTTAAAATTTGCACACGTATAGTACCTAACATTCTAGATTAATTAGGAGAAACTAATATACGTCAGTGCTGCCAACATTACTCTAAGCCTGCTGATAGGTCCAATTTTAAAATACATGTAACTTCTATTTTCAATAGATGGATTTCATCCAAAATTGGCACAACAAGAGATCATAATATGTCAGATTATTTAAGACCAACGCATGCATGACATTGTTCCCAACATGATTTTAGGCGCGCTGATAGATCCAATGTCTATCTGCATGTAACGTCCATGCTATCCATTGGATTCAACCAAATATTGTATACTGTATCTTAAGATATGGAACTAACAATATATTCAGTCACCAGGGCTGCCAACTGTAGTGCTCTATTAGGCTACAGGTATATTTCGAAATAATTAGAAATTTCGATATTACCAACTTAATTTCGCTATTTTTCTAGATAGGTCTATATAGATTGGCATGAATCTTACATTTTAAGAAAAGTAGGCTCTTTAGTTCGTCACGGAATTTCTTGTTCTATTACAGGTTTGCTATTTGTGTGGCTCTACCGTGTGATGACAGTTCTCTACTGGAACAATGGCTTGGCGAAATTTAATGGTGCTATTTTTTATGAAAATGTTATGTTGATTTAATATCTGTAAAAACTAGAAAAGAATATACTGTATATCGGAGCATAAGAACTTATTTTAGTCTCATGTTATCCATCAGAATTCCTTATCTGCATCCTGATTCCTTTCAGTATCATAATTCATTCGACAGTGGTTAATTACTTAATATGTTTTATTGGATATGTGTAATTTGTATTGGTGATGGCCTTGTTGCATTCATATTAGTTTGCTGCATTCCTTTCTTGATAAGCTTGTAGGCCTAATAGGTTGTATTAATTTGTAAATTTGGTCAACACCTGAGGTGAACTAAACAGTAGGACTGGAAAGAACCCACGACTGTTAACACTGGTGGCAACTAAACCGCCCTTACACCTGTTTGGTATTATATTGTAACATATTACTGCCGAGTGGATGATTGATATGCAGCTTGTTTTACAAGGCATGGTTGAAAATCCAACCGCCATATTATTTAAAATAAATGAAATAAAATCCTAAAAATGAAAGTCATTGATGGAAAAAATAATAAAAACAGCATATAATACTAGAAAAGTAAAAGGATAGGCAGGGGGGAGGAGGGGGGAGGGGGGGAGGGGGAGAGGGCTGCCGCTGTACAGGTTTCAAATCGCCCGCGTTTGAAATTTAGCACGCTAAGCCGCCGACAGGTAGCGGGCTGAGCCGGTGGATGACGTCATCCTGGCAGTTGTAATCGGAACCGAATTTTAAGCCTCAGTTACCGTTCTCCTATATTGTTCTGTGTCGCAGATGGTTCAGGACCAGAGAGCATGCTGGAAACACCACACTCTGTCAAGGATACAAGGACCGAGGAACGGATTAGAAAGAACAACGATCAGTGGCAGCAGAGCACTGCCTTGATACTAAGTATATTTTGTAAAAATAAATATATTTTTCTACGGCACCGCTACAATTCCTTGAGTGAGTAATACTAAAAGACGCTAAAGTCATCTTCTTTACAGTGATACGTATTTAGGAAGTTTTCTGGGTGATATTTTTGTTCTATGTAATTAAATAAAGTTTCAGTAGATGTTTTAATGCACAAACTTCAATTCAATTGACTCTCGAGTTTTCACAGACAATCGTAGCGTCTGCTGAGTTTTGTCTGTAAAATAGTAAATGTAACAAAATGACACAAATAGGCACAAATTTCGAACAATTTAAATCAAATAACATAAGATATTGGAAAGGAAGCAGAGAAAGATATTTGAAGAGATTTTTAACTTACGTGAACTGGAGTTGAAAGTGATAATTAATTGTTATATGTCACAATAGAGGCCTTATAATTCAAAGACAGTTCTTACTAATAATTAAATCAAATATATTTGCCTTTGAAATATCTTATTGACAAGACAAAGCCAACCGCCTTCTTCTTCGCCACGTTGAGAGGTGCGCTACTGAAAGAGATCGGATTAGCCAGATAGGGAAGACACTAAACCTCAATAAATAAAGGCCTGAGGGAAAGACTTCCGGCACATTGCAGTAATAGTACACTTTGTGACGCATCCCATGGGGAGGATAGAATACATGGTGTGATACCTCTCAACAGACCGGTCGGCCTGTGTTACATTTCAGCATGTTTTATGGTTGTCACACATAACCCATTAACCTGTATTCTGGACTGCAGTATTTGATTACAGTAACAGGGTAGATAACTAATTTCTCTGCTTAAAAATGTGTCCCTATTAAGCATCATATGACAGAAGGCCATGGGGAGGGTCGAATATTGGAGTCCGATTGCAGGTCGTTCTATTGATTGGGCAGCCACCCACCTACCAGCTGTTCACACTCTGCTGCAGCAACTGCAGTGACGCTGCGCCGCACCGAGGGTCTTACAGCGGACTACCCTCAGTAAATCAGGGGTAGATGACCTCGATGTTCCACCCCGTAAACATCAATCCCCCTCTATTGATCTCAATATCTAGTAGTTTTTCGCTACTTCCAATAGGGCTTGAGACATCTTTGGTACAGACCACCTCGTGATGGACTGATTAGTCTTAATTGCTGCCAGCCATAAGGTAGCGGTTTCGATTCCCGGTTATGCCAAGAAATATATTTTTATGAGGATTGGAACGGGTCATTCTGAACCTTTAATATCACGTGGCATCCCCTTGACACTCTCCCAATCCAGCACCTCATCGGTCTCTGTTCTTGGCGCTCACCAGTTACTTTGTCGCCCACACGACCCACATGCTAATAGCTCAAGTAGAATACTAAGATTGTGCACCTCATTTGCACTGTCCTTAAACGTATGAAGGCTAGTTGTGCTCATAGACACCTTTGCGCTTGTAAATTGTACCAGTCTAGAAGGAAAGTCCCCCTCTTTGTTTGGGTTTACTAATCATGTAATAAATTAATTCATGAACAATTTCTTTCAGAGTAGAGTATTTAAATATTGTACTCCCCGCCTAATATAATTGGGCACAATAATGTTGACCAGCTGAAAAGCATTCCATAACGGATTACTAGGCAATACTGAAGAATGGTTTCTAATCATTCATTATTCTGGTGTCGGGGATGAATAAACATGAATTGTAACGTGGCGAATCGTTTTTACAGTCGGATTCCCTTCCTGTCACCAACTTCATCAGAGTAGTATAAATGAGATATGGCATTAATATAGATAAATGAACGTGTACAAGGAGTATTAAGGAGTCGTTCGTGTACAATTAGAATAAACATTTCCATCATTAGCCTGGAGTTCAAATGGGAAATTACTAAAAACCATTTCAAGGACAGCTCACGGTGGTATTAGAACCCAATCGTCTACAGAGTCCATAATAGCCTTACGCGTTTAAGTGCGCAACTGCACAGCTAAGTTTGTATCATACAATTAGCATGAATAATTCCTCAATTCAGCGGTTTCCAACCTTTTTCGCCTCCCGTACCCCTTTATACAGTACATACTGTATGTATCTAAAATAGTGTCGGTACCCCCTTAAAAGTATACTTTTAAAACGTTTAATATTTTACGGAAAATATATACAGTACATAACTTAACAAGAACATTAATAATAAAAATAACTTACAACTATTTATAACCTATTTTTAATACAGCATAACTAATATTTTTAGTTTATTATTTGTTTGCTATTTGTATGCATTTAATTTCAATAAAATGCTAAATACAGTATAATATTCAATTTTACTTGTATTTAATTGTGCAAATGAAGATGTATAAACATTTATCTGAGTAAAATAAACAATTACAGTACCTAAGATTTTTAATTTTGATTTTATTGAAAACCAATTAATTCTAGCGATTAGTCTGGCAAACAAGAAAATATATATAATAGCAGTGCAGTGGTGAAAGTGACTGGGGTTGGGGTAGGGTGTGTTGTCAAGGGGGAGAATTGTCCTTGATGTGGCTGAATAAGACGGCACTGCGCGCCGGTATATTATGACTGACACGTGCGATGGGAACATGGCGCCCGCCATTACCGTTCATTTTTGGCGTACCCCTAACCTGTTCGTTGCGTACAAACAAGGGGTACGCGTACCCCAGGTTGGGAACCGCTGCCTTAATTAACCTAATGTCATCTTATGGGCAGTTAAACTCGTAAAAACAAGCTAATAATTCTTAATGTGAGCATTTTTATTGCAGCTATGGTTGAGCATGCAGTAGGCTAATAGACTGCTTTAAAAAAGCAAAGATGTACTTCATCCTTTCCATTGTAACACCAAGCAAACAGGTGTACCAATATAGTATAAAGCTTATGCTATCATGCTGTATAAAATAAGGTAGCTCACTCCAATAAATACACTGTGTGTGTTGAAATCTGCAGCAACTGCAGTGATGCTGCACCGCACCAAATGTCTCACAATGGGCTATCCTCTGAAAATCAGAGAAGAGAACTAAACTTACTGTAAGCCCATTCATTCATCCAAATATGGTAACAACTCTTTGAGGCATTACTCCATTAATTACGAGTACTTCAATGACCTCCCTGAATACATACGAGAGGTTCCTTCTCAAGCAGAATTCAAAAGTAAAATTGAAAATTATAAACATTCATACCGTTATCTTCCGTCAATATATTAGTCCATGTGTTACTACTGTTTACATATATATTTTAAGAATAGCTAATTATTTTCTCTGCTACCAAATGGAATTTGATATACTGCACTATCGAAATCTTCGGCTAAGGTGTCTGTTTGGAAATAAATAAATAAATAAATAAATAAATAAATAAATAAATAAATAAATAAATAAATAAATTCGTTGATCCATTCATTAAAAATTAATAAAGTAAAATTTAATTTATTTTAAATATATTAATTAATTAATTAATTGACTAAAATAACATAAAGATAATTTTAAATTAACTAAAATAATTTTTAAAATAATTTAATGTAATTTAATTACCTGCCACAATTGCTAAGAAATTTGGTTATGCATATGACTGGGCATTTGCTACTAGAGACACAACATTTGAGGAAACAGAGATGACCCTAACGGACGACCTGAATGAACTGACACAATATTTTAAGACATGGAGACTTACACTTAATACTAACAAAACAGAAGTATGCTGCCTCCATCTAAACAACAAGAAGGCTAATAAAGAATTACAGGTGTTCATTGGAAATCAATTATTGAGACATAATAGATTCCCTAAATACCTAGGGGTTACATTAGATAGAACACTCTCCTTTAGACAACACCTCCGCAATACTCAATCCAAAGTAAGAAACCGCAACAATATAGTCCAAAAACTATGTGGCACAACTTGGGGTTCATCAGCAACTTCACTTCGATGTACAGCTTTGGGACTTGTGTTTTCAGCTACAGAGTACTGTGCCCAAGTTTGGTTGAATAGGCCTCGCACTAACCTCATAGATATCCTGCTCAACACCACCATGCTCCTAATCACTGGCACAATAAGGTCTACACCCACATATTGTCTACCTATCCTCAGCCACATCCCTCCACCAGATCTTCGACGTAAAAACGCTCTCCTCAGGGAGTTCCTGAAAATAATGGATAACCCACAACTTCCAATACACTGTGACATCGCTGATGTTCGCCTGAATCGTCTAAGATCTCGAAATCCATCAACAAGGACTGAAATAGACTTGGAGAATACCAACTTCAACTTAACTAAAGAATGGCATGGAAGACAGGATACTAGGCCTGGATCAACATTACCACGCATTGGATCATCGCTGCCACCTGGATTTGAGTTTCCTCGGAAAACATGGTCAACTCTCAACAGGATTCGTACGGGTCATGGCAATGTGCAGACTTCCATTATAAATGGAAAATTATTTCTTCACCTAACTGTGATTGAGGTGACCCTAAGCAGACCATCCAGCATATCGTCACCAAGTGTCCAAAAAGAAAGTACAGTGGCAGCGTCACTGATTTCGCCCATGGGTCACCAGAGACAATTACCTACATAAATTGTCTCTATATAGGCTATATAAAAATGAAAGTTTGTCCGTTTTTTCTGAATTTCTACGGAAATTTGCGTTATTAACGCGTTTCAAACTGTTTTATGACGGATTCGCGCAAAAATAATTGTTTTGTCTGTCTGTCTGTCTGTCTGTCTGTATGTACGTCTGTCTGTCTGTCTGTTTGTCTGTCTATGGACAATTTGTTCCCTTATAACTCGAGAACGGCCGGGTGGATCAACGTACAATTTGGTACAGATAGCCATCAGATGCACGACACTCATCATTGGTGTAACTCTTCTCTGTACCTCTCATTAAAGGGGGCTTACCCCCTTAAAGTACTTGCTGAAATAGGCGTAGAAGAGTGAGAAAAACCTCATTTTCAACCCCTCAATGTGAGAAACGAAACTCGGGAGGGCCCCCGAAAACCACATTTCAAGGCCCTAAAACCAACAGTTTTTGAGATATTCCCAGAAAACTAATTTCATTTAATACAATAATGAAAGAATGCAAGCCGATAACCATGGCAACAAAATCTCACAGGTCCATCTATTGCTGTAAGACGCAATAAAATTCCATTAATTTCATTACTGATTTAGTTTGCAAACGGCTATAAGGTTATAACGGAACCAAATTAAGCTGTAAAATTCATCAATACATATAATGCGCTTAATGGGGTCAAAGGATACTCTAGAATACTTTCACGCGATTTACACGTGCGGGTGTGGTACGGAAGGTATATTATATCCCTATCCCCATATTGTTATATTGTTATATTATTATTATTATTATTATACTACGGCTAACAATGACGAGACAAAGGTCCTTTTCAGCCCCTAGGTGTCAGAAACAAAACTCGGGGCCCCTAAATAGCCGTAAAGGGTCCCTGAAAACTACATGTTAAGACTCTAAAACTAACAGTTTCTGAGATATCCCCATAAAAGTAAATTCGTTTAATAAACTAATGAAGGAATGTAAGCCAGTAACCATGACAACAGTATCTCAAAAGATGACCTCCAACTTTCCATCTATTTCTATCGTTCCATTTGTTTACATTTCTGTGCAAGTTTGCAAATGGCTATAAGGTTATCACGGAACCAACTAAAACTGTAAAATTCATCAATGCACTTAAGGAGATCAAGGTGTAACCTGATTTTTTTTCACACGACGTACACGTGCGATATGTCGTACAGAAGGTCTATTATATCTCCAAACAGCAACATTATTTTCAAAAATTTCTAAATTGAAATAGTATTTTTTGTGACTTTTAGGAATTTGGGCCATTAAAGGCTAAAAAAACTGAATTTTCATGCACAACAAGCCTTTATCATTTATGAAATGGGGATTCCTGTGGAGGGAACTTGATACAACATTGAGGGTCAGTTTTTATGTGACGTGTATTGCGTTTCGTCTACGAGGTTTTCAATTTTATTTTCACGTCAGGTAGTACACGTTAGGTAAATTTAGTTTGAGAGCATATTTTAATTAATCATTTTTCTTTGTCGACAAACAAGTTCCAAGCCCCTAACCATTGCAACAGTAGCTCAATTGAATGCGTCTGGTTATTAATACCGAAGACCGTTCGAAGAATGGGTACTTCTGCAAGTCTAGATATAAATATATAGTTTGTAAACTAATTATCATCTGTGTACATATTGTATCTCTAAAGCTAAATAAATAATACATTAATTAAATAGATGAATACATAAAATTAAAGTGGCATTAATGACCCTATTCGCTAATTTGGCGGTTTTGAGCATATAAAAAGCCCGTGCTAGCAAATATACCTAATTCTATCGATTGAATAATGCACATATAATATTGTACTGTATATCATAATTCTAGCTGTGTATGCGCTTCTAACATGTCTACTCCAATGATGGTTTAAACTGAGCAAGAAAATCACCCATAATTAATTAATATATAACATAAAATTAAAATAAATGTAATTTGATTTAATTTAATTAACTCAAGTAAATAATTAGATAAACAGATAAATAAATAAAATCAAAAAAGGCATTAATGGTCACTACTTTGGCGGATTTGAACAAAGAAAAGGGCCATGCTAGCAAATATTCCGCATTCTTTCTATTAAATAATGCATATGAAATATGTATTCCATAATTCTAGCTTTGTATGCGCTCCCAACATGTTTACCCCAAAGATCGATTAAACTGAGCAAGAAAAACATCCATATTCGAGTGTTGATTTAGTTTCATGAATTTGGTCTGAAGCCGTGCCATATCCACAATATTTGTTAAATGGAATGCACAGGTGCAAACAATGCAATCACACATTCACATGACAATTTGTTTGTTGCGTTCTATTTCCCGTTACGACAGATTATGTGGGGCATATTCCGTATTGTTCCTACCACAAATAGTCAACATTCATTTTACTGGGCTGCACGAAGGCATTTTGCATACTCCCAATTATACAGAACAGTGCGGCGTTTAAACCGCAGAGCAAACCACGTGTGGTAGCTCATCAACAATAGCATAGTCGAAAACGAAAAGTGGTCTTTTGGTAATACAGTGTTAGTTATTAGTTATTGTCGTTTTAAAGGGCAGACCTGCGAGTTTTTTTAATTCCTGTGATTTCACATACATAACCAGGACTGCCAGAATTACGTTGTTGTTTGTAGTTTAATTAGAAGGACTTGAACATCGTGGTATTTAAGCCCCGTGTACTTGGGTGTGAGTATAGAATTTGTGTGATAACCAGTGTGGTGTCTGTAGTAGTGTGTGCATCTGTAATTCAAGTGAGAATTGTAAAGGAAGCAGCCGTGGCTTTATTTTAGGAAACAACCCGGCATTTGTCTGGAGTAGAAATGAAAAACCAAGGGAAAAAATGTATATATATCCCAAGTAAACAATGTTAAGTAGCTAATTAAGTCTTATGTTTACAAGAATAGTGAAAAAATACAAAAACATGGCATAGGGAACAAAAACTATGACCCAAAAATTAATTTTCCAATTAGGCCTATTTTGAAATAATTTTCACTTAACATTCTGTAGAATAATACTCGATATGTAGCTGACAGTCAAAATAATTATTTCCCTTTTGACAATTTGTGTAAAAAGTGTGATTAAAAAAATCAACGAGACGATAGCTCCTGCCATAACTCTGTCGCGTCGAGCCCGCTTAACTAACGACGGGCGGGTGGTTTATAAACATGCGAGATTTGTCGCATAGGTCCGCTAGTTATTATTATTGCTGTTATTGTTTGTGCCCGGGGAAGCTACACCTGCTAAGGTGCTATACACGGCTATCTTCAGACTCGGAAAACGACTTTGAAACTTCACCGTCGGGTGTCCTTGAAATTGTTTGCCGTCATTTGTCATTATAACTCCAGGCAAATGCCGATATGGTGCATTTTAAAAGCATGGATACCTCCTTCTAACTCCTTGCTTAGTTTCATTTGTATTCATTCTTATCATCTCACAATCTCGCATACACTTCTCTCATGTGATTGGCTTCAAAAAGTGCAAGCGACCTTTACCATGCATCACATAAAATGCTCATCTACATCATCCCCGATCGTGTAAAAGGAATATTAATATGTACAAAACATTATTGTCGATAATGAAAATCCACAGCCTGCTTCCAGTCTCCGACCGGGTCAGGAATGGAATGAATGAAGCCCCCATCTAGCGGCGAGGATATGAACTGTGCCGGCTGCCGAGGCCTGACGCACTCCTCTGGGGCAATGATTAAATGAATGACAGATGAAATGAAATGATAGTGGAGAGTGTTGCTGGAATGAAATTTTGACAGGGAAAACCGGAGTACCCGGAGAAAAACCTGTCTGCCTCCGTTTTGTCCAGCACAGATCTCACATGGAGTGACCGGGATTTGAACCACGGACCCAGTGGTGAGAGGCCGGCGTGCTGCCGCCTAAGCCACGGAGGCTTTTGTCGATAATAATAATAATAATAATAATAATAATAATAATAATAATAGCAAAATCATAATCACCTGCATTAGGTAGGTGGGGGAGCGTGATGGCATAGTGGCTTAGCTGCTCGACTTTCACTCAGACGGCCGGGGACTGAATCCCGGTGACAACTGGGTGGAATTTTCAACCGAATAATCACGTGGCGTCAGGAAGGGCATCCGGTCTTAAATAAAAGCAAAGCTAAGCCAACTCCGTACAGGCCATGGAGGCCCTAGGAGTAGTGGAAGGTAGAGGCTTCCACTCTTTGTGACAACAGCACTAGTTGTGAGCTCCATGCCCGGCCGTCTTTGCTTCCAGGAATTACCCCGGTACTCATTTCTGGTGTAGGCTGATTGAAAACCAGGGCTATTTGCGTTTCCGAAAGAGGTAGTTTTGTTTCTAAAATCCACTACCTGGGTGGGGATCGAACCCACTCCCTCTCAGCTAGAAGTTTAACGCCTTTGCGGACTGCACCACGCAACCCGTTCCAGTCTTTAATCCCTGACCAAAACCAAAATGAGCCTGGTTGGCTCCGGCGACCCCCATTAATTGGGATAAGCCGAAGAAAGTACGTGCATTAGGTAGGTAGGTAGGTAGGAAGGTAAGTAGCCTAGGTAAAGGCTATGTGACGCCATAAAGAAATGGAGAGCTACAATAAATTAAAAAAGTGTGTCTTACTCAAAAAGAAAAAAAGGTCAGAAATTTTTCCTAGGAAATATGTTTTACCTTGAAGGACCTTTCATCACGATAAGGATTACCCACTGCAAAAGTCTTATTACCTCCTTCCTCTAATGCGTCTCTCTAAAAAATGAGGCAGCAACATTTAAGCATGTTTTGTGTAAAACGGCTAATCTATTGAGGCCCAGTGCTCCCACTGCGGCAGTCGTAATGAATCTCGTCAGCGCATTGCTACGTTTGCTTTTTACACCAGATACAAGCTGACGACATCCAACAGTCGCATTTGAATTAGCTTCATCATTAATAGGTCAGTGTCCAGGGTGAAATAATCGAAACTACACAAACAATCCTTTCAATAATTACCCCAGGGGCTTACAACGTTCGACAAACATTACTTTCAATAATTACCTCAGGGGCTTACAACGTGCGACAAACAATCCTTTCAATAATTACCCCAGGGGCTTACAACGTGCGACAAACAATCCTTTCAATAATTACCTCAGGGGCTTACAACGTGCGACAAACAATCCTTTCAATAATTACCTCAGGGGCTTACAACGTGCGACAAACAATCCTTTCAATAATTACCTCAGGGGCTTACAACGTGCGACAAACAATCCTTTCAATAATTACCTCAGGGGCTTACAACGTGCGACAAACAACCCTTTCAATTATTACCTCAGGGGCTTACAACGTGCGACAAACAATCCTTTCAATAATTACCTCAGGGGCTTACAACGTGCGACAAACAATCCTTTCAATAATTACCCCCAGGGGCTTACAACGTGCGACAAACAATCCTTTCAATAATTACCCCAGGGGCTTACAACGTGCGACAAACAATCCTTTCAATAATTACCTCAGGGGCTTACAACGTGCGACAAACAATCCTTTCAATAATTACCTCAGGGGCTTACAACGTGCGACAAACAATCCTTTCAATAATTACCTCAGGGGCTTACAACGTGCGACAAACAATCCTTTCAATAATTACCTCAGGGGCTTACAACGTGCGACAAACAATCCTTTCAATAATTATCCCAGGGGCTGACAACGTTCGACAACCATTACTTTCAATAATTATCTCAGGGGCTTACAACGTGCGACAAATAATCCTTTCAATAATACCCCAGCGGCTGACAACTAGTGGGTCGTGGGTGGGCAGCCATGGGACCTCAGTTCAATCCAGCTTTGTTTCCTCTTACCTGTGGAGGGCACCTGTATTTCATGTTTCCTGTCTACCTCCCTTGGTCAACCTCTATTCTCTTTTGATCACTCTGTTATTAAGGCCTAGGGTGTCTTTCATTTTCCGATTTCTTGAAAGTCGAAACAATAATACAGTCCTGCATGATTTCGAGGTAAATTATACAATAGGCCATGTTGATAGATACTGTATTAATGTTCTGTATCTGAAAATGGTGTCGGTTTTTAAACATCGCGTCTTGTTTAAACTCAATTTCCTTTTATTGTTATAATCATAATAACATTATTCACTATTGCCAATTAACCAGAAGTGATAGGGAGAAACAGAATGCATTTTTGAAATTAGCAAAGAAAAGTTAATCAAACAAACACCTATTTTGGTCTTTATCGCAGAAATTGTTTTGTTTTTTGAAATTGAACAGTTCAAAAACAAAATCATTAGTTGTCAGGAAATCAAACGAAGAAATATCAACAAGCATCAATATAAATGATGACACTGTACAACAAGTCAATCAATTCTGTTAATTGGGAAGCATTATCACAGACGACAACAGGCGCGCCACAGAAATCAAGAGGAGGATTGCTCTAGCTAAACAGGCTTTCAGTAACAAGATACATCTTCTGTCGAGATGGCACTTTATTTCAATCAATGGGTCGTTTACAGACGAATTGAAGGTGACGGTCGCGAACACACATGCCAGTCACATAGAGCTGTATTTCATATGCTTAAAATATACCTACTTTTCAAAGAACTATGGGATGTCACACCTGTAGCCATGCTCGTTAACGTGCAGTGCTAGGCTATGAAGCCAAGCTATTTGCGGACTCAGTAGACAAGGGTTCGAGTCCCTCCGTTGGTCATCCTTGAAATGGTTTTCCATGGTTTCCTATATTGCACTCCAAGAAAATGCTGGGATGGTACCTCGTAACAGGCCACGGCCGCTTCATTCATAGTCATGCGTTTTATCTCTCGTTTATATCCCCTCATAAGGTTGGTGTCAGGAAGGGCATCAGGCTGCAAAGAAACACTCGTCACATCTACTCGAGGCAAATACAAATAAATACTATGGGAAGACACAGCAGTAGCTACGCTCCTTAACACGCAGTGCTAGGCCATGGGGCCAAGCCATCTGCCGACTGCATTCGTATTACTATGGATAAGGTGGAGCAGTGTGTGTATACTTGATACCAATGAAACTGATGTTCACAAGATCTCTAGAAAAGTCTAAAATATTCTGAATTTTCGAGGGGCCGAATTAGTGGATTTAAATCTTAGCGTTTCACATCCCCGAGGAGGTTCTCGATATCCATTAATGTATGACAGCAATCATACTGAAATTTATTTTGTTGATAGAGGCTATTAACATAAGTTCACACATGGCGGCGACGCGAAATTTAAATATTTAAATGGGCGTTTCTCGCGATTTAACCAGCCGAGCGCAGTGAAACATTGTAGGGTAAATGCTTATATAAATTTTAATCAACTGGCATCTAATTTACTTCAATTGTTTTCATAACCACAAAATGGCAGCTGTGGAAAATTTTAAAATTTCTTTTTTATTTCTTGTGCACTAATCATACGATTGAAGTTTGAATACTACACCTACACAATAAACCCCATCTAATAGTACATAACTCTATGGCCTGCATATATTATAATCCAACATGGTGACCATCCGAAATATTTAGACGGTTCTCAATATCTACGAATCTGTTACAGCAATCAAACTAAAATTTGGTGTGTTAGTAGAGGCAATTAACATAAGTAGGATATATGAAAATAGGCTGTATAGTTCTTCACGAAACTACTTGTTTTTATCATCAATTTCCCCGACCACGTGGTTATTTCATTTATTTATTTATCGTATAGCTTTTAGTGCCAGGAATGTCCGAGGACATGTTCGATTTGCCTGAGTCTGTAGCTGCTTCCAGAGGACACCCTTATGGTGAGCTACAAGTTCCGTTCAATTTTAAGTAGTTCCAACTTTCGCTGCCAGATATCAATGATACCTAGTGGTGAACGTTGGAACTTTGATAGAGCGTTCCGACGAAATCTAACCTAACAATTTAGCTTCACACAAGTTTAATCTGTGGAAGGATCTTTTACATGCCATAAATCTATGACATGGGACCGCCGGCTTTACTTCCCCTCCGAAGGAAGGCATACTGAAGGATTTTTAACGCTCTTAAAAAATCCGACAACTTTGGCCGGGTTTGAACCATGGCAACCAGTGTTCATCATCTATGCATACTGGGCCAGTAGCGTCACCTATAAGTTGCTATAAGAACACAAGCTCTTAGTTAAGTAGGCTATTGCTTATTTCGTTACGAATTTATTTGTTTCGTTAACTGTAATGTTGAACACTGAACAGTTAAAAATCATCACGAAGGGAAACGTGGTAAGAAGGAAGAGAATGATTTTAAAAAAAATATCATCGACACGCCATTTACCTCTAGGACTAAAGAGAGATGCAGAAAAGCACAAAACGTTTCAGGTATGCCTCGTTGCGTAGTGGCTAGAGTTCTAAGCTGTCACCTGGGAGGCCCGAGTTCGATTTCTCGCTCTGACAAGAAATTTAATTCTGGTCTGCGGATTGGAAAATGGTCCACTCAGCCTCATGAGACAAAACTGAGAAGAGGTGGGTTCCTTTCTCATCTCAGCCATCCTGGAAGTGGTTTTCTGTGGTTTCCCACTCCTACTCCAGGCAAATGCCGGGATGGTTCCTAACTTAAGGCCACGGCCGACTCCTTCCCAATCCTCACCTTAATTACAAATACACCCTCTACTACAGACACCACAGGTTATGAGACAAATTCTACACACATGGGGCTAAATGACCATGATGTCGCAAAGCCCTTAAATGAATTAATGAATTAGCAAGCGTTTCAAGTATCTAAGAGGTTCAGAAGCCCGAAATAGCAGAAAAGCGTCCTTGGTCATCAATCTCTGTTCATAACTGTTCTTAATGCTAAGTGAAATATTAAAACGTAATCGATCCAGCCAGCTATTGAAATATATATGGCCAAGTTGACTTGGCTGGGATTAAAATGTCATGAGGTCAAATTTCAGAGAGAAACTGTGTTCTCGCGGTTAGAGCACCAAGCTGCAGTACATGTTACAGCTTCAAAGCTACCGTGTTTATTAAAGCCTTTCTACTGGAAATCGATAGTCGTAATGTAACTGGGTGATATGCAGAACTCAATAACAGGACAGGGCATTCGCTGTTGGCTAACAAAGTAATGACCGGAGCTCAGTTTCATGACCTGCGAGTATTGGATATAGCATTCCATTACTTCTACAGCAGGGATGTAATAGCGCAGTGGTCAAGCTGCTTGCCTCTCACCAAGACAAAAATGTATTTACGATTTTTGAAAGTGAAACTTCACGTTGCTCTTTTAATTCTACGAGATAAAGAGGTCCCGTGGTCTATGACTGTGAGCTTAAGGGTAAATGCACTACCACAAGCTTCCTTCCATCCATCCTTCCTTCCTTCCTTCTTTCCTTCAGTGTTCTATTCCTGATCTCCTTTTCGTTAAGATTCAAACAATTAAATCTGTCGTTCCCCTTTATTTCTAATCCGTACCATTAGGGAACGGAGTTTCTAATTCTTTAAATATTTTCTCCAGGACCTTAACACCTTGTGTTTGATTAGTTACCCAAATACGAATAGGTTTCACCCATTCCCATACAAGATATTGGCAATGAACCTTGAAGTTGAAAACCTCCACTTTCAACCCATTTTTCAGTCTTAATAACGTTCACTCAATACTTATCCATTCCAAAATTCATCCTAATTAGCTATTATTTTTCATTATTAAACTATTATTATTATTATTAATAATAATTATTATTATTATTAATAATAATAATAATTTTATTAATGCAGTCAATGGCCATTTTTACATTTTATTTTTTTCAGGATGGAAAGGAAATCGGGCGTGGACCTATTGAAAGGAACCGTCCCGGCATTTGCCTGGTGGTGAAAATGGGAAACCACGAAAACCATTTTCAGGACGACCAACGTGGAATTCAAACCCACGCTCTTCCGATGCCAGTGAGGCACGAGGTAGCACGTTAGCACTCTCGGCCACCGCAGCCGGTTTTAATTATTATTATTATCATTCTTCTTCTTCTTTCCTCGATTCGGCCAACTAGGGATGGTTGTTGGTTGGTTCTTAAGTTTAGGGGCTGCGACAACGCGGTCATGTAGCCCCGTGTACTTTGGGTGTGTGTAGAATCTGTCTGATTACCGGTGTTAATTGTGATGACTGTATTAGTGTGTGTTATCTGTTTGTTAATTTAAGTAGAGACTGCAACTTAGAATTTTTCAAATAGTTACTACTTTTGCCGCCAAGTGCCACCGTCAACGACTACTAGGCCAAATTCAGAACTTAGCTACTAGACGTCATCGCAGTCGGCTCCTGGCAACGAACGTAGGAACCTAAGAGCGTTGTTTACATTCTTAACCTATCCAATTTAGCTTCACACAGGTGTAATTAGTGGAAGGTTCTTTAACATGCCATAAATCTATGACATGGGACCGCCGGCTTTACTTCTCCTCCGAAGGAAGGCATACTGAGGGAATTTAACGCTCTTAAAAAATCCGACCAGGGACCAGTCAGTCCAACTGTCTCTTCTTCCGAGCTCTAACCACCGCCCAGTGTTCCCGCATTCGTCTCCGGTGTTGCCCTTTTCTCTCTGGGGACCACGCCTTCCTTGTCTTCAGCTTCGGCTTTTCCTGGAAACCTTTGTGCGTACGTAGTTTTTCCTGAAGTGGAACACGTTCCAGGATATCTTTAGGAGAAATTTCCATTTCATGTAGATCTTTCTCAACTTCCCTTAGGTTTTCTTATCTTGAAAGTACGTCATTATCTGTTTTGATATCCTGCCTGGTCTCATTCGTGTCACGTGGCTATAAAAGGCAATCCTTCTTTTTCGAATCGTGTCACTGATCTTCTCCACGTGCTTGTATAATTCGTGGTTGTGACGCCTTCTATACTCGATATTTTCTTTGATGGGACCCAGGATTTTCCTCAAAATCTTCCTTTCTTTTGCCTCTAGGTTTTCCATTAGACCTTTCTTGTTCATTATTAGAGTCTTTGCCGCATACAGAGCCTCTGGTCAAATAACAGTGCAGTAATGTTTCATTTTGGCGTTTAAGGATATCGATCTATTATTGTAGATGTCTTTGGTCAGGTTGTATGCCATTTCCATTTTATTAATGCGTGACACGAAGGCTTCTTTCTCTGCCTTCTGGAGTTTTCCTAGTCCGACCTCCAGTTCCCTGGGCGCTGATTTTATGTTTGTCATGAATTGTGTCTTCTCAAAGGAGATTTGAAGCCCAGCCTTCAGTGCTTGATTTTTCAGTTGATTAAGTTGTTCTTCTGCCGTATCAATGGAATCTGAAAAGATCACTAGATCATGTGCAAAGGCTAGACAGTCGATTGTAGGATTCATATACTTGTACCCTAGCCTTACCCCATTTTCTACACTTGAATTTTCCATTTCCTTCCGCCATTCTCGGATGACCTTTTCTAAAACACAGTAGAAGAGGTGAGAGTCCGTCTCCTTTCCTCACTCCTGTCCTGATTTCAAAGGCATCAGACATCTCTCCTCTGAACTTCACTTTGGAGGTAGTGTTGGTCAGGGTTTGCTGGATAATTGATTGTGTCTTGTTATCTAAGCCAAACTCTTCAAGGATTTGCAATAGGGTGGTTCGATCAATTGAGTCGTACGCTTTCCTAAAATCAACGAAGGTCATCACGAATTCCCTGTTCCTGAGTTTCAGATATGAAAGGATGGACTTCAGATTCATAATCAGCTCAGCACATGATCGTCCCTTTCTGAAACCCCCTTAGTATTCCCCCAGTTGTGGATCGATTTGTTGTTCCGCCCCATTATGAGGGCTTTTGTGAGAATCTTGTAAGTTATTGACAGAAGAGAGATGCCACGGTAATTGTTCACATCGGTTTTCTCCCCTTTCTTATGTAGTGGATGAATTGCGGCAGAGGTCCATCCACTTGGGAGTTTTTCGCTCTCCCAGATCTCTTGAATAATTGCAACAAGCTTGTCGATTGCCTTTTCCCCTCAATGTCTCCACAGTTCAACAATTATCAAATCTTCACCCGGTGCCTTGTTGTCCTTCAGCTCTTGGATGATCTTCGTGATTTCAGCCTTCGTAGGTGGGGACGAATCAGGCTGGATGTTTGGATGTATTTCATAAACGAAAGGGGTCTCTGGAGCCTCACAGTTGAGGAGGTTTTCAAAATAACTTGCTAGAATATGACAATTATCTTTATCATTGTGAGCCAATTTCCCGTTGGAATCTTTAAACTGTAGACTTGGGGGGTTGTATTTGTTCAGACTGTGATTGAAGGTTGTATAGAAGTTACGTGTTATTATCATTATTATTATTATGATTATTTATTATTTACATTGTTTAGACCCAAAGGAAATTAAGCAAATTATGATATGTTACTGTTCTTCTTGTCTTCCAGAACTCCATCATAATCTCACTGTGACGAACTTGACGTTCCTTCGTCCATCCTTTCCCTGGTCTCCTTGGATGTTCTCGAGATCTCCTTTTTAGTTGAGGTTTAGGGTCTCGCTGGCGTAGAGTGTCTCAGGTTTGATGACAGTCATGTAGTGTTGAACTTTAGTGTTGATGCCCATGCATTTCTTGTTGTAAATATTCGCGATTTTTTCGTATGCTTTCCGCAATTTAAGTGAAGGGAATTTGCAGTCCGACCATTTCAGCACATTTTCTTACGACCTCAATCTGAGAATTGCCGTTCGTTCATCTGCAGAGAGGAGTGCAAGATCATCCAGGAAAGCGAAGCATGTCATGTCGATATTATCCGATGCCTTCCTAGCATGATGGGCTTCCAGGTGTTCTGACTCCTCAATTCATTTCTCCATTCTTTGATGACCTTCTCTAGAACGATATTAAAGAGTAGAGGGGAGAGCCCATCACCCTTTCGTACGCCTGTCCCGATGATGAAAGGTTCAGATACTTCACCATGGAACTTGATTTTGGAAGTTCATTCAGATAGGGTCTGTTGAATGAGGCGTCGTGTTTTCGGGTAGAGAGTATATTCTTCGAGTGTATTAAAGAGAGATTGGCGGTCGACAGAGTCATAAGCTTTCTGAAAATCGACAAATACGCAGATGGTTGGGAGATTTCGTAAGGCTCGAAGTTTCAGTATGGACTTGAGGTCAAAAATGTGTTCAGTACTTGATCTATGTGGTCTGAACCCTGCCTGGTATTCACCAATGAGAGGCTTGAGCTGTTCTTGTGTTCGTTGTAGGAGGCAAGCAGAGAAGACTTTGTAAGGTACAGAAAGGAGGGATATCCCTCTATAAAAATTATTCACATCCGATCTGTCTCCTTTTTCGTAGAGTGGGTGAATGAGTGCGCATTTCCAATCATCTGGGAGTATTTCACTGCGCCAGACTTCTTGATTGTTTTGTGTCATTTCCTGCATTGATCGTGGTCCAAAATTTATCAGCAGTTCTGCGACAATTCCATCTTCTCCTGCTGTCTTTCCATTCTTGAGCTTTTTGATATGACGAATGATTTCTTCTTGTGTTGGTGGTTCAGCGTCTGAATTATGTATTCTGGGGTCGTATGCAAGAAACGTTCAGGTGGTTCGGGGCAGTTAAGGAGCCCAGAAAAGTAGCGTGCCAGTTCATCGCAATTTTCACTATTAGTAAGTGCATGTCTTCCATCCTGTTTTCTAAAGGTTAAATTTGATGGCGCATAACCCTTGATATTATTCGCGAAGGGCCTGTAGAAATTCGGACTATCGGAGTCTCTGAAATCATTCACTATAGACTTAAGTTGCTCAGTGATATAATCACGCTTAACTTTCCTGATAATCTTATTTGTCTGTTTGCGGATGTCGAGGAAGTGTCCCAGGGTTCCTGGTGATCTACTGCTGTTGTATTTTTGGAATGCGATTCGGCGATTGGTAATGGCTTGATCACAGTCAGAATTCTACCATGGATGTTAAGTCTTTCTTTTTAGCGGGATCAGTGCTATAACATGTCCGATAATTTTGCTTCGAAAATCGTTCCAGTTATTCGCCGGGTCCGTTTCCAATTCCTCT
This sequence comes from Meconema thalassinum, assembly GCA_946902985.2. Classification (NCBI taxonomy): domain Eukaryota; kingdom Metazoa; phylum Arthropoda; class Insecta; order Orthoptera; family Tettigoniidae; genus Meconema; species Meconema thalassinum. The sequence goes on from OX336388.2 coordinate 1,510,267,845, forward strand.
TCAATATTTGTGTCTTGAATCTTAGCTAAGTCAAATTTCGGGGTACGTGGTTTGCGACGGTGAACTCTCTTTGGGGTAAACTTTACTTTGATTCTTGTAAGGTAGTGATCCGAGTCGATATTCGCGCCTCGTCGTACTTGAACGTCGTGAATGGTTCTGTAGTGGGCGTAAGAAATGGCGACGTGATCAATCTGATACCGAGGTGTAGGATCGGAGATCACCATGTTTTCTGTTTATCCGGTGATTTTCTAAAGTGCGTGGACATAATTTTAAGGTTGAATTGGTGACAGATGTCGAACAGACGCGTGCCGTTAGTGTTCGTGTTTTGGTGTGCGGAATATTTACCGACGATTTTTCGATAGACTATCTTTGACAAGTTGAGCATTGAAATGATTATTATTATTATTATTATTATTATTATTATTATTATTATTAAAAGTGAGATAAACTGCCTCAGTCCCTCGAAATATGCCCGTTAAAGGGACGTAGAATGTACGACAGTCAGAGGGAAAATTAAAATAATCAACGCAGTCTCCCGAGTTTTGGATCGATAAGAGGGTTGTTGAGAGAGGACCCTGGACCATGGAGGCAATGTCCGGATCTGATCGGGGACCTGTAGTTGATACTCACACCTTACGAGTGAAGGACCCTCAGGAATTTATCCTGCTGACCCCTTTATTTGCCCAGCCCAATATTCATGACCAAATTACGCACCTGCAGAAAATCATTTGAAATCGGCTAATCTGAGTGGGTTATAATACTTGTTTAGCCACACACGGGCTCGGGCAACTCATTCTACGTAGGCCTACTGTGATGTGTGTGTATGTGATATGTTATATTAATTGGCTCATTTTTCAATTTTACAGCTCTTTGTGCTGATGAATATGTAGGGTCACGAGCGGTGAGAGGATTTAGGTTCTGCCAGCTGATGGTTTTATGAACTTTTAATAGGTGCAGGCTCATCATTCAGCCCGAACGAAAGGCACATGCCAACGAAATCCCTTTAGAATTCCCGATGAAATTACAACAAAACCCTGACGCTTGTAGTGACGAGCTGGATGAAAAGACAGCACTGCTGTGCAACTATAACCCTACTAAGATAAGTAAACAATACAAATAGATTTTTCTAGTGCCTGCTATTTTTGTTTTATTTTATTTATTTATTACATAGCTTGAACTGATGAACAAGAGGAGATTACAGTTCTATGGACACCTCCTGATAATGGATGACAACAGACTGACAAAAATAATTTTCGAATTTTTAAGGAAGAGAAAGACAGAGCTCAAATGGTTTCAAGAATTGAGAACGGACCTAGCCAAGATGGGGTACAAGAAGACGACAGAGCAGACAGGGAGACATTTAGACGACTAATTTAAGCGTACAGAACGGACCTAGCCAAGATAGGGATACAAGAAGACGACATAGCAGACAGGGAGACATTTAGACGACTAATTAAAGAGTACAGAGGTTTCCAGGAGACAGGGAAGGAGCAAGTGACAAAGACAAGAAACTTCACAGAAGAACAGAAGGGGGAAGTAGGAGAAAGGAGAGAAGATACTGGCAGAGAGTCAAGGCAGAGATGGTTGGTTCCTCAGTTTAGCGGCTGCGACAACGCGGTCATGTAGCCCCGTGTACTTTGGGTGTGTGTAGATTCTGTCTGGTAACTGGTGTTAATTGTGATGAGGATGACTGTATTAGTGTGTGTTACCTGTTTTCAATTCAAGTAAGGACTGCAGATAATGAATTTTTAAAAGTAGTTCCTACTTTTGCCGCCAAACGCCACCGTCAACGACTACTAGTTCAGAACTTGGTTATCAGATGCCACCGCAGTCGGCTCCTGGCGACGAATGTCGGAACCTGAGAGCGTTTGTCAAATGTTTAGCCTATAATTAATTTAGCTTCACACAGGTGTAATTAGTGGAAGGTTCTTTAACATGCCATAAATCTATGACATGGGACCGCCGGCTTTACTTCCCCTCCGAAGGAAGGCATACTGAGATATTTATAACGCTCTTAAAAAGAGAAGGCAGAGCATAACGAAAAGTCTGTTAAGCGTGGTCCATAGATAGAGCCAAGACGATAATAAATGAAATGAAAATCCACAGCCTGCTTCCAGTCTCCGACCGGGTCAGGAATGGAATGAATGAAGCCCCCATCTAGCGGCGAGGATATGAACTGTGCCGGCTGCCGAGGCCTGACGCACTCCTCTGGGGCAATGATTAAATGAATGACAGATGAAATGAAATGATAGTGGAGAGTGTTGCTGGAATGAAATTTTGACAGGGAAAACCGGAGTACCCGGAGAAAAACCTGTCTGCCTCCGTTTTGTCCAGCACAGATCTCACATGGAGTGACCGGGATTTGAACCACGGACCCAGTGGTGAGAGGCCGGCGTGCTGCCACCTAAGCCACGGAGGCTTTTACGATAATAAATGCATAGTGTTATTCTAAATTGCATACACATGCATATGAACCATTACTCACGTAATCCATAAAACCTTTAAGACAAAACAAACCTAACATATAACGAGATTCATATTGCGAATCGTATTATAAACACGAAAGACGAGCTACAATAGTAGTGGAAATACATTAGTGAAAAAAAAACTCAGCACAGTGAACAGGATCAGATGATGGTCACTTGAAGGCCGAAACGCGTAATCCTAAATTGCTCCATTTTGATAGTGATAATTAACTAATATATGTATATTTTTCAAGGAGTGCATTTACTATGTACCTCGCCCAGTCATTGGGAAAATTTGTGTTGACCGACTGAAGAGCTACCAATGACACAATCATAACCCTTCAGCAACTTCTCCAAGCTTTCTCATATTTGTGAACGAACCAAATAAGGAATATGATAGATACCAAAAGTGGCAAATAAATGATAATGGAAATTTGCAATCATTTGAACACAAACAAAATGAGTCATGAATATCTGCAGGATACTAATCAATACGTGAGCCTGCACATCCCAATGTGACCTTGGACTACCAGGCGACCGTTGCTCATCCATGTGGCCGGCAGATTGCAGGGTGACGCATGGTCAGCGCGATGTATTCCCTCTTGGCTTTCATAACCTGGGTTGTGGCCCCTTGAATCAGACTTGCCACTCAGTTATCCTCATGAGGTTAAAAATGCAGACCTCACGACAGTTCTAAAATCCCTGAAAGAGCCAGGACAAGCGTGCTATCACTATATCACGTGTTGTACGGTTATTGTTGTTGTTTCATTTGAGAGGCTAGGTCATCTTGGTCATGAGGAATGAAGAATTTATCTGACAACCTGTGTTATTTTGTGACTGTATTAATATGGCTATTTGTAATTCATATAAGGATGTGGAAGGAGGAAGGAGGTGGCCGTGGCCTTAAGTTAGGAACCATTCCAGCATTTACCCGAAGTAGAAGTGGTGAAAGCCACTTCCAAGATGGCTGAGGTGGGAATCGTGAGGCTGAGTGTACTCCGTTCCAGCGCTCAGGCCAGAAATAAACTTCTTAATAGAGTTAGGAATCAAACCCAGACCTTCAGGGTGACAGACAATAATGCTAGCTGTTACACCACGAGGTGGTCGAAGTTGTAAGGATATGCCGTAATAACTACAAACTTTCGTCCAACTTCACGATTTTAAACAGGTTGTATGTTACGGTATATCAAATTGTTTTCGAATTATGGCACTAGAATCATTATATTTTGTTACTTTAAATACCTACTCGACTTTCAAGTTTGCAAGTATAATAATAATAATAATAATAATAATAATAATAATAATAATAATAATAATAATAACGTTACTGCTTTTACAGCCCTTTAACCTACTATAGCTTTTAGAGACGCCTAGGTGCTGGAATTTTACCTAAATCTACCGAAATGGCTCCTTCTCATTTGCGCACACTTTTTAATGCCAACTGCTTGCGCCACGATTCGATCTTGCAACCTTGGGCACAAAAGGCAACATAACCGCTGCACCACGCAGCCAGTCGCAGCTAATACACAAAGCCTAACAAATACCATAACAAAATAAGCCTAAAAGTAGCAAAATACTGTATGTTACAAGGTTCAACCAAGTATCTCTACTCCCATATTGTGCCCGTTAGACAAGAGTTTTGGGAAGCCGTAGGTCTTCAACAGCCCTTCCGAGACCCTCCTCCAACGAACAGATAAGTAGGATGGGAAGGAATGCATTCTTATAATGGGTAGGCACGAAAAACTGCACTCGGAGGTGTCGGGGATGTGAGAGATCATTATACCACCAGCCCAGAGGCATACAAACACACAAACATAAATAAAGAGGCCAGACTTACATTAAAATCACACTGAATTTATTAATAAAAATAACAGACCCCTAGCCTACTTCAGTGAGATGAAAATCGGCTAATCCGAGGCAAACTGTCCTGTAATGAATGTATTAATCTCCTATCTAAAAATCTAATTTAACCTCTCGAAGACCTACTACAAGCAAATGAAAAACAAGATGTTCAGTAAAGAACATATAGCCTACTTTCTCCTAAATGTATGAGTATAGTTATAACTCGTTGTTATTATCAAAGAGTATAATAGAATCATTTCTTGGTTGAAGACCTTAGAAACTATTTACCTCTACCAAACGCCACAACCTAGAAGAAAACTACTACCATCAATGAAGAAAGATAGATAAGAAGTATCTCAAGAATGTTATGGATCTGGAGACATAATCGACCGGACTGGCTGCGTGGCTCAGCGGTAACGTTCTCGCTTGCTGGGCCCTAGGTTGCAGGTTCGTATCCTGGCGCAGTCAGCTGGCATTTGAGGGTGCACAAATGCGAGGGAGCCGTGTCAGTAGATTTACTGGCACGTTAAAGATCCCCTTCGGGCCAAAATTCCGGCACCCCAGCGTATCTAAAAGCAGCAGTAGTTAAAGGGACGTAAAACAATAACATTAGTATTATTATTATTGTTATTATTACATAATCGACCTGCCGTGGGCAACATCCAACTTTGAGTTGAGGCATGTCTTTACACGTCCCTAATTGAATTAACAAATCTTTCCATGACCCTACAGAGACGTGTGTATACAAACTATGTGGATATTTTCGATTGCTATTTGCCTGAAATAAAAGTATTAATAACCTGAACTAGCACCAGCGGCTAGAATTCAGTTACTATGTGGAATCGTTTTGTTCTTTACTTCAAATAACATTTTCAAATAACGCACAATAGGCTGTTACAAACCCTTTAAAATAAAAAGTAAACATTTATCGAAGTATCATCTTGCCATTCTTCAAGTTCGATGCGCATAGAATGCCAATGGTATACGGTACTAACCAATGGAGTCCCACGTAGACCAGTCGTGACATCTAGTGGAGAAGTATCGAACAATATAACCCTAACAGGGCGAGTGCATTCTAGTGGCCATAAGAAGAAACTTTTCAATAAAATCTTGAAGTTAATAAGTAGGCCGGCGTGCAGTTACCTTTTTGGCTGCTAGATGTCTCGAACAAATCTGCTGGTGAATTATGTTTTAATTAAATATATTTTTTCCACCGTATTATGCACAATATAACGCTTAATTTTAAAACGTCTGAATCATTACAAAACAATAAATATATAAAATTCCAAGCAAAAAAAATAACTCTGATGGGGTTTGAACAAGAGGCATATGAGTGATAGGCCAACGCTTTACCACGGAGCCATTTGTGCCATCGAACATCGTTCTATATAAAATGACTTACATATAACTTGTTAGCGAATAATGATTTAGACTAAACGATTTTATCAGTGGAGTATATTATTTATTTATAAAGCATTTCATACAAAGTTTATTTATTTTGTATCAGTGCGCTATATTGCATGCAATACTCAAATTAGTGAAATATAAGTCAGGCACAAGATATCTGCTGCCATCTTGTCTTCTTACCGAGACGGCTCAGCTTTTTAAAATCACTTCTGCACTATAGTATTACAGAATAAACTTTTAATTTCGAACGTGCCTCTTCCATTAGAACAGTTAAATCGATTCTCGGCTCGATAATCGGAACTGGTGGGTCCCATGATATGGATTATAAAGTTTGCATATTTCGCATGGCCGCCATCCTGAAATGGTACGGCGGATAACCTTGTAGTTTGGTCACAAGACGCGTCCTATACGAAGGTATGTTGTTACCAAATTTTGTAGAGATCGGATAATTTGGTTAGTCGGTATTTGATTTTACGTTTTGAACGTTTGAGTGGCCGCCATTCAGTTTTGGTAAAGATGGCGGCGATATAAAACATGACACTGAGGTGCCCTTTGCTTGTTCTACCTCTGTACCAAATTTCGTTCAATTCGATTTCACCGTGTTCGAATTGATAGGGGGGGACACACATTCAGAGTACACACTCTCACACACACACACAGACTCACACACACACACACATACACACACACAGACAGACACACAATTTTTGGCCCTGTAGTGATCTCATAAGTCTACTTTCATTTTTTGCAAAAATCGAAAGTAGGCTAATAAACAAAGCTACAAGAATGACACGTAACATTTCCCTATCAAATTACTTCGGAGATTGCAAAAATTATAATAGTAGCAAGCGTGAACCTATAGCAAGGGAAAATATTTACTTGTTTAGAATGCAAGGATATCGTTACAGTTAACGTTGGCACAATAATAATAGCTAGGCTAAGATGGTGTCATCTCCAACATTTAATCTTATGATAATCTCAGTTATTCCTGTCTCAATTTTAAATGCAAAAAACGAGACGCGTTTATTCCGAAATTAATAAAAGATTCAAAGCTATGCACATTCTTTGCCTAATCAAGATAAGTGAAACTTTAGATAATGGTACGACACAAATGAATGACAACAAAATATACCCTCCTATGATTTGCGCAATTGGCGCCACTGCCTTTCTGCGCGCATTTTCACTGTTTGTGACAATTGGCCATGAGTGTAAGGTGCAAAAAGTTATGTTGGCAACTGCTATGACGTAACGTCATGACTCACGTTGCATTGTCAGGTTAACGACCGTGGTTTCCAATTATCACGTCCTTAACTGACCGTCGTCTCAAATTAGGGAATAGTGCAGTGAAACTCGGTAGGCTTATACAAATTTTAATCCACTGACATCTAATTTATTGCAATTGTTTTCATAACCACAAGATGGCAGCTGTGCGAAATTTCAAAATCTCGTTATTAGATCTTTTGTAAAAATCATGCGATTGAAGTTTGAATACCACACCTATACAATAATCATCAAGTAATTGTACATAACTGTAAGACCTACATATGTAAATCTAACATGGCGACCATCCGAAATATGCAGACGGTTCTCAATATCTACGAATCTATAACAGTAATCAAATTGAAATTCTGTATGTTGATAGAGGCAATTTACATAAGCAGGATATATGAAAAAAGGCTTTAGTACATAACGTAACTACTTGTTTTCTTTGAATTGTACCTACTCCTTGAAAATCTAACAGTCTATTCTAACACATTTATTTTATACTTTAAAGCAACGAAGTCCATCCTTTGCACGCTTGGCGTGCTAGCTACGCTGCGCCGCACGCGGGATGGCCTCTCTTTCCTGGGCTGCCTGCCCTGACTGCTGGCACGTCTGACTGAACAAGTTGGGATCATTAGCACACCACACGTTATGTAAATAAACATGCTGTTCATCCAATGCGTTGGTTATCCCACATATCTACTGTACATTGTGTCTCGCGCATTTCTTCCCCTGCCGGTATTTGAGGATTACGTGCTTTCTTTTCCTGGTTTTCATTTTGTTTCAATTTGGTTTCATATTTACAATATACTGAAGACCGTTTGACGTTCAACCGATCAACCACAATAGAGTGAAGGCAGTACGGGAGGGAGTCAGAGGGGAAAGCGTGCGAGAGAAAAAGATGATGTCTTCCTCCACCATCGCTGCAAGGCCGTCCGCGCCAGAAGCACGCTGGTGTGCTGTATAGACCCATCTGCATTAAAGGTTCAGCAAATTCACAGGAGCTCCGATAACACATGTAAAAGTTTCAGATCACCATCTATCAAGGATAATGAGAAAAGTGACCCTGAATATGGTTAAATTATCATTATCGAGATAGGGATGGCTATGTCCCCTTAAAGCTTTCAATTAATAATCTATCCCATTTCCCTTCATACTTTGCATATTCATCGCATCATTCAATGGAATTAATGCATATTTGCTTGTGTATTTTATGGAAACTGTTCAGCATAAACTTCTAGGTTCTAATAACATTAAATCCCCCCCATGAAGATTTCAGCCTGATATTATCATCACTTTCTCAGGTCCAGCAGCAAAGTGGAACGGAGGGTGTTAATTGGCTCGTTGTGCCGTGTCATGCTGACCACCGTGTGGTATCACCTCTGTTGGTGGTCGCCGCCAGCTACACTATAATAGCTAATTTGCATAGCAACACGCTTTTCCATGTAATGAGCATTATATGACCCCTTTTCTCGAGACAACACCAGCACACTTTATTTTTGTGCACAATAATTGTGGATCCATATTTTCAGCACCTCAATTCAAGATTGCTCTAGCTTAAGGTGATACTGTCTTATTAAACTGCTGTAACCACGGAGGCCCAGGTTTGACTCCAGGTTCTGCTAAAAAAAAATACACTCAGCCTCATGAGGCAAAACTAAGAAGAGGAGGATTCAATTCCTACCTCAGCAATCCTGGAAGTGGATTTCCGTGGGTTCCCACTTCTACTCCTGGGACTAATGCCGTGATGGAACCGAACTTAAAACCACGGTCGCTTCCTACCCAAATCCTACCTCAATTACAAATTTTAAAATTTTGCACAGCCACCATCTTGCTTTTATGACAAAAATTGAATTGAAAGAGTTGCCAGCAGTTTAAATCTAATGTAAACACTTATCGTACCAAGTTTCACTGCTCCCGGTTGATTAAATATTGTAACTTCGCTTGGTCGCCATGTTGGTTTTGTACTTAACATGTTTTTAAACGTCACATAGGTAAAGTGACCTGAGTATTCTCTACCACCATACAAACTTTTAGGGTGATATAAGTAATAGTTTCAGAGATATAGAATGCCGGTTAAATATTTCGCACGGCCGTATGTTGGATTGGTGAAACATATTAATCTTTTAAACTGAAATATCGAACACTTCCACTATCGTGCGTCAACATTAGATGGAAATGTTTCAGTAACAGGAAACTTTGTATCAACCAGGTAGAAGTTTTAGTACTATTGAGTTCTGACTTCCTAGTATAAGAAATTTTGTAAACGAGAACGAAGCGCCCCCTAGTCTGACTGACGCTTAGAGATATCTACCTTCCAAAATACATTGTGTCATAACTTGCCAAGCGCATAGAATAATCTAAAACAAAACAGTGACTAGTAGTTGCGACTTAATAAGAAAACAAAGCGTTCCGTGATGAACTAAATAGCCTATTTTCATAAATTCTACTTATATTAATTGCCTCTATCAGCGTACAAATTTTCAGTTTGATTGCAGTAATAGATTCGTAGATATTGATAACGGTCTAATTATTTTGGATGGTCACCATGTTTAATTTTTATAGACCTTAGAGTTATGTAGGCCCTAATATTACATGAAGATTATTGTGCAGGTGTTTTATTCAAACATCAATCGCATGATTAGGACACAAGAAATAAAATCGAGATTTTAAAATTTCCCTCAGCCGCCATATTGTAGTTATGAAAATAATTTAAATGATTTAGATGCCAGTGGATTAAAATTTATACCGTACCAAGTTTCACTGTGTCGGATGGTTAAATCACGAGAAACGTCCATTTGAATATTTAAATTTCGCGTCGCCGCCATGTTGGATTTACGCTCACAGGTTATGTTTATAGCCTCTCTACACATACAAAATTTCAGTTTGATTTCTTTCATAGATTAATAGATATTGAGAACCGTGAAAATATTTCGGATGATCACCATGTTGATTTTTAATACAAGTAGGCCATAGAGTTATGTACTGTTAGATGAGATTCATTGTGTACGTTCATTATTCAAACGTTAATTTCGATCACATGTTTAGAGCACAAGAAATAAAATCTTAATTTTAAAATTTCGCACAGCCACCATCTTGAAGTTATGTAAACAATTGAACTAAATTAGATATCAGTGCATTGCAATTTGTATATTCATTTCCTTTACCAAGTTCCACTGCGTTCAGATGATTAAATCGCGAGAAAAGTCTATTTATATGTTTCAACTTCGCTTGGCCGCCAGGTTTTTTTAAATCACATCGGTTAACGTTTAGTAGTGCCCTTTATCACTGTACAAAATTTCAGGGTGATATGAGTAATAGTTTCGGAGATATAAAATGACGGTGAAATAGTTCGCAAGCCGCCATGTTGGATTGGTGAGACGTAATAAAATGTAAAGGGCACGGTTGGGGTCTTCCAAAATCGTAATATGATCTTACCGAGTTTCACTGAAATCGCCCCAGCTGATTAGAAGTTATGAGGGGGGAGGGGGGACTCACACGGCGGACGCGCACACACACTCAGACACACACGGACAAAAGGTGATCTCATAAGCATATTTTGTCATAAATGAAAATAAGCTAATAATAGTGCAGGTACGAACCCCAGAAATGGTGCTGTTAAACATAACATGGACCGTCGATGTGCCGAGTTTGAAGTTGGTTCCGTTGATTTACTCTAAGTGAGTTATTGAGTCTAAGATTCAAACATATTGAGACCATTAAGGCACAGTTGACAGCCTTGGTGAAAGATCATATACAACGTTATGTTTGTTCATATATAGGTCTACATCGTATTGTACCCTTATTACATCCGGCAACATTGATGCATAAGCTGTATTTGAGTTACCGCGGAGCGGCATCAACGTAATGCAACTTGAGTATGGAAGGGATGAGTTGCGAACCCCGGATAAACTGTCAAGGCCGATTGGAATAAATTATGTTACGCCAATAGCCGACAGAATTAAATAGATTGGAAAAGAAGAATAAGTGGTATACGGCGTAAATAGCATTTAGTTAAGATTTGGAAAATATTCATAATAAGGGAGCCGAGATATTTAATTTTATGTTTATCCCCATTAAAGATGCCTGGATCTGGATACAATGAAATCTGAGGCGTGAGGTGAGGCTCGGATTCAGTAAAAACGAGGAGAGCAGCAGACAGCAGTCAACCAAAGTACGATACGCTACGGACCTCATATTGCTAGAACTTGGTTAGATCATCCTGAAAGGCTCTGATTTATCACGATCAACCTTTTTCACGAAAGGATAAAGTGTTACCATACGCGAGCGCAATCTGAAGTCATTACAAGTCTAAGGCAATCCTACGTGAATTGGAAAGTGTAAGTCGCCAGAAAGTCCATGCTTACGACAAAGAAGTGCGTGCTGTTGTGCACTACGCATGGGTGCGTGGAACTAGTGTTCAGATATCCATCACCACCTACAAAGCATTTAAGGTGACGACGTCATATTCAATTAAATTGTTGAGCGTTGGTGTTCAATGCATTTTGAAGGCAGAGTGTAATCCTATCTGTGGAAAGGCTCTACCAAATTACCCGGATTAGGAATGTTCTGATAATTCGCACTGTAATTTATATCTTCGCAAGCATTCTAACATATCATATATCCATTATTCACATTGGAATATGCTAATGAGTGGCGCGAAAAGAATTATGCAGATGTTATTCTTCTTGCTATAAAGCCCGCCATAATTCCTTCTACATTACAAATGCTGTAACCAAGTCTTTAGTTAAATACGAGATCTAAAGCTGCTTCTTAAAACTCGTAGTGCAAACAGATTGAAAAAATTAACAACGGTGCTGGGGATCCTGTTGAGATATTATTACCTATTACTTGGCATAGTGAGTTGGGGCGTCTCAGATTTATTTTGTATTAGGTGAAGTACCCGTTCTTCGAACGGCTTTTAGTACATGCTGGCCTAAGTCATTAATATAATCACACATTCGCAATGTAGTTATGTTATTTCCATGTTACCAACTACATGTGTAGACTAGATGCATTTTCGCTCACCAATTATTAGAGGTAGGAAAGTGAAAATCCACAGCCTGCTTTCAGTCGACCGACCTGGTCAGAGAATAGAATGAATGAAACCCCCATCTAGCAGCGAGGATATGAACTGTGCCAGCTGTCTAAGCCTGTCGCACTCCCCTGGGGAAATGATTAAATGAATGACAGATGAAATTAAATGATAGTGAAGATTGTTGCTGGAATGAGATTGTGACAGGGAAAACCGAAGTACCCGGAGAAAAACCTGTCTGCCTCCGTTTTTTAGGTAGGGAAGTGCGTTTATATCTTGGAAATAAATGTCAGATTCCATGTAGTAAAAGTTAAATAACCTTTCTTAAATATGGAACACCTATCGTTTAACGACTCTATACTATATTTAAACATATAAACAGTATGCTAAAAATACATCAAACTTGGTAGCAATTGTCATATCAGCAGTACCTAATCCGGAAACTAGATAGATAGATAGATTTTTATTAATTCCATTTGATCAAATACATGCATTCAATACATTTTTGATATAGGACACGTCAGAATTTACATGCATAAAATAAAAGAACTAACAGGTATATATTACTAAGATTATAACTATTTATAACTTCTTATAATAGCAAATCTTAATAGATACAATCTTATTGCACAACTATTTACACCTCACTCTATTATCATAATATGAAAACGTAATTCTATAAATACAACAACATACAGCTAGGTATTAAAATTAAATTAAAAAAGTAAAATATAGTTATAGATTCCATCACTCCTATACGCTAAAATATTCAACTACTGAGTAAAAACAATGGCACTGCAGATAAGCTTTCAACATTCTATCAAAGGTTTTTATTTTTGGGGCCAGTTTTATATACTGGGGTAGTTTATTGTATAATTTAACTCCAGTGTGAAAAGTTCCTTTTTGATATATGCTTGTGTGTGTGTGTGTGTGTGAAATATGAATGTTTTGATTTTGTCTTGTGTTATGCCTATGAACATCATTGTTTGTTTTAAGAAAAACATCTTTATTCATTAAATTCTTTTTAAAAACATAATACTTTCAAAGATATATATGCAGGGCAGTGGGAGAATGTTTAAATTTTTAAACAGAGGTCTACATGATTCTCTAGAGTTTACATTTGCCATAATTCTAATCGCCCTCTTTTGTATCCTAAACGTGCTTAGTACATCTGGCGACATACCCCAAAATATGATCCCATATCTTAAGTATGAATGGAAATAAGCAAAATAAGTATTTCGTAATGTGTGCATGCTAGTGCAGGTTTTCAAAATACGTAACGCAAAGCACATCGAGTTCAGTTTAGTATTCAGATATTGTATATGTTTATTCCATTTCAAGTCTTCTTGTATCCATAGTCCTAAAAACTTTGTTTCTGATTTATTTTCTATTTGATGACCATTTAATGTTATATTGGGCATCGCAGGATTCCTATTCTGTATAGTGTGCAAATTTAGACATACTGTCTTTTTATAGTTTATTATGAGGCGATTATCTTGTGACCATTTGGTTAACTCTCCTGTAACGGAGTCAGCAGACTGCTGTATGACCTGTTTAGTTTCACCTTTTATTACGAGTGTTGTATCGTCCGCAAACAAAATTTCCTTATGTGAATGAACGTTCTGTGTTATATCATTGATATATAGAAGAAAGAGTAGTGGGCCCAAACCCGATCCCTGGGGTACACCAAATTCAATAATTCCCTCATTGGACAATGTTTCATTAAGTAATTTGGTTCCATCATCCTTGTGTCTCAAGCTTACTATTTGTTTACGACTTGTTAAGTAAGACTCTATCCATTTATTAGCTAGACCTCTAACACCATATTGATTTAGTTTGGTAAGGAGGATTTTATGGTCAACAACATCAAATGCTTTCGATAAATCCAAGAATAGGCCAGTTACATGTTCCTTATTGTCAATTAATTTCAGTATACTATTACTACATTCGTAAATTGATGTCTGTGTAGATTTTTCCGTTCTAAATCCATGTTGTGAGTTTGATAATATTTTATTTTTTTCTATGAAACTTATCAGTCTCTTATACATAATTTTTTCCACAATTTTTGCAATACCAGTTGGTAAGGTAATAGGACGATAGTTATCTAATTCATCTTTTGAACCGTTTTTGTGCACTGGAATTACTTTTGATAACTTCAAAATATCCGGGTAAGTTCCTGAGAGAATTGAACTGTTTATTAAGTGCGTAAGTGGATTTATTATATTTTCTGCACATTTCTTTAAAATTGCATCAGGGATGCCATCAATGCCAGCACAGAATTTATTTTTAGCTCTTTTATAACTATTCTTACATCTTCACTTGTGACATGATTTATAAATAAAGAATCACTGCATATATTTATTATATTATTAGAATTTAGTGTATTTACCTGTGATTTATTTATTAATTTTTGTGGAATTTCCAGAAAATAGTCATTAAAAGTGTTTGCTATTTCCTCTGGATTATTAATCACTTTATTATTTCTGGTCAGTGTAATGTTCCTTTGTATTTTAGCAGATTTTCCAGTTTCTTTCTTTATCACGGACCACATAGCCCTGTTTTTATTAGATGATTGGGAAATAAAATTATCATTATGCATTTTCTTTGCTAGTCTTATTACCTTATTTAATATGCTAGTGTATTTTTTGTAGTATAAATTGAATTCAGGTGTTGTGTGGTATTGTTTATATAATTTGTGTAGAAATTTCTTTCTTTGACATGAATTTATAATCCCTGTTGTTATCCAATTGCTAGTTTTGTTATTTTGAACAGTTCTTCGTTTAAAGGGGAATGCTATTTCAAAATAGTGTTTTAGGGTACTGTTAAATGCATTAAATTTATCATTTACATTTTCTAGTTCATAAATTTCTGACCATGTTTCCTTATTTAATAAGTCATTGAAATATGTAACATTTGATTCAGTGAATGGCCTGCACTTTGATTTTACTCCATTATCATTATTATTGATTACTTAGGATACTTCAAAACTCAGTATTTGTCCATGGTGGTCACTAAAACCCGGACAATAGACTTCTATTGAATGGTGATATTTATCTGTATTTATAAAAAATTGATCAGGAGTGGTTTTACTAAATTTTGTTATTCTTGTTGGTGTATTTACTGTAGGTTTCAGTCCATAGGAAATTAGTAACTGTGTTAATAATTCACAATTTCTATCAAGTTTTAAGAAATCCACATTTACATCCCCACAAATTATTATATCGAAATTTACTTTGCTCATGTTATTGAGTAACAATTCTAATTTATCTATAAATAGAGGAAACTTTCCTGACGGAGAACGGTATACGCATACAATTATTAACTTAAACTGCTGAATTTTTACGGCAGAGAATTCAAAATCCTGTTCCATAATTAGATAATCATAAGCTGTTAACTGTTCATGATCTAAATTATTTCTTAAGAAGATGCAAGTACCACCATGGCTAATATTAGATCTAGAGTATTTACTAGCTTGTATAAACCCTGGGAATTGAATTAATTCGAGTTGTTCCTCTTACAGCCAATGTTCTGAAATACATAGTGCTGAGATGTCTTTAAGTTCATTTTTAAGCATTATATTTATGTAATCAATTTTATTATAAAGAGACTGGACATTCTGGTGGTAAATTTTAAATTTGTTACTTTTGCAAGTTTGTGTTGGTGATTTATTTACATTATTATCATAATTGTTATTATTATTGTTGCTAGACAAATCCGAAATACCATTGTTGCACTCCGTTAAATTTGACTTCAAAAGATGTGAATGCCAAACCTCACGTTTGGCTTCTTCTACCATTTTCC
Source organism: Meconema thalassinum (assembly GCA_946902985.2). Lineage (NCBI taxonomy): Eukaryota > Metazoa > Arthropoda > Insecta > Orthoptera > Tettigoniidae > Meconema > Meconema thalassinum. The sequence goes on from OX336388.2 coordinate 1,510,283,658, forward strand.
CTGCTTCCACTCTAATGATATTACTGTTGAATTATTCTTACCATTTGAATTTACAATTTTGCAGATTTCATCACTAAGATACTCTTTTCCTAATCTATTTAAGTGTAGGCCATGCCGAGTGTGGAACTTCCTGTCTAATTTACTTACATCTACAATTTGGACATTTGGAAAACTCTTACAAATTTTATGAATTTTTCCATTTGTAGCCTCTATTTCTACATTTACACATGACTTGGGAATTAAATCGTATCTCTGCGGAATGTTTACAATAATGACATTTGTTTTTTGCATGGATGGCAATGTACCCTTTAAATCTTTGATTACCTTTTTACTCTCATTTCTATAGGCGTCGTTTGCTCCAGCGATGATCACTGCGTAGTCCTTTGCAGTAAGGGACGCACACTCTCCTATCATCCCGTTCGTGACTTCTGCAATTTGAGCTCCTGGCTTCACTGTCGAAGTGACCTCCATTTCTCGGCTTCTCTCCAATACGCTTGCTGCTACATCTCGCCCGTGGCTATCCGCAAATATCCGCATCTTCCTGGATTTTCTCTTTATCACTTTCTTCTTTTCTTCTTGAGGAAAGTCATCATTTTCTTCGACAAGCACTCCAAATGAATTTGAGACGGGAATTTCAGTTACATGTACTCCATTTATAGGCCTAGGCTTATTCAATCTTACCTTACCAGCAATCACTGTCGACCAAGTTTCCTTGCTTTCCTCTCTGTTTCCTTTTAATTTATTCAACTCTTCCATTAACTTAGCAATATCTTCCTTTAGCAGCTTTATAATTTCGTCTTTTGAGGACAGTTCGTTTCTCAGGTTATGACATTCGCATGACGGTAGCGGTAGGCCTACATTACGACAATCGGTTTCACTTTTCTCCTCATTCAATTTTACCTGAGATCTTGTGATGATTTTATTTGCATTTTTTACTTTTATTTTGCACGACGAGCATAAATCCGTTACGGTTACACAACCTGACGAGACACTAACACTGTTTACTGTCGTCATACTAGAGATCTAAGTTAGCCCTGATGTTTACACCAAATTACACTAAATTTAATTTAATTATTACTACCTAATAGAATTAATCTAATTACCTACCAATAAAGAAGAATGTGAAATACGTATATCTTCCAATCGGGTGAAGTCTCGTAAAAGCACCACTGCTCTACTTGGTTCAAACAGTGATTGAAGAAGTCACCGAATCTTTGGATACACGTTCCCACAACTTAGTTTAAGTTTATTAAATTATCAACAAGAATTTCTAAATACTATCAATATTCCGTATTACACTTGATCTAAGGAAAGTAACTTTATAGATTTTAAGCCTCTGTTATAATATTTTACCACTTTTATCAAATATTTACACTAGCTGCTATTTCACTACACTTTCACTGTGACGCCATATTCAAACACGTATCATGACGTATCACCTTACACTCTATCAGGTATACAACAGAAAAAGAAGTCTCTATAAAACGCTCACGCGGGAGAAGAAAAGGGTATACTGGGAGGAAGAAGGTAAAAGAATCGTAGAAGAGGCAAAGAAAGACCCATATATCGCTCTACGTCCTAGGAAGCAAGCGCAGACACATTATATAAACATGGAAAAATGAATGACACACTTTAACAATATACTCAACAAGGAAGGAATAACGAACACTCCAGAAAATAATCAAAGTACCTATACACTAGCGTCAACAGAATGGACTCCGCTGACAGCTAATGAAGTCCAAAACATCATCTCAAGCACAAAGAAAAACAAAGCCGCAGGACCAGACAACATTTACAGTGAGTACATAAAAGACACTGCTCACCTCCTACTACCTACATGGACAAAATTATACAATAAATGCATTGAGACGGCCTCAATACCGGAGAGATGGAGACATCAACTATAAAAGTACTTTATAAAGGCAATGGCGATCCATATGATACAAACACATACAGAGGCATCGCTCTGGAGAATATTCCGTTCAAGATATTCACAAAAACAATCGTGGGGAGAGTCAGAGAAGAAATAGACGAGTATCTACCAGAAAATCAATTCGGATTCCGGAAAGGAAGATCAGCTGTAACCGCTATACACTTACTACTCAATGACATCAGGGAAGCCCTTGAAAGAAGAGAAAAGTTCTACGTATTGTTTATAGACTTCACAAAAGCATTCGACCTCATAAACCGGGAACTTGTGGCACAGAAGCTGGAAGAAACCCTGAACAGGAACCATGTGTGGACTGAAACCATAAAAACGATACTACAATGGAACAAAATAAGAATCTCTGACAACATATCACTTTCAGAACCGATACTTCAAACGAACGGAGTATTACAGGGTGACCCAATGAGCCCATTACTTTTCATCCTGGCAGCAGAAGAAATAATGCGAATAACCAATAAGGATGACGTAGTATCGTACGCCTACGCTGATGATATAGTGATCGGATCAAAGGACATCAGAAAACTACAAAACGTGATAAAGGAAATGGAGGAATGGTGCTACAAACACACATTCAAAATTAATATATCAAAAACAAAAATGATGGTATTTAGGCAAGGAGGAAAGATCCCAGCAATGACAGAAATCTTCATAAAGAGGCAGAAAGTAGCCATAGTAAACGATTTCAAGTACCTTGGCATTACTCTGCAAACAAGTGCCAAATGCTTTACAAAGCATGTAATAGAAAAAACAACACAGGCAATACGGGCGATGCACGAAATCAACTACATTAGATCACTTAGCCTAGAGACGGCGATGGCACTATTTAGAGCAAAAATCATGCCTATTCTAACATATGGGATGGAAATCATTTGGCCGTACCTCACAGAGAAGAACCTATCCTCTCTAGAAAGAATAAAAGCTCTATACATAAAGAGAGCGATAGGAGTATCCAAGACAACAAGATCAAGACTCGTCTACCTTCTAGCACGAGAATCCTTCCTCATTGAAGACTTCAGAACACACCTGAACCTGCCCAACACCAGAGCATCAGAAAATCTCCTAGCAACACTCAACAAAAAGAGAGAAGACACCCCACCTGAATTCTTTGGAACTGGAGCTATGATAGACCGGACGTGGACATCATCCAGCTTCGAGATGAGGCACGTGTTCACAAGACTGGCAGTACATGGTTTCCACCATCTAATTTGTAACAACACCTCATACCATGAACCGACAGAGATATGTAAGTGCGAACTATGTGGATACATGTGTGAACGTTACCACCTAGAACTCTGCACCAAAAGAACAAAAACAATTAAAGAATATGCAAACCAAGGCCCAAGCCCGCGAGTACAGTGTATATAAATGTATTATTTCTTTTCTTTGTGTATGGCTATTTAGCTGCAATAAATATATTATTATCTAGAACACTCCCGGTACTTTACAGCGAGAGCTAAACCCTAAAACAGTCTTTCGCCTCCCTATAAAGGCTTCCAAAATGATTGTATATTGAATTTCAGGGCCAAACAATTAAAACTCAGCAACTTTTTTAGGTTTACGCCGTGTTTTGTGCGGGGTTTCATTTGCCGTAAAAGGCAAAATACCAACTTTATTGAAATAAGTTTGCCCAGTTCTACAGTAAGATTAATTGTGAAAACTAAATAAACTGTGACAGTCGGTAGACTTCGACACATTCGTCTGTGAATTTGGGGTTCTGATCTTGGGAAAAAACGACAAAAAGCAGATAATTATTGGCCAACAGAAATATTCAGTTAACAAAAAACAAATCTATAAAAAGTAAGAAAGCATACCGTGCAAAGTACGAGTAGAAAGCACTATAACATTGTAAAACTGCGTAAAGATCCAAATACTCACATACAATAACCGGTACAAAGAGTATAAAATGAGACTCAATATCACGCCTCGTTTCAGACCCCTATAAATAAAACAGTTCATGTAGGGACTAACATAGACTAACATCGCTCGGCGTTGACCGGGTTTTATAGCACAAATTTAGGTTTTACTCTTTAACCGTTGGAGATACACGAAAAGTGATCAATACCTTTCGGATAGAAAATTAAATTTTAAACCTCGGATATGCCATCAAAAGTTTGCTAATTTTTAGCGTTCTCTTTTTATTTTAAATGGAAATATCAAATTTTGAAACAAAAGGGTGTAGTGACGTCATTAAAATGGTCACCATTTTTAAATAGTACAACATATCGAAATCAAAAGTAGCCTGTATGTTAACCTGGTACATCATCTACATCCATGCAAAATTTCATTTAAATTGGACCAACGGTTCTTGCGTGATTGACTAACACACAGACACACACCATCTAATTTCTATATATTAGTATGGATTTAATCTAAGACATTGTGGTGTTTGAAGCCATATTTTCAGTGTTGCCTTAGTAAACAAGAGTTTAGTGCTTTTCAGTCGGTCAACACGAAAAGCACTGACCGACTGAAAAGCACTAAACTCTTGTTTCATCTAAGAGTTACAACTTGTATGTATCAAAAGGAATATTCATATTCGCTACTTTTGTGTAATCAGCTTGTGGGTGAAACAAGCACTATTATTTTACTTCCAATATATAACTAGCAAAACATGAAGTTTCCAAGGTGCATTGCACCTCGGTACTGCCAGAGGAACCAAGGCCTCAACGATGTATCAGGATGTTTACTAATACACAAAGTTGTTGGGGCAATGCTAAAAGTACATCTCAAATTCTTTAAAATGTATACATGTATAAGTTACTTAGTGAGCAGCTAATCGTCTTACTGTATCATTGCTAAACCTGTTATAACAACAATGTTAGAACATGAAAAATTAATTGGACGCCATTTTGTTTCGGCTTGGGTGGTGGCAATATAAAAAGTGCAAATCAAGATCAGGGACGCGTGACTACCACTCCAGTAAATGTTATTGAATTTGGTTCAGGTGTTTATAGATTGATAGGAATTGATTGCTCTGAACTAAGTTATATTGAACAAACACTTTAACTTTTCATATTGCTCTCGTCGTAACGAAAACAAAATGGCGGAGACTAATTTATTTTATTTCTATTCGGGGGAACAGCTGGTGCCTGCTACACTGACTCAGTGAGAAGGGCAATGGCGACCTAGCTCACTCCTCATCTAGGGGCAGATGGCCTCATAGTTCCGCCCCTTAAAACAACCACAACTAACTAACTCACTCCTCATTATGTTGCTGCCTTGGATTTCTGTGGGTTCCTGTCCACATTAACTCCAGGGATACCGTACTATTTAAGCATCCAAATTCTGGACTGATTGCTTAATAGACTATTATCACCCTACTTTCATAAAAAGAATTCTGATTATGAGATCACTTGGAAGTCACTGTGCGTATGCGCTTTTTCTTCAGTTCGGCGTGCTAATGTCTCCTCCCCCTTATCAATTCCTAAACACCTAAACCAAATTGGATAACATTTTCTGGAGTGGTAGACACGCCTCTCTGAACCTTATTCGAACTCTTTACGTTACAGAAATCTAGACAAAACGAAATGGCGTTCACTCGAATTTTCATGTTCTATTGGCTAAACCAATAATTGGATCCTTCCCGTATTAAGAACTTCTGGACGCCGAAAATACAACATAGTCGGCTAATTAATTTAAATAAGTCACTATGTGCAGTTTTCATGTATTACAGTTGGTCCAGTGTGTGTATGTCCTCTCTATCAAGGAATAAAGAGTGGAACAGCATAGCTCCAATGCAATGGCAGGCATTGTTCAACATTCAAAATCTGCCAGCTGGATTTGATTTACCCCGCAAGACATGGGTAACTCTCAACAGAGTCCGCACTAACCACGGGAGATGCGGATCAATGATGTTTAAATGGGGTATGCGATCTTCCCCAACCTGTGATTGTGGTGCAGTTAGACAGACTATGAACCATATTGTCACTGAGTGTATTAGTAGAGCATTCACTGGATCAACTCAGGACTTTGTAATAGCCTCTACTGAAGCCATAAGATGGCTAGAAAATTTAGACATTAATCTTTGAACACCCTTTCCCTTGCATGATTGTAACAGTTGTAATGTGTTACCTATTGTATGTATGTATATTGTTTATGTTGTTTGTTTTGTGTTGTACCATACGCTAATAATAATAAAGGAATAAATTTTGGCCAAATTTTATTGTAGGGGTGTCTTCCAATTCAACACTATTCTTATGTAATTTTCTCCAGCATACTTGAGGCTGGCCTATAACAAACGACAAACCAACAGAAATTAAACTGATGGTTAAATACAAATTTTTAGTCAAAAATTCAACAAGGTCAGACAGAAAAAGAAAATTATTTATTCATTTATTTATATTTATTTATTTGTTTATTTGTTTATCTATATTTTAATTTACGTATGTATCTATGTATGTATGTATTTATTTATTTATTATACGAAAATTGTCAAGCAGGAGGTTGGTATAGGAGACTTGGAAAACAGATATCTCGTGTATGGATATGCTTATACGCTTCCCAGCATCATTTTGCGATTATTGAAGCTCAAATTTGACCACCCTAGTTGAGTTGAATCTTACTGCACAGTACGAACTGAGGATACCAGATTAAATCATGAATTTCAAAGGAGAAATAAATACTGTAACTTGTTGCTTAGTTACTACATCCTTCTTCAATTTTCTCCAAATATGATTGGGAATATGTTCAAAATATTACAAAATACTATGTTTCACATTCATACATTGGCTAATATACTGGATGAAAACCATTATACTTGTATAAACCTTTATCTGATCAATCATCTGCGTAATTATTCCACAAACAACCCTCTATACTAGTTAAAGAAAAATGAAATAACCAAGGGGAGCCGGAATGTCCTATGCTGTCCATGTTAATATTCAACTTTTAATACGAGTTTACCATTTTCTCAGAAACTATTACCAGGAACTAATTAGTTTTTTCATGGATGTTCCTTGATGATCTCTTCTTAATTTATGCAGGCTTTTTGAAAATAAGGAATTGTTGATTATTCGTGGTATTTTTTAAACATGGCTTTAACAGCATTTTCATGAACATTTCTATCAGGTAAAATTAAACTAAAATTAATTTTTTAAACGACTGTGTTAAATTATATCACACATAAGAAGGAATTACTTCTAAAACTTTCACCTTTTCAAGTTGAAAAGATGCGGGGATAAGAGGGGCTTGTTACCCTATTTTCATTTATGAAAAAATAGGCTTATGATATCACTTTTCGTCCGTGTGTGTGCGCGTATGTCTGTGTGTCGTGTCCCCCCTAATAAAATCTAAACAGATGGAGAGATTTCAATGAAACTCGGTAAGGACATAGCACTATATTGATCGACCCCGACCGTGTCCTTCAAATTTTATTACGTCTCATCAATCCAGCATGTCACCTGTGCAAAATATTTCATCGGCATTCTATATCTCCGAAACTATTACCGATATCACCACGAAATTTTGTACGGTGACAAAATGCACCACTACAAAATCAACTATGTATTTTTCAAAACCGTTAAGTATAAAACGAACATGGCGGCCAAGCGAAGATGGAATATTTAAATCAACTTTTCTCGCGATTTAACAATCCGAGTGCAGTGAAACATGGTATAGCAAATGATTATACACATTATAATGCACTGACATATAATTTACTTCAATTGTTTACATAATCTCAAGATGGCGACTGTGCGAAATTTTAAATTAAGTTTTAATTTCTTGTGTCCTAGTCATGCGATTGGGGTCAACGATTGAATAATTCACCTACGCAATAATCGCTATCTAATAGTGCATAACTCTATGGCCTACATATATAAAAATTCAACATGGCGACCATCCGAAATATTTAGACGGTTCTCAATATCTATAATCCTTGACAGCAATCAAACTGAACTTCTGTATGTTGATAAAGGCTATAAACTTAAGTTTCCCTATGGAACTTTCAATAACCTGGTGAGCACAAATCCAACATGGCGGTGACGCGAAATTTAAATATTTATATGGTCGTTTCTCGCGATTTAACCATCGAAACGCAAGGAAACTTGGTACGGTATATGCTTATGCAAATTGTAATCCACTGGCATCTTTTTTTATTTCAATTGTATTCATAACCTCAAGATGGCGGCTGTGCGAAATTTTAAAATCTCTTTTATATTTCTTGTGTCCTAATCATGCGATTGAAGTTTGAATAATACACCTACGCAATAGACTTCATCTAATAGTACATAACTCTATCGGCTATGTATATATAAAAATCCAACATGACGACCATCCGAATTATTTAGGCGGTTCTCAATATCTACGAATCTATCACAGTATTCAAACTGAAATTTTGTACGTTGATTGTGGCAATTAACATACTCTAATTAGGATATATGAAAATAGGCTAAAGGCGACAGTTTCAGTTTTAGAACGAGGTACGTTCCAACGCCACAACACCTGTTTTGCTTTCTTAAAAATGTTTTTATGTCTATTGTTTAGTAGAGAGAAAGCTATGAATTGAGAAAAAATCATAGTGAAAAATAGAGAGAAAATAGAAATTATTGGTTTACTAATATGATGGACGGTTGTAGGAAACTATAAGGAATTTAGTCTTAACAATTATCCACGAAGATAATAAATGTATCGTTAGAAAGCCAAGGGTCCATAGCTTAAAATTACGTAAAAATGTTAATTTTCCAAAAATTTGAAGATTTTCAGCATTCTAGAGCCCCTTCAAGAAATTGTGCAAGATCTGAAAATTGCAGATTTTACAGAAACACTACCATTTTAGGCACACTTGCCTAGTAGTTTCATTAGCATGTCAGATTTTCTTCCTTTTCTCCACTCAGGTTATAGCTTACATTATATCAAAGTACTTCTTTATTTTAATTTTAACCACTTCTAAACTACTGTACGTGTGCCGCAAGCCCTGTTTAAAATGATAACTTTTAACAATTAAAACTGTGCTGGGAGAAGCTCCCCACCCTAGCCATGACCTTACACCCCTCTAATGTCTCCTTTTAAACCAGGCCTTGACTTAATTATTAAAACCGAGGAGGTGGTGTACGTGTAAGCTTGAGATTACCAGCACTAATTAGCCAAACACGGTACAATGGAGCTATCACTTCGCCACTTTCTTTGTGGGCCAACTTATAACTCATCTGCTCTTTTTAATAATATTCTCCTTCTCCTTCCCACCCTGAGTAATTGCTAAGCGGCCCTCGCTCTTCAAATAAGAACACACCAAGAGTGTGCCCAGAATACCAAGAAGTGTTGGCCGTTAACATTTTATTAATGAAGATAATGCGTTTTGTAAATATTCTGGAGGGTTATAAATATTGAAGATTGTGAATGCGACATTCCCCACAAATTGGTGGTAGTGGTGATTTTTTGTCTTTGTAAGAAATACACTAAATTGGTGCCTATTTTGATAGGTGTGTCCCAGAGTCACTAAGTACTGTGAACTTGTGATAAATATGGGTTCGAATCCCGGTGCCGACTGGGTAAATGGGGGCATTCCTTAACACGGAACATTCATGAAGCAACTACGATGAGCAATTATTGTTCCAATTGTAGATACTCATAAAGGTAATTATACACACATCAAAAAAAGTTTTGCATCACCTCGGTTCCAAGAGTTCCGGAACCGTTAAATACAAAGGGAATAGGGATCAACACAAACAACATTTCAGCTCGTTTTATTGCTCATGAGACCCACACATTGCATGTTGTACCATCATACAGCTAGACTTTCAGCATTTGTGGTCCAGATTGCAGTACACACCACTACCTCTAATACCCAGTAGCACGTCCTCTTGCATTGATGCATGCCTGTATTCGCCGTGGCATACTATCCACAAGTTCATCAAGACACTGTTGGTCCAAATTGTCCCACTCCTCAACGACAATTCGGCGTAAATCTCTCAGAGTGGTTGGTGGGTCAAGACGTCCATAAACAGCCCTTTTCAACATATCCCAGGCATGTTCGATAGGGTTCATGTCTGGCGAACATGCTGGCCACTGTAGTCGAGCGATGTCGTTATCTTGAAGGAACGCATTCACAAGATGTGCACGATGAGGTCGAGAATTGTCGTCCATGAAGACAAATGCCTCTCCAATATTCTGCCGATATGGTTGCACTATGGGTCGGAGGATGTCATTCAGGTATCGTAAAGCCGTTTCGGAGCCTTCCATGACCACCAGTGGCGTACGTCGGCCCCACATAATGCCACCCCAAAACATCAGGGAACCACCACCTTGCTGCACTCGCTGGACAGTGTGTCTAAGACGTTCAGCCTGACCAGGGTGCCTCCAAACACGTCTCCGACGATTGTCTGGTTGAAGGCATATGCGACACTCATCGGTGAAGAGAACGTGATGCCAATTCCGTGGGGTCCATTCAGCATGTTGTTGGGCCCATCTGTACCGCGCTGCATGGTGTCGGGGTTGCAAAGCTGGACCTCGCCATGGACGTCGGGAGTGAAGTTGCGCATCATGCAGCCTATTGCGCACAGTTTGAGTTGAAACACGACGTCCTGTGGCTGAACGAAACGCATTATTCAAAATGGTGGCATTGCTGTCAGGGTTCCTCCGAGCGGCAATCCGTAAGTAGCGGTCATCCACTACAGTAGTAGCCCTTGGGCGGCCTGAGCGAGGCCTGTCATCGACAGTTCCTGTATCTCTGTACCTCCTCCATGTCCGAACAACATCGCTTTGGTTCACTCTGAGACGCCTGGAAACTTCCCTTGTTGAGAGCCCTTCTTGACACAAAGTAACAATGCGGACGCGATCGAACTGCGGTATTGACCTTCTAGGCATGGTAGAACTACAGACAACATGAGCAGCGTACCTTCGTCCTGGTGGAATGACTGGAACTGATCGGCTGTCGAACCCCCTCCGTCTAATAGGCCCTGCTCATGCATGGTTGTTTACATCTTTGAGCAGTTTTAGTGACATCTATGAACAGTCAAAGGGACTGTATCTTGGATACAATATACACAGTCAACGTCTATATGCCGGAGATCTGGGAACCGAGGTGATGCAAAACTTTTTTTGATGTGTGTATATTTTATACACCTAGATAATTATCGGTATAATAATTAATTACAATGCAATTATAATAGATAGCACTCGAGTCATATCAACAAATGGGTGTTGGCACGTGAATCGTTCCAACAAAGTCCCGTATGCGTTCATATATTTTACATCCGATTGCATTAAAATTATAGTGAGTAGTTGTGCACACCCCCCACGAAGGTTTTTGAATTAGTAAGACCATTTTACAATATATGGGGTGCGAGTCGTTCAACAAATGATTATTGGCACGCGAATCGTTCCAAAAAATCCCATATACGCTCATATACCATTCATACGATTGCGATGAAACATTGCTTAGTTGCTTTTCACACTCCCGTGAAAGTTTTTGAATGTGTAAATCCATTTTACAATACGTGGTGCATGAGTAGTTTCAAAAAATTATTATTGGCGTGCAAATCGTTTCTAAAAAGTCCCGTATGCGTTCATATACCATTTATCCGATTGCAATGAAATGTTGGTGAGTTTTGTGCGCACTCCCACGAAGGTTTCTGAATAAGTTTTCAACAGAACAAAACAATGTGGCCAATATTGTACAATACCCAAGGGGTATGCACCCCTTAGAGATCATCCCCCCCATCATCTGTCTAAATCTCATAAAAGGCAACCCTTTAAAAGCCTACCCAATATCCATCAATACTATAAGGGCAGCTGGCTACTCCATAATGCAGCTCAACCCTTGCGTAATTATGACACACAGCGACATACTACAAACTGGTTCAACTATGCCACAACGCGCTGACAGAACAGAGGCTAAAGGTATAAAAGGTGCCTTAAGTGGGTCACGAGGATCTCTCCATCATCAGTGCTTCGACGAGACAGCCGGAGGCTAACGACAGTGTCAACCGAGGTGAGTCAGTCAGTCAGTGTTCAGAATCCTACTTTTGTAACCTAACACCCACAGTTTGTACTCACATTATAACATCACAAGATCCCTTAAAAGGGACTAACAGTTACTCATTGCTGACCAATAAACACTTGGTCAGTCTCTTACACTTGCATTACTGATCTACACTCTTCTTCACGTCCCAACGTCCTTCCTTACTCCCGTCACAGTCAGACGTGACACACCGTAGTAATAACGCCAACTCAGACGTCATTGTATTCCTCACAGCGGCTCGCGTGCTCAAGTGAAGCGCGTGCCGAACCGCTGACACTAGCAAGGTGATTATATAATAAGTAGCCGGCTGGGCGACTAGTACATCGACCCGCGTGCTAAGGCTACATCCCTTAAACCACATTTACAGTCTTTATAGGAGCGCCCCCTAGTTCCTAACGCTAAACAACACTCCACACTGGTCAGCTTGCCCCTCCAAAGGCAGCTACCCCCTTTTAGACACTCCATTCAAAATCAATACAGTAACTCTTCCGTTTTAGGTCCTACCACCCCTAAATAAGGGATCTAAAACAGATGGTGGAGGCGGGGTACTACGCGCAGTAACAGGACTCAATCAACGAGCCCTCGTAGTTAAAACGACCCCTTCCGTACCGCAAAAAGCCAAGCAAATAGTGAGAAAATTTTTCCCCCAGACAAAAAGCACCATTTTTTTTTTGAGTGCTCCAAACTAGCTACACAGGGGAAATTCTTAACAAACCAACCCCCCAGCCCCATACAGAATCAGAGAGATATAGGAATACACTGGCAAACACGCACAGATTTTTTTTTTCTCTCTATTGTTACTTTAGGCCCATACACTTCAGGCAGAATGGCACCTCATGAAGAGATTGCAAGCCATGAAGGTAATAGGGGTATGCCAATATTAGTAGCATTATTGGCTAGATGCCAAAGGCACATACAGATCAGGCAAACACAAATACGGACACTCAAAACAGAAAATCGGGACAATACAGGGCAAACAGCCATACACTCCGTCAGAGGGTAGGACAGCGCGATTAAGATGCGCACATAAGCACTTGCAAACAGGCCATATGCCTCAATAGGCAGTACACCCAAATTTGGGACGAATACCGTGAACTCCAAACCAACAAGGCCATTTTTGAGTTCATGGTAGGGCCACCAGCCCAGCCGAGAGAGGACATAAGCGTAGATACGCTAACTCGACAATTTGCGAGGATGTCCCTCTCGACAAGTACTGCCACGCAGTGGCAGGAGTTCGCCGTGGCCACAGTCCAGGAGACGGCCAGGTTAGGCTCCAACATACTAAAGAATACATCCTACACAGACACACGTCCTCCAGCTCCGGATCGGAAGGCAATTTTGCCAAGCCGAGGGGAAGAGCCTGGAACAATCCCCTCGGACCGGATGAACGAGAGGGAGTTGAAGCCAGGACCTTCAATCACACATAATACGACAGAGGGACAACAGGAGGTAACCTCGTCATGGGCTGACGACGTAGAGCCTGACCTACCACATATAAAGCCTACATACACTCACACAGATAGGATAACACAGTGGCAGGAGTCTGCCGTGGCCACGGGCCAGAAAGCGGACAGGCTACACGACACCACATTGGCAGGACAAAAACAGGCACTTAAGCGGCCCTCACCGCCAGTTCAAAGGGCAAATTTGCCAGAACGGAGGCGAACACCGGCATTAGTCCCTCAGGATGCACGGTACACGCACATACAGATTAAACATGCATTACCATACAATACACGGGGATTAGGAAAGGTATTATTACCCACCCCACAAAACCTCGCAGTCAAACATACATACACTCCCGCAAAATCTGCTAAGATAGCGCCAAGCGCAATAACGCCCTTAAATACAGGTACACTTAGACCTAGAAACACGCGCTATGGTGGAAGTAGGGCAAGGCTTACTTTGCTAGAAATTCCGCCGGAAAACAGCAAAGAAACACCTCAATGGATTTCAGAGGCCTATAATATCGTAACAGGGCAAAACCCTTCACCTTTCTGAGCACTGAAGCTCGAAAGACGATAACGACTTCCACCAAGGCCAAAGAAATAAAATAACATCACTTCCCCCATCATAAATGGCCACACAAGTTCTTTCACGCGGGAGATATCAGAAAATAGACCGACAATTACATAGTAAACATAAACTGCGCATTTTTTTTTCTTTCTCGTATTTTATGTATATACAGGGCAACATGGCCAAATTAGAAGTGAGTAATTTTAAATCCTTCTGTGTTTTTTTTTGGGAACCATGGCATCTTTCTATTAGGCCATCATTGTGGTGTTTGAAGCCATATTTTCAGTGTTGCCTTAGTAAACAAGAGTTTAGTGCTTTTCAGTCGGTCAACACGAATGTACCCAAAAGAGATGGGTTATGCCCTAATCCTGAAATAAATTACATGAGATTAATAAAACACTAGGATGACCAGTTTCGATCGTCAAGCGATCATCATCAGATCCAATACACTTAGGCTATAAAATCTATGTTTGAAATACAGGTGAAAATATTTACAATATGTACAATTATTTAGTTGCAGTATTGGTACTGCAACTGTCAGTGTATGCTAAATGCAGTATATATGTTAGGTGAAATGCTAAATGGTGATGGCTATCCGGAGATTGTACTTTAGAGAGATTATATGGTTGTAAACTATGGTTAAACTATACAATTTTAGGCTAACTACTTATCTGATTGTCTTCCGTACTACAGCTATTCGCAGTTTCCGTGCTCACTTGAACTCGCTGTGCGGCCGACTGCGGTGGTTATCTTAACGACTGGTTTTTCCCTGCCTTCCCCCCCTGTCCCTACGTGCTGTGGGGAGTGATCGCGATGTGTTTATGTGAGGTGTTGCCAACCTAGATAAGATGTATGTTATTGAATGAGGTGGATCTACAACTATTAAAGACCGTGGATTAGTCCTCGCCACGCGTGGAGCATAACCCATTCGAACTAAGCGTTGACGGTCTTATGAGGACGTCCCGGCACCTTTAATACTGCCTCTAATATGGGCCTTGGTTTATTGCAGAAGAAAAAGTACATCGTACACCTGATCCAGATAACATTTACCTATTAAAAACCCCCTAATTTCCCCCCTTTTTTTATCTAGCTTGGCTGTGTCGCTAAATTGAGTTTTGTTTCCGACAGGGTGTGTTTTTTAGTAGCGTGAAGAGGGGTGAGCTCTCCTTGAACGTGTGTTCATTTAGATTGTTGGGATTGTTTCGTTTGGCTAGGTGTATCTCGATTGCTTCCTTTATGTCAAGAGCTCTGCCTTTCGATTCGTGATGGATTATTTTAAGGTCCGACTCTATGTTGGTAAAGCTATGCCCTGCGTCACACATATGTTCGCACACGGCTGAATGTGTTCCGTATCTTATCGCATTTCTATGTTCATTATAACGTGTGTCTACTCGCCTTCCACTCTGCCCGATGTAATTAGCTTGACAATCGGTGTCTTGGCACGTTATAGAATATACCCCTGACCTTGAATACGGGTCACGTTTATTTAGATTACTATTTAGGAGGTGCCTAGCGGTTGTGTTTTTCGTTGTGAAAGCTATCTTTATGCCTTGCTTTTTGAATAGGTTAGTGATTTTATATGTATTCGCATTCACATAGTTGAAACGCGCAAATTTTTTCTCATTACTGTCCGGTTTGGGAATCGTTTTATCTTTATTTTTATGTTTGGCTATAATTTGATTTATTTTGCTTGGCGAGAAGTTGTTTTCCCTTGCTATTTGCATAATAGTTCTTATTTCCTTATTATAGTTGTCTTTTGACATGGGTATGTTTAAAGCCCTGTGCACCATTGAATTGAAACCCGCTAGTTTGTGCGTACTGGGGTGATTAGACTGATTGTCGATTGCATGCGAGGTTTGTGTTGCTTTCCGGAATATGGAATATGAAAGGTCGTTGTCTTTACGTTCAATAGTTATATCGAGATAATTTATTTTCCGGTCTATTTCGGATTCCTTAGTGAATTTGATAGAATGGTGAAGGCTATTAATGGATTGGAGAATTGTTTCTTCGCTAGTTAGTTCAGTATCGTAGATGCAAATTACATCATCTACGTATCTTTTCCATAATACTATTCCCTTTGTTGAAGTCTTTTCTAAGAACGCATTTTCTAGTGCATTGATGAAGATGTCAGCGATTAACCCACTTAGTGGCGATCCCATTGCTAGGCCTTCTCTCTGTGTGTATATTTTATTGTCGAATTGAAACACGTTTTGGGTGAGAACGACCCTCAGTAATCTCACAATCTCTTCAATTTCTTTTGCCGAATTGTTGGATTTTAAGTTGTTTTCGATAGTGTTGATTGCTTCAATAATCGGAATATTGGTGTACATGTTAGTTACGTCGAAGGATACTAGCCTGAAGCTAGGTTTCATTTGTAGGGTGTTCATTGCTGTTACTAGTTCTGTTGTGTTCTTTACAGAGTTGTTTTTGTCGTTGGTAAGACGGCATTTTAAGATTTTTAGTAACTCTTTGCTGATTTTGTAATTAGGGGCATTCCTACAATTGACTATTGGTCTCATTGGGCATTCCTTTTTGTGTATTTTTGGTTGTCCCCTCAATGACGGTATTTTCGGGTTCATGTTTATTAGTTTTGATTTTTCGGCTTTGGTCAGTATGTATTCTGTTTCTTTTAGCGCACTTTTTATTTGTTTTGGAATTTGTTGGTGGGGTCTTTTGTTAATTCCTTGATTTCGTTGTTGTTTAGGAATTCGACTGTTTTTTCAATGTATTCTGTTTTGTTCAAAATTACTGTAGTGTTTCCCTTATCTGCTTTTGTGATGATTAAGTCATGTTCTTTTATTTTTTGTTTCAACGACTTTATTTCTTTGATTTGTTTGTTGTTTTGAATGTTATTGCTATCGCCCTCTCGTTTGAGGATTTTTTTGGCTTCGTTGGTGGCGAGATTTTTGGTTAATTCCCTGTCTTCTGCTGGGAGCTTGTGACTGGCTATCTCAATATCTGTGATTAACTGTTTTATATTGTGGTTCGTGTGTGCGTCTGTGCAGTTGTATTTCAAACCTTTGTCTAACATATTCATTTCACCTTGAGAAAAGGTTACGTTCGTTCTGTTGTTTACTCTGCTGTGGAAATTGAATTCATTGTTATTCGTGTGTTGTTCGTTAGATTGATGGTTCTGTGTTTCTCCTAGTTTTCTTAATTTATTTTCTAGCGTTTCATGCTTCCTCGTTGCTCTGATTTTGATGGTGTCATGTAGGTGTTCGGTGAAGCTGTCCCATTGGGCTGCGTGCCAGAAATTACTTAGTTGCAATTGAATGTCGTATAATTGTTGGTTAATTTTTTGCTTTCTTATGTATGCAAATCTTAATTCGTTTTTTATCCAAAGCGCTTTGGCTTGTTTAGTTGAAATGATCGAGGCTGGTGTGTTCGGTACGGTTTTAATTGGTACGTATTTAGGGGTGAGGTTTAGTTCTATACATTTTTTGTTGAACCAAATTGACTTGTCTAAATTCATGAGTTTAAGCCTGAGTGATTTGAATTTCTTGGCTTCACGATTTGCCTGACTAGCCGTGAACATTGTGGTGTTTGAACACCCTACAAATGAAACCTAGCTTCAGGCTAGTATCCTTCGACGTAACTAACATGTACACCAATATTCCGATTATTGAAGCAATCAACACTATCGAAAACAACTTAAAATCCAACAATTCGGCAAAAGAAATTGAAGAGATTGTGAGATTACTGAGGGTCGTTCTCACCCAAAACGTGTTTCAATTCGACAATAAAATATACACACAGAGAGAAGGCCTAGCAATGGGATCGCCACTAAGTGGGTTAATCGCTGACATCTTCATCAATGCACTAGAAAATGCGTTCTTAGAAAAGACTTCAACAAAGGGAATAGTATTATGGAAAAGATACGTAGATGATGTAATTTGCATCTACGATACTGAACTAACTAGCGAAGAAACAATTCTCCAATCCATTAATAGCCTTCACCATTCTATCAAATTCACTAAGGAATCCGAAATAGACCGGAAAATAAATTATCTCGATATAACTATTGAACGTAAAGACAACGACCTTTCATATTCCATATTCCGGAAAGCAACACAAACCTCGCATGCAATCGACAATCAGTCTAATCACCCCAGTACGCACAAACTAGCGGGTTTCAATTCAATGGTGCACAGGGCTTTAAACATACCCATGTCAAAAGACAACTATAATAAGGAAATAAGAACTATTATGCAAATAGCAAGGGAAAACAACTTCTCGCCAAGCAAAATAAATCAAATTATAGCCAACATAAAAATAAAGATAAAACGATTCCCAAACCGGACAGTAATGAGAAAAAATTTGCGCGTTTCAACTATGTGAATGCGAATACATATAAAATCACTAACCTATTCAAAAAGCAAGGCATAAAGATAGCTTTCACAACGAAAAACACAACCGCTAGGCACCTCCTAAATAGTAATCTAAATAAACGTGACCCGTATTCAAGGTCAGGGGTATATTCTATAACGTGCCAAGACACCGATTGTCAAGCTAATTACATCGGGCAGAGTGGAAGGCGAGTAGACACACGTTATAATGAACATAGAAATGCGATAAGATACGGAACACATTCAGCCGTGTGCGAACATATGTGTGACGCAGGGCATAGCTTTACCAACATAGAGTCGGACCTTAAAATAATCCATCACGAATCGAAAGGCAGAGCTCTTGACATAAAGGAAGCAATCGAGATACACCTAGCCAAACGAAACAATCCCAACAATCTAAATGAACACACGTTCATGGAGAGCTCACCCCTCTTCACGCTACTAAAAAACACACCCTGTCGGAAACAAAACTCAATTTAGCGACACAGCCAAGCTAGATAAAAAAAAGGGGGGAAATTAGGGGGTTTTTAATAGGTAAATGTTATCTGGATCAGGTGTACGATGTACTTTTTCTTCTGCAATAAACCAAGGCCCATATTAGAGGCAGTATTAAAGGTGCCGGGACGTCCTCATAAGACCGTCAACGCTTAGTTCGAATGGGTTATGCTCCACGCGTGGCGAGGACTAATCCACGGTCTTTAATAGTTGTAGATCCACCTCATTCAATAACATACATCTTATCTAGGTTGGCAACACCTCACATAAACACATCGCGATCACTCCCCACAGCACGTAGGGACAGGGGGGGAAGGCAGGGAAAAACCAGTCGTTAAGATAACCACCGCAGTCGGCCGCACAGCGAGTTCAAGTGAGCACGGAAACTGCGAATAGCTGTAGTACGGAAGACAATCAGATAAGTAGTTAGCCTAAAATTGTATAGTTTAACCATAGTTTACAACCATATAATCTCTCTAAAGTACAATCTCCGGATAGCCATCACCATTTAGCATTTCACCTAACATATATACTGCATTTAGCATACACTGACAGTTGCAGTACCAATACTGCAACTAAATAATTGTACATATTGTAAATATTTTCACCTGTATTTCAAACATAGATTTTATAGCCTAAGTGTATTGGATCTGATGATGATCGCTTGACGATCGAAACTGGTCATCCTAGTGTTTTATTAATCTCATGTAATTTATTTCAGGATTAGGGCATAACCCATCTCTTTTGGGTACATTCGTGTTGACCGACTGAAAAGCACTAAACTCTTGTTTACTAAGGCAACACTGAAAATATGGCTTCAAACACCACAATGTTCACGGCTAGTCAGGCAAATCGTGAAGCCAAGAAATTCAAATCACTCAGGCTTAAACTCATGAATTTAGACAAGTCAATTTGGTTCAACAAAAAATGTATAGAACTAAACCTCACCCCTAAATACGTACCAATTAAAACCGTACCGAACACACCAGCCTCGATCATTTCAACTAAACAAGCCAAAGCGCTTTGGATAAAAAACGAATTAAGATTTGCATACATAAGAAAGCAAAAAATTAACCAACAATTATACGACATTCAATTGCAACTAAGTAATTTCTGGCACGCAGCCCAATGGGACAGCTTCACCGAACACCTACATGACACCATCAAAATCAGAGCAACGAGGAAGCATGAAACGCTAGAAAATAAATTAAGAAAACTAGGAGAAACACAGAACCATCAATCTAACGAACAACACACGAATAACAATGAATTCAATTTCCACAGCAGAGTAAACAACAGAACGAACGTAACCTTTTCTCAAGGTGAAATGAATATGTTAGACAAAGGTTTGAAATACAACTGCACAGACGCACACACGAACCACAATATAAAACAGTTAATCACAGATATTGAGATAGCCAGTCACAAGCTCCCAGCAGAAGACAGGGAATTAACCAAAAATCTCGCCACCAACGAAGCCAAAAAAATCCTCAAACGAGAGGGCGATAGCAATAACATTCAAAACAACAAACAAATCAAAGAAATAAAGTCGTTGAAACAAAAAATAAAAGAACATGACTTAATCATCACAAAAGCAGATAAGGGAAACACTACAGTAATTTTGAACAAAACAGAATACATTGAAAAAACAGTCGAATTCCTAAACAACAACGAAATCAAGGAATTAACAAAAGACCCCACCAACAAATTCCAAAAACAAATAAAAAGTGCGCTAAAAGAAACAGAATACATACTGACCAAAGCCGAAAAATCAAAACTAATAAACATGAACCCGAAAATACCGTCATTGAGGGGACAACCAAAAATACACAAAAAGGAATGCCCAATGAGACCAATAGTCAATTGTAGGAATGCCCCTAATTACAAAATCAGCAAAGAGTTACTAAAAATCTTAAAATGCCGTCTTACCAACGACAAAAACAACTCTGTAAAGAACACAACAGAACTAGTAACAGCATTGAACACCCTACAAATGAAACCTAGCTTCAGGCTAGTATCCTTCGACGTAACTAACATGTACACCAATATTCCGATTATTGAAGCAATCAACACTATCGAAAACAACTTAAAATCCAACAATTCGGCAAAAGAAATTGAAGAGATTGTGAGATTACTGAGGGTCGTTCTCACCCAAAACGTGTTTCAATTCGACAATAAAATATACACACAGAGAGAAGGCCTAGCAATGGGATCGCCACTAAGTGGGTTAATCGCTGACATCTTCATCAATGCACTAGAAAATGCGTTCTTAGAAAAGACTTCAACAAAGGGAATAGTATTATGGAAAAGATACGTAGATGATGTAATTTGCATCTACGATACTGAACTAACTAGCGAAGAAACAATTCTCCAATCCATTAATAGCCTTCACCATTCTATCAAATTCACTAAGGAATCCGAAATAGACCGGAAAATAAATTATCTCGATATAACTATTGAACGTAAAGACAACGACCTTTCATATTCCATATTCCGGAAAGCAACACAAACCTCGCATGCAATCGACAATCAGTCTAATCACCCCAGTACGCACAAACTAGCGGGTTTCAATTCAATGGTGCACAGGGCTTTAAACATACCCATGTCAAAAGACAACTATAATAAGGAAATAAGAACTATTATGCAAATAGCAAGGGAAAACAACTTCTCGCCAAGCAAAATAAATCAAATTATAGCCAAACATAAAAATAAAGATAAAACGATTCCCAAACCGGACAGTAATGAGAAAAAATTTGCGCGTTTCAACTATGTGAATGCGAATACATATAAAATCACTAACCTATTCAAAAAGCAAGGCATAAAGATAGCTTTCACAACGAAAAACACAACCGCTAGGCACCTCCTAAATAGTAATCTAAATAAACGTGACCCGTATTCAAGGTCAGGGGTATATTCTATAACGTGCCAAGACACCGATTGTCAAGCTAATTACATCGGGCAGAGTGGAAGGCGAGTAGACACACGTTATAATGAACATAGAAATGCGATAAGATACGGAACACATTCAGCCGTGTGCGAACATATGTGTGACGCAGGGCATAGCTTTACCAACATAGAGTCGGACCTTAAAATAATCCATCACGAATCGAAAGGCAGAGCTCTTGACATAAAGGAAGCAATCGAGATACACCTAGCCAAACGAAACAATCCCAACAATCTAAATGAACACACGTTCAAGGAGAGCTCACCCCTCTTCACGCTACTAAAAAACACACCCTGTCGGAAACAAAACTCAATTTAGCGACACAGCCAAGCTAGATAAAAAAAGGGGGGAAATTAGGGGGTTTTTAATAGGTAAATGTTATCTGGATCAGGTGTACGATGTACTTTTTCTTCTGCAATAAACCAAGGCCCATATTAGAGGCAGTATTAAAGGTGCCGGGACGTCCTCATAAGACCGTCAACGCTTAGTTCGAATGGGTTATGCTCCACGCGTGGCGAGGACTAATCCACGGTCTTTAATAGTTGTAGATCCACCTCATTCAATAACATACATCTTATCTAGGTTGGCAACACCTCACATAAACACATCGCGATCACTCCCCACAGCACGTAGGGACAGGGGGGGAAGGCAGGGAAAAACCAGTCGTTAAGATAACCACCGCAGTCGGCCGCACAGCGAGTTCAAGTGAGCACGGAAACTGCGAATAGCTGTAGTACGGAAGACAATCAGATAAGTAGTTAGCCTAAAATTGTATAGTTTAACCATAGTTTACAACCATATAATCTCTCTAAAGTACAATCTCCGGATAGCCATCACCATTTAGCATTTCACCTAACATATATACTGCATTTAGCATACACTGACAGTTGCAGTACCAATACTGCAACTAAATAATTGTACATATTGTAAATATTTTCACCTGTATTTCAAACATAGATTTTATAGCCTAAGTGTATTGGATCTGATGATGATCGCTTGACGATCGAAACTGGTCATCCTAGTGTTTTATTAATCTCATGTAATTTATTTCAGGATTAGGGCATAACCCATCTCTTTTGGGTACATTCGTGTTGACCGACTGAAAAGCACTAAACTCTTGATTAGGCCATCACTAAGCCAAGTGAAAGCCCATCAGGCTTAAGGCCGGAAAGAGATATTTTGAACACAACTTAGGCATAAAATCACAGCATAGAGCTTAAGGGAGTCTTTCTAAGTAGAAATGACTAGACGTTCTACGTTATGGTTCCACAGTTTGACAGATTCTCTTGTTGCGGGCGAAAACCGTAAGTATGGCAAGAATTAAGAATCTCAAACTAGTTTCAAAAAAAAAAAATTTGGGAGGTGTGCTTTAACCAACTAAAAAGCCCAATTGCACACCGGGATGAGACACTGTCATTTTGGTGAGTTACAATTACTTTGATAGGCAGGTTTGACTCCCACAGTGCACTGGCTTTGCTCGTGACGTGGATACAAGGGTATCAGTTACGTCTGGCAATGGCCTTCCTAAGGTGTACTAGACAGTGTCGGTAGATTCCCCTGAGACGTAACCAGATTACGGTAGTACTCACGTTACCAAAATGGTAAATACTACACTCAGGTCCCAATCACCATTTTTTTTTCAAAAACATAGTGCTCACGACATAATTTTTAGAGACTAACGCCACCTACTATTATTTTCTTTCAATGTGCTCTCTTAATTCAGAGCGGGGCATAAATAATTTTTTTTTGTTTCACACATTTAGCCCAAGAAAGAAAAATGGCCAAATAAACTATATATATATTTTATACATAGGTATACATAACACAACACTCGGGGACACAAGTGTAGTCAATGGAAGGTTCTTTTACAGACGGCCAATGCATATGAGATTTCCGAAGTGAAATGCCATGGCCTGTGGTTTGGATTCCAAGTAAAACGGAAATCCCGTGGCACATGATCTCCAGAAATGGTCACGTTAAACCACAAAATTCCCCTCTTGCCTTTTTATAATGCGAAGAGCACTAACAGAAAGCAGGCTGATTAAGAACACATGTTCGGATACACAGCGTTATCGAAACAAGTAAACAAGCGAGCGCGCAAGACATTGCAACCCGACACCACCATACTCAGCAGTAAAGCAGACCTCAGTGATAAACTGCGAGCCTTACAGACGACAGTTCCCAAAGCACACTGCACGGAATCATTCATAGCCAACCCAAGAACCCTATATCTTCAAAATTTACACTACGAGGAGAGGGCAAAAATAAGCAAACTCCTCGCAGGAAGGTATACTAGGGGTTGCGCATAGAAAAACACACAGCCCATTTGCCATAGTGTAGGCGGCACAGAAATGGCCACCAAATCTTTACAGACAACCGGCTTCGAACCCATGTCCACACACAAAAACCTCGTACCGAAAACTAACTAAACAACGGTATTTTCGGTACGAGAAACACAAACAAAATACAGACAGAATGCCCGCAGAACATGAACAACGCAGACATATAACACAGAGAATTACATAGAACACGGGTTCGAACCCCAGAGAAAATTGCACGCCAGGGAAAAACAAGCAGACGGCCTTCCAATCACACCAAAATTGGCCCATATAACGGCTTAGACAGATAATACTACATTCCTGCGGCCAAATGACAGGCATAAAATTCCAGAAATACACTTGACAGGGAAAATGGACTTTCCAGACAGAGACATATAAATTTCGTAAGACAACGGTCTTACGGAATAATGGCCACACAACGGCAATAGTAGCAGGGCGGATTACCACATCGGGCCGCCAGGAATTTAACACAATGACCACACTGGCATACGTGCAGAAAAACACGCAACAGTGGTTAACCTACATAAAATCCCGGCCTGAAGTTACACACACAAACTGATGACTTGCAGACTTAGCCACTTTGCAACACTGTCGATGACAAAACGCGATTGTGTAGTGGCAGTGACCATGAATAAACAAATGCAGAACAATCATAACACTATACATTTTTCAACACTGCGAAAGCATTTATCAACAAGCAGACGTCACAGACCAAAACTTGTCGCAGGCCCAGAGTAGCACGTTCGTAAAGACGTTGGCAGGCCACGGGCGCTTCCTACCCATACACAATATACACAGTAGGACTTAGCCCTACAGCAGACCAGGCGTCCGCGTGGTGTAGCGGAGCGTAGTCACACACACACACACAAACGCGCTCACCAATCAGGGGCGAACATAGGGACTTTGAGGAAACGGGACCTCCCCTTAACAACTTCTTTTTGCGACCCTAGTCCCGAAACAAATCATTCCAGGCGACTAGGACTTAGCCCTATAACGGACCAGCGTAGGTCGTGAAGCTTCGCTATCCCAAAGCGCGGATAGAAAACCAACATGGACCAAGGGAGGATGACAAGAGAACATGCTAACAGCGTCCCACTCTACTCCCTTCCCATAACCTTTTCACGTCCAAACATAAACAACGCAGACACATGAACACGACCAGAACAGCTACACTACACTACAAAGTATACATAAGGGTTGGTAAACTTCATGTGTTTACAGAAAGGGCATGCTACGCCTTGAGCCCCACCGCTATCACCTGAATGAGAGGGGTGCATCGGCAAACACCAACTAAGCGTAATGCACATCTCCATATGAGAGATGAGGCCATAAGTAATAAATACTAACCATTTTTTTTAAATTTAAATCATCCCGCATGAGAGGGAAATATATTAGTATTATGCCTCAACCTACACCTATCCATACATGAGTGCAAACGCCTCATATCCAGACGCATGCATGTATATCCCATCCATTCACCAGGGGATATTGATATCAGACCGGCATGGATTTTTATTTTATTTTTTGCAACCCCGGGAATTACCTGCCCCGTTCCACTCACTGTAGGAGCATCCCAGCACAAAAACCGGTTCCAGGCCGCCACTAACGCGGAATTCGGAAGTGCGCAACCTCCTCCTACCCTGCTTTAACCCACTCTACAGATAACTACCCCCAGATCACAATAACAGGGTACCTGACGCCACAGACCCTACTAACACCTCCATCAAGGTTAAAAAAAGAGCATTATCGCTGGAGAAGCTGATATAGCACAGGTAGCCTAAAGTAGTCTACGTATGTAGAGGTTTTACCAGCCCACCACACTGGAAGTATTTTACATTTGACACTTTTTACACAGGTTACACCTATATATAAAAAAAAAAAAAAAAAAAAAAAAAAAAGGGAATCTGAAACACCCTGGCTGATGATACCGGCGTTAGCCAAAGGTCAAAAGCACAACACTAGGGGCAGAACTGGGGTAGGTAATGACAACCCTTACCCCAGTTGGCTCATCAAATTACTGACGACTAGACCAAATAGACGAACCACGTAAGGTCAAAGCATTCGCGGCCTGGTCGGGCAAGCTCTGGAATCCTAGGTGCGCATAAACCGCCCCTGGGAGGAAGGGATGCTAAACCCACTTTGAGCCACGGTCGTCGAAGCCAAGACCTGCAGGGAGACTTTCTGAGAATGGCGGGAGAAATAGCTCACTCCGCGCCGGCCTCGGGAGCTATCCCTAGAGACGACCATATTATGACTAGACTGTTAGTTAAATTTACGTAAGTAGGACTTCCATGGCGGGGAGTCAGACTCCTATTCGTCAGGAGTGAAGCAGGATCCAAGGGTTCAGCAGGACCAATCCTAGATCCGACAAGTCCTTACCCCGCGAGGTGAAGGTGAAGACCACGACGGTAATCAATAATGCAGAATGAAATATGAATATATATATATGGAATGTACGCGCTCATTCGGTCCTGCGCCCACGTAAATGGACGACAACGGGTCGCCAGAGTTCTTAAATGAGTAGCATAGCGGGCACTCAAAAGGGTTCAGTGGGCCAACCCAGCAATGCCGATTAAGGCGAAGAGGACTCCCCGGACGCTCACTTCCCGGAGGACACATGAATACAAATATTGCGGCCGACACAGGCGAAGAGGACTCCCCGGACGCTTTCTTCCCGGAGGATATTATGCCATTGGACCACACTGTCCAATGCCCACATAAATGGCGACGCAACGGGCAACCAGAGGGCATTCAGAGAGGGGCATTGCGCGCCCCTCACAGGAGCCAAGTGGGCGGCTCACCTACGACTAATCGGAACGGCAAAACGGGCACGACAAGGAAGTTACAGCGGGCGGAACGGTTAGCTTAGTGGCACCGTAAGCCGCCCGCGCATAGATTAGTCCTAGTAATAGACGTCGACACCTAGAGTTAAGGGGACGGAATCTAGCGACCCTAGAGACAACCGGTGTTTCTGGGGCTCGTGCGGGTGGTGTTCTGGGGAAGCAAATTGCCCCAGGCGATCGTCCTAGGCCAAATTTAGTTATAGACGGTTGCATTTGACACGCAACCTAGGATTAAGCAAATTTAATGAACACTGTTGCAATTCAGCACAGCATCTTTCGGCAATAGATTAAGGCAACCCTCTCGGCTTAGATGTAGTTTTTTTTTTATATATACCATAAGTAGAATAAGTAGTATAAGAGAACGCCGTTCGGCGCCTGATGACCCACAAATCCGTCATCAGGGTAAGTCCGATAACTCATGATAAGTTATTATAATGTAGCATAGTCTTACATTTAAGACAATTTTTTTTTAATACATATATTGAGGTAAAATTTCGGCGCCTGGCGGCCCAAATTCGTTGCCAGGGTAAGCCCAATACTACAACACATTAGGAAATGACGTCACGGCACCATATAGGGTAAGCCCGGCCATATATCGAGTAATAATAACCATGCCATTCTTTTCACAGGTAAAAAGGGGCTTCAGACTGTGGCAACGCTGCCACAGGAAGCGGCATATGGAATAGGGAATTTCAATGTTTTGTTAACCTCTCCATTTTTTTTTGCAGGCATTGTCACCTAGAATATGACACGTGTAATTATGATTTTGCTGCCAGATAGCAGCAACATGCTATTTAATGCCCCCTTATTGTAGTATTATACCTGTGCATACTAACCTCCATTTAACATTCATTCTCACTTACACACTCACTACATTTTTTTTTTACAGCTACACGTCAATAATCTGCACAGCGGGAATGATGCCTGTGGGGCATCAGGCTTGCTGGCAGATCTGCATAAAACAAAAACACTTGAAGCGTCAAAATGCGACGCAGCTTACGGCGATGAGGGCGCAACCGGCATGTGGCGGCGACCCTCATGGCCAAGTGTGCAAGCATTCACCCACAGAGGATGCTTCACAGACTAGGTATTAAGAATACACTGCAAGCGGTACGACCACTCAACCGTGCCAAGAGGTGGCCGTATAGGATCAGCCGTGATACGGCAAGCGTACGTACAAACAGGTAGCGTGCACGCGAGGATCCAAACAAAAACTAGAATTATAAGGGTTTAGCGCGCTTAAGTAGACATAAGGTCATTGTAGTTCATAATTTTAAAGAGTAAACTACATACATATTCATGCGCCCACGGGCAATTATTCCAATGGAAATTCCTAAATGTCAGCATCGCAACATAATACATTAAACACTATATATATTTTTGTCTGTTTATCAAGTTCACGTGTACACGATGTCTATATTTTTGTTTTGTTTTGTTTCGTTTGCTAAGGTAACACGTAACCAATGTCTGTGAATTGTTTTCTTTCATTTTTCTCTCTTCTAACTTCCCCATTTGTCAGGGTGTTCCGTTTTATCCCACACCAATAAATACATTTTAAATATTTCCTTTAAATTATACCCTGGAACACCCATTTTTTTTCTATTCTCTCCTATCTTCTTTATTGCAGGGAGCACTTTTCCCCCAAGATAGGGCGGACGACGCAATCATCCGTTCGGCCCTGGGTTTTTCCTCCCTGCACAACTATGTAACCATGTATAACCATGTTTTTTTTCTTTTTATTGCCGACAACGGCAATGGCGATTGTGCCTCAATAGCAATTATTTTCTTTATTCAACAATGTTAATGCACATTTCACCATGCAATGTAAAATTTATATACATATATATCTATGTACACCCCATAACCCTCCCCTCTGAACACGGGCTGACCGCACACCTACACTTCTGCACGACGACACCCGTTCCATACGACGACGCTTACGACGCCACCACCAGAAGAGACGAGGGGGATTCAAAAACTACTACGACAACATCCCAACCCCAAGTGCCCTTCCCGGTCGCGAGGACGCGACCAAATGGAGGAAGAGGCTTGTACAATACCCAAGGGGTATGCACCCCTTAGAGATCATCCCCCCCATCATCTGTCTAAATCTCATAAAAGGCAACCCTTTAAAAGCCTACCCAATATCCATCAATACTATAAGGGCAGCTGGCTACTCCATAAAGCAGCTCAACCCTTGCGTAATTATGACACACAGCGACATACTACAAACTGGTTCAACTATGCCACAACGCGCTGACAGAACAGAGGCTAAAGGTATAAAAGGTGCCTTAAGTGGGTCACGAGGATCTCTCCATCATCAGTGCTTCGACGAGACAGCCGGAGGCTAACGACAGTGTCAACCGAGGTGAGTCAGTCAGTCAGTGTTCAGAATCCTACTTTTGTAACCTAACACCCACAGTTTGTACTCACATTATAACATCACAAGATCCCTTAAAAGGGACTAACAGTTACTCATTGCTGACCAATAAACACTTGGTCAGTCTCTTACACTTGCATTACTGATCTACACTCTTCTTCACGTCCCAACGTCCTTCCTTACTCCCGTCACAGTCAGACGTGACACACCGTAGTAATAACGCCAACTCAGACGTCATTGTATTCCTCACAGCGGCTCGCGTGCTCAAGTGAAGCGCGTGCCGAACCGCTGACACTAGCAAGGTGATTATATAATAAGTAGCCGGCTGGGCGACTAGTACATCGACCCGCGTGCTAAGGCTACATCCCTTAAACCACATTTACAGTCTTTATAGGAGCGCCCCCTAGTTCCTAACGCTAAACAACACTCCACACTGGTCAGCTTGCCCCTCCAAAGGCAGCTACCCCCTTTTAGACACTCCATTCAAAATCAATACAGTAACTCTTCCGTTTTAGGTCCTACCACCCCTAAATAAGGGATCTAAAACAATATATTTGTCAATTAGCTTACAAAATAACAAAGTTGCTCTGTATGTCACCAGACGGTTGATTGGCGCTACTGTATGGGCGTAGGCAGAAGATACGTCATTTTAAGTAGTAGTTATGGCACGCGAGTTGTTTCGCCAAATTATAGGCTACATTGCAATAGGTAGCGCGCGAGTCATTTCAACAAATAAGAATTGGCGCGCGCTGTTGCCGCGCATAAATGGTAGACCTAGCAACAGAGTGCGAAACTAGCATGCTTTCTTATTTATAGTTATACGTTCTTCACGGGGACCGGCTATTTGAGTTATCTTTCTTTCTTTCTTTCTTTCTTTCTTTATAGCCACTAGTTTTGTGGACTGTTGACATTTCTTCTTCGTGTTTTACGTAGAGACAATGTGAAAGCAGGAGCAAGAACTACTCAGTGGTAGTGGTAATATGTTGTAGCTGATGTTAGCCTATGGTGATAATGAATGTATTACTTTCAACAGTACAAAATTTACATTTAAAAATATTTTCACTTTGTTCAGAATAAATGATAAGAGTGCTTTATATATTGCACATGTTTAAAACAATACGAAGATACAATTCTAGAAAATCGGCCTACAACTGTTCCCTATATCAAGAGTGAGTATGGTGCCTGACATATCTTTTCGATCGTGTCGTAAAGCGGTCTATTTCAAAATTGAACTACAAATAAACCATGGTTTTGATGAGTGAGTCGTCTCTAAATTTAAAGTATAGTGCTTATATAATTTTAACGGGCTTAGCCGCGACGGAGAATGCTAGTAGGCCTATATACTGTACTAGCAGAAGTACCCATTCTTCGAACGGTCTTCGGTATTAATAACCAGACGTAATCAATTGAGCTACTGTTGCAATGGTTAGAGGCTTGGAACCTGTTTGATGACAAAGAAAAATGATTAGTTAAAATATGCTCTGAAACTAAATTTACCTAACGTGTACTTCCTGACGTGAAAATAAAATTGAAAACCTCGTAGACGAAACGCAATACACGTCAAATAAAACTGACCTTCACTATTTTGCCAAGTCCCCATCCAGACAAAGACCCCTTTAATAAATTATAAAGGCTTGTGGTGAATGAATTTTTTTTTTTACCTCCAATGGCCCAAATTCCTAAAAGCAAAGAAAAAAACAATTTCAATCAGGAATTTTTGAAAATACTGTTTCTGTTTTGAGATATAATAGACCTTCTGCACGACATATCGCACATTTAAGTCGTGTTAAAATATCTAGGGTACCCCTTGACCCCCTTAAGCGCATTGATGAATTTTACAGTTTTAGTTGATCCAGTAATAACCTTATAGCCATTTGAAAATATTCACAGAAATTTAAGAAATGGAGTGGCTTTACTTCTTGCAGAAATAGATCGAAAGTTGGATGTCACCTTTTGAGATACTGTTGGCATGGTTACTGGCTTTCATTCCTTCATTAGTTTTTTAAATGAAATTAGTTTTCTGGGAATATCTCAGAAACTGTTGGTTTTAGAGCCTGAAAATGTAGTTTTTCGGGGACCCTTTACGGCTATTTAGGGGCACCGAGTTTTGTTTCTGACATCAAGGGGCTGAAAATAAGCTTTGTCCCGTCGTTGTAGGCCGTAGTATAATAATAATAATTATAATAATAATATAAAAATATAGGGATAGGGATATAATAGACCTTCCGTACCACACCCACACGTGTAAATCGCGTAAAAAAATTCTAGAGTACCCCTTGACCCCCTTAAGCGCATTATATGGCATTGATGAATTGTACACCTTAATTTCGTATCGTTATAACCTCATAGCCATTTGCAAACTATCTCAGTAATGTAACAAGATGTTCAGTAAAGAACATATAGCCTACTTTCTCCTAAATGTATGAGTATAGTTATAACTCGTTGTTATTATCAAACAGTATAATAGAACTATTCTTTGTTGAAGACCTTAGAAACGATTTACCTCTACCAAACGCCACAACCTAGATAAAAACTGCTACCATCATTCAGTGGCGCCGAATATTTTTTTTCAGGTCTAGCAGACACCCACCCCTCTCGTTCTGTGGGACCCACCCCCTCCCTGTTAAACCGGACCCCTACCCCAATAATTACGTTTTTACAGCTTATTTCGCACAGTTCTCCCCTTCCCTTCTCTCTCCCTTCTTTCCTTTCCTCTTTTCCTTCTATTTCCCTTTCCTCCTCTATCCGTAACCTCCCAACGGAACCCAGGACCGGGAGACCCACCCCCTCGTCAGGTCTAGCGGTCGCTAGACCTCGACCATGGATTCGGCGCCCCTGCCATCATTGAAGAAAGAAAGATAAGAAGTATCTAAAGAATGTTATGGATCTGCAGACATAATCGACCCGACTGGCGGCGTGGCTCAGCGGTACCGTTCTCGCTTGCTGGACCGTATGTTTCAGGTTCGTATCTTGGCGCAGTCAGCTGGCATTTGAGGGTGCACAAATGCGAGGGAGCCGTGTTAGTAGATTTACTGGCACGTTAATGATCCCCTTCGGGACAAAATTCTGGGTCCCCGGCGTCTCTAAAAGCAACAGTAGTTAAAAGGGACGTAAAACCAATAACATTATTATTATTATTATTATTATTATTATTATTATTATTACATAATCGGCCTGACGCGGGCAACATCCAACTTTGAGTTGAGGCATGTCTTTACACGTCTGGCTGCGTATGACTTTCACAACCCTAATTGAATTAACAAATCTTTCCATGACCCTACAGAGACGTGTGTATACCAACTATGTGGATATTTTCGATTGCTATTTGGCTGAAATAAAAGTATTAATTAATATCCTGAACTAGCACCAACGGTAGAATTCAGATACTATGTGAAATCGTTTTGTTCTTTACTTCAATTAACATTTTCAAATAACGCACAATAGGCTGTTACAAACCCTTTAAAATAAAAAGTAAAAATGTATCGTAGTATCATCTTGTCATTCTTCAAATTCGATGCGCATAGAATGCCAATGGTATAGTAATCAATGGAGCCCCACGTAGACTAGTCGTGGCATCTAGTGCTGAAATATCGAACAATATAATCCTAACAGAGCGAGTGCACTCTAGCGGCCAGAAGAAGAAACTTTTCAATAAAATCTGGAAGTTAATAAGTAGGTCAGCGTGCAGTTACCTTTTTGGCAGCTAGATGTCTCGAGTAAATCTGCTGGCGAATTATGTTTTAATTAAATATATATTTTACACCATAATATGCACAATATAACGCTTAATTTTAAAACATCTGAGTCATTACAAAACAATAAACATATAACATTTCAAGCAAAAAAAAATAGCTCTGATCGGGTTTGAACCATAGGCATTTGAGCGATAGGCTAACGCTCTACCACTGAGCTAATTGTGTCAGCGAATATCGTTCTATATAAAATGACTTACATAGAACTTGTTAGCAAATAATGATTTATACTAAACCATTTCATCACTGGAGTACCGGTATATTATTTATATATAAAGCATTTCATACAAAGTTTATTTATTTTGTATCAGTACGCTATATTGCATGCAATACTCAAATTAGTGAAATATAAGTCAGGCACAAGATATCCGCTGCCATCTTGTCTTATTACTGAATCGGCTCAGCTTTTTAAAATCACGTCTGCACTATAGTATTACAAAATAAACTTTTAATTTCGTGCCTCTTCCTTTAGAACAGTTAAAACGATTCTCGGCTCGATAATCGGAACTGGTGGGTCCCATGATATGGATTATAAAGTTTGCATAATTCGCAATCCTGAAATGGTATGGCGGACGACCTTGTAGTTTGGTCACAAGACGCATCCTATACGAAGGTATGTTGTTACCAAATTTGGTAGAGATCGGATGATTTGGTTAGTCGTTGATTTTACGTTTTGAACGTTTGAGTGGCCGCCATTCAGTTTTAGTAAAGATGGCGGCGATATAAAACATGACACTGAGGTGTCCTTTGCTAGTGCTACCTTTGTACCAAATTTCGTTCAATTCGCATTCACCGTGTTCGAATTGATAGGGGGGGGGACAGACATTCAGAGTACACACACTCACACACACACAGACACACACACACAGACTCACACACACACACACACACACACACACACACACAGACTCACACACACACATACACACACACAGACAGACACACTTTTTTCGCCCTGTGTTGATCTCATAAGTCTACTTTCATTTTTTGCAAAAATCGAAAGTAGGCTAATAAATGGAATATTGAATTGCGTCTTACAGCAATAGATGGACCTGTGAGATTCCGTTGCCATGGTTACCGGCTTGCATTCTTTCATTATTGTATTGTATTATTGGGGGACACGAGAGAAACCTCCCAGTAGGGTGTATTTGCATGTGATATTGGTATACATCCGGGTGTCTCCTGGGCAACGGACTAGGACTCTTCCTAGACGGCTGATTCTCTCACACCAGAAGTAACAGAGTTATTATTGTATTAAATGAAATTAGTTTTCTGGAAATATCTCAAAAACTGTTGGTTTTAGGGCCTTAAAATATGGTTTCGTTTCTCAAATTGATGGGCTGAAAATGAGCTTTGTCTCGCCCTTCTACGCCTATTTCAGCAAGTATTTTAAGGGGGCAGGCCCCCGTTTATGAGAGGTACAGAGAAGAGTTACATCAATGATTAGTGTCGTGCTTCTGAAGGATATCTGTACCAAATGTTACGTTTATCCACCCAGCCGTTCTCGAGTTATAAGGGAACAACTTTGTCCACAGACAAACAAACAGACAGACAGACAGACTAACATTTTGTTTTCGGGCGCATCCGTCATAAAACAGTCTGAAACGCGTAAATAATGCAAATTTCCGTAGAAATTCAGAAAAAACAGACAAACTATCACTTTTAGCCTACTTTTAACATTTTGCAAAAAATAAGGAAAAAGTAGACTTATGAGATCGATCCGGGACTGTCCACTGTCTGTCTGTCTGTCTGTGTGTGTATGTCTGTCCCCCCCCCCTATCAACTCCTAAACGGCTGCAGAAATCGAAACCAAATTTAGTATGAGTAAAGATGTGTACCCGAATATCTCACGTCCTTATTTGAAAATGATGTCAGTGCTAAAAACTGCTGACAAAACGCACTAGAAATTTGAGCCGCATGATGGATATCATAGAAGGTATGTATGGGAGCTATTCCAAAATTGGCACACATGTAGATAACACTATTTCAGTTTAATTTTCAGGAGGCCATACATGACAGTGTTGCCAAAATAATTTTAAGCCTTCTGATATGTCCAATTTTTAAATGCCTATAAATTCTATACTATCAATTGGATTTCAACCAAATTTTGTATGTAATATATGTACTTAAACAGATATGACTGAGCGTATTCCTAAGAGCCACCAGGGCTGCCAACTGTTAATAATTGCTGTCCCTATTATTTTATCCAAATACCAATATATCAGAAAGTATGCAAGGCGACAGCTTTAAACTATGCACACGTATAGTACCTGCCATTTTAGATTAATTTTGGAGTAACTTAAATACTTCAGTTCTACCAACATGATTCTAAGCCTGCTGATAGGGCCAATTTTTAAATACATGTAACTTCTATACTATAAGTTGGATTTCAACCAAATTTCATATGTGCTATGTGTAACACAACAGATATTACTATAAGTATTCTTAAGAGCCTCCGTGGCTTAGGCGGCAGCATGCCGGCCTCTCACAGCTGAGTCCGTGGTTCAAATCCCGGTCACTCCATGTGAGATCTGTGCTGGACAGAACGGAGGCAGACAGGTTTTTCTCCGGGTACTCCGGTTTTCCCTGTCAACATTTCATTCCAGCAACACTCTCCGCTATCATTTCATTTCATCTGTCATTCATTTAATCATTGCCCCAGAGGAGTGCGTCAGGCCTCGGCAGCCGGCACAGTTCACATCCTCGCCGCTAGATAGGGGCTTCATTCATTCCATTCCTGACCCGGTCGGAGACTGGAAGCAGGCTGTGGATTTTCATTCTTAAGAGCAATCAGGGCTGCCCACTTTTAATAAATGCTGTCAATATTTTTTAAACCTAATATCAATATATCAGAAAGTATGCAAGCCGACAGCTTTAAACTATGCACACGTATAGTATCTACCGTTTTAGATTAATTTTGGAGTAACTTATATACAGGACTACCAACATGATTCTAAGCCTGCTGATAGGACCAATATTTTAATGCATGTAACATCTATACTATCAGTTGGATTTCAACCAAATTTCGTATGTGCTATGTGTAACATAACAGATATGAATATAAGAATTCTTAAGAGCAATCAAGGCTGCCAACTGTTAATAAATGCTGTCTATATTTTTTAACCTAATATCAATATATCAGGAAGTATGAAAGCCATCAGCCCTATAGTTTGCAAACGTATAGCACCTGACATTCTAGATTAATTTGGAATAATTAATATAAGTCAGTGCTGTCAACTTGATTCTATGCCTGCTGATAGGTTCAATTTTAAAATACATGTAACTTCTATACTAACAAATGTATTTCGTCCAAAATTGGCACAACAAGATATCATAATATTTCAGATTAGGCTATTTCTGACCAGCACACGCATGACATTGTTGCAAACATGATTTTACGCGTGCTGATAGATCCAATGTTTAACTGAATGTAACGTCCATTGGACTTCAACCATTTTTAGCCTATTTTCAATTTTGAAAAAATAGGCTTATGAGATCACCTTTTGTCCGTGTGTGTGTGCGCGCGTGTGTGTGTGTGTGTGTGTGATTCGTGTGTGTGTCCCCCCCTAATAAAATCTAAACGGCTGGAGCGATTTCAATGAAACTCGGTATGTTCATAGCACTATTCCCGGCGACCTCGACCGTGCCCTTCAAATTTTGTTACGTCTCACCAATGCAAAATGGCGGCTGTGCGAAATATTTCACTAGCATTCAATATCTCCGAAACTATTACCGATATCGCCCTGAAATTGTGTACGGTGATAAAGGGTACTACTAGAAGTTCACCTATGAGACTTTCAAAAACCTGGTGACTACAAAACCAACATGGTGGTCAAGCGAACTTGAGACTTTTAAATAGACTTTTCTCGCGATTTAACTATCCACACGTAATGAAACTTGGTACAGCAAATGTTTATACACATTGTAATGCACTGGAGTCTAATTTAGTTCAATTGTTTACATAACTTCAAAATGGCGGCTGTGCGAAATATTTCACTGACATTCTATATCTCCGAAACTATTACAGATATCACCCTGCAATTTAGTACGGTGATAAAGGGTACCGATACAAGTTTACCTATGTATATTTCATAAACTTGTAAAGTAGAAAACGAACATGGCGACCAAGCGAAGTTAAGACTTTTAAATAGACTTTTCACGATTTAACCATCCAAACGTAATGAAACTAGGTACAGCAAGTGTTTATACACATAGTAATGCACTGGAGTCTAATTTAGTTCAATTGTTTACATAACCTCAAAATGGCGGCTGTGCGAAATATTTCACTGACATTCTATATCTCCGAAACTATTTCAGATATTACCCTGCAATTTTGTGCGGTGATAAAGGGTACTGGTACAAGTTTGTCTATGTATATTTCATAAACTTGTAAAGTAAAAAACGAACATGGCGACCAAGCGAATTTGAAATATTTTAATAGACTTTTCTCGTGATTTAACTCTCTGAGCGCAGTGAAATGTGGTACAGTAAATGATTTTGCAGATTGTAATGCACTGCCATCTAATTTAAATCAATTGTTTACATAACCTCAATATGGCGGCTGTGCGAAATTTTAAAATTAAGTTTTTATTTCTTGTGTCGTAATCATGCGATCGAAGTCAAAGTTTGAATAATGAACCTAGGCAATAATTGTCCTTGAATGGTACATAATTCTATGGCCTATACATATAACAATCCTAAATGGCGAGCTTCCGAAATATTTAGACGGTTCTCAATATCTATGAATCTTTTACAGCAACCAAACTGAATTTTTTATGTTCATAGAGACTATGAACATATGCTCACCTATAGGACTTTCAGTAACCTGGTGAGCACAAATCCAACATGGCGGCGACGCGAAGTATAATTATTTAAATGGACGATTCTCGCGAATTAACTATCCGAGTGCTGTGAAACGATGCACGTTAAATGCTTATACAAATATTGATCCACTGGCATCTAATTTATTTCAATTGTTTGCATAATCACAAGATGGCTGCTGTGCGTAATTTTAAAATCTCGTTTTTACTTCTTGTGTTCTAATCATGCGATTGAAGTTTGAATACCACACGTACACAATAATCTTAATGTAATAGTACAAAAAAATAAATCCAACCTGGCGACAATCTGAAATATTTAGACGGTTCTCAATATCTACGAATCTGTTACAGCAATTAAACTGAAATTTTGTATGTTGTTAGAAGAAATTAACATGAGCAGGATATATGAAAATAGGCTGTATAGTTCTTTACGGAACTACTTGTTTTATTATGTACCTTAAGAGATGGAACTAAGAATATATTCAGTCACCAGGGCTGCCAACTGTAATGCTCTATTCGGCTACATTATACCAGGTATATTTCGAACTAATTAGACATTTCGATATTACCAACTTAATTTCGTCTATATTCTAGATAGGTTCATATACTGTAGATTAATCATTGGCATGAAACTTGATTTTAAGAAAAGTAGGCTCTTTAGTTCGTCACGGAACTTCTTGTTATATATAGAGAGATATAAAACTAAAATAGGTTATTCGATAATATCCTAGGCAAAATTAGGTACTCGTATCTTAACAAAGAAGAAACGGATGATAAAATGACGCAACATAGTACTTAAATAAATCAAGTCCATGTTAAACATTTTGGACTTGCTGGCATACCATAAAACTAATATTTGAATAAATAGTTACAGTGTTTTTTTTAATATTCCAGTCCTCAAGGAATCAAGAACTGTAATGAGAAGATTAAGCGACTTTTAGACTGTTTTAATTTACGCCTGATGATTATATGAGGAATTTTAATGTATAAATGATATAATGAGCTGAAAAGCAAGCTGGAAACATGATTAAATATAATATGATTTTATTTTTATTTTTTTATTTATTTGTCTGACCCCTAAGGGGTTTGCCAAACGACACAGAAAAATATGCGTGACTTTAAACCTGTACATACTGAACCCTTATTAATCTGCGATAAATAAGTATTCATGATTTATTATTATTATTACTATGGCCCAGGCAGTACATGTTGAAGGTGACAAAGAGGAAGGCAAGTTAGTGTGTTGCAATGATTACCACAGAAGCAGAGCTAGGCAGCTATTCTTGAAGACGACCGGGTAAGCCGAGTTCAAGGCCAAATTGTGTAACAACATGCACCAAAATTGGAGTCATGAGGGGAGGGTCACGAGTTAGTTGCAACCGACCTACGATTGAATCACCCAATCAGATGAGACCACGCCAAAACCACGCGATGGGTAGCGTCCCCGGTAAAAAAGCGCGCGGAATTGATTATCTAAAGAACCGCCGATCCGAAATATCTGCGCATAAGTGCGCTGAGACGTTTGAATTAAATGATGAAGATTGACAATAGTCCCATGTGTGTGAGATGAAAACTCCAGAAAATTTTTCTTACTTCTCCCCACTCCACCTCACTCTGTCAGTTTCCAATAAATTGATCGAGGAGACGCTGTTTTGAAGACAACCGTTTTGAGCTCTGGTGAGCTAGGTTCACGCCAGTTTGCACGGTGACTTTACGCTCTTAATAAGTATTCTAAAGACAACTGTTTTCAGCTCTTATGGGCAAGACTTTAAGTAACATTCCAATTAGTGCTCAACGCGAGCAAAGGTCCATGCAGAGCAGTAGAGATTATCTAACCAGATAAGGACTGCGAGACAGTCATATTTAAAACTTGTTTTTCAAGCCAGTGACGATGTGTTTGAAGTGTATAATTCATGTAAATATTTATTGTATTTTTCAAGTGATATATTGTGCGTGTGTAAGCGAATGCTAAGCTAGGG
Organism: Meconema thalassinum; assembly: GCA_946902985.2. Classification (NCBI taxonomy): domain Eukaryota; kingdom Metazoa; phylum Arthropoda; class Insecta; order Orthoptera; family Tettigoniidae; genus Meconema; species Meconema thalassinum. The sequence goes on from OX336388.2 coordinate 1,510,323,478, forward strand.
AAAGTCTTCGTTGATTAATCGCATAGGACAATCGTGGGTGAAAGTAGTAACTCACAGCGATTATAGCCAGGCAATTTATATTAACATTGAACATTTCTGTCCAAGAGACTACGCCAAGATGTCCGACGTTTGGTCAGGAGCCGGAGTGATGTCCAACGCTTCTACGGAGTCGACGATGGAGGGCTAATTTCCCGTAGGGAAATGGGCCGAGATGGAAGTTATATGTTCTACAAGCTGATACGGTGATGTACAAAAATTGATTTACTCAATATGTAGTTAGATATGGCGGGGGAACTTTGTAAATAGTTCATTTATTCTTTTTATTGTTTAGATTGTTTTTTCTTGCACCGATACTAATGTTTTAAATGTACGTTGGCGCGTGGCCAAAGTTGTTTGTTGTGTATTTTTCTTTGGAGTCATATTTAGTGTACACGGCGCGTATACCAGATTTTATCCATGCGAATGCGAAACCCGTTAATTCGATAAGTGGTGCTTTATTTAAGTTCATATTTTTGATAGGAAAGGGAGGTAATTATGTAAGATATTTGCCGAGCGCAACAAATTAATATGTAATTGTAGAACACCTTAGTTCTAAATTTTTTTAGATTTTTTTTGAGTCCTTTTCAGGTACGATAGTCACGGCCTAGAACGGAGGCGCCAGCTGGTGGAAAATATTTATGTCATTTATTTCAGGGTCTGTCAAACCCATACGTGTGATTCTGTGTGTGTTATCGTGTCTGGTGTGTGTTTTGATTCTACGTGAAGAGGGGTAGAGGTCCTACCGCCCTCATTTTGTTGTTGTTGTATTTTGATGGAAAGGCAGGGTGCTCCGAGGAGGCCGCTGTACCTTGCTCAATGCTGATTCTTGGATTTCCTAGGGGAAATGCTGAGATATTTTGTTCTGACACACACACACGTATATATTGTGCTTTGGGGGCACGCTTCTTCGAGACTCGATCCCGTGCCTTGGGAGGTCGAGGTTATTTTGACACGTGGGTTGACAGATATGCAGATTTCCACGTACCGCCCGACTAGCCTTGGTGACTTATTTTGTTAGGCAGTCCTGTTGTCCGACTGGCCCCTTTAAGCTATCATTAGCAAACCTGTTCTTTTGTGATGGTTATTTGAACCATAATTAATTGGGGAGTTCGCCACGTTTGTCACGGATTATTGCATGTCGTATGGATGGAATATTGTGTTAATGATGTAAATGTTGGCTTTGAGCCTAGTGATTTGTCTATGACTCAGTTCATGTAAGTTAGTCTGTGTGACACCAGTGTGGTGTAGTTGTATTTAATTGTAAAAATGACGGCGGTCATATGTATATTTTTTTTTTGTTGGTCACGTGTTAACTTACTTGTGTTGATTTGTGAGAAGTCCTAATTTTTAGGCAGTAATGTTTTGCTACAGCAGTTTTGATTCCAATTTCATGCGGAAATTATTGTGTTGTTTATTTTAAGTATAGGAAGTGTCGGTTTAGTTTTAAGTGTTGTATAGCTGTTCCCCGCGTCTGTCTAGCTCTAAGTAATGCGGATTCGTCTTCTGAAAGTTTATTCCGGATGATGACGAATCATGCATTCAATTGTACTCATCGTGAAGCATGTAGAACAGCACTCGCGCATACATTGTCATTATTGTTGATTTTTTTTGGGACATTTGGTCCGAGTAATAATCTCTCCTGAGATTTGGCCTAGTTTTGGCAAATTTAATTTATTCAGTGGGAGTCATTATGGGAGTTTTGTTTTGTTAATTCATTTTTGTAAATAGCTGATCTGTCATTAAATTCATTTGTTATAACCCTGGCTTCACTTTTTCCTGCATGTTATTTTGTTATATGTTACCCTGCATGTTAATGAAGCGCTTTAACAACAACTTACGATATGGACTGTTACACCCCCCGAAACTGAGTCTCATAAACTTCTTTGCAAGGGTTCAATACAGATACCGTGATTGTAAAGCAAGAGTTATTACAAATCTAGTAGGCCATACAATGGTTTTTAAGGATACCTACTGATGATTTGAAGATTGTTATAACAATTTATTAATGACCTTTTTTTAATTTATTTTGTAAATCACTCTTCAGTTAACAAATAACTTCGAAATAGTACTCCACGAGCCTAAAATAAGCCAGTAACTGCTATTGTATTCTCCTGAATTTTTTCTAACAAATAGGGAATTGTGGGTTCATATATTATCATTTTCTCTTTGTCTACTTCTTCTGGTTGAATCATGAAGTTTTCAAATCGAATAGTTGTTTCAACAACTCCACTTTCTTCTTCCGATGATTGATAGCAATAGTATCTATACGACGGGTGATGCCATCCAGGCTAAGCAGTGCAGTTCTTCGTAAACGCTAGCTAACCTTTCGCGAATTGTGTTATGCCTTCTGATTCTTAATATTTTTCCTCTGGATCAGCTTCCTGAGGAAGAGTTTCATACTTAATACAAGTGTCGGAGGACCTTCCAGGATGAGCTCGAGCAGGTAATCCCATGGCATTAATTTTTAAAACGATTTAATAAAATAAGAATAAATTAATTGTTTTGACTGGGCGAACAAAAACTAACAAATTGTTTCATTGCATTTGTAGGCCAATACAGAACCGATTTTCAAAGTAAACCATCATGGTTTATTTTAAAGCAAGACTGTTAACTTTAAAAGCCTCATCAGCACTTGAACGACGCAGTGATATTTAAATCAAAGTAATTTGATTTCCCGGACTTATATACGATACTTACAGTTCATGAGTATAACACACAGTTTTAATTATGTTTAGAGTCAAAATTAGCTTATGTCGAATATTGAGTTAAGCTCTGTGTTAAATAACGTAGAATACGACAAACATTATCATCAAATCAGCAATAAATTCTGTCACTGGCTAATTGAATTTTAAATGAATTCTGGAGAAGAGTTTATTTTTGGGAGTTATGTACTTTCAGTACTTTAATGGAAATTTGGTCAGGAAAAAAGTTAATCCAAACAGCAATTACGAATTGTTAGAAAACTTTTATCAAAAGCTTATAATTGCTAACATATATTTTAAGTAGCTCTTTGACCACGGGGAATACACGTTTATTCTTACGAGCTAATAGCATTTGCTCTCCTTTGCTGTTCTACAAATTACTCATACAGAGGGTTAATTATGTAACTTTTAGAAGCTTCCCGGATACGGCAAGGGAACCTACTTCCTCTTCTGCCGTATCATTTTCGTTAGTCGAGTAAGTTACATCAACTACACTTGCCAGGAGGGGAGCAATATTTTAATTATTCCTTCATTACCTGATGGAAATGTAACTCTACTTAATTTCTAATTAAGAGAGTTTAATTATAATATAGGCTATCCATTATACAAAGAATACATCTAAACCTGTTTGAATACGGAAACGAACGGCAATATACAGGGTGGCGCAAAAGTCACTTTCACACTTCACTTATCTTAATTATTGTAATTTAGTTTAATTGTTTTAATGTTGAATAATGTTGAATAATTTCAACATGATACATAACACAAGCCTACCAACAAAATGTTGGTTTTCCGTGTACCAACGGGTACAAGTATGTCGATTTACATGTCCCGACAACTTGAATGTGGCCTCATCAGACCACAAAATATTGAATAAAATTCTTGTCAAATCGATACTGATCGTGCATAATTTCTCGAAATTGTAGCCGCCTGTGTTGATCATCTTCCAGAAACCCACGTATCAGGCGTGGAATGTACACTTTCAAGTTCTGTTCATGTAATATCCTTTGATTGACCGACGTGATACTTCTGGGAACTCTGCCGCTAATTGTCTTGTAGACTATTCGTAACAGCCAAACGGATGAGTGCATTATCTTTCTTTCGTGCTGACCTAGGTCACCCACTGCGAGGTGCATCCAAACCAGAACCTTCAGTTTCAAATTTATGAATTACATTGTCAACAGCCTTACGTGTTGGTGGATTTGTCTCGAAATGTTTTCTCCATTCCCTCAGTATAGCAATTACACTGCGGTCTTCAAAGCCAAAATTCTCTCGTTAACAATCATAGTCTTGACAACACAACAGTTAACATCATTGTTACTATGATTACGATTCGTGTGTAAACACTACGTGTCATTTCCTGCTTCTGTTGAAATTAATACTTAATTCAACTAACGTTTAAATACTGATGGTATCTTACAACCATGTTTTATTTGGACTCTAATTCAATAATCAACAAAAACAAAACACTAACTAAAGTCGTCAAGGAACCAAATTTACAACATTCTCCCACCTTGAAATTGTTCTTGCAATTTCTACATACTATTAAGTTTGCAAAAGTAAAGTTATCCTTAGTATCACGGTTCACCTCTGGAAAGGGGTGATTGAATAGCACCCCAACTGGGAAATAGAGGATTAGGTTTCGGGCACACACTGGAATTTAAATAGAGCGACGAGGAAGAGACCAAACATTGATAACTAAGGTTTAATACATTTATTTGATTTTTGAATCAATAACAAATATTTTCATTTTGAATAATAATTAAAGGAAGGTAATTAAAAATGCAATGTTTCTCCAGGAAACTCAGAATAAATAGGAATTACAATAAAAATGCATAAAAAGGCCTTATAAAAGGCGATTAAAGAGTATTTTCAAGAAAAATATCCAAAAACCAAGCAAGAAGCAAGAAAAGGCTTAGCCTTGAAGAATGTGTTGACCAAGTGAATGAAGTTCGCGTTACCAATGATTTGATACTTTTATACTTAGTATTTGGCCCGCAGGGAGCGGGTCGTAATCCAAACAAAGGCTTCCTCTAAGATGTCTCGGCATGCCTTCCGAGAAAGATAGATGGCGAAGTGTACCCCGCAGGAACAGACCTCTTGGTAATTATCTGTTTGGCGGATTACAAGCAGTTATACTCGTAGTTTCTCATCGCCGTGTTGTAGTGGGCTAGCGGGCTGACTGAGTTGCTGAGATGAAGGTCGTTGACTCATGCCTCGCCTAGCATGACAGAGTCCGAGCGATGAAGCATGCCACTTGGCAAGGTTTCAGCCACACGATGTTTACTAACAGGGCCTTCCCAAGAAGGGCCTGTTAGTGGGCAGGCAGGCAGCCGTGGTCAGACTGGTTCAGGCAGGCAGATGTAGACAGGCCGCAGGACGGCGAGGCGGAGAATATATAGTGGAAATGACGACAGCAGCCGAACATTCCAGAATGAAGGAGGGGTGTCAAACAGCCAATCAACGCACAGCCCCATGCACGTTGCGAGGGTTGCCGCTGAGGTGAGCACAGTACCTCATGAAAAAGTGTGACAGAATGGTGCGTCTAGAAAGACACTTCAGAAAAAAGGTGAGTTGACAAGAATAATAAAGAACAACAATTCAAATGAAACATAAGTTAAATAAATAATCAGAACACCGCGTTCATACTGCAATTATAACGAAAAAAATAATGGAGCAGAAAAATTAAACGTGTGTTTCAAACCGTGCGGGAAACATAGCCTACAAAAAAAAAACATTCGCAAAAGCGAACATGCTGGGAGGGGCGAGAAAAAATTGCAGTAAGAAAGCGCAGAAGTTAGGCCTCGCGTGGCAAAGGAGCAATCATAGTGATTGGCCTGAGAAAATGGCCAGCAGAAGTCTGCAGTTTTACCACGCGAATCCTACCATCTCTGCCAGGAAAGCACTCAACAACCCTACCCAAATTCCAGACAAGGGGGGGACTAGGGTCTTTCAAAAGGACCAAGTCCCCAATCTGAAGGTTAGAGCAGGAAACACGCCATTTACCACGCTGCTGAAGCAAACCGAGGTATTCCAACCTCCAGCGGCGCCAAAAATTGTTGCGCAAACTTTCAATTTTGCGCCAAGAAATGGCTAAAGAAGATTGAGAATTAGAATATAACAAAGGGGGAGAGGCAGTCAAAGGACCACCGATAAGAAAATGGCCTGGCGTTAATGGCAGAAGATCTGAAGGATCATTAGATAAGGGTGATAAAGGACGATAATTAATTATGCCCTCAATAAAAATGATTAAGGAATTAAACTCTTCATGAGAAAGGGGGGTGTGGCCACAAACACGTCTAAGGTGCTTCTTGGTGAGTTTCACACAAGACTCCCACCGCCCACCTTGATGAGGTGCATAAGGGGGGATGAAGTGCCACTTGAAATTTCTCTGGTGAGCATAATCAGTAATCCTTTCCAGCGCTGAATTTTGAGTAAGAGCTCTCTTAATTTGCTCAGAAGCTCCGATAAAATTTTTAGCATTGTCTGAGAATACTTCTGAAGGAAGACCTCTGCGAGCAGAAAATCTGGCAAAAGCTGCCAAAAAGTAAGCGGTAGAGGCGTTGGTAACTAGTTCTAAGTGAACTGCTCCGGTGACCATACATACAAACAGCGAAATATAGGGTTTTCCAGAAATACATTTTTTGGCCTCAGGAGAATTTCTTCTGTAAACAAAAGGCCCGGAATAATCCACCCCCGTAAAGGTAAAGGGTCTAGCAGGCGCGGATCTAAAGTTGGGAAGATCACCCATGAGCTGAGCGGTAACTTTAGGGTTGGATTTAAAACATGGAATGCACTTTCGGATAACAGATGTAACTTCATGGACTCCGTTTATGGGCCAATACCTTTCACGAATGATAGAAAGTAATGTACGAGTTCCAGCATGAAGATGCTGGTAATGATACTGACGAATGATTAAGGAAGTGACATGATGCTTTGAGGGAAGAATAATTGGATGTTTTTTATCCTCAGAAAGATCAGCCAAAGATAAACGTCCTCCTACTCTTAATAAACCATCAGTATCCAAAAAAGGGGCGAGTGAGGAAAGCTTACTCGATTTCTTAAGGGATTGACCTTGGGACAACACCTGGCATTCTTCAGAGAATATTTCTTGTTGAGTAAGCCATAAGATTTTTGTAGTGGCTGAACCTAATTCAGAAAGGGTTAAATATGGCTTAGGAAAAAGAGGTTGTTCTACAACAAAATATTTCCATCGAAGGAGATAAGCCATAACCCTCACCAATTTATGGAAAGAGGAATATCGCTGCAAGAGAAGGGGAGAGTCGGAAACGAGAAGAGAAGATCCAGTAATCTTACCAGAATCCGGCAAGTCTGATAACTCCGGAAGCGGAAAATTTGGCCAAGCGGAAGGTTCTTGCAGAAGCCAACGGGGACCGTGCCAGTATAATGTCAGGTTAGCCAACATAAGAGGGGAACATCCCCGAGAAATGACATCTGCAGGGTTCTCCTTGCCAGATACATGATGCCATTGTTCAAGGTTAGACAATTGTTGAATTTTGGACACTCTATTAGCTACAAACACCTGCCAATGCGAGGGAGGTTTGGCAATCCATGCCAACGTGATGGCTGAGTCACTCCAAAAGTAAGTTTTAATAAATCGGATTTTCAAAGATTGACGGATTTTGACCGATAATTCAACCGCCAGAAGAGCAGCTCAAAGTTCCAGTCGTGGCAAGGATAAAGATTTAAGAGGGGCCACCTTTGACTTAGCGCAAATTAAATTGGAAAAGAAATATGACTGGACAAAATTACGGCAAACAATATACGCACAACATCCATAAGCTTTCAATGAGCTATCGGCAAAGATGTGAAGTTCATATCCTCCACAGGAGGGAAAGGGAATAATCACTCGCGGGATAATAACATTAGGAAGATCTTCCAAACTATTTCTATAAGAAATCCAATTTTTTTGCAACTCTGAAGGAACTGGTTCATCCCAACCAGTTTTCAAGGACCAAAGGTCTTGCATGAAAAGCTTTGCTGTGACGATGATTGGCGCCAAAAATTGGAGAGGATCAAATATCTTTGCAATCTCAGACAAAATTTGCCGCTTAGTTTGCGGTTTGATGTCACTGAGATTAATTTTGAAAAAGAAAAAATCCTTTTGAGGACTCCAATAGATGCCTAGAGTTTTGATAGAATTACTTTCCTGAAGAAGCTCTACTGAGTCGTTATAGACTGAAGTTAATGGAAATTTAGAAAGAAATTCTTCCGAATTAGAGTTCCACTTGCACAAGGAAAATCCGCCTCCCAAAAGCAAAGCTGTCAAATCTTTAGAGACTTGCAGTGCTTCAGATACTGACTCAAATGAATGAAGAAAATCGTCAACGTAAAATGATGATTTTAACACTTCAGAAGCCTTAGGAGAATACAACGGGCCATCCTGTTCAGCAAGTAATTTCAACGTACGTATGGCTAAAAAAGCAGAAGGCTTTAGTCCATAGGTTAATGTTTTTAGCCGAAAAATCTTGACGGGTTAAGTAGGCTCGTCGCGCCAAAGAATTCTCTGAAGGTCGCGCTGTTGTTGATCGACCAAAATCTGTCTATACATCTGCTTGATATCAGATATCACTGCGATAGGGAACAAGCGAAAATTCATCAAAACAGAAGAAATGTCAGATTGAATAGGAGGGCCTGATAATAATGTGTCATTCAGAGAAGTTCCATTGGCATCCAATGCAGAGCCATTAAAGACCACTCTTATGTTTTCCATTAAAATTTCATTCTTCCAAACAGGATGATGATTGAGGTAAATGACTTCAGATGTGGTATAAGAAGCATCATCTTTCTTGGTAACAACCTCCATGTGATCGAGTGCCTCATATTCCTCCATAAATGTGGAGTATTGAGTTTTAACAACAGGGTCACGTTTAAATTTGCTTTCCACAGCATATAGTGCTCTAAGAGCCCTAGAGTGTGTTTCAAATAAAAGAGGTGGATTATCCACTCGGGGCATTGTTACGACAAATCTACCCTCTGAATTGCGTTTGGTTGTTTCGCGAAACAGTTTTTCACACATTTCATTTTCAACTGAGGAAGGTGAAACTGAATCTATAGTTTCGATTTTCCAAATCTTTCTAAGTTGTAATCGAGACTTGTATTGACAAAATGACATTGTGAGAAATTTTGAAACGACTTACGAGGGACCTGACCCGTTACTAACCAACCTAGCTTGGTATGATGAACAAACACTCCTGGTGATATTTTAACCTTAGAGCTAAGGAGACATTGCCAAAATACTTGGGCACTGAGAAGTATGTCTACTGGAGCGCTCGTATTAAATGTTGGATCTGCCAACTGAATGTTATGAGGAAATTGCCAATTTCTAATTTCAAAAGAAGTACTAGGGGTATTACTGCCAATAGTATAAATGGCAAGACAATTCAGCTGAAATGTTGTGTTACAATTAACAGCATCTTTGATGTGAACACGAACAAAATGCAAAGATTTAACATTGATATTGTTAATACCGGTAACCTGAATTAATGTAGGTTGCTTGGGAAGACCAAGTTTCTTAATGAGACGCTCACTTATGAAGTCATGGGTGGCGGCATTATCCAATAAGGCACGTGCTTCAAGCCATCTACCAGAGGAATCTTGAACTTTTAATAACACGGTTGATAGTAGCACCTGGGAACTACGAATAGAGCTAGAGCTCTGAGTATATGATTGCGCATTGGCTCCTGGGGATGTATCTTTAGAACATCCAGGGGAAGGAGCCTGACGTGGCTTTTCAAACCTATGAAGCAAGGTATGATGTTGAGCCTTGCAATGGGAGCAAGTATTTTTAGATACGCAATCAGGCACCATATGCCTAGCTGACAGACAGTTGTAGCAATATATTTTTTGAGCTATTAATTTGCGTCTTTCATCGGTAGAAAGGGCTTTAAAGGCAACGCAGGAATATAACCTGTGAGGCGCTTTACAGAGAATACAATCTGTTGAATTATGTTGAACAGTAAAGACAGCAGATTTGTTTATTTTAGTACCGACTGGCTTCAAAACATTAGATTTGTTATCTGCACTTCCTGACATATGACAGGCTACGGCTGATAAAACCTGACATCTATTATTTATAAACGTAAGCAATGAGCCATAGGTATATGAAGTGTCATTTGTTAGTTCCCTCTCCCATGCCTTTAAGGTTGATGAATCAAATTTAGAAGTAACCAAGTGAACTAAGAATAGATCCCAATGCTCGACCGGATGATTCAACCGTGCCAATGCTCTGACGTGTAGTTGGACCGTGTCACTTAAGGCTCGCAGTGTTGACAAGCTGTCAGCTCGCAATGCGGGCAGGTTAAATAAGGCTTGAATATGCCTCTGTAGGCATAATTTTTCGTTGCCATGACGGCCTTTAAGAAGCTCTATAGCAATGTTATAGTTTTCTCCTGTTAAGGAGAGTTCTCTTATAAGTTGAAGGGGTGGTCCCTGCAAAATGGATTTTAAGTAATGAAATTTCTGAATTTCTGGAAGTGTGGCATTATCATGTACTAATGAACTGAACAATTCAAAGAATGATTGCCACATCTCTTCCTTTCCTGAAAAATGCGGAATTTCAATTTTAGGTAGCAATGGTTTGATACCATTCCCATGGTCGCTAATTCTTCCTTGAGTTTCCTCTACCTTCAACGCCAGGGTCAAAGTTCTAACTAATGCCACAGCCTGAGCGTGTGTATCAAAGTAATTACTCTCTACTTCTTCCCTATCTGATTGATGTTCTGGACTTTTGATTTCAATTTCAAGTTGCACGAGATCATATTTCTCGTACGCCTGTTCAAAAGCTTTTAAACGCTGAGATATAATATCAAGGTTTTGTTCCTCTTTCGGTAGAGTAGCTAAATATTTTTGAAAACGGGTGAGTTGACCTTTGTAGGCCGCCCGAGAGTTTAACAGTTTATCATCTATTATTACTGGCATGGCTGGAAAGTTGGAATAACTCACTTACCAAAGCTGTTTGCGGCACCAGACAGACCTGCTTTCCAGAAAGAAACCAGTTGTGTAATATGCTGGGATTGTTTCCGCTTTCCCGCAGATCTCCTGCGCTAGCCACGATATCCTGAAATGTATAAGACAAATATTAGATTGCACAAGTTTTTTTTTTTTAGAATAGAATTTGTGGTCTCAGAATGAAGGTTCTGGGTTCGATCCCGGGTTTCGGCACCATGGAAAGGGGTGATTGAATAGCACCCCAACTGGGAAATAGAGGATTAGGTTTCGGGCACACACTGGAATTTAAATAGAGCGACGAGGAAGAGACCAAACATTGATAACTAAGGTTTAATACATTTATTTGATTTTTGAATCAATAACAAATATTTTCATTTTGAATAATAATTAAAGGAAGGTAATTAAAAATGCAATGTTTCTCCAGGAAACTCAGAATAAATAGGAATTACAATACAAATGCATAAAAAGGCCTTATAAAAGGCGATTAAAGAGTATTTTCAAGAAAAATATCCAAAAACCAAGCAAGAAGCAAGAAAAGGCTTAGCCTTGAAGAATGTGTTGACCAAGTGAATGAAGTTCGCGTTACCAATGATTTGATACTTTTATACTTAGTATTTGGCCCGCAGGGAGCGGGTCGTAATCCAAACAAAGGCTTCCTCTAAGATGTCTCGGCATGCCTTCCGAGAAAGATAGATGGCGAAGTGTACCCCGCAGGAACAGACCTCTTGGTAATTATCTGTTTGGCGGATTACAAGCAGTTATACTCGTAGTTTCTCATCGCCGTGTTGTAGTGGGCTAGCGGGCTGACTGAGTTGCTGAGATGAAGGTCGTTGACTCATGCCTCACCTAGCATGACAGAGTCCGAGCGATGAAGCATGCCACTTGGCAAGGTTTCAGCCACACGATGTTTACTAACAGGGCCTTCCCAAGAAGGGCCTGTTAGTGGGCAGGCAGGCAGCCGTGGTCAGACTGGTTCAGGCAGGCAGATGTAGACAGGCCGCAGGACGGCGAGGCGGAGAATATATAGTGGAAATGACGACAGCAGCCGAACATTCCAGAATGAAGGAGGGGTGTCAAACAGCCAATCAACGCACAGCCCCATGCACGTTGCGAGGGTTGCCGCTGAGGTGAGCACAGTACCTCATGAAAAAGTGTGACAGAATGGTGCGTCTAGAAAGACACTTCAGAAAAAAGGTGAGTTGACAAGAATAATAAAGAACAACAATTCAAATGAAACATAAGTTAAATAAATAATCAGAACACCGCGTTCATACTGCAATTATAACGAAAAAAATAATGGAGCAGAAAAATTGAACGTGTGTTTCAAACCGTGCGGGAAACATAGCCTACAAAAAAAAAAACATTCGCAAAAGCGAACAACCTCCAAGGGATACAAGCACTGGACTGGCCGCACCAAAATCCCATCTGCTGTCTTCAGCTTCGCGACTCTTCCTGGAATCAAAACCAGTAACCTGGCAAGGGGCCATTCAATTCTCGTCTTGCCGGTCAGTGTATATCTAGCGGCTTCGGTGGCGTAGTTGGTAGCGTGCTGAACTGCTGTGCCCAAGATAGCGGGTTCAAACCCGACCGAAGTCATCGGATTTTTTAAGAGCGTCAAAAATCCATCAGTATGCCTTCCTTCGGAGGGGAAGTAAAGCCAACGGTCCCATGTCATAGATTTATGGCATGTAAAAGATCCTTCCACAGACTAAACTTGTGTGAAGATAAATTGTTAGGTTAGATTTCGTCGGAATGCTCTATCAAAGTTCCAACGTTCACCACTAGGTATCATTGATATCTGCTAGCGAAAGTTGGAACTACTTGAAATTGAGCTAAACTTGTAGCTCACCCTATGGGTGCCCGCTGCAAGTAGCTACAGACTCAGGCGAGCCGAACATGTCCTCGGACACTCTCGGCACTAAATGGCATACGATAAATAAATACATAAATAAATAAGTGTATATCTACGAAATTGTTACTGTTATCACCCTGAAATTTTGAACGGTGATAGAAGATTCTACTACACGTTCACTTAGGTGACTTTCAAAAACCTGTTAAGTACAAAACCAGCGAAGTTAAAATATTTAAATGAAATGTTCTCGCTACTTGATCATCCGAGCGCAGTGAAACTCGGTGAGGCAGTAAACACTTGCGCTATTCGGCTTTTAGAGGCGGTATTAAGACAAGAATGGTCCATCCAGTAACCGACTCACTTTGGAAAGATAGATCACTTTCATGAGAGAGAAGAAAAATCTCTTTCACTTTGGCCTTTCACATCCCAATTTTCAACGGTTCCGTCAACGTTTTCACAAGATCTACTGTCAAGAATTTGACAATATCTGCTATTATAACCAAGCATAATCCTCACGTAACTCACCGTATCTTTTTAACCGTTCAATAAACGTACCTGTTTTTTTTATTTATTATTATTATTTTATTATTATTATTATGAATATCAATATTACATCCAGCAATACAACAAAATATTTGCATACATAGCTTTTTAAGTATTTAGGACATACCCGTACATTGCTCAAGCAATCGCGTGTGCTATATAGACATTGTCCTTGTCACTACAACATTGTATAAGTCACTTGTTCTCTTGATCACTGGAGTCCCTTTATATTAAATATGTACAATCATCATCATATCGTAACTGTAGTCTATTTCTGATTATTATCTAAGTAAACGTATCAGTCTAAAAATGTACATTCTTAGATCTATGTGATGAATATCAAATTCAGTCGAGTAAGGGAAGAATACATGTAAGGTATACCACGCAAGGCAAGGCCTTGTGTGTGGCATATTGGGACCACTTACCTAATTATAACGTTAAGTGCCCATGTTAAAAATATATTACATATACTGTATATATTAAAATAAGTTTTGTGAAAAAGCTAAGTAGCAATGGTAATGCAATTTTATAGATTAAGCTACTTTAATATATCTTTAATGGCATTTTTATTCTCTCGAACAAATATCTTTTCGTTATTTATAAACTTTGTAGATTTATGTAACTGCTCTTTTATGGCTTTATGAAGGATATTGTAAAATTTAGGAATAAAGTATTGAAAATTACCCTTTTTTGATAGTTAGATTTGGTTTGAAGAGGATAGCCAAATTTCCTGTTCTACCTCTTGTTTCGTAGGTGTGGCTCATATTTATAACTGAATTTTTATTTTTATAGATATATTTATAGACTTCCGTCGCGTAAAGTTGTCCTATGTTCAAGACGTTTGCTTCCGCATAAAATTCATTAGTAGGATATAACCTTTCCTTTTTATACATGATACGCAACACCAAGTTTTGAGTATAAATGTATCAGAGCATTATTGCTGTATTTTTTATTGAAAATATTATGCTTCTTATGGACTCTGGTACAGACGCACCTGCTAGCGAAGTATGGTCAAATAAATTATTCTCTGGAGTCAGGAGAAACCCAAACTCTAAACACAGGTGGTCAGTAGGCCACAGAATACCCCAATGCCGCGCGTGGTGACAGTAACAGGCGATGCTCTGTATCATTGGTTTATCAGTGAATGTAGTTCACTCATTGGGCTATAGGAATACCCTTTAGGAGATAACAGTCAGCATAGGGCAGTTAATAGGAACCACATAGTTACTCTGAGTGAAGCAACGAACACTTGCATCACTTTGTTGTTAAGAGGCGGTAGTAAAAGAAGAATGATCCATCCGGTAACAGACTCACTTTGGAACGACAGATCCATTTTATAGGAGCCATTATACGGAGATTCGCATAAATTTGACCTATTAGCGTCTTATGATGTCAATTAATTGTAATGTTTTAATACAACTAATTTCAACCATCTTTAAGATACCGGTATGTATGTTTATCCCGTATCATTTTCGTGTTAAATGGGGTCAGGACTGAGATGCGAAGAAATTCTATGTGGTTGGTGGTTTTTACATACGGATTCCCTTCCTGATGCCAACCTCATGAGAGGAGTTAATTAGAGATGAAATGAATGAAGATGAAAGAAACTGGAGAAGGATGTGGATGGAAGCGGTCGTGGCCTGTCAGAAGGTGCCGTCCCAGCATTTGCCTGGAATTGAATAAGAGAAACCAAAATGACCATTGCAAGGTCGACCGACGGTGTGGTTCAAACCCATGTCTACCGATACCGCAGATAGTTTGCTCGCATACCATCCCTAAAACACAAAACCGAAGAACTTACGACTCACACAGAGTGAGAGTATTGTACGTATGTACCTACCTTATTGCATGTTCTGTCGTCACCACTCTATTAGATTTTTAGCCTACTTTTCACATTTTGCAAAAATGAGGAAAAGTAGACTTATGAGATCGATCAGGGAAGATGTGTGTCTGTCTGTCTGTCTGTCCTTCTGTCTGTCGTTCTGTCTGTCTGGCTGTGTGTGTGTGTGTGTGTGTGTGTCCCCCTATCAACTCCTAAACGGCTGCAGAAATCGAAACCAAATTTAGTATGAGTAAAGATATATACCGGAATGTCTCACGTCCATATTTGAAAATGATGTCAGTGCTACCAACTGTTGAAAAACGCACTAGAAAATTGAGCTCCATATTGGATATCTTGGAAGGTATGCATGGGAGCTATTCCAAAATTGGCACACATGTAGATAACACTATTTCAGTTTAATTTCCAGGAGGCTATACATGACAGTGTTGCCAAAATAATTTTAAGCCTTCCGATAGGTCCAATTTTAAATGCCTATAACTTCTACACTTTCAATTGGATTTCAACTAAATTTTGTATGTAATATGTGTACATATATATATACCCAAGTACACGGGGCTAAATCATCACGATTCTCAAAGCCCCTAAATTAATCAACAACAACTCAGTCTCAACAGGCGTCTCGTAGAGGAGATTTTTCACACTACCCCACAATAAGATATCCAGTGGCGTCACATGAGATGAACGAGTTGACAACGTCATTACCACAAAAATAATCTGTGTGTGTGCAGAAGTCTATTTATATCAATCATCATAAAATTACTTTTAGGTTAGAAGAGAATAAGACCGTATTCTCTGTTCACCTCCTTCATTATATTATTTATGTATTCATTCATATATTCATGCATTTATTTATTTATTTATTTATTTTATAATTATTTATTTATTTAGTTAGTTATATATTTATTTATTAATTTGCACTTCCTACAATGATAGGCTGCCTAAATCTGACAAAATATACCACAACAATTTTAATATTAAACTAGTTGAAACCCGTCAAAACATGACGGTCAATAGAAAAATATTTACTGAAGAATTTTCTTATATTGGCCTACTGTACATTCTTTCTACGATTATTTTTTGACTCTATTGAAACTATGAGGGCGTCAAAAGATTGCACTCTCAACATTGCAAAATACTGCTGGCCATGACTGAAAAATTGTTGGGGCAAATTGAGGCCTATACGTTCCAGAGTTTCCCCTTGAGCTTTATTGATTGTGATAAAGTATGCCAAATGAATTGGAAAATATTGCCTCTTAAAAGAAAATGATAGTGTTTTATCGGATGGTGTTAAATCAAGTCGAAGGATTAGACATCTCTGCCTAATTTTAACTGCACCTATTATTTCCAAATCCAAGCAATATGGTTGCATTTAGGAGTCCTTGGGAACCGTTCAGATTTCTAAGCAGCATAACGGGCCAAGCGTTTGGAGTATGTGGCGGCCAGTCGTTTAGTTCCAAGGGATTCAAGAACTCTGATGAGTCTAATACAACTGGCCGCAAACCATCGCTTATATTTTTGGAATATAACGAAGAAATGCGATGATGTGCAATTCCATACATTTTAAAACAATGTGGACCGTGTGCGTGTGGCACAGGAACATTGGCTCCAAATGAAACGAAGGAAGGAAGGAAGCTTGCAGTTTAACGTGACCGTTAATCTCGCGATCATAAGCCACGGGACCTCCGTTTAACGTGGAATCCGAACCACAGGACATGGCCTTTAACATCAAAAATCTCACATGCATTGACCGGGAATCGAATCCGATCCGCCTTGGTGAGAGGCATACAGCTTGACCGCTGCGCCGTGAAACGAAGGACATAGCATTGTACTGCCGATTAGTCCCTCTGGAATTCCTTGAGATATCATCTCCAGTGAAAAATAATTGTTAAAGCCTGTCAAATATTTTATATTTATTCAGATTAATTTTACCATTACAACAGCAAAGGTCAAAGTAACCAAGTGTAGATTTCTCGCAAG
Source organism: Meconema thalassinum (assembly GCA_946902985.2). NCBI lineage: Eukaryota > Metazoa > Arthropoda > Insecta > Orthoptera > Tettigoniidae > Meconema > Meconema thalassinum. The sequence continues at coordinate 1,510,340,405 of OX336388.2, forward strand.
AGAAATACAGTGCAGAACAATGTTTACATTTGTTCGTCAAGGACCCTAAACTGTAACGGCCTAGTATCTGGAATTGTTTCTGAAATGCCATATTTATATTGGATTTTAAAAGTGGCTTCGTATTTTTCTCCGATTTCCCACTTTTTTGCGGCTAATGTTCTATTTCGTCAAATGGGTTTATTTATAGCAGCATTTCTGCCCAAATTAACGTCATTTTATATAACACTATAGTGGCCTGCATCAACGTAGCCGCCAAATATTAAATGGCAAATAATAACTTACTTCCATTGCCAAAATCAACTGCGTGGTTAGACCCATTGTTATGCACTCTAAACAAATAATCAATAAACAATAATATTCACATATACAATGAATACTTCCATTCTCAAGTTGGTTGCTGATGAGAATGCGATGAGATTGATCGCCAATAATAAAATCCTTGCAATTTTTGCAATTTGCTTGCAAACGCAACTCAGGATGACGATCTTCATTTTGAAATAAACAGAATGAAATTGCTGTAAATAATGAATTTCCATCACCTGTTGAAGGTACAATACTTTGTATTTCCATGACAGTAAATTATGAAAGGGAGCATAGAATCACTTCGCCACTACTGGAATGAGCATAGACTCACTTCGCCAGCCACAGTAATGGAGGGAGTTTTAGAATTATATGTTCAGTGCTTGTCAAAGATCGTATTAACACAGGGAAGCCCATTCTTAAGGCTACATTCTGAGCTATTGCCCCGGATTCCAGGTTCGATCCCCGCTCTGCCAAGAAATTTAATTCTGGTCTGAGGACTGGAACGGGGCGCACTCGTGAGGAAAAACTAAGAAGAGCAAAGTTTGATTCCGATCTCAACAATCTTGGATTTGGTTTTCCGTGGTTTCCCACTTCCACTCCAGGCAAATACCGGGATAGTTCCTAACTTAAAGCCTCGGTCGTTAACTCCCCATTCCCCACATTAATTACAAATGCACACATCAACACAGCCATCACATTAACACAGGTTATCAGAGAAAGGTTTACACTCGCACACCAAAATAGACGGGGCTGAGTGACGACGATGTCTGAGTCCATCAAATGAAATATGTTCGCCAATATGTTAACGCTGATGTATGTGTTTGAACTACTGGATATAAGCTCAATGTTCCCCATCTCTTGATGAATACAGTACTTTTGCATTTGTCAGTTGGCACAGGCTAGAGTAAAAGGTGGCTTTTCACCGATGTCTCAGTCTCACTCATGGCTGTGATTATATGGAAGCTACTGAGGTATGGGTGGTGCTTAGTAATGGCATTCGGGGCACAGTCAGTGCCTGTGAATGCTGTGAAAGGTTCAACTCATAGGGTTAGGACTACTGTTCTGACTCAGTGAGGAAAGCAATGGCAAACTACCTCACTCCTCTTCTTGCCTAGAACGCCTCAAAATAGCGCTGCCTTGGGTTTTTGTGGGTATCTACTCACATAACGTAACGGCGGTACTTTTTGAGGAACCAACCAGCCTTCGGGCTGACTACCTAACAGACAGACAGACAGACTTTAAAATTAATATCATTGCATTGTTGCAGCTTGGCAAATATTTTATATTTCAGCAGATCAATTTTACCATCACAACAGTAAAGGCCAAAGTAACCGCGCGTAGATTTTACGCAAGAGAAATACAATGTACAACAATGTTTACATTTGATCGTCAAAGACCTTTCACTGTACTGCATAACATCTGGAATTGTTTCTGAAATGGCCTATTTATATTGGTTTTTAAATGTGGCTTCGTATTATTCGATAACACTATAGTGACCTGCAATATCGGAGCCGCTAAATATTAAATGGCAAAAAATACTTCCATTGCCGAAATCAACTGCGTAGTTAGATTCAGTACTCTAAACAAATAATCATTAAACAACTGTCTTATACAATTAAGTTCAACATGACCGTCCAGAGACTCTCATACTCAAGTTGGTTGGTGAGGAGAATGCGATGAGACTGATCGCTTACAATAAATTCCTTATAATTGTTCCTGCCAGCGAAATGTTTGGCAATAGCTTGAAAACGCAGCGCAGAATGACGTTCTTCATTTTGATATAAACAGTACAAAACTGCTCTAAATAAGCTATTTCCATCACCTGTTATAGTTTATGGCAGTACATTTTGCAGGGGAACATAGAAACACTTCGCCAACTACTGGAATGAGCTTAGGCATATACTCAATACTCACTTCGGCAGTCACCCTAATGGAGGCTGTTTTAGAATTCTATGTCCCGTGCATGTCAAAAATCGTATTAACACATGGAAGCCCACCCATTCTTGGCTATCGCCTCGGAGACCCGGGTTACATTTCCTGCTCTGCCAAGAAATTTAATTCTGGTCTGAGGGCAAAAACGGGGCACATTCAGTCTCTAGAGGTATAACTAAGAAGAGGAAGGTTTGATTCCCACCTCGACAATCTTAGATGTGGTTTTCCGTGGTTTCCCACTTCCACTCAAGGCAAATACCGGGATGGTTCCTAACTTAAGGCCTCGGCCGTCACCTTGCCATTTCCCACCTTAATTACAAATACACAAAGTAACGCAGCTATCACAATAATACGGGTTATCAGAGAAAATTTTACACTTACACACCAAAGTACATGGGGCTGAGTGACAACGATGTCGGAGCCCTTCAAACGAATTATGTTTGCCAAGTGTCTCTCATGGCGAAAGCAATTGTGGACACGCGCCAGGGCCTGGAAAACTACCTTTTCACTAATAATTTAAGAGTATATCGATTATCGACGATGCATAATTTATAACTTTTAGTCTAGGATGCTACCAACTTGACCACCGAAGCATTGGGAAGAAATTGCAATATTAAAGTACATAAACAACATAGCCTACACACTCAACTGTCAGTTAATGTTCTTCAACGTTTCCCTTCTTAAAAATTCCCCTCTATAACTCTCCATCACTTGAAAACGCGCCATGTTTTGTGTTTTAAATATATCGATGCAATGGTGCTGCCATCTGTTGTTAGTTACTGAAACTATATGGGCGAGGTACTGCCATCTGTTGTCAGTTACTGCAATTGATGGCAGATATTAGCTCTTTTGACCACATGCTGTAATGCAATGGTAAAACGGAAATAAAACTTATTGAGAGGGAATGTAGGAATCTTTAACTGACATAAAACGTTACTAATAATCCTTGATAATACAATATTTAACTATCACGCGAAAACTTGCCATCAAGGCCATGCCTTGTGTTTTAAATATATCGACGCAATCTGCTCTCAGTTACTGGAACTATATTGGCGAGGTACTGCCATCTGTTGTCAGTTACTGGAACTGATTGCCGATATTCAAACGACGTATTGAGGACATGCTGTAATGCAATGGTAAAACGGAAATAAAACGTGTTGAGAAAATGTGTAGAAATATGTATCTATAACTGACATAAAACCTTACTAATACTCCTTGATAAAACAATATTTCAGTGGCAAAAAAAAAAAAAAATACTGGCGAGAGTTGGGATCGAACCTGCGATCCTTGGATGCACAGTCAATCGCCTTAACCAAACAGCTACTCGCGCACTCACATTTCGATGCAGACGCAACCATTCACTATCTTCAAAAGCCGCTATCTGAAGAAAATAATCCAATTCATTATCAATAAAATCAATATATATTCGTATATGTTCATACTGTTATTATATTGTATTGTCAGAACTTGGTTAATGTATGTTTTCAATTACATGGAAGCTTATTAAATAACTTACATTTTAATGGACTTCTCACCGCCATTTTGTCATGAGCCCAGGCGGATTGTGCGCATGCGCGAGGGGCGAGAATTCTGCTATTTTCTATATTTATTTAAAAATATACCGTATTATATTTGTTTATTTTAGAGACACTCTGCAAATCTACAGGCCAAGAGCTTTCGTTAGAGTGCTCTACGAAGTAAATTGGTTCTGTCGTTCTCTCTATCTCGTGATAACAAAAATCACCTTACTGTTTTAAATATATAGACTAGATGAAACCCGTCAAAACATGACGGACAATGGAAAACAAATTTACTGAAGAAGCTTCTTATATAAGTTACATTCTTTGTACGATTACTTTTTAGCACTATTGCAACTTTAAGAGCGTCAAAAGGTAGCACTCTCAGCATTGCAACATATTGCTGGTCATGACTGAAAACGTGATGAGGTCATCATCATCTTGCACAGTTTCCAGCCACTGGCCGGGTCTGTTTGAAACACAAGCCTCTCCAACGTCTTCTGTCTTCCCACCATCTCTCAGCCTCCACCCTTGTCCAGTCTTCTCCTCTCTTCTTCACGCTTTCTTCAACCCCCTTCAGCCACCTGTCTCTCGGTCTCCCTCTTGGTCTCTTTCCTTTCCACTTCGTCTCGTGTATCCTCATGGGTATCCTCTTCTCCTCCATTCGTTTTACATGTCCATACCATATAAGTCTAGATTTCTCTATACCATCCTGTAATGGTTCCTCCTTCATTAATTCTCTGGTCCTCTCATTTCTTATTCTGTCCCTCTTTGTAGCTCCAATACTGCTTCTCAAGAACCTCATCTCACTGGCCTGTATTTTGCTCTTCTCCCTTCCTTTCATAACCCAGGTCTCCGAGGCATACGTCAGGATAGGGACATAGTACGATATATGATCTACTTGCTGTTCTGAGGGACATCCCTGCTCCATAACATGCTTCTCACACTCCTCCGGAATGCTTCTGCCTGTCTCCCCCGCTCATTTATTTCTCTACCGTTTCTTCCATTCTCTTGTATCAGGCTTCCCAGATACTTGAAACTCTCCACTTTCTTCAGCTGTTCCCCACCAATTGTTATTCCCGTTGTGGTCCTTTCCTTCTTCCTTGTTGTGATCACCATCTCACTCTTATTTATGCTAAATTTCATCCCATATCCTTGAATTATTCCTTCCCACACGTCCAACTGTTCCTGTGTCTCCTCCTCCTTGTTTCCACAATCATCAAATCATCCGCAAACACCATTGCTTTCATCTTTCCTTCCCCAATTACTTGTGCCGCTCGGGTCATTATGTCATCCATCACCACAATGAAAAGTAACGGTGATAGTGCACTTCTTTGTTTCAGGCCGGTTCTCTGTTCCACCCAGTCCGATCTCTCTCCTCCCACTTTCACACAGCTCACGCTTCCCTTGTACATCTATTTTATCCTCCTTATAGTCCATTTTTCTACTCCTCTATCCTCCAGGGACTTCCATACTTTGTTTCTGCATACACTGTCATATGCTTTCTCAATGTCCAGGAAGGCCATCAATAGATCTGTTCCATACTCATAGTGCTGTTCTTGTAACTGACTTACAGCAAAAATCAAATCCACTTTGGACCTTCCTGCTCTGAAGCCATGTTGTTCTTCCCTCATCCCTCCTTCTATCCTTGTCCTAATTCTCCTTTCTAAAACTTTCTCAAACATCTTTGCACAATGACTCATCAGTGTTATTCCCCGATAGTTTTTGCATTCTGTTCTACTACCTTTCTTGAAGATCGGGACAATTATTCCCTTTTTCCAGTCCTCTAGGGTCTTCCTTTCCTTCCATGCTGCCTTCATCACTCGGTACAACCATTGTATCCCCACCTCTCCTGCTGCTCTCACCATCTCCACACTCAACTCATCCACACCCGGTGCCTTCCCTCCTTACATCTTCCTCACTGCATCTTCCACTTCTTTCCATGTTAAGTCCTTTTCTGTTTGCAGTTCATCTACTGTACCTCTTCCCCGATTTCTTCTTCCTCGCCGTGGTTTCCATTTGGGTTCAGGAGTTCTTCAAAATATTCTTTCCACATTTTCTTCAGTTCTTCCCTATTTTGTATCCCTTGTCCCCTTTTGTTCACCATTCTGACATAATCCGTAGGATCCTTCCGCCTCTTATTCTTTACCATCCCATACAGGACCTTGTTTGTACCTTCACTATCCTGCTGGTCATGACTTAAAACGTGATTAGGTAAATAGCCCAATACGTTCAAGAGTTTCTCCTTGAGCTTGATTGATTGTGATAAAGTAGGCCGAGCGAATAGGACATTGTTGCCTATTAAAAGAAAATGTACTGTACCTGCAAGTGTTTTATCGGAAGGTGTTAAATCAAGTCGTAGGATTTGATCTCTCTGCCTAATATTACTGCACCTATTATATCCGAATCCAAGCAATTTCTTACATATTTCTTACAATTAATATATTACCATATATGAGTCCTTGGGAAACGTTCAGATTTCTAAGGAGCATAACTATGGCTCAAACGTTCGGAGTATGTGGAGGCGAATCACTTAATTCCAAGGAATTGAAAAATTCAATAATAGGGAAATGAAGTAGCTGGCTTTCATCTTCAGTATCCAATCTGTTAACGCTGATGTATGTGTTTGAACTACTGGATATAAGTTCAATGACTTTTAAATTAATATCATTACATTGTTGCAGCTTGGCAAATATTTTATATTCCAGCAGATCAATTTTACCCTCACAACAGTAATGACCAAAGTAACCACGCATAGATTTTACGCAAGGGAAGTACAATGTAGAACAATGTTTACATTTGATCGTCAAAGACCTTACAGTACACTGTACTGCATAATATCTGGAATTGTTTCTGAAATGGCCTATTTATATTGGATTTTAAATGTGGCTTCGTATTATTCGATAACACTATAGTGTCCTGCAATAACGGAGCCGCTAAATATTATATGGCAAATAATACTTCCATTGCCGAAATCAACTGCGTAGTTAGACTCAGTACTCTAAACAAATAATCATTAAACAATTGTCTTATACAATGAAGTTCAACATGACCGTCCAGAGACTTTCATACTCAAGTTGGTTGGTGAGGACCATGCGATGACACTGATCGCTTAAAATAAATTCCTTATAATTGTTCCTGCCAGCGAAATTTTTTGCGATAGGTTGAAAACGCAGCTCAGAATGACGTTCTTCATTTTTTTATAAACAGTACGAAACTGCTCTTAATAAGCAATTTCCATCACCTGTTATAGGTTATGACAGTACATTTTGCAGGGGAACATAGAATCACTTCGCCAACTACTGGAACGACCATAGGCCTATACTCAATACTCACTTCGGCAGTCACCCTAATGGAGGCAGTTTTTGAATTATATGTCCCGTGCATGTCAAAAATCGTATTAACACATGGAGGCCCACCTATTCTTGTCTATCGCCCCGGAGACCCGGGTTACATTTCCTGCTCTGCCAAGAAATTGAATTCTGGTCTGAGGGCAAAAACGGGGCACATTCAGTCTCTTGAGGTATAACTAAGAAGAGGAAGGTTTAATTCCCACCTCGACAATCTTGGATGTGGTTTTCCGTGGTTTCCAACTTCCACTTAAGGCAAATACCGGGATGGTTCCTAACTTAAGGCCTTGGCCGTCTCCTTGCCATTTACCACCTTAATTACAAATACACACAGTAATGCAGCCATCACAATAACACAGGTTATGAGAGAAAATTTCACACATACACACCCAAGTACACGGGGCTGAGTGACCACGATGTCGGAGCCCTTCAAACGAATTATGTTTGCCAAGTGTCTCTTATGGCGAAAGCAATTGTGGACACGCGCGAGTGCCTGGAAAACTACTTTTTTCTTTAATAATTTAAGAGTATATCGACGATGCTTAATTATAACTTTTAGTCTAGGACGCTAATAACTTGACCACCGAAGCATTGGGAAGAAATTGCAATATTAAGGTACATAAACAACATAGCCTACACTTTCAACTGTCGGTTAATGTTCCTCAAAATTTCACTTCTTAAATATTCCCCTCCTTTATAATTCTCTATCACGTGAAAACGTGCCATGTCTTGGGTTTTAAATATATCGATGCAATGGTTCTGCCATCTGCTATCAGTTACTGGAACTATATGGGCGATGTACTGCCATCTGTTGTCAGTTATAGGAACTGATTGCAGATATTTAAACGGCGTACTGAGGACAACAGTTTGCTCTTTTGATCACATCCTGTAATGCAATGGTAAAACGGAAATAAAACGTATTGAGAGGGAATGTAGAAATATGTATCTTTTACAGACATAAAACCTTACTAATACTCCTTGATTAAACAATATTTCAATGGTAAAAAAAAAGTTATATCGGCGAGGGCTGGGTTCGAACCGGCGAACCTAGGAACCACAGTCTGTCGCCTTAACCACATAGCTACTCGCGCAATCGTGTTCAATAGCAGACGCAGCCATTCATTATCTTCAAAAGCTGCTGCCTGAAGGAAATAATCCTTTTCATTATCCAAATAAATCAATGTTGCACATTCGTATACGTTCATACTGTTATTATATTTTATTGCCAGAACTTGGTTAATGTATGTTTTCAATTACATGGAAGCTTATTAAATAACTTACATTTTAGTGGAATTCTCACCGCCATTTTGTCATGACCTCAGGCGGATTGTGCGCATGCGTGAGGGCCTAGAATTCTGCTATTTTCTATATTAATTCAAAAATATACCGAGAGGGAATGTAGAAATATGTATCTTTAACAGACATAAAACCTTACTAATACTCCTTGATTAAACAATATTTCAGTGGTAAAAAAAAAAAAAAAAATATCGGCGAGGGATGGGATCGAACCGGTGAAGCTTGGAACCACAGTCTGTCGCCTTAACCACATAGCCACTCGAGCACTCTTGGTGAACAGCAGACGCAGCCGTTCTTTATCAGTAAAAGCCGCTGTCTGAAGGAAATAATCCATTTCATTATCCAAATAAATCAATGTTGCACATTCGTATACGTTCATATTCTTATTATATTTTATTGCCAGAACTTGGTTAATGTATGTTTTCAATTACATGCAAGCTTATTAAATAACTTACATTTTAATGGACTTCTCACCGCCATTTTGTCATGACCCCAGGCGGATTGTGCGCATGCGTGAGGGGAGAGAATTCTGCTATTTTCTATATTAATTCAAAAATATACCGTAATATATTTGTTTATTTTATAGACACTCTGCAAATCTAGAGGCCAAGAGCTTTCGTTAGAGTGCTCTACGAAGTAAATCGGTTCTGTCGTTCTCTCAATCTCGTGGTAACAAAAATCACCTTACTGTTTTAAATATATAGATAGACTAGATGAAACCCGTCAAAACATGACGGACAATGGAAAACAAATTTACTGAAGAAGCTTCTTATATAAGTTACATTCTTTGTACGATTACTTTTTAGCACTATTGCAACTTTAAGAGCGTCAAAAGGTAGCACTCTCAGCATTGCAACATATTGCTGGTCATGACTGAAAACGTGATGAGGTCATCATCATCTTGCACAGTTTCCAGCCACTGGCCGGGTCTGTTTGAAACACAAGCCTCTCCAACGTCTTCTGTCTTCCCACCATCTCTCAGCCTCCACCCTTGTCCAGTCTTCTCCTCTCTTCTTCACGCTTTCTTCAACCCCCTTCAGCCACCTGTCTCTCGGTCTCCCTCTTGGTCTCTTTCCTTTCCACTTCGTCTCGTGTATCCTCATGGGTATCCTCTTCTCCTCCATTCGTTTTACATGTCCATACCATATAAGTCTAGATTTCTCTATACCATCCTGTAATGGTTCCTCCTTCATTAATTCTCTGGTCCTCTCATTTCTTATTCTGTCCCTCTTTGTAGCTCCAATACTGCTTCTCAAGAACCTCATCTCACTGGCCTGTATTTTGCTCTTCTCCCTTCCTTTCATAACCCAGGTCTCCGAGGCATACGTCAGGATAGGGACATAGTACGATATATGATCTACTTGCTGTTCTGAGGGACATCCCTGCTCCATAACATGCTTCTCACACTCCTCCGGAATGCTTCTGCCTGTCTCCCCCGCTCATTTATTTCTCTACCGTTTCTTCCATTCTCTTGTATCAGGCTTCCCAGATACTTGAAACTCTCCACTTTCTTCAGCTGTTCCCCACCAATTGTTATTCCCGTTGTGGTCCTTTCCTTCTTCCTTGTTGTGATCACCATCTCACTCTTATTTATGCTAAATTTCATCCCATATCCTTGAATTATTCCTTCCCACACGTCCAACTGTTCCTGTGTCTCCTCCTCCTTGTTTCCACAATCATCAAATCATCCGCAAACACCATTGCTTTCATCTTTCCTTCCCCAATTACTTGTGCCGCTCGGGTCATTATGTCATCCATCACCACAATGAAAAGTAACGGTGATAGTGCACTTCTTTGTTTCAGGCCGGTTCTCTGTTCCACCCAGTCCGATCTCTCTCCTCCCACTTTCACACAGCTCACGCTTCCCTTGTACATCTATTTTATCCTCCTTATAGTCCATTTTTCTACTCCTCTATCCTCCAGGGACTTCCATACTTTGTTTCTGCATACACTGTCATATGCTTTCTCAATGTCCAGGAAGGCCATCAATAGATCTGTTCCATACTCATAGTGCTGTTCTTGTAACTGACTTACAGCAAAAATCAAATCCACTTTGGACCTTCCTGCTCTGAAGCCATGTTGTTCTTCCCTCATCCCTCCTTCTATCCTTGTCCTAATTCTCCTTTCTAAAACTTTCTCAAACATCTTTGCACAATGACTCATCAGTGTTATTCCCCGATAGTTTTTGCATTCTGTTCTACTACCTTTCTTGAAGATCGGGACAATTATTCCCTTTTTCCAGTCCTCTAGGGTCTTCCTTTCCTTCCATGCTGCCTTCATCACTCGGTACAACCATTGTATCCCCACCTCTCCTGCTGCTCTCACCATCTCCACACTCAACTCATCCACACCCGGTGCCTTCCCTCCTTACATCTTCCTCACTGCATCTTCCACTTCTTTCCATGTTAAGTCCTTTTCTGTTTGCAGTTCATCTACTGTACCTCTTCCCCGATTTCTTCTTCCTCGCCGTGGTTTCCATTTGGGTTCAGGAGTTCTTCAAAATATTCTTTCCACATTTTCTTCAGTTCTTCCCTATTTTGTATCCCTTGTCCCCTTTTGTTCACCATTCTGACATAATCCGTAGGATCCTTCCGCCTCTTATTCTTTACCATCCCATACAGGACCTTGTTTGTACCTTCACTATCCTGCTGGTCATGACTTAAAACGTGATTAGGTAAATAGCCCAATACGTTCAAGAGTTTCTCCTTGAGCTTGATTGATTGTGATAAAGTAGGCCGAGCGAATAGGACATTGTTGCCTATTAAAAGAAAATGTACTGTACCTGCAAGTGTTTTATCGGAAGGTGTTAAATCAAGTCGTAGGATTTGATCTCTCTGCCTAATATTACTGCACCTATTATATCCGAATCCAAGCAATTTCTTACATATTTCTTACAATTAATATATTACCATATATGAGTCCTTGGGAAACGTTCAGATTTCTAAGGAGCATAACTATGGCTCAAACGTTCGGAGTATGTGGAGGCGAATCACTTAATTCCAAGGAATTGAAAAATTCAATAATAGGGAAATGAAGTAGCTGGCTTTCATCTTCAGTATCCAATCTGTTAACGCTGATGTATGTGTTTGAACTACTGGATATAAGTTCAATGACTTTTAAATTAATATCATTACATTGTTGCAGCTTGGCAAATATTTTATATTCCAGCAGATCAATTTTACCCTCACAACAGTAAAGACCAAAGTAACCACGCATAGATTTTACGCAAGGGAAGTACAATGTAGAACAATGTTTACATTTGATCGTCAAAGACCTTACAGTACACTGTACTGCATAATATCTGGAATTGTTTCTGAAATGGCCTATTTATATTGGATTTTAAATGTGGCTTCGTATTATTCGATAACACTATAGTGTCCTGCAATAACGGAGCCGCTAAATATTACATGGCAAATAATACTTCCATTGCCGAAATCAACTGCGTAGTTAGACTCAGTACTCTAAACAAATAATCATTAAACAATTGTCTTATACAATGAAGTTCAACATGACCGTCCAGAGACTTTCATACTCAAGTTGGTTGGTGAGGACCATGCGATGACACTGATCGCTTAAAATAAATTCCTTATAATTGTTCCTGCCAGCGAAATTTTTTGCGATAGGTTGAAAACGCAGCTCAGAATGACGTTCTTCATTTTTTTATAAACAGTACGAAACTGCTCTTAATAAGCAATTTCCATCACCTGTTATAGGTTATGACAGTACATTTTGCAGGGGAACATAGAATCACTTCGCCAACTACTGGAACGACCATAGGCCTATACTCAATACTCACTTCGGCAGTCACCCTAATGGAGGCAGTTTTTGAATTATATGTCCCGTGCATGTCAAAAATCGTATTAACACATGGAGGCCCACCTATTCTTGTCTATCGCCCCGGAGACCCGGGTTACATTTCCTGCTCTGCCAAGAAATTGAATTCTGGTCTGAGGGCAAAAACGGGGCACATTCAGTCTCTTGAGGTATAACTAAGAAGAGGAAGGTTTAATTCCCACCTCGACAATCTTGGATGTGGTTTTCCGTGGTTTCCAACTTCCACTTAAGGCAAATACCGGGATGGTTCCTAACTTAAGGCCTTGGCCGTCTCCTTGCCATTTACCACCTTAATTACAAATACACACAGTAATGCAGCCATCACAATAACACAGGTTATGAGAGAAAATTTCACACATACACACCCAAGTACACGGGGCTGAGTGACCACGATGTCGGAGCCCTTCAAACGAATTATGTTTGCCAAGTGTCTCTTATGGCGAAAGCAATTGTGGACACGCGCGAGTGCCTGGAAAACTACTTTTTTCTTTAATAATTTAAGAGTATATCGACGATGCTTAATTATAACTTTTAGTCTAGGACGCTAATAACTTGACCACCGAAGCATTGGGAAGAAATTGCAATATTAAGGTACATAAACAACATAGCCTACACTTTCAACTGTCGGTTAATGTTCCTCAAAATTTCACTTCTTAAATATTCCCCTCCTTTATAATTCTCTATCACGTGAAAACGTGCCATGTCTTGGGTTTTAAATATATCGATGCAATGGTTCTGCCATCTGCTATCAGTTACAGGAACTATATGGGCGATGTACTGCCATCTGTTGTCAGTTATAGGAACTGATTGCAGATATTTAAACGGCGTACTGAGGACAACAGTTTGCTCTTTTGATCACATCCTGTAATGCAATGGTAAAACGGAAATAAAACGTATTGAGAGGGAATGTAGAAATATGTATCTTTTACAGACATAAAACCTTACTAATACTCCTTGATTAAACAATATTTCAATGGTAAAAAAAAAGTTATATCGGCGAGTGCTGGGTTCGAACCGGCGAACCTAGGAACCACAGTCTGTCGCCTTAACCACATAGCTACTCGCGCAATCGTGTTCAATAGCAGACGCAGCCATTCATTATCTTCAAAAGCTGCTGCCTGAAGGAAATAATCCTTTTCATTATCCAAATAAATCAATGTTGCACATTCGTATACGTTCATACTGTTATTATATTTTATTGCCAGAACTTGGTTAATGTATGTTTTCAATTACATGGAAGCTTATTAAATAACTTACATTTTAGTGGAATTCTCACCGCCATTTTGTCATGACCTCAGGCGGATTGTGCGCATGCGTGAGGGCCTAGAATTCTGCTATTTTCTATATTAATTCAAAAATATACCGAGAGGGAATGTAGAAATATGTATCTTTAACAGACATAAAACCTTACTAATACTCCTTGATTAAACAATATTTCAGTGGTAAAAAAAAAAAAAAATATATCGGCGAGGGATGGGATCGAACCGGTGAAGCTTGGAACCACAGTCTGTCGCCTTAACCACATAGCCACTCGAGCACTCTTGGTGAACAGCAGACGCAGCCGTTCTTTATCAGTAAAAGCCGCTGTCTGAAGGAAATAATCCATTTCATTATCCAAATAAATCAATGTTGCACATTCGTATACGTTCATATTCTTATTATATTTTATTGCCAGAACTTGGTTAATGTATGTTTTCAATTACATGCAAGCTTATTAAATAACTTACATTTTAATGGACTTCTCACCGCCATTTTGTCATGACCCCAGGCGGATTGTGCGCATGCGTGAGGGGAGAGAATTCTGCTATTTTCTATATTAATTCAAAAATATACCGTAATATATTTGTTTATTTTATAGACACTCTGCAAATCTAGAGGCCAAGAGCTTTCGTTAGAGTGCTCTACGAAGTAAATCGGTTCTGTCGTTCTCTCAATCTCGTGGTAACAAAAATCACCTTACTGTTTTAAATATATAGATGGCAACAGAGAATTCGCTACTTTACGGGAATGATAAAAGTGAAATACATTTCTACAATGTAATACCAATCGTAGGAAGGAAGGAAAAAAAACATATCCGAGGTGGGAATCGAACCCTCTCGTCCATGCAAAGGATGGCAACAGAGAATTCGTTACTTTACGGGAATGAAAAAAGTGTAATATGTCTCTACAATATAATACCAATCGTAGGAAGGAAGAAAATGAAAATAAAAGAACGTATCCGAGGTGGGAATCGAACCCTCTCGACCATGCAAAGGATGGCAACAGAGAATTCGTTACTTTACGGGAATGAAAAAAGTGAAATATGTCTCTACAATGTAATACCAACCGTAGGTAGGAAGAAAATGAAAATAAAAGAACGTATCCGAGGTGGGAATCGAACCCTCTCGACCATTCAAAGGATGGCAACAGAGAATTCGTTACTTGACGGGAATGATAAAGGTGAAATATGTTTCTACAATGTAATACCAATCGTAGGAAGGCAGACAACGAAAATAAAAAAACAAATCCGAGGTGGGAATCGAACCCTCTCGATCATGCATAATACATACTTCAAGGCAGTAACCTTATCCCCTTGACCAACCAGACAACTATGGGACACTTCAATATTAAGCTATCTAACCAGTATACACGCTCAACCTGCAGTTTAAGTCCTTCAATTCGTGGTTTATTTAATATAATTCTAATTCAATGCATATTGTAAAAACATAATTAACATTATTGGAGACCCTTTTTAATTCTCATAAACAAAGATCTCAGTTAGACGCGACCGGAATCGCCATTTTCCTTGTTGAGAAAGGCCGTTGTGCGCATGCGCGGGAGTGTCAAATATTACATATTTCTTTAATCATTTAAAAATATACCGTAACATATATTTTCCTTTTAAAGAAACTCTGCAAATCTGCATGCCAAGAGCTTTCGTTAGAATGTCTTACGAAGAAAATCGGTTAAGTCGTTTTCACAATCTCGTGTGTACGAAAAACAGCTTAGTGTTTTAAATATATAGATTATATTTAAGAGCTACATAAAATTTCCTATTTTATATAGGTGTTTCGTGATGCAATTGTTTAGTTTTACTCATTTGATCACCATAAAAGTGTTAAGTGTGTATGAAAGAGGAAATTTGTTTTATTGTCTTCTAAATTTTTTCTTTTATTTGGGAAACATTGTTTACTTTAATTGGGCCCACGAGGTGGAGTCAGAGGTTAATTTCTAGAAAAAGAAAAAGAACCATTAAAGTTTAAAACTGGAGTGGTAGTTCAAAACACCGCAACCCATTACAACCCATTAGACGCTATGATAACAAATTACTTAGTATACATGCTGTGTCTTGATATTCGCAGACTTTTACCCAACTCGTTGAGGAGTACAAAGCCACGTTCTCCAGTTTGTGTAAGCCCCACGGTTAAAAGATAACTTAAACCAGGTAATGTACAGTCACAATACTTGTATTCAAGGGGGGGGTTGAAGACATTTATCACTTTCGCATCGGTGTCTAACTTTATATTCCTTTATGGACTAGCAATCTTGGCTGTCCGGGTTCGAACCAAGATATTTAAATCTGGTATGAGGCCTAGAACTGGGTACACTCAGCCTCGTGAGACCAAACTGAGAAGAGGGGGGTTCGATTACCATCTCAGCCATCCTGGAAGTGGTTATCCGTGATTTCCCTCTTCTACTCCTGGCAAATATCTGGATGGCCACAGCCACCTCCTTCCCAATCCTATCCCCTCAATTTACAAATGCACACACTAGGACAGTCATCATAATTAAACAGATTATAATTATAATTAATTTTTATAATTTCAGGGGCATCGTGGTCATGTACTTGGTGTGTTTTCCCCTCGTGTCCGTCTGTAGTCACATCGAGGGAAAAATAATAGTGTTCAGTATCGTTTGCAGGATATGCTGTCAGTGCATTAGTAGCATACGGGATGCAAGCAGAGAAATATCGACCTTCCTGATAAAAACGCTAGTTGGGCTGCATAAAACAGTATTATTAGGGGCAGCTGATTCATCTAGTATACAGTATGCGTTACACAACAGCATGATACATCATGGGATGCAGTGTGGTGGTGTAGTAGTCTAGCTACTCTACTTACCTCTCACCAAGAAGGACAGGGTTTGATTTCTGCTTAATGCATGTGAGATTGTCGAAGTAAAAACAACGTCCAGAACGTTGCCAGAGCTTCCTCTTGCTCTCAGATCAGATGATGTGAGAGAGATGAAAAGTACGCTCTAGACAGGAATAAGAAGAAACTCGTCAACTTAAGCATTCTTGGCTGTCACCGAAGGTCCGGGTTTGATTCACGGCTCTGCCAAAGATTGCTAGAACGGGGAGAGTCAAACCTGAAAAGAGGATGGTTCAATTCCTACCTCAGCAATCCTGGATGTGGTTTTCCATAGTTTTCCATGGTTTTCCACTTCTACTCCTGGCAAATGCCGGGATGGTACCTATCTAAAGGCCACGGCCGCTTTCTAACCAAATCCTACATCAATCGCAAATACACACACTAGTACAGACATCACATTGCCATCAGGTTACCAGACAGCTTCTAAACACACCCAAATACACGGGGCTACATGACTAAAATGCTGAAAAGCTCCTGAATGAACCAAAACATTAGCACAAGAAGAAACCTAATGTTTGGTCAAATGTCTTGAGTTCACAGAAGAACCAAATTGGTGTGTGAGTAAGCTACACTTTCCAGTTACAGAGTCTGGACCTTAGTTAGTTAGTTAGTTATTGTTGTTTTAAGGGGATGAACAGTATGGTCATCTGCCCCTAGCCTTGACCTTCCCAATTAATTCAATAGGATGTCTCTAATTTACGCCCTAGTAAGCGTGTTTCTGACGTATTCATTTAATATTGTGAATATCTGATTCTATTCCGGTGTCTGCTTCTGACAGCCCATGTAAT
Organism: Meconema thalassinum; assembly: GCA_946902985.2. NCBI lineage: Eukaryota > Metazoa > Arthropoda > Insecta > Orthoptera > Tettigoniidae > Meconema > Meconema thalassinum. The sequence continues at coordinate 1,510,357,555 of OX336388.2, forward strand.
TGAATTAATATTTCGAGCAACACTTTGCCCAAGGAACTGTTCAGCGTATGTGGCATTTTCTAGCTTGAGAAACGTTTACTTATAATGCTACAGATATTTTTGTGGTACAGTATATTCGGTGTTCCACTCATTCTTGTGTTCATATCCGCGGAGTAAGCTGCACAACTAGTTTTACCTTTGTGAAGCAGCGTCACCAAGTAGCAAAATACGATTTAGTACTGTGATTCGGTGGCTACGTTTCACTGTAGTGACGTCACGGTCGTTTTGAGCAGCGCTGCCTAGTGGTGGTGGTTCGTTCCTTGTGACATGTTGTGACAGTATACATACATACATTTCTATTTAAGACTGTTTTGAATATCAACGTCCAGTCTAGTCTGCAAGCATCTATTTGTGAACAAGTCACCTCCATGATCCCCTATTAGCAGTTAGCTCTGCGGCTTCCTCTGCTTTGAAATCGTTCAACACTGAATCATTTCCTGGTTCTACCTCTGCTTCTCTTACCCTCTACAGCAGAACCCATTAACCTCTTAGGTAATCTCTCCTCCCCCATTCTCTTCACATGACCCCACCATCTGAGTCGGCTCATTCGAACAGCTTCATGTAGCGTGTTCTTTTCTAACTTAGCCTTTATCTCTTTATTACGAGCACCTTCCTGCCATTGCTCCCATCTATGTGTCCCAGAAATCATTCGTGCTACACTCATATCAGTCATCTCTAGCGTATGTATCAGATATCCTGAATCAACCCTGCTCTCTTTTCCTTACAGCAAGGTCGATTGAATACTGAGCGATGTAGGGAGAATTTCGTCGCTACACAACTTCTTACTTGAAACAGCACATCTTCATCTGAGACTTGAAAATGTATCGATGCTGGACGTGGCGCGCGGTATTGTAAAGGGGATTAACGTGCCTGACCGGAAAGCAGAAGATTTGGGTTAAAATTCCAATTCCAGTCACATTTTCAAGTCTTTCTCAACAGAAATGATTGTGATATTTATTGTTTACAATACTATTTTGCGTTATTTTTAAATTTCGTTTTACCTCGTATTTTAAAATTACGGTTATAAATGCAGATTGTTAGCGTGGACCAATATATTAACATTAAATAGCTAATGTGATCTTATCACTAGCCGAATACAACAAAGCCCTATATACATGAGGCATACGTGCATGCTGTTGTGTGTAAGCAGCAGGAAGGACGGGTGACCTTGCTGTTCGAACCCTCAAAACAACCATTTGCCATTTGCATAGATGAGACAAAAGAACAGCGAGTAGTGCTATCACGAACACTACACCATGCGTGTTTGTTGCTGACGACGTTGCTAGGCTGCAAGTACAGTAATGACATCGCTCGGCACATCAATACAACAAGCCACTGCACTTAGCCTATGTGACTTAACAACTACAGTACACTCGGATAAATTGCCGTCCCTAACATGGCAGAAGAAACTGAATTAAACAGAACATCAGAAGTGACAATCATTGGTCAATCAAGCTTGTAAATCGTGGCGTGGACTTACAATATTCGGGACAAGGGGCATGATTCTTTAGAAGGGGCTGCTTTTAAATATTCAGACTTGAGGACAAATCATCACTAATTATTATCGTGCATTTTTTACAACTTTTCAGCATGGAAAGTAGATCTATCAGGTTTGCTGACGATCTTCAAGTTTCAATATCCCCACAGCTGGTGATATTTCAAGACTTAGCCTATGGACTGGACGACTGATCACAATTTAATACCTAATGCATCCAAAACACATACAGTAGCGAACTCCTGAGGGGGGGGGGGGGGGGGGGGGTTCGGGCGGGGACACCAAGAGCCCGCCGATGAGCCAACTTGGTGTCCTAGGCGAAACCCCACTCAAGACACGGCACAAACCTAGAAGAATTGCTGAGTTTTAATTCACTGGCTGTGAAAGGCAATATGCTATCTTTTGGAAGCCTTCATTGGGAGGATATGGCTGCTTGAGCTTTTGATTCTCGCAGTAAAAGATGCGCAGGTGCTCTTCATATAAAGGGAGGTAGCGTGCAGTTTGCTACTCCTGTGGGGTCCGGGCGGGGACACCAAGAGCCCCCTGATGAGCCAGCTTGGTGTCCTAGGCGAATCCCCACACAAGACACGGCACAAACCTAGAAGAATTGCTGAGTTTTAATTCACTGGCCGTGAAAGCCAATATGCTATCATTTTGGAAGCCTTCATAGGGACGTTAAGGCTGTTTGAGCTCTTAGTTCTCGCAGTAAAGTGGTGCAGTTGCACTCTATATAAAGGAGCGTAGAGCGCAGTTCGCTACTCCTGTGGCAGGGTGGGGGGAACCAAGAGCCCCCTGATGAGACAGCTTAGTGTCCTAGGCGAAACCCCACACAAGACACGGCACAATCATAGAAGAATTGCTGAGTTTTAATTCACTGCATGCTCAGCATGCTACTGACTGCGCCACCGAAGCCACCAAGAAGAGTAGTCTAACTGACAAACTAACTATCCCCACGATTTGGCCCAAAGGGTTACGTGAATCCAATGACAATTGTCGCCCAACCCGTAGCCTACGGTTTACGGGAGACGAGTATGATGACATCCTCAGTCGCTTTGAATTGGTATCAGGCGATGGGGAGTGACTTCCCATATCAAGGTAACTACTCAACTGTCCTCACATTGCTGAGTGCACAACATTCCATAGCTCATATCAGTTCTCAAATCTCTTGCTAACCCAAGAATCAAGAATCAAGCATTCTACCCCGAGACCATGGGGTCGGCCCACGTTGTTAGAACCCCTCCCCTAACACTTCCAGGTGGATTTATCTACTATGAACATGCAGTCCTTTTGCATTTCACCTTCGCAAATTACGAAGTTCTTCCACATTCACAGAGACTCGCTTTTATTTAACTGCTCATTGCAGCCGAAGGAGATGTAGCATGGTATGAGCAGGAAGTGTAATTTACTCTTACTCGATAGTCCTCTGCACATTAAACAGAAAAACATTAATTACCTACGCTCATGACGAGTAACTAGTTCTAAAAACCAAAAGTGATCAATGTTGAGCACTTGTTCAGATACGTAGAGCACAAGCTGAGGAAAATTACAACAGATGTATAGAATTTATCTGACAACCTGCGTTATTGCAATGACTGTAGCAGTGTGTGTGTACATGAATTTGTTAGAATCTAGGATTGACCTAGTTGCTCCAGAACTTGAAATTAAATATAATTCTGGAATTTATCATAAGTGTGGGGAAATCTTGGGGAAACACCACACTCAGGATGGTTGGTGACCTTGAATCCCCAAACGACAGCTAGTTAGTTAGTTAGTTATTGTTGTTTTAAGGGGTGGAACTACTAGGTCATCTGCCCCTCTTAACACAGATTAAAGAATTCAAATTTGGAATTTAGAGGTGGACACCTAAATTTGAAAGACCTAAAATCCCAGCTCACTCGTGGTTGGTTGGTTGGTTCTTAAGTTTAGGGGCTGTGACAACGCGGTCATGTAGTCCCGTGTACTTTGGGTGTGTGTGTAGAATCTGTCTGATAACCGGTGTTAATTGTGATGACTGTATTAGTGTGTGTTATCTGTTTTTTATTTAAGTACTGCAACTTAGAATTTTTCCAATAGTTCCTATTTTTGCCGCCAAGCGCCACCGTTAACGACTGCTAGGCCAAGTTCATAACTTAGCTACCAGACGCCATCGCAGTCGGCTCTTGGCAACGAACGTAGAAACCTAAGAGCGTTGTTTACAATCTTAACCTATCCAATTTAGCTTCACACAGGTGCAATTAGTGGAAGGTTCATTAACATGCCATAAGTCTATGACATGGGACCGCCGGCTTTACTTCCCCTCCCAAGGAAGGCATACTGAGGGATTTTTAACGCCCTTAAAAAAATCCGACGGTTTCGGCCGGGCAGCTCATTCGTGGAAAATGCTTCAAATCTTGGCTACTAGATGCCACAGCAACCACCACCTGGCGACGAACGTAGGAACTTAGGAGCATTAATCAAATCTAACCAACAAATTTTGCTTCACTCAACTGTAGCTTAGTTAGTGGAAGGTTCTTTTACATGCCATAAATATATGTTATTGGCCCGCCGCCTTTACTTCCCCTCCGAAGGAAGACATACTGAGGGAATTTTAACACTCTTAGTAAATCCGACGACTTCGGCCGGTTAGCTAGATAGTGTTTTTAATTGAATAAATCTCAAACGATAACCATTTCGCCTCTGAGGCCTGGGTTCTCTGGCAAAAAGTTTAATTCTGGTCTGAAATGGAACGAGGTAATCAACCCTGTGAGTTAAACTGAGGAGAGGCGGGTTCAATTTCTTCCTCAGTCATTCTGGACGTCTTACGTGGTTTCCCGCTTGTACTCCAGGCAAACGCCGGGTTAGTACCTAACATACGGTCGCGTCTTACTCAAATCCTACCTCAATTACAATTACACACACTAGTATAGACATCACAGTGACACAGGTTATCAGGAAAATTCTACACACACACACCTAAGTACACGGCGATACATGACCACAATGTCGCAAAGCCCCTACCAGAATGAACAACAAGACGTCTACTGATGTACTTAAGATGTTACGCAATTTCAATCACAACTCGAATGATCTTCAAACGTTAGTTCATCCTTAATTATTTTAAATTCCTTAATTACTTTCTGGCCACCACTCTGCCATTTCTCAAGTGAAAGTGTGTTGCTGTTTTTGTTTTTCTGTTGTTTTTAATTTATTTTAGAAGATTGGAACGTCTATTTATCAGTCCCGCGTATGTGTGTTGAATTCACTGATAACCAGACTGTCCTCTCTATGACTGCTCAACCGGGACTGACCGACCAAAATCTGTGGCGTAAACTGTCGTATGTGTAGCTGTAGTTTCCAGGTTCGATGATTAGGTAGGTACCCCGAGATATGGTTGATTAGTTGGTTCCTCAGTTTAGGGGCTGTGACAACGCGGCCATGTAACCCCGTGTACTTTGGGTGTGTTTACCTATAGAATCTGTCTGATAAACCAGTGTTAATTATGATGGCTGTATTAGTGTGTGTTAACTGCAATTCAAGTAAGTACTGCAGACGATTAATATCAAGTTGTTCCTACTTTTGCTACCAAATGCTACCGTCAACGACACCTAGCTGTGAACTTGGCTACTAGATCCCACCGCAAACCGCACCTGTCGGTGAACGTTGGAACTTAGTACAGCGTTATTCAAATCTAACCTAGAAATTTAGCTTCACACAATTGTAATTAGTGGATGGTTCTTTGACATGCCATAAATCTATGACATGGGCCCACTTCCCCTCCGAAGGAAGGCATACTGAGGGATTTTTAACGCTCTTAAAAAATCCTACGACTTCGTCCGGGTTTGAACCCGCGATCTTGGGCATAGAAGCTCAACATGATAACAACTACGCCACCGAAGCCACCCCCCGAGACTTGAATAAATGTACTGTCCTGGCATTGTGTGGGAGTGTGGAAGACCACGGAGAAAACCATATTTAGGATAGCCACAGTCAGCGCCGGAATGCAATACACCGACCTTCTCATCTGAGTGGTGTTATATCTAGATATTTAGTAGCAACCACAAAATACACGTCCGCAGTTGTTCATTAATAACATAAATAAACGACCTATTTCTGGACTGTGCTGTTGAGGGAATGGTTTGGGCTGGAGGGAGGTCAGTTGATGTGGTCCACAGATCAGTACCATATATGAAATTAATTACATTTAGTGTGTGTATATGTTATGATCAATAACTCAAAAGTAAATGTAACATTTTGCTTATTTTGTTTAGTCCTGAAGTGTGTCAGTAGAGCGCACCGTAGTGCATACAGCATCAACGAGGCGTATTTTAAGCAGCTTGCTGTGGTCAAGCCAATTCAATGCCCCTCTGTATTAGTGGTATTTATAACTACTATGTATTCTACTTGCATAGAACTGGGCTCTGTTCAGAAAATAAATAATGACCTTATTTAAGCAATGAAAATTTCAAGTGAGTAGTGGAGTGAGGCGGTTTCTAACCCACAAGGTGCTCAAAAAGTTAGTGCCCATTTGTTTTGCTTATTTATATATCCCGAACCAATGGTTGGCTTTTAACAAATGAGTTGTCGTAGGACTCGGGTTGACGCCCTCTTTCCAATGGACCACTCATTTCAACCCCTAAATAAAACCTACCCCTACTAGCGGGTGAAATTGTACTTTTTCTTAGTGAAAGTCTCTTTTCAAATGCGACATGTATAAGGTGCGCTGCTAAAATGAACTTAAAGGTTGTTGCTCATATAGCGCATGCGTTTAGCTGGAAGCCGCTATGGATCAACATTTTTGTTTTTGTTTTGTACGCATGCGCACTTGGGATTTTTGTAAGAGGGCAAGCTCTTTGAAAAAATGATTGATAAGAAGGGGTTTTGGTGGTGAGGAGAGAGCCAGATAGTCGCCTACTTTCCTACGAAGTTTGCCGATATCTCTCGAACGCAAGGTCGGATTTGGACATGTGACGTGTCAAATCGCTTATCTCGAAGCCCTATATATGTTATTAAAAGGTTAAAGTTTTGAGAATGAGGGAAACAGGCTTTTTGGGGGTAAAAACGTGATCTCACGAATGCATGGTCGGATTTGGTCCTATGACGTGTCAAATCTCTTGTCTCGAAACCCTCTTTATTTTGGTAATAGGTTAAAGTTTTTGAGAATGAGGGAAACAGAATTTCTTGGTGTAAATCTGTGATTTTAGACTTTCTGTTATATCTCACAAACCAATAACGCCAGAGACGTATACGAGGGGTCGTAGGACTCGGGGTGACGCCCCCCCCCCCCTTTCGAATATAGTATTTCTGTTTAAAAAAATTGCAAAAGGGTCTAATGACACTTTTGTTGAAAACATTTTAGTTTTTAAAACTTTTTTAAAAAATCCGTCTAAAATGTTCATGAAGAGTGGTTGTAGATAGAAAGAGACGATACCACTGGGCACGTGTTTCAACGAGGCTATTACTGGCCACGGTGGTGATATACCAATACAGTATTTGCTATTTCGATGAGACGGCGGGTCGAGGGTTCGTTTTCCGATTTTTACTATGATGGAATTCCTAAACCCCCTGAAAGGGGTCTTTAACATGTAAACGATTATGAGTGACATGACAAATGATAATTCCTTGATCAGATGAAGTTGGCTTTAGATAGAACAAACAGAACTTGGTTATATGTTGCTTGAAGTGAGTATAGAAAACAAACTTGCTGGGGCAGACTGACAGGATGTGGATGTTATTTGAGCTTATTGGAATGCATTGACTTGACTTGACAACAGGGCAATGAAAAAAGCACAGAGATGCTGAGGACACGTGAAGGTCAAATGATATGGCAACCATGGTGGGAGGGGAAAGCGAGGATGATGCCGCCGATCCTGTTCAATGTTCAATGGATGAATTTATATTTTGAGAAGCATTGTTCGGAGAGGGTCATGGGACGACTTGTTTTAAGGGTATTTATTTTTCCGATCTTTCCTATGGTGGACTCATTGATTGAAATAATCCAAAACTGCTAGGGCATGCCCTTGAGATTTTATAAACTGATAATGGGATTTTGACATACAAGGTCCCCCCAGAACTTGACATGATGTCATTCTTTTTATGGCTTATGAATTTCCCCAAAAAAGACCCAAAACAACAAGTTTATGGACTTTTGCTTTTCTTAATATATTGCAAACCCATAATGTAAGATGTTTACTGTGAGTGACGAAACCTAGCTAGGTAAAGAAAGAATTATTGTAGGCTACATGTATGGTGACCGACACGTCTTTGACCATTGGAACTTGTTTTCAGATCTGACTGTAGTACATAGGGAGTATAGGTTGTAGGCATGGCTTGACAAACGGAGTACACAAAATTCAATTTATCGATTCAAAAATTAAGAGTAGACTATCATTAATTAATTGGTTAAAGAGTGTAGCTAAAAATTAAAAAATGATGACTACATTAAACTAAACTGAACCAAGTCGAATCAAACCCAACTGAACCAAACCAAGCCTAAAGCAAAACAAACCTAATCAAGAACAAGCCAAGGGCTTAAGTGTAAAACTTGTGGCGGAATGCAGTCATTGGCAAAGTTCAAAGGAAGGGATAACGCTCTACCTCTAGAGGGTAAGGTAAAGCTAGCGCATGGTGCTAATGCATATTCCCAAGTACATGAACCACACACACACACAACTATCCTATGCTGTTTTTATGAGTTGACTGTTAAAACTTACTCAGTGGTTACTGAGCAAGATGGTCGCTACACACAACAAGCTTTAAATGCTTGAGGCTAATAATCTATACACACACACACACTCGCTTGTTCTAAACTAAACTGTCTTGCTGGCAGTGCTCACACAGTAGGCAAATTGACAGAAATGCTTGGCTAACAGAAATACAATCATTTTCGGTTGTCTAATGTTACCAGCTAACCATTACATGCTATAGTGGTGAGCACATGTGCCTCTTGCACTGGAGATCGTAACTTGATTTCTAGCTCTAAGGCCTAGAACGAATCAAACTAAGAAAGAAGTGTATAGTGAAGCAGTGGTTAAACTGTTAGCCTTTCACTAAGGTAGACTAGGGTTTGATTTTAGGTTAATATACATGTCATAAACAAACATACAAAAAAGCAGAGATAATGTTTAAAACTGATTACACTTGTCTCTTTTCAAATTATTACTTAGATTACAAATACAAAGGTGGACTGGGTTTGATATACAGTTAATGCTGCCTATCGCATACTAGCCTGTAAGAAAGCCAAACAAGCAAAAGGCGTAGGTAGAGCAGTGGTAAAATCGCTATGTGTAGAGAACTACCTAACGGTTTTATGAACTGGCAAGGGTATGTCGCATAAACAGTGCAGGATACAATCCAGCAACCATAATTTTTATCTTGTGGAACAGAGAAAACATATATATATAGAGAGAGAGAGAGATATAGAAAGCTTGTGTATGACTGGGTAGCATTGATTGTTTGACCAGAGAAAATACGGTCGCATTTGAAAAGAGACTTTCACAAAAAAAATACAATTTCACCCCCTAGTAGGGGTAGGTTTTATTTAGGCGTTGAAATGAGTGGTCCATTGGAAAGAGGGCGTCAACCCGAGTCCTACGACACCTTATTTGTTAAAATCCGACCATGGGTTCGGGATATATAAATAAGCAAAAAAATGGGCACTAACTTTTGAGCACCTTGTGGGTTAGAAACCGCCTCACTCCACTACTCAAGTGCAAATTAATGTGGGAAGTAAAATAAGAAAGTTCCTTCTCTACACTGAGGATCATCAAATCATGGAAATTTTTTCACTGCGCAATGAAGTATCGAAGTGTTATATTATACTATACAACTGCTTCTCACCTGGCAGAGGCAGCAATGATATGAGGGTAGTATCTGTACGCGCCCGCTAAGGGGCAAGGTGCGTTGTAGATTCGTCACTCGTTCAATGTGCACCTCGCAAATTTTGGCTTGATCCACAGCCTAAGAAGATATCCATGTTAAAATAGAAGTGGTATGCTATTCCAAAACTCATCCCTAGATTACCTTAATTTGAAGAAGGCATAAATGGTAAGTAAACTCGTGTATCCCAATGATCTGGTGAAAGTCGTGGAAATTGACACTATTATGTGTTTTGCTTGTCAATGATACCGTTCCAGTACCTTGGCAGAAATGGTAACTGAATCCGGGCCAAAGGGGTGACTGCCAGTGATCGCATGACACTCCATGGATTTAGGAATTTCATCAAGAATGGAGAAATGTGATGCGGAACCTCGAGCATGGACCACTCGTGGTTTGTGCACCTTTTCCGAATGCCTTTCGAATCCCAACGGTGGCCTCATCGTAAGCTTTAATAATAAATCTTCTTTCCCCACCGTCAGAAACCTTTTTGTATTGTTCTGCTAAAGTATATTCACACAAGTTTGCCGATGTTTCGTCACATTTTTGCAGACACGGTGTCTTAGTTTGGGTCAAATGTATTTTTTCTTTAGGAACGTTCAAATTGGAGAGCAGATCATCTAGGTGGCTGCAACTCAATATTTGTACTCATATGCCAGGAAGCTGAGACAATAGCTTAAGGTTATTATATTACCAGCAGTGAATGAAATAGTTGTGATAGTTACGTTAGGCGATTACTTCTATTTGATTGCTATCCATATCCATACAAAAACGTTAGATGTTGATTCTTTTAGGGGCTTTGCGACATCCTGGTCGTGTGGTCCCTTGTACTTGGGTGTATGTAGAATAACCAGTGTTGTGGTGATGTCTGTACTAGTGTATTTGTTAATTTAGGTAGGGTTTGGGTTGGAAAGGGCCTATATTGAAGAGAGTGGGTCCGTGTTATAGATTACGTCAACCCTAGCTATAACATCGTGCCAACAATCTCATAAATTGTGTGCACAACCGATGTTCTTCCTCCGGGCCCTAGATGGTGGATGGTAATAAGGGATTCCTAGCGTTAATAATAAATCACTCGATTTTATAGCACTAGAGATGATTTGTAGACAAAGTTGGGTTTATAACGAATAGAAATTAAATAAAGCCAGAATAGATACATTATTAAACATAAGGATAATAACAATGAATCTACCTTCGTGTTCAAAAAACGCAAATAAAATCTTTCACTATCATGGAGCTAACTTTATTGGTTCAACACCGCGTGGATACGCTGATTATTCCAACTATCAGGGAGGCTATTATGGAATAAAATCCCGATATGGAGGGGGATAGCGACGAATGACGCTTATTGATGGAAGGACGGAGTCTTTGCTACTATAACCATGCCGCAGCTCTTGCCGAGGAGACCAGGCAATGCATACACGCTGGAGACGTGTAAGAAAGTCATGTGAGTCCGACTGAAAGTCGATTCTTTTTATGTACGATCATGGCAGGGAGGATTAGTTATAAGTATAGAGCACATTCATAGGTTGGGTTTATCTCTTTATTTCACGTAGTTATTTAGTACTACACTATACCGCATCATTTGCCAGAGCCTGAGACAAACGCTCTTGCCATTATCATTGTAAATACATTTTTGAGAGCTCAAGAACAGTGCGCCGAAGGGAGCCCATTTACGTAAAAACATTCTGTTATATAATCATGCCACCAATGCATTCCACTGGGTACAGTTAGTCCTGATATCCAGATGTTTTTTTCAAGGCCGTAGCCCGGCAAATGTCATTTATACTGACCTACTGGTCGTGAACGCCACGCACTCTTTAATAAGTGAAAGAACTGTATGTTAGCAGCCACCGCATTAAACCTGTTTTAACACTGCACAAACACATGGGAGTGTTTCTTAGGTTTTATTTTCATCAATTGACAATCTGACGACTATGAACCAATGCTGTAATTATTAAGGTGAGCCAATCAGGATATCTTGGGTTCGATGTGAGGGGTCATTTTGTAACTGTAAGGAAGACCCAGGTTTATTATAACACATGTTTCTTGACTGCATAAGTTTCTGATACAATCGCAGTCCATGCACACTTTAAGTACGTTCAAGAGTACAATTAAAATCCACAGCTGATTTGTTCAGCAGATTATAACCCTGTCCACAGGCTAGAATTGTATAAGGCTAGTGAAAGCCATTGTTACATTTATTAAGCACTACAGAGGTAGGATCTGATTACCCTTAGTTGCAAGGTACGCTTTTTGGTACTATTTGAACCAGTAACGTGTACGATTTTTGTCTCTTTGACTGTGCAAATGGCCGACGGGCCGAGTGTTATTGGGAAGCACTTATATGTGCACATGAAGGTTTGGAAAGAGGTTTTTCTTCCAATTATGAGTCTGATGTTGGTTTGATTTACACCAATTTTTCACACTTTTCGAGTTTAACATGGTCACTAAACCATTACAGAGAAACTGGTAGGACTAAAAGATGACTTTAATAAATAAGATTATAATAATCAAATAGCAGGATTTTTATCTAAACTGGAACCTAAATGAAGAGTTAGGAAATATTTGCAAAAATGAATAAACCCACTAAACGTAATGAAACCTAGATGACCAATGCTTAGATTTTGCTATTCTTCGACATCTTAAATACAATTATTTATAGCATTCCCTAGTATGAGACGACGATCAGTTGACTACGTGTTTAAACACGGTAGTTAATCTGACAATGCGACATTAGCCATGAATCGCTCATGCCATCGCCGACATCATTTTCTCTCCCATACATTCATGACCCAACTTCACAAAGGGTGGAGCTGCGATTGGGCAGGTCAGTGGCGCCAATTGCGCAAGTTTAAAGAGTGATTTGCAATAAATTTGTGTTGTACACTAGATTAGTTTTATCCATTTGAATACCCGCCCAGAACAAGGTTGTACCCCACAAAAGTGAAATTTTACACGAGAGAGAAAAAACCGATATTGTCCATAGTTTTTATATTATAAACCCACAATGTCCATAAAACATGTGCATTGAACATATTATACACTTTAGTAGAACTTTAAACAATTAAGGTGCAATGAAAATAGAAACAAGTAGTTCCGTGAAGAACTATACAGCCAATTTTCATGTATCCTACTTATGATAATTGCCACTATCAACATACACAATTTCAGTTTGATTGCTGTAATAGATTCGTAGTTATTGAGAACCGACTAAATATTTCGGATGGTCGCCATGTTGGATTTTATATATGTAGGTCCTAGAGTTTACTGTTAAATGCAGATTATTGTGAACGTGTAGTATTCAAACTTCAATCGCATAATTAAGACACAAGAAAAAACAAGGAGATTTAAACATTTTTCACAGCTACCATCTTGAGGTTATGGAAACAATTGAAATAAATTAGATGCCAGTGGATTAACATTCGGATAAAGATTTACTGTACCAAGTTTCACTGCACGCGGATGGTTAAATTGCGAGAAACGTTCATGTGAATATTTATAATTCGCGTCACCGCCATGTTGGATTTGTGATCACCAGGTTATTTAAAGTCCTATATGTGAACTTAAGTTCATAGCCCCTATGAACATTAAAAAATGCAGTTTGATTGCTAAAATAGATTCGTAGATATTCAGTATCGTCTAAATATTTCGGATGGTCGCCATGTTGGATTGTTAAATGTATAGGCCATAATAATGTACCGTTAAAGGAAAATTATTGCGTAGGTTCATTATTCAAACTTTCACTTCGATCGCATGACTACATCACAAGAAATAAAACCTTAATTTTAAAATTCGCACTGCCGCCATGTTGAGGTTATGTAAACAATTGAACTAAATTAGATACCAGTGGATTACAATGTGCATAGATATTTCCTGTACCAGGTTTCAGTGCGCTTGGAACATTAAATCGCGAGAAAGGTCTATTTAAAATGTTCAAATTCTCTTGGCCGCCATGTTCGTTTTGTAGTTAACCGGTTTTTGAAAATCTTATAGATGGAATTCCAGTAGTGCCCTTTATCTCCGTACAAAATTTTAGGGAGATACCGCTAATAGTTTCAGAGATATAGAATGCCGGTGAAATATTTCGCACATCCGCCATCTTGTGATTATGTAAACAATTGAACGAAGTTAGATGTCGGTGCATTACAATGTATACAAACATATACTGTACCAAGTTTCATTGCGTTTGGTTGGTCAAATCTCGAGAAACGCCTATTTAAAAGTCGCAAATTCGCTTGGCCGCCATGTTGGTTTTGTAGTTACCAGGTTTTCAAAAGTCACATAAGTGAACTTATAGTAGTTCCCTCTATCCCCATAGAAAATGTCAGGGTAATATCGGTAATAGTTTCGGAGATATTGAATGCTGGTGAAATAATTCGCACAGCCGCCATGTTGGATTGGTGAGTCGTAATAAAATTTGAAGGGCACGGTCGAGGTCGCTGGAAATAGTGCTATGAACTTTCCGAGTTTCATTGAAATCGCTCCAGCCGTTTAGATTTTATTAGGGGGGGACACACACACGAATCACACACACACGCACACACACACGGACAAAAGGGGATCTCATAAGCCTATTTTTTCAAAATTGAAAATAGGCTAAAAATGGGAAATATTCTGTCAGAACACAGAACAAGGTTGTAACCCTATTCAGACGTACAAGGTTGTAACCAACAATGATACATAGATGACAGTATTTGTAATTCTCAGTACACACGAGAGCCAATATGGGGTGTGTATAAATTAATGTCACGATTAATAGTTCCATAATGACCCGTGTTATACTTAGTCCGCCTTTAGTTCTTCATAAAACTGTCTGAATTCCTGTGGAATATACCGGCACATATCTTGTAAATCTTTCCACTTTTCTGCTCGTATTGGTAACTGTTGAGAATAAAGAAGAGGGACTGCATTCAGCGCTACACTATAGGGCCTACAATATGTATTGCGAACACCTGTACATTTCTTCATGATTGAATACTGGTACTAAGGCTGCAATAAATTGTGGCTGAGTCTCACACGAACTGTTCCTGGATCGTCTGCTGATACCTGAATCCAATTTAAGTTGTTATTTTAAAGTCAGGATCTCTCCTAAGAGAATTTTCTAGAACTTTCAGGTCTTTGAAGTCCTCAGGCTGCATATCATATACCAGAAAAGGTTTTGTTTGCCTTGCTGAAGCTATAACTGCAATCCAGTCTTTAGGAACATAAACAGTAAAATTCTTTTTTTGACGCTCAATCAGAGCAAAGTCCCGGTCACACGGATGAAAACTATGACCCGACACTAGGAACTTCTGATTCACTGTTGTAAACAATCGGTGTGTAATGATATACTGACAAAGTGACAGCATATGCCAGTTATTATTTTGGACAACACATCTGTCAGACCAAAGTACAAGAGTCCTTTCTTCTCCTGGGGCTAGGGGCTAATAGTTTGAGGTGATATACTTTAATATACATGAAGAAATTTCGGCTGAACCTCGTTTGGCCACACTTTCATGCCAAAAACACATTGTTGCTTCATTTGTGCCAGCATTATGAATGGTGTAAGGTTCCTGTTAGGGAGACCTGTACAAATAATTAATCTTAGGGGTGAAATTAGTCTAAATAGGGGGCGAGCTTGGCAAATGCTGTAAGGGGTAGAGCTTATTTAGAGAACTGGGACCGACAGTGTGATCAGCAAGGAGAACTCCCCAATGTACTGCTTGACGGGGTAGTTCTAGGTGAAGGGGTAGTTTAGAAGGGCTATTAAGTTATTACTCAGAGCGCAACAGCTGCGCCACGCGGTCTACTGTGAGTCGTAGGCAGGCGAGTAAACGGGGAATTCGCTAGTGTCAGCGCGGAGCAGTAGCGCTCAGCTGACAACAAAAAGCAATTAAACAAATACACAGTAAGGCTAATTCTAAGTCCTACCTAAAGAGGAATCTAATAGGGTAGGATCTTATTAGCTAAATAAATAAAAGAATAAGACCAGTGGCTTCTAGTGTTTCTGAATTTAATGTGTACCTCGATCTTGAGGTACACTGGCAAATAGCAGTTCAAATGATAATCAATAAAAATAATAACCGTCCAAGCACAGGGGGATGTGAGTGTAGTGTGTGGTGGTGAGTGTAGTGATCGCTTGAGACACTTACCCGTTCAGCCGACAGCAGAGGTTTGACGCGTCGGTGCACTAAGACAGACTGAGTGATTGAATGATCGAATGATGAATGATCCTCGGTGCCTGACCTCTGGGGTTCTTATAGTTTTCGTGTGCTAGGTCGGCGGAATCCTTACATTCCTACCAAGTCGTACACCTCTCCCGGGTCATTGCCTGGGCTACGAGGCTACTTGGATTCATGTGTGTGCTCATATCAGTCTTGTAATTTATAGGTTTTTAGATTAAATCTTTAGAATTTTGACTTGTTGGAGATTTTGTTTAGGGGATGGGGGTAGCGAACCCTAGGGGTACAACAACCCCCTTTGTAGGGTTAGTTATCGTCCTCGATAACTGGACGAAGAAGTGGGGGTGGGTTTTGAAAAAAATAGGGCATCTTCTTCTCTCTTGATATTCTTCTATCTTCTGTTCTTCTCATCTTTTCTTCTTTCAATTTGGCTCGTAATGGTATGGGTGGCGTCGTAGGGGGTGTGTTGGTAGCCTCGTGGAAGATAGGGGTGAGTCAGGGGGTAGATATGAAATTATTGAGATATTGGTTAACGTCGAAATTTGAAGGCTGAATTTGAGTGCCTTCTAATGATTGGGTGTCCGGGTGTGCTCAGCGATCATGTGTAACTGTTTATGGTGAGGGGAACAATATTTCTTTACATACTTTCTAAAACATTCAACAGTGGTGTGTGAAGCTTAAATGTTTTCATAGGACATCTTTTACTTGACGGGATATAACATTGATCCCAATTGTATTTGTATCATAATGACATAATAAATTGTTAAACAAAACAGTACATAATATAAACATTTCAATATCATCAATTTAATTAAAGGGGTGCAGGAACACACGAGAGGAAAAAAACATCCGAGGGTTGGGGGGAGGCTATCTATACATATATAATTAACGTACCTCCGGTGTGGATGAAAAACTGCCCTCGCGTGCCCTGCACGTGTGTAAAAGGGATAGAGTGGAGAGAAGGAATGAAATAAATGTCGCAGGGTGTAATTAAAGGGGTAAATTTAGAAGTGTTTTATTGTGTGGGAGAAATGCGACATTTTTACAATGGGGAGTTTAGAAGAATAGAAAGGAAAGTACAACGTGTACCATAAAACCATCCATATATCCTCATATCTTCGCAATTTTATCTAAATAATAACAACATTTTTTAAATATTGTCCAGAAAAATTTCCATGTCATCATACCATTTATAAGTATTAAAATCATTAAAAATAAAACAAAACTCTGTTAATTAGATCAATGTTCTATAAAAACAAAAACAAATTCTCTTAATTATATGAACATTCTATAACAACAAAACCAAATTCTCTTAATTATATATCAATATTCTGTTACTACCGTCGTTGCGCAACTATATCATTATTAATATTGTATTCTATACCCGTTAATATTACGGCGAGTGCACTCTAACTTAATATTTAATCATTAACTATTATCTATTACCTGCAGGTTATATGCTACTCGTCTGTAATATATTCTATTGTATGGCTTGCTCCCTGTGGGCGAGCGAAGTCATCTTGACTGCACAACTTGTCCTTTACAGAAATAGGCGCGAGTTGTGTGGCCGTAATGCACCTCTCATTTTAGGTGTCAAAGTATTTGTTGATCCTACCTCCAGTGGAGGATATCCCACAGGTATATCTCCACTGTGGTTAGGATGTGCGCCTGGAAATATGTATTATGTGGGCGGAAAACTGTGTATTGGCCGTGTGAGTGTGAAATGTGGGGGGGGGGGGGGGGGGGCGGGAAATTTGTGTGGTACAAAAAAAACATATTGTTAGTGCATATAATTCGTAGCAATCTGTGGGGATCCATAATACACATGTAAAATTATTATTGTAGAGGGCATTTACCCTCGTCCTTTGTGGGGTGAACCTCTGGAGGCATATAGAGAAACAGTACATTTATCAATTAAATCACATTTTATCGCTGTTATTATTAGTTTCGGCGAGCGCCCAAATGGAGCTACTCCCGATGCATGCGCTCAAAGTGTGCACCACCCTGTGCGTTGTGTCTGGTGTCAGCGCCTCAGGTTTTCAACCTGCGCTGAAAAGTAAATACATATTTATGATTATAAAGCACAGATTACTAATTATTATTGGCCATTTTGTTATTTACTTTCTTTGTACCTTTGTATGCCTTTCTGTTTGGTTTATCCATTCGTTCTTATTTTCTATACCTTTGCATTTCTTTATTCTTATTCATCTTTCTCCTAAATCTTTGTATTACTTCAGCCTTTATTCCTTATCGGCTATATATTTGTATTTCTTTATTCCTTCTTACTCATTATTTCTTATAACTTCACCTCACTTTATTCCTATTCTTTCTTTCCTATATCATTGTGGTCCTTTATCCTTTATTTCTTTATGGCTATATCTTTGAATCTCATTACTCCTTCTTACTCACTTTTTCCTATAACTTTACTTTACTTTACTCCTATTCTGTCCTATATCATTGTGCTACTTCATTCTTCGTTCATCATTGTATTCACTTTTGTATTTCTTTATTCTTTCTTACTCAATATTTCCTATAACTTCACTGTACTTTACTCCTATTTATTTCTGTCCTATATCTTTGTGCTACTCCATTTTTCGTTCATTATTGTATTCACCTTTGTATTTCTCTATTCTTTCTTACTCATTATTTCCTATAACTTCACTTTACTTTACTTTACTCCTATTCATTTCTGTCCTATATCTTTGTGCTATTTCATTTTGCGTTCATTATTGTATTCATCTTTGTATTTCTTTATTCTTTCTTACTCATTATGTCCTATAACTTCACTGTACTTTATTCCTATTTATTTCTGTCCTATATCATTGCTCTGCAATTTCCTTCGTTCATTATTGTATTCACCTTTGTCTTTCTTTATTCTTTCTTACTCATTATGTCCTATAACTTCACTGTACTTTCTTCCTATTTGGCTTATGCAAGACCGGATTCAGCGCTCATATCTTGAATTACTAACAGTATGCCTGGGTTGCATAGTTTTACTCACGAGATACATTATTTTGCCTTTATGCCGTAAAAAATACGGATTCGTATGATGGTGTAATTTCCGGCTAAATACGTAACATGGTATGGGGTATTAAGTACGTATAGTAATCCTAGTGACCGTCCAATTTGCAATGTGGTATCGGTAACCCGAGTGACTACGAATGCAGATTGTGGTTTGGGAAAACTACGGGTTCTGTTCAAAACGGCTTAACCAGTTGACCCATACGTATAGTGGTTTGGTTTACTCTTACATAGCCTGCGCTAGGAGTTACCTCCGTATCGAGTGACCTCCCACGCGCATTGCCATCCTTGGTATATGCTACATGTGTAAATTGCACCCCTATCTGCGCTGTGTCCGGTCTCGACGCCTCATATATTGCCACTTATGCAATATCAATATATTCCTCTCCTTGGGGCACAATAATATCTGTAACCTCGGCCATGGAAAGAATCGTTCATTATTTCATTATTTCATCTATATCAGTATATTCCTCTCCCTGGGGCACAGTAGTAACTTAACTGTAACCTCGGCCAGGGAGAGAATCGTTCATTATTTCATTGTTTCATCTATATCAGTATGTTCCTCTCCCTGGGGCACAGTAGTAACTTAACTGCAACTTCGGCCAGGGAGAGAATCGTTCATTATTTCATTATTTCATATATATCAGTATGTTCCTCTCCCTGGGGCACAGTAGTAACTTAACTGAAACCTCGGCCAGGGAGAGAATCGTTCATTATTTCATTATTTCATATCAGTATTCTATCATTTCATATATATTCAATATTTCATTATTTCATTATTTCATTTTAGTATTCTACCATTTCATTTCTTATATTCTGTCATTACTCCCTTATTTCCTTGTATCCTTTCATTATCATATTCTGTCACTATCTCCTTATTTCCTTATTTACTTATTCCCTTAATTCATTATTCCACTTCATCATTATTCATATTATTCATATTTACCTGCCGCTGCAGGACTTTGCTGCCGTTATAGAGCATTTACTTAATCTTACATGCTAACTAACGTTAAGTCCTAGGGGTCGTCTTGGGAAGGAGGAAGTATCCTGTCCGATGTAGGGGTATTTACTTCCCTCATCGAACCATCAAGCCTCCATCCGCAGGTATAATTTAGACGACGTTGGGGCATAAAAAAATGGTATAACGGACCCTGTGTTTAGGGGAGACAGGCTAGGTACTTCCCCTAACACAGGCGCTTGCCTGCCCTAACACGTCACCACTATGACCTATCGTGGGTCGTCAACGTCGAAATCCTATTATGTCATGTCCTGGGTACAATTTACCACTTCATCAATATCTATTTTCACCTGGAAAATAGTTTCACCTCCATTAAAGTGCACCTCCGTGCACAAACCATGAAGAATAAGTGTCAAGCGGTATTATGTTGTGTATGGAGTTGTAGTTATACGGGGGGGAACTGTGGTGGCATGGTGCACTAATTGCGCCTGGCCCGTCGGATTTCCAGCTAATCTCAGCTGCGTATTATTCCTTCTCACATGTTAGTAGGTAGTGAGGGATGTGGAATGGGATTCCCGTGTTATTGGGCAGTTGTAGGTATGTTAAAAAATGATTATTGGTAACGGGATGGGAAGAGAGGTCCAAGGAATCGTGGTCCTATGGAGATGTATGGAAACATTAAGTGGTAGGAATTCTCGACCGGTGTGGGTGAGGATTTTATTATTTAGGATCTGGGTGTTCAGCGTGGTTGTTAGGTACCGTGCTGAAGGATTTAGGTTAGCATTTATGCTCTGAATTGACATGCAGGGTGAAAACATTGGGTATGAAAATGTAACATTGCATGCACTGGTGTTAGCGGGTTAAGCCTGGAACGCTATCTGTTAGCTCTAAGGTTCCGAATGTTGATTAACATATAGCCACGAGCGATAAGGCATGGTGTACACCCTGGTAATTGCATGATTACCAAGTGCCGCGCATTAATAGGGGAGAAGTGTACAAGTGTTATCTGTATAGTGTTTAATATGTATCTTGGGAGGGAGATGTGCTTTGCGGCTTGGACACACTAGTCGTAATATATGGCATCTGGCGCCATTAGAGTAATATGAGACTCCTGTTCATACTCGCAATATATGTACGAGACTTATATGCTATAAAGTCTAGATTGAAAAACTGGTCATCTATGGTTATTATATACTATAATCCCTTAACTAGAGGTACTGTCTAGAGATACTGTCTAGAAATACTGTCTAGAGATATTGTCTAGAGATACTGCCTAGAGCTACTGTCTAGAGATATTGTCTAGAGATACTGTCTAGAGCTACTGTCTAGAGATATTGTCTAGAGATACTATATATAAATATTCTAAACCAGGTTATATTACAGCGCACTATATGTGTGTCGTAATTCCTTCCTATATGGAGGCTGATCGCTGCAAAAAATATATTCTATCCACCCTATGGAAATGTGGGGGATTCATAAATGTGTATTATCATTCTATTAGTTGGGAGGATGGTATATTTGAATGCCATCTATATGTTAAACAAGGCCATAAATTCCACTAAGTGTGGCGTTGTAATTATGGATTTCAAGAGAGGTAAAAATGCACGGGGGGGATATTAACGTGCTGTTGCTTGAAATAACTCTGCTCGTCTAAATCTGAAAGATAATATATTGTAAGATATTCCTGCATCGCAAATAAAATAAATTAAAACCTTCTATTTGGGAAGTGGATTTATATATTTATATGGTCATGGGGACATGCTCGTGTTTTCCTATGTTGGATGGCGTGTCTATATAAGGGTGTGTCCGCGGGCAAAAGTGCATTAAAGCCCGCTAAGAGATAAAATACGGTGTATTTTGTGTGATGCGGTGCTGTGTGAATATCACCGAAAATACTGGCTTTTGGCCGTAAAATACGCTATCCCGGTGTTAAGTATTGATGGATGAAGGGGGTGAACTAAAATAAAAATATTTGGTTGCCCTACTTTGTGTAGTGTATTCCGACAATTGTATGTCTCGCTCCTACTGTCGTTTGAATCTAGCGCGCGAGATTAGGCCTGTATCCATTATGGCTGCTTGCTAGTTACCCGTCACGTGGGAGGCGTGTCTGGTGATAACGTGTGTAAATGGGAGTTATCTGTTATCGCTACTGTGAGGTGTTACCCATAGCACGGATTGGCTGGCGGGCTGTAGTAGCTTCTGTTTATCGCGGCGCTATTCTAATTGGACCTGAGCCGCAAGAGTGGGTGTTAAGCACATGGTATTTGTTATCGTTTCGTAGATGAACTGTCACAAGCACGTGTCATGTGTTTAATGTAGTGGTTATCATCGTTTTAATCTACACAGCCGATGCATTATGTAATCTGGGTGGAGGGCATTAACTGTCCGTCCGTATATTGGGAAACTACGTATGTCCTTCTATTGAGGAATCCTAATGGGATTACGCTGTCATCATATCGTACCTAAATGTGGCAAATGATATGCATATAAAAATTGTGTTTTTTGTATAGTGTTTATGTAATATGCTGGAGTGTGTTATACATGTCCGGAAGCATATGTCGCATTCCTGTGGCTGTAAAAATTCTGGGTACTACTTATGTAGATAAGTGTTTCAGTGGTTTGCACTTGTCTACTCTGGGAAAATGAAAAAATAATTCAGGGCGCATTAGTATGCTGTGTGCCCATTTATAGACAAATGTTTTTGTGTTTTATTTTCCCTTCCTGTGGGAAAATGGAAAATGGCGTCTATAAAATATATTTATTTATCCTGTATTTAATGCACTAATTGTATTAACTTGTACTGTGAATGTGTGTTCGCGTGTAGCGATCCCATGTGAGTGTATCAATGTTGGGTATCACCCTGTAGGAAAAGTGTTTCCGTAGTTTACCCCTGTCTACTACGGGAAAATGAAAAAAAATAAGGCGCAGTGTAGTAATATGTGTATCCACAGTTAATATTGCATTCCGCATGTTGGATTGCCCGTGGAGTAGCATAATGGGCTACCTTCATCGGGCATTCTGCTGTATGGCAGTGAGAATTATATAGTTTATTCTCCCAACCGGATGTGTTTTTTGGGAAAATGATGAATTTCTATTTCGTATATACTGTTTGTGGAATCAAGTGGATATTTATTCGTTATGTATTAAAGAAAATCATCGGGCCTTTATTTAATCATTATCTATAAAATTCGGCATGATTATGTCTATGGTCGATACTCATTCCTTATCGTGATCCCAGGAGGGTAGGCAAACACCTGCTCTTGACTCGATTTACGCCTTAGGAAAACGTAGAATAGCTATTGACCATTTAACGTATTTATTGCCGAATATATTTACATCTATACGCTCACGGCTGATATCTATCCTATAGTGTTTTGACCCAGGAAAGTAGGCAAACACCTGCTTTAGACTTTCTCACGCCTTAGGTCTACTGTAGAACATTTATGGGCCATGGCGCTATTGTGTTACTAATGGACATATATATATGTATGTGCCATGTCGTATCACGTTGCCTCAAAACGAAAATATGTAAATTTACTGTGGCCAACTGATGACCGTAATGCTAATTGTTTATCTACTGTGTAGATGTAAATTAGAGGGAATCGATGCAAGGATTTGTGGTCCTCTTGGAGCCTTGTGGCATTTATGAAAGTATGAAATTATTTATAAAATATCATTTTGTCATGTAGTAGACAATTATGAACAGCTTGTACTTAGCGTGAGGATGATTAATGGGTTTCTGGGTCGACAGTGAGAGGAATAGCCCCAAGCACCTATAGTGTATAGGAGTCCAGTCGGTCGTAGGCTATGATGGGATGATTATAATTATAATTGTATTTCAAATGATTTCCCTGCTCCGTCGACTAATGATAGTATTTCGCTTCGTATGAAAACTGTTTAATTTGTCTGTCTTTACGACGGTACTTGGTGGTCAATTCCACTTTGATCTAGAAAAATAAATATTTAATAGATCCCCTGTGGCGATAAAAAGATGTGGAAGAGAGTATGTATTAACGTCATAAGCGCTGTGTATAACACGTGAGTCGTGGAGTACTGGCGTGTCGGGTGTCGATAATCTGTGGATGCAAGCATCCGGCCTTGCCTGCAGAACACGACTGAGTGTCTGTGTGGAGGCTGCCTTACTTAGTAGGCTGTGTGAAGTGAATTGATATGTATGTATGATTAAAAACACCTTATGGATTATAGTGTATTGGATATGTATTACGCGTAAGTATACGTCAACCTTTTTCCCAGTGTTACCTAACTGTGTGTTCAGCTGACCTATATATGGTGATGCTGTGACGATATGATAACCTGTGTTATTGTGTCACTTCCTATTGGCTGTAGTGGTAATAATCCACCTGTGTACTAGCGCAATTGTGTGCGGAATGCTGCTATGTGTCGCTATATTCTGTTATGAGTATTAAATCTGCATTAGCCTATAGTGAAATTCGCTAACCTGTGTAGTTGTATGTCTACTGCTATGCCTGTGCGAAATGTCGTTCACCTGCATGAGTGTAGAAGTATTGCGTTTCATCCTAGAAATGCCGCTAACCTGTGCTCCTGTATGTGTTAGGCCATCGTGTGTATGCACTGCGGCTAACCTGTCTTATTGTGTTGTCTGTGCTTTCGCTATTACGGGAATAATGGCGTTCGTTAGAGAAATCGTATTATATGTTCCGTAATGTAGTATGTTAGGCCCTATGTACTACTTTATTGGCCTATTCTGTGACAATGTAGTGTATCGGCCTGTCATACCGCCTTAATATGGGGTGACTGTTGGAATCCGTGCACTTTCTAAAGTTGTTCAAGTAAAATGTTGTGTATTAATCTCCTAGAAATGGTCATTATCCATGGGAGTGTTATTTCCTATAGTGTTATGGGAAATATATGGAATCGGCTAACATTTATCACATCTATCGGGATTGGTTATCGGTCGGTGCCGAAGGTATATATATATATATATATAAACAATTAAGTTATATATTAGTGTACCCCAATTGTATTCTGTCATTATATGTCTATAGGGGAAGGGCCCGTTACTGTATAGTCCCTTATGACAGGTGATGTGATCTTCAATCGGTCGCCTAATGTTCGTGACCGTATGTGAAAATCTAAATGCGAATAATTAGGTAAAAATGAGCGCTATTTATGAGTTTGTATTAATTTGAAGTGTGTAGACATCTTGCTATGGTAAAGGAATCCTTCTGTGGTTTGCCATGTGGCCTCCATGTGGGTAATTGACCCTTTGTATCGCACGGCCATGTATGAGTGTGGTATTCTACGTGACTGTGCGGAAATTACTGTTGCTAGGCAGTGATCGTGTATGGCTGAGTGCGCATTCCGTCTCTTGTTACTTCCACATGTTAGGACAGAGACTTGACCTCGTTTGCCGTGCACTGTATATGACATGTGCAAGATTCTGTCTACAATGTATTATCTGCAAAATCATTTATGCACTTTACATATTATAAATGTATAATTATTATCAAGAATATTACGTCGGTATTTCCTATGTTGGATTTTACAATTGAAGACTAATTATGTTGTGGGGCCAAATCTGGTTTGGTGTTGACCACTATTTCAGGCTGTGGTTACTAGATGCCATATTGCACTTGGCGCTATTGCCAAGGTTTAGTTGGCGTACCTTGTCTATGGGGACCTATCGGAAGTGTAAGGCATATGTACTATTAAATATATATCTAGCCGTGTTCTATCTGCATCGAGTGTGTGTTAACAAAATTCCTTATTTTTACAAACACATAGTACACAAGAAATATAACCTGGTATACCTTATTATACCACTTATAACTAAACATGCATCTTATATTTAATCCTCGTATCATGCAGTGTTGGGAGTTGTCGGTGACTGCCAGTTGTGAGCATGGCTACTAAATGCCATAGCGCTTAGGGCGCTGGTTTTAATTTATATGTTCCTGGGTTCGAACTATGTGGAGGAAAATATATATTTTTATTCTCTAATAATGGTGATGAAATGCTCTTGCTCCCTATGGCTCTGGGGATTGGGAAAATGTGGATATAGCCTATGTGGGACTGCTGTGAGCGGACCGTACCTCGACATTTCTTATCTTCTACCTACACCCAAATGCTGTGTGGGAACGAAAAATGGGCTATGAAAGCGAGTTATTTTACGCGTAAGGCTATTACGTGGACTGGTTTACTGGTATTAGAATTGAGTGTACTTTTAATTATGTAGAAATAATGTGTTCTGAATTGGGAATTTTCATTTTTAGCTATCTCAAATAATAGCATCGTCTCCCTCGGATTGCCAAAGCGGCTTTCGCACCTGGTATCCACCCACACAAGGGATGCATTCCCCGTGCGAGGCGTTTGGAGAAGGGTAATCTTAGGTTTATTTATTCTACCCTCTATTTTGTGGATTGTAATCGGAACGGTGCGGTGAACTAGTATGGCTTTTCGGCGTACCTTAGGACTGTTGCTAGCCGACATAGGCGCTAAGGTCCTAGGGCCTAATGGAAGCGTGGGGATGGAAATGTTATTACGCGGTACAGTGACTGTGTTTGCGTGTGTCTCGTTCCCCATATCGAGCTTTGGATGTGGCATGGCCACGGCCGTCTCCTTCCTAATAGGAATGGGCATTATGGGAGTGGATGTGTTAATTATGTTGGTGCATTATCTGTATTGATCGCTTCCATTGGGGTAGGTGGATGTGTTAACAGCTCAAATAAAATAAATTATGCTTGGAGCTGACGGAAACGCTGCCATCTCTTGGCGTATTGCCGGGTGAATGCCCTGGCTTGTTTCGTTACTGTTGCGGTGGCAGTATTCACCTTGAGGTGTGAGAAGGGGCAGTATAGCTGCGTGAATTTAATTATGTGTCCACAGGGGTGAAAATATATGCCGCTACTGGTTTATACTGAGCATGTTATTGTGCGTGGCAAAAATTTTACTGATTATGCCTGCTGTATTTTCTACTGGGAAGTAATTCGGTACATCTGTAGCAATTGGGCGCTCAGCCGCCGATATTCGGCAATGAGCCGTGCGAAGTGGTCATCCAGCCTCGCATATTGCGCCTTAATGTGTTGAAGGTGTTCTGTATAATTGAGGTGCCCATAGGCCCTGTCCATTTTGGCATATATCCTCAGTGTTTTCGTGTGTTTCTCTTGTAGCACCCTGTGGATCGTGTGTAGACTCCGATGTGCCCGGGTGAGGAGTGTTTTACGCCTATGTGTGGGGGCGCGGATGTACCTAATCTGTGCCGCACTTACCCTTGCCTGCATTGCTTGGATGCGGAATTGCACCTTGAGCATTCGGCTTTGCCGGCTTCGTACAAGAAAAAAGAATAGCTCGGAACTTCTATGTGTATTGCTATGGTGCACCCTCCCTTGTAAAGTAGGCGTTTCGGCATGAGGTGCCATGGTGTAAAAAAGGGGTAGTAAATTAAATATTATTAGTATAGTACTATCTAAGGTACTGGGGATCGAACTGGGTGGGCAATTAACTAATGTGACCCTATATGAACTATATAGTGTGGGCGTAGCAAATTTGGGGCTTCAAGTGGCTGATTATTTTATAAGGGTGGCGTTAATGAAAGTATCTCTATTAGGGCGGGTCTGGGTGGGTATACAAATCTTATTGGACCCTTATCTCAAAAAAAATTCCCCAATTTTGAGTGGCGTTTGCTTGGCTAGTATGAGGTTTTAGGGATCTTTGCCGCGGAGGTGCGTTGTCTGAACCCCCTTAGACGTTGTTTAAATACAACGTCGCGGTACTCAGCGCGTCCACCAATTTGTAAGGATCATTTTAGGGAGGCCTGTACAAATAATTAATCTAAGGGGTGAAATTAGTCTAAATAGGGGGCGAGCTTGGCAAATGCTGTAAGAGGTAGGGCCTATTTAGAGAACTGGGACCGACAGTGCGATCAGCAAGGAGAACTCCCCAATGTACTGCTTGACGGGGTAGTTCTAGGTGAAGGGGTAGTTTTGAAGGGCTACTAAGTTATTACTCAGAGCGCAACAGCTGCGCCACGCGGTCTACTGTGAGTCGTAGGCAGGCGAGTAAACGGGGAGTTCGCTAGTGTCAGCGCGGAGCAGTAGCGCTCAACTGACAACAAAAAGCAATTAAACAAATACACGGTAAGGCTAATCCTAAGTCCTACCTAAAGAGGAATCTAATAGGGTAGGATCTTATTAGCTAAATAAATAAAAGAATAAGACCAGTGGCTTCTAGTGTTTCTGAATTTAATGTGTACCTCGATCTTGAGGTGCACTGGCAAATAGCAATTCAAAGGAAAATCAATAAAAATAATAACAGCCCAAGCACAGGGGGATGTGAGTGTAGTGTGTGGTGGTGAGTGTAGTGATCGCTTGAGACACTTACCCGTTCAGCCGACAGCAGAGGTTCGACGCGTCGGTGCACTAAGCCAGACTGAGTGATTGAATGATCGAATGATGAATGATCCTCGGTGCCTGACCTCTGGGGTTCTTATAGTTTTCGTGTGCTAGGTCGGCGGAATCCTTACATTCCTACCGAGTCGTACACCTCTCCCGGGTCATTGCCTGGGCTACGAGGCTACTTGGGTTCATGTATGTGCTAATATCAGTCTTGTAATTTATAGGTTGTAATTCATAGGTTTTTTTGATTAAATCTTTAGAATTTTGACTTGTTGGAGATTTTGTTTAGGGGATGGGGGTAGCGTACCCTAGGGGTACAACAATGGCTTGATTATAACAAGCATACCGTCTTTGATAGAAAACAGATGAGTGGGATAGCACAGGACAGAAAAGCACTTGTTGTAGATCCGTAAACAAGACGACATACGTAGAATTTTGTTTGGCTTTTTCTCCTTCTGCAGTCATTGCTTTGTATGCTATCTCAGCTTTAGTATGATGTAACTTACTTTGAACTTCAATAGCTTTCCTCTTTTCATCCTTCTGTGCTGATATCATTTCCACGTACAACCTATCACAGTACACGCAGGTATCTGCTCTGGGTAGACCAAACCGTAGATTGAAGTCTGAGTGGAAAATATCTCTATACGTGTGTTCATTGCAGTGGTATTCAGGATGTTTTTCTCTAAACAATGCATACATGATATTCAAATTCAAATCATTAGACAAGCAACCTTTTGCAGATCTGTGGCGACTGTAATGACTTTCCTGGTTTGGCAATGATCGAATGTGCTAACGAATAGCTTCCTTTACTTTTTCAGGAGTGGCATTCGGCCGATTTTTGTGTTTCCCTCTCTTGTCACATAACGAATCCCCATGTTTTAGTTTCTCTTGCAATTTCTGTATTCTGCGAGGAGTAATTTTATACACATGACAGAGCATCTTTTGGCACACACGGTAAGTTTCACCTGCAGGTACGGAAAGAAAGTACGAAAAACTGCAATGCCTACGCGAAACTGCTTCTTCAACTCCTCTTCTTTTAATAATCTGACGTTTAATGCAGCTTTGTCCTAACAATGATGTCTGCTGGTCATAATTCAAAGAGTAGAATTCGAGAAACAATGCACGTGTCGTTTCTAATGTGATCTTGTTGCATTCATAAGAGCATCTGCAGTGACATCCCTGAAATAAAATTATAGTAATACTAAATTAGCGACATCATATATGTAACCAGCATATTTACAAGCATGGATTTAATAATAATTTTCCCTGCACACACATTTTGTTACGCTATAGTATTATGTTAGTAAAATATTTCAGAAATAGAGTAGAACTCTATTGCGCTATACGAGTAAATCGTCTTGCTAAAAACAAAACCTCGGTTTATTATTATTATTTTTATTAATGGTTATGTCATTCAAACATCATGTACAAATGTGCTGTAATCACTAACTACAGTACCAGACATATATGCAATACATATTATGTAAGGACATAACACAAAGTCGGTTAGGTTACAACCTTGTTCCACGTACCTCATCTGGTTGAGTTTTCGCAGCTATCTGAATTCCCCTTTTGGATATATATTGCTTTCCAGCATCCCTGAGCCTTTTACGTTTGACATCACGCCAGTTATTTATGTTAAGTTTCCTTGTTTTGGTCCTATTCATATGGTTTTGAGCACTATCGGTAAGAGAGATCGGTGATACATCCGCCATTTTCTTTCCGGATACAACCTTGTTCTGCGCAGCGCTAACTTCGGGCCAGCTGATCACAACCACTAACGCCATCTGTAGTCATTCCAA
This sequence comes from Meconema thalassinum, assembly GCA_946902985.2. NCBI lineage: Eukaryota > Metazoa > Arthropoda > Insecta > Orthoptera > Tettigoniidae > Meconema > Meconema thalassinum. Next base: position 1,510,387,260 of record OX336388.2, read on the forward strand.
TAAGACTGCCATGTCCCGCGTGCCGTTAACAACCTTTTTCCATGTAAAAGTCAGCTTTGAAAAAAGTGAGGGTTACAACCTTGTTCTGGGCGGGTATTCATTTAATCTGTTAGGTTCAGAATGTGCTTAGATTTTGCTTGGAAACAAATTTTGAATGAAACGCTTCTCGTTTACATCGTTGCTAAACTTAACGTACGATAGATATTAGCTTAAATTACTGTAACGTTAAATGTTAGAGATGGAACCATCATAGCATAGTTGCCAAACTTATTGTGCAGTAAATGTAACGAACTATTTGCATTGTAAACAAGTAAATATCTTTCTTTGTTGTAAATTCAGGCTTCTATTATCATTATTATTGCAATCTCCGAAGTAATTGTGTAGGGATGAATTAAGTGTCATTCTCTTAGACTTATTTGTTGATTTCTTAAATTGTAGTAGGACTTCGAGAGGCTTAATTTTTAGGATTTATCGCACGGAGACGAGAAAATTTATATTTGAACTGATTAGCACGGATTAGCCGTTTCTAACCTCTCTGAAGTAGGTTAGGGGTCTGCCACTTTTTGAATAAATCGAGTGCGATTTAAATGTAAGCCTGGTCTCTTTATTGTATTTTTGTGTTTGTATTCCTCTGGACTGGCAGTTTTGGTCTCTCATTATACCCGATACCCCCGAGTACGGTTTCCTTGTGCATTCCCAGTCCAAGAATGCATTCCTCCCCGTCCTATATGTCTTCTCGTTGGAGGAGGGTTTCGGAAGGGTCTTTTAAGGTCTGTGGCTCCCGGAAATCCTCGTCAAACGGGCACAGTACGTCTTATAAAAATTAAAGGAACGAACAAAACAAATTGGTACTGGTAAGACTAGGAACGAACAAGTATAAGGAATACATAATTATCAGATACGTCTATGCGTCCGGGGCGGGCCTTCCTCAGGGTCGTCGATGAGCTCTGCAATTCAAAACCAGAGGTCTGAGCATTTCCGTAAACTAAAATCTACAATAAGCCTATTGAAGTTACAAATGTTTACCTTCTGGAAAGTCCTATGTTTCTTCTTCTTCTAGCCGTAACACCTATGAAGAGCGACGCTTAAACCGACATGAATCGGAGACAAAAATGAGCGAGGACGCACAGCTGACACGATTGAGTGGCCGATCGACTTAACTATCCACGTACGAGCCGGATAAGATTTTAATCGTCAGTGTCACAAATAAGATCTTCAATAAATGCTTGCAGGCTTGCTGGAATTAAATCCTGGCCTCCAGTGGCCATTTCTTCGACTGAGGAGTAGACGGTGTCATCATACCCACGAGATTTAATGTATATTCGAATCAGCTTTGCAGCAAGCGTTATAATCCGAAGTTTCGCTTTTTCCGGGTCACCAATTTTTGTAGTGTACCAACTGGCATTCAGAATTCTATGAGCAAAGCCCGTAAAACACACAATACAGCATTCACCAGGTAGCTACGAAAAATTTTATGGCGTCACTATACTTTTCTTTTAGCTTCGATTTTAAATGTTTTATAGTGTACATCTCCCCGGATTCATGATTTTCCATTACTTCCACGAGTGATGCTGGCAATCACCAGATTCTTTTTATAGCTCTTGGCACAAGAAATCAAATGCTGATTTTTTGTGGGCGTCTTCTTTTCTGCCTTTGTTATGCGCTTTGCCTGGGACAGAAGAGCCGGGCCGTTTAAAATACGCGTAGCACTTCCGGTGATATCTTCCTTCAGCGGCTACCAAATCCGTCAAGGCACTCAAATTTAATTCAACTTTTCGTCCCCAGTCGTCATTCCTCCTCTTAGCTTCTCCACGGAGGGCGTCAATAAACTCAATATACTCTACTTTACTGAACGGATTGCGATCAGGATGAGCGTAGTCTATTTTTTCCTCACAAAAAAGACACTGAGTTTTAAATTCACAGGCCAAATCTTGCGACATAATGCTTTCCTAACTAATCTCCTAGAAGGAAAAATCACAGGGAAGAAAGGCCGAGGTCGACCGAGAAAATGTTTCCTGCAAGACATCACACCAACTCTTCATTATGGTTCCTACTTTGAGATGAAACGAGGTGCTGAAGACAGAGAGCAATGGTTGTGGAGACAAGTTGATGATGATGAGTTTTGAAATCGAACACAAAGTCTCTTGATTGTCTTTTCGGTCGAAAAACTTCTTCTTCTGTCAGGGCATCGCCATCAGCTAAGCATTGGTTAGGGGTTCAGGATGTTTTGGTCGTTTTGTGTAGATCTTCCTACATTCACTCTGCAACACTACCGAAGTTTTCTCACCGAACCGTAAATGGACGTCGTCCTTTCTAATCAGGCTGGAGTTCACAATTGTTCGTATACCGCTATCACCACATGACACCAAAGCACCACCACCTTTGTTACCCGCGAAATCGCACAAATAACACTTACCCATTGCGAAATAACCACTTTAAACAAATAAAAACGACGCGAACGATCCAACGCACGTCCACAGCCAACAATGAAGCAGTGCTCTGGCTCACATTGTTGAGAACTCGCCCATTGTAGCCATATTCCAGGCAACAAACAACGTGTTTTCGGACTTTTTAGGCTTTTTTACAGTGAATAATTAATTTTATCATCGCTGATAATTTTTTTCGTGTATGTAACTGCATTTTAGCATGGAAGCAGGACATATATTTGTCAAAATTCAGATTTTTGACCAAAAATCCGCAAAAGACTTCAAAATATTATTCTGCATATAAACAAGTAGTTCCGTGAAGAACTATACAGCCTATTTTCATATATCCTACTTATGTTAATTGCATCTATCTACATACAAAATGTCAGTTTGATTGCTGTAATAGATTCGTAGATATTGAGAACCGACTAAATATTTCGGATGGTCACCATGTTGGATTTTATATATGTAGATCCTAGAGTTATGTACTGTTACATGAAGATTATTGTGTACATGTAGCATTCAAACTTAAATCGCATGGTTAGGACACAAGAAGTAACAAGGAGATTTTAAAATTTCGCACAGCTCCCATCTTGTGGTTATGGAAAGAATTGAAATAAATTAGATGCCAGTGGATTAACATTCGTATAAGGATTTACTGTACCAAGTTTCACTGCACTCGGATGGTTAAATTGCGAGAAACGTCCATGTGAATATTTATCTTTCGCGTCGCCGCCATGTTGGATTTGTAATCACCAGGTTATTTATTTAAAGTCTATTTAAAAGTCGCAAATTCGCTTGGTCGCCATGTTGGTTTTGTAGTTACCAGTTTTTAACAGTCACGGCTAGAGCGATTTCAATGGAACTCGGTAAGTTCATAGCACTATCCCGGGCGACCCCGACCGTGCCCTTCAAATTTTGTAACGTCTCACCAATCCACTATATATATTTCACCAGCATTCAATATCTCCGAAACTATTATCGATATCATCCTGGAATTTTGTACGGTGATAAAGGGGACTACTAGAAGTTCACCTATGTGACTTTTGAAAATCTGGTAATTGCGGCCAAGCGAAGTTGCGACTTTTAAGTAGACGTTTCTCGCGATTTAACCAACCAAACGCAATGATACTTGGTACAGTACTGTATATGTTTATACACATTGTAATACACCGACATCTAACTTCGTTCAATTGTTTACATAACCTCAAGATGGCGGCAGTGCGAAATATTTCACCGGCATTCTATATCTCTGAAACTATTACCGGATCACCATGAAATTTTGTACGGAGATAAAGGGCACTACTGGAGGTTCATCTATGAGACTTTCAAAAACCGGTTGACTACAAAACGAACATGCGGCCAAGCGAAGTTGAAAATTTTAAATAGATGTTTCTCGCGATTTAATGATCCAAACGCAATGAAACTTCGCACAGCAAATGTTTATACACATTGTTATGCACTGGTATCTAATTTAGTTCAATTGTTTACGTAACCTCATGACGGCGGCTGTGCGAATTTCGAAAATTAAGTTTTTATTTCTTGTGTTATAATCATGCGATCCAAATCAACATTTTCATAATGAACGTACACAATAATCATTATCTTATATTACATAACTCTATGGCCTATACATTTAACAATTCAACATGGCGACCATCCGAAATATTTAGACGGTTCTCAATATCTATTAATCTACTGCAGCAATCAAACTGAAATTTTGTAAGTGTGTAGAGGCTATAAGCATAAGTTCGTCTATGGGACGTTCAATAACCTGGCGAGCACAAATCCAACATGGTGGCGATGCGAAATTTAAATATTCAAATGGACGTTTCTTGCGTTTTAACCATCCGAGCGCAGTGAAACTTGATACGGTATATGCTTATACAAATTTTAATCGACCGGCATCTAACTCATTTAAATTATTTTCATAATATCAAGATGGCGGCTGAGCGAAATTTTAAAATCCCGCTTTTATTTCTTGTGTCCTAATCATGCGATTGAAGTTTGAATAAAACACCTACACAATAATCTTCATGTAATAGTACGTTAATCTATGGTCTATAATTTAAAAATATTTAGACGGTTCTCAATATCTACGAATCTATTACAGCAATCAAACTAACAATTTGTATGTTGATAGAGGCAATTAATATTAGTAGGATTTATGAAAATAGGCTATTTAGTTCTTCACGGAACTACTTGTTTCATATCCGGACTTGATATTCTAAATTTCCGGGTTTGGCCTTTTTTTCGTATAATTGCACTGGGCTATTAGGCAGCGCGTTTGAATTTCTTGACTCTGGTTGATGGAGCTTTCCTATTCTTCTCCCAAAATCTCCTCATGAACTCACTATGCCCCTTCTTAATTTCCTCCGCATTTTTTCCAGTGAATGAGTGAATGAGTGATTTGTAACTAGAGTTCCAAAAGTCTTGCGATTTAAGATGATATCATCCGTAATGTTTATTTCATTTAGGTCCTGTTTGATTTCTTCAAACCAACTGATTTTGACCTTCTTTGAATTAATTATATCAAGCAGTTTTTGCATACCTGGTGTTGTCCATTCTGCAGATGTGACCATAAAATTGCAATCGCCTCTTACGCACAGTATCAGTGAACTTATTGAATACAGTGTACAAGTCTGTGGTTTTCATTTTAATCCATATACCATTAACATAAACGGGACCATATATTTTCCTGAGAATTTTACGTTCCTGGATTTCGATTTCACCAATTTGAGAGTGGCCTCCAAGAGATATAGTTTCGGAGGCGTACAATGCTTCCGGAAGAACAACTGTCTGGTAATGCCGTAGTTTTGAATTTCGTGACATCACTCTTTTATTATAGTGATTTCATGTTATTCGGTATGCTTTCTGGAGTTTGGCAGCTCTCTCTAAATTGGCTTTCGTGTCCAACCAATAGTGTTATTATTAATAATAATTTTATTTATTTATTTATCGTATGGCTTCTTATGCCGGGAGTGTCCGAGGACAAGTTCGGCTCGCCTGAGTCTGTAGCTGCTTCCAGCGGACACCCTAAAGGGTGAGCTACCAGTTCCGTTCAATTTCAAGTAGTTCCAACTTTCGCCACCAGACATCAATGATACCTAGTGACGAACGTTGGAACTTTGATAGAGCGTTCTGACGAAATCTAACCTAACAAATTTTGCTTTACACAAGTTTAGTCTGTGAAAGGATCTTTCACATGCCATAAATCTATGACATGGGACCGCCGGCTTTACTTCCCCTCCGAAGGAAGGCATACTGAAGGATTTTTAACGCTCTTAAAAAATCCGACGACTTCGGCCGGGTTTGAACCCGCTATCTTGGGCATAGGAGTTCAGCATGCTACCGACTACGCCACCGAAGCCGCTAATAATATTATTATTGTTGTGGTTATTCTAAGGAAGGTGCACGTGAGTTTCGCAGCTGCAAAATAGCTTCGGAGAGTGAGTTTGAATTGTGAAGTGACTTACCAAAGCGGGTTAGTACAGTTGTTTAACCTCCATTGTGTGGTAGATGTGTTAGTTTTCAATTGGAAAGACATAATATCGTGTGTAGTATTAAAAAAAATCTTGTGGTGAAATAACCTTGGTGTGAACAACCATCTTGTCAAAGATGAAATTACACAGAACATAGATAGACGATCATTTCCTTGTGCAAGCGCTCCTATCGCTAACCAAAGACCTCATTCTCTCGATTCGAGTCACGGCCTACTAGACTCCACCATCGGTATGACGGAAGAAGCAAAGATTCAGCGTGATACAGCGGAGTTGACGGGAGCATCAAAGGAGAGCATCCAAAATGGCGAAGAGGGTAGGCGTAGTGACTTAAACCAGATTGATGATATCGGTCGGCAGATAAGAGAGAATCAACATGAAGAAGAGATGCATCTTGAGACTGCCAGATCATTACTAAAAAAGATTATGGCTATTCATCTTAAGAACTTAAAAATGGATATAAAAAACGGTCTCATGAAGTTGGTAGACGCTTTAGATGCTGGAGCAACATGTAGGTTGTCATGGAAGAAATCAGCAGAAGAACTGAAGCAGGAAATAACTATCATGGAGAACAAAGAATTGGCCAGGACATCATTAGTAACAAATGAAATGGTGGACGATCCAGGAAATTGGGAAAAGGTTCTACCTAAGAAGAAGAGAAAGAAGAAGAGTGAGGAGAGGATACCTGATGATATTCCAATGGAGCAGGTCAAAAACGATCTTAAAGATACAGCGGTTAGCGAGAGTGGAAAACGACCTTATTCTAAATTAAGGAGTCGTACAGGAGCCGTAATCATCAAACCAATGAAGGGTAAGATGTTCTGAAGGATATCAGGAATAAGGTGAAGCCGGAAGACAATGGAGCAGACATTCGATCTATCCGTAAGACTAGAGATGGGGCTGTTCTTCTTCAGTTCAAGAAAACAACGCAGATTGAAAACAGGGAGAAATTCAGTAAATCTTTGAGAGATGCTCTTGGACAAGATGGTGATGTAAAGGCTTTAATTCCCCAAACTACACTGGAGATTCGGGACTTGGATGGTATCACTACCGTTGCAGATGTGGAGGAAGCTGTAAGACGGGATTCTGGTAATACTCATGGAGAGCTGAAAATTTCGGTAACTAAACCAAACAGTTGGGGGCAGAAACTTGCCATTTTTGAAACTAAAGATGAGGATGCTCAGAAACTTCTGGAAGCAGGATGAATTAAGATAGAATGGCTATACTGCAGAGTACGTGTTAGAACCATTTTACCTCGCTGCTTTCAATGCCTGTCATATGGACATTTGGCACGGAAATGCGAGGGCCCTGACAGAAGTAAACTTTGTTTTATGTGTGGAGAAGCTAGTCATAAAGCAGTAGACTGTAAAAAGAATAATCAGCGATGCATGCTTTGTACAGATAAAGGTGTCAATGAAGTTAAACGAAATCATGCTCCTGGATCAGGTGCATGCACAGTTTTTCGTGAAGCTCTTGAAAAGGCCAAAATAAATAGCAAATGATGCGAATCCTTCAAGCAAACATGCACAGGAGTCAAAAAGCTAACGACCTTCTGACACAGCTGATTTATGAGATGGAAGCAGACATCATTATTATTAGTGAACAATATCAAGAGAGGGACCATCCTGGTTGGTTTGCGGATAATCTTGGAACAGCAGCAATTTGGATACCAGATCTAAGAAAATTCTCAGTCGCAGAGCATAGATGTGAAAATGGTTTTGTCTGGGTACAGATTGGGGGAATCACTATTGTAAGCTCTTATTTTATGCCAAATGAATCTGTCCAAAACTTTCAAATTAAACTTGATGGCCTTGAGGATGCATTGCGTGGAATGGACATAAGACTAGTGGTCGCTGGTGATTTTAATGCTCAAGCGTTGGAATGGGGCATGCCGCAAATAGACTCCAGAGGAAGACGCATAATGGAAATGGCAGCTAGAACAGGTTTAGTGGTCAATAACATGGGAAATGTACCAACATTCTGACGGCGAGGATGTCAGGGAACAATACCGGATGTAACATTCTCAACGGAGGATATCGAGCCTAAGATTACTGGATGGCAAGTTATTGAGGACTATACAGGGAGTGATCACCAATATATCATCTTTCGTTTACTTCAGGAAGTTCCTCAAGCAAGAAACATACTGCGCAGGCCAGCACGGTGGAATATAGCCAGCATTGACAAGGAAACGTTTCTTGATGTAATACAAAATGGAATGGAGAATGTTCTTGCTGTAGAGAAAAAGAAGCAGCTGGTGTGCGTGTTGAACTCACCATGCAGCTAATCCAGCGAGCATGCAATACATCAATGTCCCGAAAGAGACCAGGAACTAGCAGACGTCCAGCGTATTGGTGGACCGAAGAAATTGCAGAATTGAGAAGAAACTGTTTGCGACTTCGACGCAAGGCCCAGAGGACGAGAGGCAGAGAAGTGAATACCTCAGTCAAAGCGGAGTATAAGTCAGCAAAGAAGGAACTCGGCAAAGCAATTAAGAAGAGTAAAGCTGATAAATGGTGGGCTTTGGCTAAGGAAGTGGAAGATGATCCATGGGGTCTGGGTTATAAGATTGTAATGAAGAAACTTGGAAAATTCTCAAACCCGAGCATGGATTCACAAACCATTCAAAAAATTGTGGACACACTATTTCCCGACCATCCAGAGAGGACTGATTGTGACGATAAAAGTGAACTGAATGATATACCTCTTTTCACAGTAGAAGAACTGAATACAGCTTTTAGCTCCCTTAGAAACAAGAAGGCTCCAGGACCAGATGATATACCTCCAGAAGTGCTAAAGATAATATAAGAACTTTGTCCAGAACTGTTGTTGAATATGTACAATCATTTCCTGCAAGCGGGTGTTTTTAATGCCCGATGGAAAATGGCTCGATTGGTTTTGATCAGCAAAGGAAAATCTGCTGGTTATAGACCTTTATGTGTGTTGGACACAGCTGGAAAAGGCCTAGAGAAACTTCTGCAGCCAAGAATTCTCTCAGCAGTTCAGATAGCAGGGGATTTATCTGTTCATCACATGGATTTCGCAGAGGACATTCTACTATTGATGCAATATGGGAGGTGGTGAGCACAGTAGAAAGAGCGCAAACGGGCAATCATCATTCTCGTAAAGTGACACTTCTTGTGACCCTGGATGTAAAGAATGCTTTTAATTCGGCAAGTTGGAATGACGTGTTGGAAGTTCTTGAAGAGACTTTCAAAGTACCACAGTATCTTATGCGCATAATGAGAGACTACTTCAGGGATCGCACTCTGCTGTATGATACGGAATATGGACAAAGGGCAAAACGACTGACGGCTGGAGCAGCACAGGGATCGATCCTTGGTCCAGATCTCTGGAACATCATGTATGTATGATGGCTTGTTACGTCTGGAGATGCCAGAGGATACGAATCTAGTGGGCTACGCTGATGATGTGGCTGCCTTGATAGTGGCCCGCAATGTTGAGATGGCTCAAATCAAATAAATTGAACCAGGTGATGCGGCGCATAAAAAACTGGATGACGAGTCACAGACTAACATTAGCAGAACATAAAACGGAGATAGTTATTCTGACGAGGAAAAGGATTGAGACTCTTGTACCAATGACTGTTGGAGATACAGTGATTGAAACATCTACGAGTACAAAATATTTAGGAGTGACACTTGACTCTAAGCTCACATTCTGGAACCATATTCAGAGAGTGACAGATAAGGCAGTAAAATACATGACAGCACTTAGTAGGCTGATGGGCAATATTAATGGCCCAAAATCCAGTTAAAGACGCCTCCTCATGACGACGGTTCAGTCAGTGCTCCTGTATGGCTCCGAAGTTTGGGCCGAATCCTTGAGATTTGCATGGTATCGGAGAAAGATAGTTGCCGTACAACGGAGAGCAGCTTTACGTATTGCATGTGCATACCGCACGGTTTCTGAACCTGCAATCCTCACGGTGGCAGCAATAGCCCCAATAGATCTACTTGCATTGGAGCGACAAGAAATCTGGCGTACCCCAGGAGAGCTGGGAAAGAAATGTGCAAAGAAGCGTGCCTTTAACCAACGGATGAGGCGATGGCAACTCAGATGGGAAAGTGACCCTCGTGGTAAATGGACCAAGCGACTGATACCACGCCTGGATACCTGGGTCGAAAGAGTCCATGGTGAAGTCAACTATTACCTCACACAACTTCTAACAGGACACGGATATTTCTGTAAATTCCTGCATAGAGTAGGCGGAGCGAGTGGTGCAACATGCATATATTGTGACGACACCGATGATGTACTTCACACCTTCTTCGTGTGCGGCCATTGGATGATAAAGAGAGAATATGTGGAAACTGAATTGGGAGAACTGACACCAGATAATATTATTTCTGTGATGTTACGGAACCAGCAATCATGGGATCATGTAGCAGTGTATGTGGAGGATGTCCTTCGACAGAAAAAGCGAGACCTGGAAGCGTACGAACGCCCTTAAGAAGAAATGAAGAAAGAAGAAGTCTGAAAGGCTAAGTAAGCACGACATCACCCTGAAGTAATGCGTGAGTGGTTCCGGGGTGATGAACGCATCGTGGGAAAAGGGATGTGGTTTTTAGTGGGTAAAAATCCCACACTACTGTGGAGAGCGGACCCTTCACAAGTGTCTTTTGAAGATTTCCCACAGTCCCTCGTAAAAAAAAATATATATATTAGACCTATTATTCCCGCTGCCATGAGATTGGTAATGAGGTAAGGTGTGTCTCAACGTTGTAAGCTATTTTCATTGCCGGATGGACTTTCTGACGCAAAACACATCAAGGCTGATTAAACATTTATGAAAATTAATGAAACTGGGAAAATATAGTAAGTAGATTGCCGTGACCTATTCCGAAGTGCCGCTCTAACATTTCCCTGAAGTTAAATCTGCGAATCCTTGCAAAACTATTTTAAGGACGAGAGACATTGAGGTTGAAACCCACTTCTCTCCCGAGTACAGATGCAGCCGGGTTTCTTGGAACAGCGCATTAATCCGCTGATGTGATGACATAAATTCCGCATAAAATATGCGATTAGTTCATTCTTAGTATGTTTCTCGTCATTCTTCAGTAATGTTAGATATTTGACCTACTAGGGTACGGCTGCTAATATTGATCCAGTAGATTAGAGGGTATCAAATGTTCTGATAGTAAATCTATCCGCAGGCCCATATCAGATATTGATTTCCCGTCGGCTTTGATTAGTGGATTAAAGCTTGGGCTTGGTGGAGTGTGGTAAAGGTTATCACAGATTATTATGATCAGTAGCCTATACAGTATCCTGTTTCGTAGTAACTGTAAAATATAACCACGGTACCTGATACACTGGGTGTCAGTTATGCTACAGATCAATGATGAGAATGGGAAGAAGTTGTTGGAAAATCACTGATTTTTCTATTAAGTTGTGTATCACGTCTGTTTAGTTGTTGGTGTTCCATTTATGGTTATAATATACCTCGCCCTGAAAAGAAGAAATACATGGCCATTGGCTGCATTAATAAAATTATTTTAATAAACCAGGTGTCCCTAATAATATTGTTCTATGCAGCCCAACTAGCGTTGTTATCAGGAAGGTTGATATTTCTCTGCTGCATCCCGTATGGTACTAATGAACTACAAGCATATCCTGCAAACGATACTGAACACTATTATTTTTCCTCGATGTGACCACAGACTAATAAGGGGGAAAAATAATAGTGTTCAGTAACTTTTCCGGGATATGCTTGCAGTGCACTAACGGGATGCAAGCAGGGATATATCGACCTTCCTGACAACACGCGACAGTTGGGCTGCATAAAACAATATCATTAGGGGCAGCTGATTCACCTGGTATATCATGAACATAATACTCGTCTAAGTTTGTGTGTAAGGAATTTTTCTTATAACTTGTGATATTGTGATGACTGTAGTAGTGTAACTGTTATTATTTTGGTGTAAAGTGGAGTGATAGAAGCCTTTTTCAGTGTTGCATAATTCTATTAAAGAACACTTTCCAGTCGGTCAACACAAATTGCGCCCAATTACATTGGGCGGGATACACGTACTTATATACACTGATACTTGTTGACCGACTGGAAAGCTTTCTTTAATAAAATTAATATTTTGGTGTAGCCGTGGGGATGGTGTCCCAGGGCTTGAAACAAAGTAATACCCAGGCATTTAAGTATGAATAGAAATAAAAAGGCAAAATCCTCCTTTAGGATGGCCACTGACAGTGCCAGAATTCAAACCTTGGAACTCCGAACGCCAGATAGCCAGTCCAGGTATGGAGAGTGCCTCAGATTGCTTAGCTATGATGATTAACATACGTCTATTTAGGAAGGTTACTTACGGCTTAGTTCTTAGTTTCCCTCAGATTTAAAAATTAACATCTATATCAGTACTAACGTGAATACCCGTTCTTCGAATGCACTTTGATATTTATCGGCCAAAGACTATCCCATTATTACATTTTCTTATTATATGTTATTACCTCTTTATCAATGAAATTCATAATATAACTACCGGTGCCTAAATAAATGTTATTAAGATAGCTAGTTGGTAGTGACATGATAACGTTTTGTAACATTGAAGCAGAGGAGAGAGAACCAAGTTAAACTACGAACAACTATACTATTTCGAATTAAATAAAAGAAGAACTGACCCTTAAATCAAGAATAAAATATTCATAATGTTGAATTTTGGGCTTATGCCGTGTTTTATTATACATCGTCAGGAATAATCCAGATTATTCCTGACGATGAAAGACATGGTTTCTTTCGAAACGCGTCGAATATTAGTATAATAAAACACGGCATAAGCCCAAAATTCAACATTATGAATAATAACACGGGCCGTGAAAGTCTAAATGACAATATAAGAATAAAATAGGCCTACCAGTTTCTAGGAAAACAACAACAAGAAGACAACTTAATGAACAAAACCCAAATACCAGTTAAGTTAACATAAATAACATTATTGAACGACTGTAATTTTCTTCAACATAATTGTGCATTAGATGAAGTATGAAGTTTCTTCCTTTATGCCATTAAAATGGTAGGCTATGTCACACAACAAAATTGCTGTAAAGGGTGTTTACTCTTACTCTGAAAACTAAGATACAGAGACACATATGGTTTCATACTACTATGCTGCTCGTCATAGAACACAATTCCTTGAAGAATCGTAAAAATATACCTTGGTTGGTTAAATTAATCACCTATTTTAAGGCATGAGATCTCGATGTTATATCGTCTAAAACAACCATCACCACGGAAATAATCTAATTAGGATTGACCACTATTCGTTTGATATTTTCTCAACACAGGAATAACGTAGCAATTTGCACTTAGGAGATGTATAATCGAAATTGAGCGAAAATATAACTATTAACAACAAAAGCATTGCAATTCCTTTATCCAAATCTTCCTCTTTTTCCATTATATTTATGTTTTTTTTTTATTTTAACTTAATAACCGTATTGTACTGTATTGTTTTTCTTGATTGTATTTATAAACACTCGATGATATATTGCCATTGCTGTATAACATTTGATAGGCATAGGTTGTTGACAGCTGAATTTAATTGTATGCTTTTTATGGATGACAGTGATCATTCTTCTTTCAAATCAACAATGTATTCTTGGTAGCTCGTATAGTCGACTATATACAGTAAGTCAGTGCAGCATTTTAACTCGATACGTTGATTGATTCCAGATAGACAAGTTGGACATCGTAAGATATTCTAAGATTTCTCGTAAGAGACCATGGATCCTAAAAAGTGCCTCTAGAGGCTGGAATAGATCCTAGCATCGAGAAATACGAGTAGCACCAAAACTGATATTTTTCAAATGAAAGTTTAGTTATTAGTTAGTTATCGTTGTTTTAAGGGGCGGTACTACGAGGTCATATGCCCCTAAACGAAAGTTTCCACAACACATATTCTATTGTATGGGCATTCTTCTAAAATGTAGAAGAGATGGGAATGAGTATTTGTAACATGCTCTATGCACACTCTCTTTCGTAAATAGATTTTGGTTTAGCTGTACGGAAAATATATGCCAACTTTTACAGCAAACATGTAGGCGAATCACTGTGATAACATTACATTCAAAATTATCCTGCACAATTCCAGCTGGATTTAGTTTAAGATAGTAATTACCTCCTATCAGATTATATTCATTTAACGAAAAAGAAGAAATTATGCAGTGGGACTAATCATTATTAATTTTCTCTTTATTAGCCGTCTTTTACTCTACAAGCTGGCATTTAGGTCAGTTCAGTACTACCAGCATTGCATGTTCATTTTAAAGCTTCAGTTAAAGCGCAGAAAATATACTGAATCTTTAATCTTTAAACCATAATCTTTGCAGCAACTTTAAAACTAGGTTCTACTATTATCAGGGAAAAATAAAGTTCAAGTGCGTATGCGTTACATGTTACTGGAGTTTTTTAGTTATTAGGGGTCAACAGTATAAAAGTGAATATTTATAAGGGTTGAATATAATTATTTTTGATGTTTGTATCATATTTTATTCGAGACATATTTTTGCCAAGACCTAAATATTGATGAATAAATCAAGTTCTGTAAATGTTTGACCCAATTTTTTTCTTATTATTCTAAATGTCATTTAGTGTTTTCAACGTTTAGCCTACATATCTTCAATGAGAGTCGGGTGGTTTATACATAACATTCGTGTCAAATTTTAGGTGATTAAAGAAGAAATGGGAATGAGTATTTATAACAAGCTCTATGCACACTCCCTTTCGTAAATATTTCTTGGTTTAGCTGTAAGGAAAATAATTGGCATATGTCTATTTAGAAACGATACTTACGGCTCGGAATCAAAAACAATGTCCTCACACCACTGCACTCGGACCGCCGCTGACTGGCCGATGCGTAGTGGTATAGCAGCTCTTTCCGGAATGGCTGATCTGTATGTTCGTAGCTGGATACAACCCTCTTCTATCTACTGGTTCCACTCACGCATCACTATCGTAGCGGCAAACCTGTACGAGCCGAGATGTTACAGTATGACAAACCCATTTCCTGGAGACCGATCATCTCCACCATTCTAACTCAACGCATGTTTATATTGCACCCTTTGACGTCGATGAAGCACATGCTCTTTCATATTTCCACTTCCTTTGCCGGCTTGGCGTAATACTGATCTTTCCGGTCACATGAGAGAGGGCGCTGTAGGAACTACGTGTAAGTTACTTTCGCTGCAATCTTAATCACTTATTGCTGATACGGGTTCGTCGTCCGGCTATAACAGGTAATTTAGCCTTAGGTCCATCGTATGTAAACACATAGAGCATCACATTTGCGACTATCTGCAGGAACAGAGGGAATATTTATCGTGGTTTAATGATAGGCAACATGGATTTCGGAAAGGTTAATCATGCGAGAGTCAGATGCTATCACTTTTTCAAGGTGCAATATTAGTGAATCGTTACACAATGAATTTTTAGTCGATGCCATAAGTTAGAGATTTTTCAAAGGCGTTTGATGTCGTGCCGCATGACATGCTTAGATTCAACGAAGGTTGATAGAAGAGTAATTTTATGGATCCAAGAATTTTTGAAGGGTCGATCCCAGAAAGTGAAAGTCGAAGGCCTATTCTCGGATGAAGAAACCGTAACGTCGGGTATCCCTCAAGGTAGCATTTATAAATGACTTACCAAATGGGATTTTGCAGTGACTGCCGATTAGTTGAGGATGATTGTGTAAAATATCAACAAGTAGTTCCGTGAAGAACTATACAGCCTATTTTCATATATCCTACTTATGTTAATTGCCACTATCAACATACAAAATTTCAGTTTGATTGCTGTAATAGATTCGTAGATATTAGGAACCGACTAAATATTTCGTATGGTCACCATGTTGGCTTTTATATATGTAGGTCCTAGAGTTATGTACTGTTACATGAAGATTATTGTGTACGTGTAGCATTCAAACTCAAATCGCATGATTAGGACACAAGAAGTTAAAACGAGATTTTAAAATTTCGCACAGCTGCCATCTTGTGGTTATGAAAACAATTGAAATAAATAAGATGCCAGTGGATTAACATTTGTTTACTGTACCAAGTTTCACTGCACTCGGATGGTTAAATTGCGAGAAACGTCCATGTGAATATTTATACTTCGCGTCGCCGCCATGTTGGATTTGTGATCACCAGGTTATTGAAAGTCCTATAGGCGAACTTATGTTCATAGCCCCTATGAACATATAAAAGTTCAGTTTGACTGCTATAATAGATTCGTAGATATTCAGAGCCGTCTAAATATTTCGGTTGGTCGCCATGTTCGATTGTTAAATGTATAGGCGATAGAGTCATGTACCATTAAAGGAAAATTATTGCGTAGGTTCATTACTCAAACTTACACTTGGATCGCACGATTACGACACAAGAAATAAAAACTTAAATTCAAAATTCGCACAGCCACCATCTTGAGGTTATGCAAACAATTGAACTAAATAAGATACCAGTGCATTACAATGTGTATAAACATTTCCTGTGCCAAGTTTCATTGCGTTTGGAACATTAAATCGCGAGAAAGGTCTATTTCAAATTTTCAAATTCGCTTGGCCACCATGTTCGTTTTGTAGTTAGCCGGTTTTTAAGGTCTTTTATATGAACTTCCAGTAGTGCCCTTTATCACCGTACAAAATTTCAGGGTGATACCCCTAATAGTTTCAGAGATATAGAATGCCGGTGAAATATTTCGCACAGCCGCCATCTTGTGGTTATGTAAACAATTCAACGAAGTTAGATGTCGGTG
This sequence comes from Meconema thalassinum, assembly GCA_946902985.2. Classification (NCBI taxonomy): domain Eukaryota; kingdom Metazoa; phylum Arthropoda; class Insecta; order Orthoptera; family Tettigoniidae; genus Meconema; species Meconema thalassinum. Next base: position 1,510,403,963 of record OX336388.2, read on the forward strand.
CATTACAATGCGTATAAACATTTACTGTACCATGTTGTATTGCGTTTGGTTGGTTAAATCGCGAGAAACGTCTATTTAAAAGCCACAATTTCGCTTGGCCGCCATGTTGGTTTTGTAGTTACCAGTTTTTCAAACGTCACATAGGTGGACTTCTAGTAGTTCCCTTCATCACCGTAAAGAATTCCAGGGTGATATCAGTAATAGTTTCGGAGATATTGAATTCTGGTGAAATATTTCGCACAGCCGCCATGTTGGATTGGTGAGACGTAACAAAATTTGAAGGGCACGGACGGGGTCGTCCGGAATAGTGCTATGAACTTACCGAGTTTCATTGAAATCGCTTCAGCCGTTTAGAAGTTATTAGGGGGGATACACACACTCCTCACACACACACACACACACGCACACACACAAGGACAAAAGATGATCTCATAAGCCTTTTTTTTTTTTTTTTTCAAAATTGAAATTAGGCTAAAAATGCATGGCTCACAAGACAAGGCAGTACTTCAAGATGTAGAACCTAGTCTATAAGTGGGCGATTGATAATAAAATGAAAATAAATACAAGAAAATATAGTCTCATTAAAATAGGGAAAGGGCAAGGCAAAATTTTCAATATAACATTGGCTCGGGAAAATTTGTAGAAGAAATATTCAAATATTTGGGCGTTCACGTAAAGAATGATCTGAAATTGAGTAATCATATAGGATGTGTAGTTTCTAATGCTTACAAATCTCTGCACTTCGTAATGGAGATATTAAAAGGACGTATACTCTGTGAGCTACCAGAATAGGATTGACATTTAGCCGGAAATTCCCCGTCAGTTCGCATATTCGCTTAGTTGATGTCATAATACTCTGCGTTGCTATATTACAGCCCACGTGCTTCAATGCCTGGTCAGCTGTATCTCTGGCTTGTACAGTTTGGCAACCTCGTTCTCAGACCATATGGTGAGGCGAGAACTGTCAATCCCATTCTGGCAGCTCACAGAGTATAGTACCTCTGCTAAAGAATTAGGATATTTTTCACTTGTAAGACCTATTCGGGAATACGCCTCGGTGGTTTGGGACCCATATCAATAAGTTGGAAATGGTACATTTGAAGGCTGCTAGATTTGTGCTCAATGACTTTAACCCACGGAGCAGCGTGACTCGTGTGTTAAATAAACTTGGGTGGGAAACATTTGAGGCCAGAAGGATGAAATCTGGACTCTGCGCTACAACACGTATACAAATCAAAGAGCATGGGCTGAGCTTAGCAAAGGTGTAGGAAAGCCCACTTACATGAGTAGGGGTGATCATTCTTTCAAAGTTAAGGGTCGACCACAGCGAACAAATTATGGTAAATATACTTTCATAATCCGTGTCATTGGTACCTGGAACTCTCTACCTGGCGCAGTCTTAGAGCCTTTCCCCAAACATATAGGTGTGTTTAAAGAAAGACTGATGATTTGTATAAATACTTCAGTTATTGCTTACTGCCACCGGCGGAAACACTTCCAATTGCAAATAAATGAATGAATGAATGAGGTTGGATCATTCGGGTCATTCTTTCCGGGTTTTGAGATTTTCACTAACGTTAGTGTGTACTGTATGTAAGTTTGTATGATCTATGAAAGGATGAATTCATTATATTGCACTTTCCAATATCTGGAATTACACAGATCCAGTGCAACGAAATATTACAGTAGCTGTAGTCTCTATTAAAGAAGACAAACAAATAACGTTTAATTAGGATCTCTTTAATGACTGGTATCCTAGCAACAGGAGAGCAGGCTGGAGCATTTAATATTGTTTGTCGAACAGCTGACAGCAGGAAAAGGATCTTATTGATGTATTTTATGTGCCACCAATAAAATAATGTAATAAACTTTATTTGTTCGGATGAAAGGACTTTAATTTTGTTTTTCCAAGCACGCTCTTTATTGTGGACGACAACAGTAGTGGATGATGGATGAGTATCGTAATTGCATTCTACCACGGGGTTAATGATAATGAGGGATATGAAACATAGCAAACAAACCGCTGAGTTTAGTTACTTAAATACTCTGTCCTCTCGTGCATTCCTTCTTTCTTCCTATATTTTACTACTGGGCCTACATTTTAAGTCAAGGAATGCAAATTACTTTTTAAGGGAAGTTAAATTTTTAAAGTCGTTGAAGTTTAATGAATCTCATGTAAAGTACAGACAGTTTTTCTATGACATACCCACATTTCTAAATACTCCACACGCGATTTCCTGTTTTCCATGGTAGTTAAGGCACAACCATCGGTAAGCATTACATAGGACGTAATTATTACAATAATATTAATGATAATAATAATAATTTATTCCTTAGTTTATGGGCTGCGACAACGCGGATAATAATAATAGAAATGGCTTTAATACATGGCTCTACTTGGAACGGCCATTGGCTTTACTGTACGTTGAGTAAGACCTCCAGTTTGCCGCGGTCAGTGCGTGGCCGCATTGGTGTAAGTATCTATTCGCACCTACCCTGATAACAGTAGATTTGGGTTGTAATTCCAACAGCGATCACATTTTAAGACTTGTCTGTCTGTTAGGTAGTCAGCCCGAAGGCTGGTTGGATCCTCAAAAAGCACCGCTCTTAGGTTATGTGGGTAGATGCCCACAAAAACCCAAGGCAGCGCTATATTGAGGCGTACTAGGCAAGAAGAGGAGTGAGGTAATTTGCCATTGCTTTCCTCACTGAGTCAGTATAGCAGTACTAACCCTATGAGTAGAACCTTTCACAGAATCCACAGGCACTGACTGTGACCTGAATGTTATTACTAAGCACCACCCATACCTCAGTAGCTTCCATATAATCACAGCCATGAGTGAGACTGAGACATCGGTGAAAAGCCACATTTTACTCTAGCCTGTGCCAACAGACAAATGCAAATGTACTGCATTCATCAAGACATGGCAAACAGGCCTATTTTAAGACTTACTGAACAGAATTAATATTAATATGGGTTGTACGTCGATTTTAGCTACTGCAAGGTTTAGATACGCCAAAATGCCGGAATTTTGCCCTGATGGGGATCATCAACGTGCTAGAGGCGAGAACGTTAGCGCTGCACCACGTAGCAGGTCACATTGGACTTTTTTTTTTGACAATAGGAGAGTTCCATTCTCACCTCAGTCATTTTATGAGTGGGGCTACATGACCACATTGTCGCAGCCTCTAAACTAAGGAACCAACCATTTTATGAGTTTCCTGCTGTTGTAATAGTTGTTTTTGTTATCGTTTCGTTTGAGGACTGAGGACTTGTGAATCATATTTCGAAATTCTAATTTGACCAACGCTCTTAGGTTCCAACGTTATTCGCCATCGCATGCTTCGGTGTATCTGGAATCTGTCTGATAACTTGAGTTATTGTGACTTCTATACTAGTCTGTATATTTTAATGAGGTTAGGATTGGGAAACAGATAGCCATGGCTTTGAGTCAGTACCGGCATGTGTCAGGAGTAATTTATTCATATAGACAGGAAGTTAATCAACAGTAAGACCACGAATGAACCAATAAATGAACCAGTGATAGCTTGAAGAGCTGTCTTTACTTTGATGGAACGCCATGGCTTCTCCCTTCGTTCTTCTATTAGATAAAGTCACATTCAATAACCACATGAATGTAGAACATACCAAGAGCTGTCCCAAGCCAGAATGGGTCTAGCATCAGGATTTTAAAACATATTTCCCAATTATGTAATAATCCAGTAACAAAGACCAGTAACTAAATCTGTGTTCATCTTGGGCGAGGTAAATGAAATGAACCAAGGTATTATTATCAATGCCTTAACGATAACAAATCATCCGAAGTCCTCATGATCGTGACAGCCATCTGCTGAGACCTGGTGAAGTACTAGGTGTCCAACTTGAAAGGGATTGTCACGTCTTTGCGTAAATATTTCATCGATTGCGATCAAACTTGTCCAGAAGACAATTGATCACTTAAGAAAGTTGGTGTGATATCACCGTACTCGGTAAACACTGAGGAAGAGAGACCTAATGCTAATAGCATAATATCACGAGCTACTGCAAACCTTTTCGGTATTAATGTATTAATTATGAATGTACTAACTCCCCATTAGGCTACAATAAATTTCCATTTCATTATCTACGTCGTCCACTGAAGGCGAAGTAAACGCAGTGCCATTTCTGAGAATCTTTGGCACAAGAGTCTCAATTCGTAACCCTAAAACACAAAATGAGGCCGGAAAAGGGTAGGGAACAAAATAAGGACGTTGTGACGAAGTATAAAAGACGTCTATTGGGTGACTACCGTCTGTCTATCCTACCAACAAACCAAATATACAAAAGAATAAAAATTAACTGAAACAACATAAACTGTCTTTTCCTTACGCAGTTCATAAACATTCAAGACAAAGAAAGCTCGGTCAACACAAAATTTGTGTTGACCGACTGAAAAGCTGTCTTTATTAGAACTAGGCAACACTGAAAAATGGATTCTATCACTTCAAACATTCATGAAGAAGTCTCCGTAAGCTAATCATACTACTCTGAAGTACAAGGCGTGATCGAAAACTTTCCGAGGGCGTTGCTGCAGCACCTGATGCGTTTGAATGTTCCTGGAGCGCATTGTTGCAGGTGATGAAAGATGGTGCCACCACTGGGAACCAGAATTGAAAGCATCGACGATGCAGTGGTGTTATCCATCGTCCCCCTCGTCCCAAGAAGTTCAAGAGCCAATTATCCGCTGGAAAGGTGCTGCTCACCCTGTTCTTTGATTACCGGGGCCCATTGCTTATTGATTTCAAGAAACCTGGTACCTGGGGAACGGTACTGTGCAACACTGGAGAAATTACGGTGTGCAAATAAGGTGAGACATCCGGGAATACTGCGATAAGGGGTGCTGCTGTTTCATGACAACGGTCGTCCCCATACCATAAAGGTCGTAGCGCAGAAGGTACGCCCACTCAATTCAGAGAAACTCGAGCATCCGCCCTATATTTCTGATCTCTCTCCATGCGATTATCACGACTTCTGTGTCTTAAAAAGGCCTAGAAGGGTCGACGATTCCTGTCGGACGAGGATGTGAAGCAGGCATGTTACGGACTTCTTCATGCAACAGGACACAGTGTTTTACCAGACAGGAATATTCAACCTGGTGGGGTCGGTGGGATATGTGCTTTAATGCTCACGGTGACTCTGCCTGATTGGCATAACAATTCTGGACTTTTGGGCCGTCCAACGGAAATATTTTTGATCTCGCCCTTTTAATAGAGCACTGTTATAACACAATCATAATCATAGGTACATGAAGTATATTTGCTTGTGTTCAACGATAGCCTACTAAAGTACTAATGAATAAGTTCCTTGGCTTTAAATATTGCTTTGTTTCTCAAAAGCTAGCCTACGTAACCAAAAATTAGAAACATTTCATCAAAAATATGCTTCCAAGAAGCGATTTTTAAAATTTAGGACATTTAAGTATATTTTGGGCCTGTTTACCACCCCTTTGATGGATGCAGTATTTGTGTATTTGTCTGTTGGCACAGGCTAGAGTAAAATGTGGTTTTTACCGATGTCTCAGCCTCATTCATGGCTGTGATTTTATGGAAGCTACTGAGGTATGAGTGGTGCTGAGTAATGGCATTCAGGGCATAGCTAGTGTCGATGGATGCTGTGAAAGGTTCTACTCATAGGATCGGTGCTGTTGTTCTGACTCAGTGAGGAAATCAATGACAAACTACCTCACTCCTCACCTTGCCTAGTACGCCTCATTATAGTTCTGCCTGTGGTTTTGTGGGTTTCTTCGACATAACCAATGATGGAGCTTTTTGAGGAGCCAACCAACCTCCGGGCTGACTACCTAACAGACAGACAAGTATATTTTAAAAAGGAGGAAGGATGTTCTCATCTTTGCTAATATAGGGCCAGGACAGGACGTACGGCAATCCTAGGCCAGGAGGGCTTTGGATGACAGGTGATAATTCACATAATTTTTAAAGTTGAACTAGGAATCCATTGTAATACTAAGAACACAATACGCCTACACATAATCTTGTCACTTCAGAGCCACGTTCTTTGTTAATGAGCTGTCAACGCGCTAGTCGCAGATTACTCTTTGTAAGCTTCTTAGCGTCGACAAGCCCTGTGATTGATTAACGTTCTTCCTTTAAAGTAAGTAGATACAATAACTTCCATTGCGTTGCGGCTTCCATACAGGTAACTTTAAAGGTGTAATAACAAAGCGAACAAACACTGTTCTCTTGTTCCTTCCCATGTCTTCATTTAGTGCAGTGCAATCAACTTAAATCTGAAGACGTGAAAGGACTCCCGTGAAATTACGAAGATCAGTGGTACTTAACCTGGAACACGAGAAATATCTCAAAAGCGTGCCAGAGAGAAAACTTCTTCGGTAAACGTTCCCTTTTCAGTGAAACGAACTCGGGATGTTTTTATTTTCTAAGACAGTGTTCACCAGGATAGGACTTCATAACCCTCGCAATTACACTTGTGCAAAGCATGCCACACAACGGTACATGGCACACTGAAACCAGGAACTGTTCTAGTCCAGGCAAATGCCGGGATGGTTTCTAACTTAAAGCCACGGTCGCTTACTACTCAATTACAAATACACTCACTACTTCAGACTCCACAGTAATACAGGTTATCAGACAAATTCTACACTTACCCAAGTACATGGGGCTAAATTACCACTATGACCAAGCCCCTCAAATGAATTAACAACAACATTAATTCTTGAACTCGCACATAACAACAGTGGAATGTTTTCTATCACAAAACACCCATACATCATTTATCGAGCAAAATTAATTGGCAGACGTTGTAAAAGAATGACTTGAATGTGCTATGAAAAATATCATGAATACCGCAGAAGTAGGTGGCTATTTAAGGAGAGATAAAAATGGAGACTTGCAAAATACGGTGTCATGTTTTACAATTATGAAAGACAGTTTAAAAACCAAGGGCAAGCAAAATAGTACGTTACCTAATGAGGTTATGGTGAGGGACAATAGAAGAACGCAAGAGGAATGTGTGCTAGGATACCTATTCCACATGAAACTAAACCTCTACTGTAGGTTGGGATAGATAGTTCTTCCACTGAGCCATTCCATTAATTATATAGGCATATTAAGGCAAATTATATTAGGTGTTTTGAAAATATCCACATTAATTTTTGAGGTATTTCATAAGATCATCAGACAAGCAATTAAATGTCTGTACATGCGATAAGCCTACTAACTGAACACTAAGTAAAGGATAAAAGTAAACGAATAACATATTATGAAACATGATTGGTAAGTAGCACGTTTAAAGAGGCCATTTTTTAAGTAACTCAACAAGTGGCACACTAGGCAATTAAAAATAATAAACCAGACCTGAATTTGCAAAATAGTCCAAAAAGTTCACCATCACTTCCTTTAAATATTTAGTTCACCAGTTGGTGAATTCTGAAATTATATGTTTATAAGTTGGTGAGATATTTAACTAATTTTAACCTATAACAGAGGTTTAATTTTCAAAATCCAGAAATAATTAATGAATTTTAAATTGGACTTAATATATCGTTTACTTCACTCAAATAATTTTGAAAGTTCGACTCAGTATTGTCTAAATATTCACCCGCTAAATTAAGTGTAGCTTTCAAATTATGCAAGTATACTTTTAAACTATAACTGCAGAACTAGAGATAAATAACTAATCTATGTAAGCAGTCGAATACACACTAACTGCTACTCCCAGCGAGCCTGTTATTACGCTCTACTATTGGGTTACACATGGTGCACAGCGGTGATGTTCAAGTCCACTGTCCATTTCCGATCTGGTGTGCATGCCTCGCTCATTAAACGTACCTAACATTGGTTAGTTCGATACATACAATGTTTACAATTGAGTGAAGCTTATAGCATATTGGCCTCGTTAATACTGTATCAGAAATCAGTGTCCGGGCGTATTTGTTGAAAACGAACAAAGCAGCGGGTTGTTGATCCCAATTGTGAAACCAACAGAAAACCACTATAGTGATGTTGAGAAACACTTAGAAATAAGACAGCAATTGACATTCCACCCGAATCTCCTGCACTCCCGTCATGCGTAGGCTATTAGCCCTTCATACTGCCGTGAGCGTGCTCACTTCAAGTCATAGATGAAGAGAGCACTATGGAGCGACTTCCTGGGTATTATAGAAATGACCAATCTCAGTAGGCGACACTAGTTCTATTGTGTGCCACTGTTAGAAACCGGCTTAATTATTTTTTAAATCATAAGTAAACTTTGGGGAATAGCTCACCATGGAGCAGTCAGGATTCGAATCCGCATATCCTACATTCCAGTTAAGCGCAAGTGAGTTATTTCTAGGAAAGATGAACCAGTGAATGGCCAGTTAAGAGCCTAACATTAAGTATTTTGTTCTTATTGAGTAGCATTAATTAAAACGTACAATAGCTTCGATTTCTAGTTACTATAAATGCTAAAGAAGGACGTTATAAGGTCATTATTAATATGACAGGAAGTAACAGAAATTAAGATAAATCTATTTTTAAATCCTGCAATTCTAGATTTTGCCGTTTCTTTTGTGGAGTTTCGCCTAGGTGCACCAAGTAAGGCTCATCTGTGGACTCATGGTATTGAACCCTTATTATATGATGCTCTTATAATAACATTTCATATTTTCATATTATTCAGTGGAAAGAATGATTGGGACAACTTGAAGTTACTGAGATATGTTGAAATAGGCTGGTGCACAGGCAAGCGAGGAACAGAATGATTAAGATACCAAGACCTTGGTCAGACAAAGCAATATTCTAAGTTTGGTCTTGTAGACTTCTTGGAACTGGAGGGTCAATGTGCCAGGAGCGTGGCGTTGCTTCGTGACGTAGAGGGTAGATGTGCCTTTGTCCAGCAGTGAAGAAGCGAGAGGGTATATATTGTGTGAGGGAGAAGAAGAATCATCAGCTACACCCAGTGGGAGGAGTCACTGATTTTAGTGCGAATGCTGAAATCCTCATCAGCGAATCAGAAGAGATGACGCCGGTAAGCCCGCGAAACTTGATTTGGAGGGAATTTGATACTGGATTAATCTACGATCGATTTTGGTTTCGAATACCTGAGCCTGGTCCTGCGTTATGAGACAAGCCATTTGATATAACTCGCATGTCTGTAGTCCTATTTCTTCGTTTTATTTTGATTTTATGTGCCCCACCACTAGATTTGTGTCAATTTAATATAAATACGGTTACTGAGATAGCCAAAGTACACTATTTTTTGAAGTCTCAAGGGAGATCTACGTCAGATTTATGTCTCAGAGGAGACTGATTTAGACTTTGTAAATTCGACGAGTGAACTGTTCAAGTTAGATATTAGTATGGCAGAGAATAACGATTCTCAACACTTAATTTTATCTGCCTTGAAGTTAAAGATACAGTATGCGTGTGAACTTAGAAGCTATTAAGCTGTTTTTAGGGCAAAGTCATCTATATAAATTGCTCAGTGAAATTAGTAACTCATCGCAATTTTAGTAGGAAATAGAAAGTGCATTTTACAAGTTATTAATTGAACATTCCATTACTCAGAAGAAGAAGCTTCAAGATGATTGGTGCCAGGCCAACCTTTGGGATGATGACCGTCCGTTCTACTCAGATGATGGCCATGGAGGAGAAGAGACCTGTAGGGCCATGCAGGGTGATGTGCGCTGAGTACTGGTGCAGAATGGATAAGTACAAAATTTGATTTATTTCAATTAGCGGAATAGCTTGGTTTAATAGCAACAATGTGTACATATTTTGTGTGTGTTTGTGTGTATTTTAATGTTAGGATTTTTCTTGTTTCCGACACTCAGTTTAGAATAATGCATCGTAACTACTGGTTTATTTGTGAATTTTATTGTTGTTAAGTTGAATTTCAGTGTACTATGCGAGTACAAGTTATGTGCGATATTTTATTTCACTAGAGCATAGATGCGGGTTCATGATAAATGGAGCTGCATTAGAGTTGAAATAATGATAGAGGTTGGGGGCTAATGAGATATCTTGTGTTGCTATTTAATTAAACAGGCTATATTGAGTTTGCCTTGTTGCAACTATTTGCGGAGAACCATAAGTTTTCTAATGTAGGAGTTATAATGTTGAATTAATGAAAGTCTTGATATCTTTCGGCTTATCTTGAATCTGTTACGTCAGGTGTGTAGATTTTAGGTGAATTTGAGTCATACCCAAGCAGTATGTTGATGGAGTCATATTTTGCTGTTTTATTGCGTGGGGAAGGTTGGCATTGTGACCAAGTTCCTGTCTACAGCATTATGGACGACAGATGTACTCTGCGGAGGCACTGATCGGTTCCCGACGAGTCTATAATTCAGTGGTTGAATTATTGAGACAATTGTATTTTTGGTGACACATGTGTTATTTCAGCTGGAGTACACGTGACAGTTCTGCGGTCTTGGGTTACATGAGTGCAAGCCCGGGATATTTGGTAACACGCTGGGTTAATGACATGTGCGACGAGTATCACAGAATACGGGCAGATTTAAGATAAGACCTGTTAATGAGGAGTGGGCCAGCTGACTGGGACCCGATGTTTAAAATAGATCAGCCTGTTTGGTTAAACTCTTGTTATTTAAAGCGATCGTTCTCCATGCAAAAACCGTACATTCATGCGTCTCGTTGAAATAAAATGTTATTTGTTGTAGATATTACCAGTGGGCATTTGTGTCATTGTATTAATTCAATTGTTGATTTTAATGCCTACACTTGTGATGTGCAGTTATTAAAATGACGTTCGGTCATTTTGGTTGTGTTTTGTAGTGTAGTCACGTGTATTGTTTATAATTTTGGTAAGACCTTATTTGAGGCATTTATTTTCGTGCATTTGGCACGCAGTCAAGATTTCAGTGCAGAGATCTTTGTTGTATATTAGAAGGGTAGTGAGTGTCGGCTTTGTTAATGGTAGAGAATCACGTAATTAAGTACTTATTCCATTCAGCATGCAACACTGTCACATACTCACACACACAGTTTTGGAAGCAACTTGAGGACAAAGTCATGTCTTGATATTGATTTTTCATTCTCTAGTGAGAGATTAAGGGTGATTGTTCTTTTTTTTAATTTTTACTTTTGGTTTATTTATCTGCTATTAAATTCATTTTTATTTAAATTCTGGTTCACTTTCTTCCTAATTAGTTAATTTTACCCTATGTTACCTTGTCATGTATGAGAAGCAATTGAATAGCAACTAAATACATGAACCGAACACTTCCCCGAAACAGAGTCTTGTTACGCTTCTTTACAAGGGTTCAGTATATCCTGCCTGGAGCGCGCTTCTTTACTGCGAGATCTGAGAGCTCTTACAGCTTTTCTCCTCCTTAGAGAGGTTTACAAAGAACGGTATGATGACTTTCAAGGCCAAGCAATTTAAACCCTAGAAGAATGTTGGATTCTAATTACAAAATTTTAGCCAAGCTTTCTAAATGCTCAGCCAGGAAGTTTATTTTATTTGCATAAATTGACAAATGGTGTTATTACATGATTAATTCTATTGATCCAACCCTACAGGCACAATGCCGTACAAATAGGGTTTAATTTTGGGCTACGCTGAAAGACAATAATAATACACTTAACTTAGACATTCTTCTGATTAATGGTTTGTATGTCACAAGTGGTGCAAATGTGCAATTATGTACGGTTAGTGACTGTGGTTGTTGTCCAATCTGTATTTAACTATCGTTACGTTCCTATTAAAAAACTGTATATTCTCCTAGTAACAGAAAATTAACTGTTGACTCCATCTAGGAGTTGGTTTCATTACTTGTGTGAGCGCCGTCTGCTCCCTAAATCTGAAGTTGGATGTGCTATTCCATCCAGTGAATTAATACGGTACTAACCGACCGGGTGAAACTTTATAGGGGTTTTTGGTACCAACGCTAGCTTGCCTTGTAGTAGTACCTGCTGATAACGTTAAAAACGCTAGCTGTCATCGCGTACGACGACGTAGTTGAGTTGTACTTCTACAGATGGCAGCAAAATCGGAAAATTGGTGAGTATTCTTGTTAATGTTGTATATTTAATATTTGAATATATATCAATAGTAAAATACATATTGCAGTGCTTAGAAAGGTATACAATCGGTTTCGAACAATAGTATACGAAGAAATTGAATTATATTGAATGACACATCGATTTTAGTCGATACACTGCGCTCGAAAACGATATCAGATACTATCGATATAATTCAAAGTAAGAGCTGGTGGCTGGTTGTTCCAACGCTTCCCGTAATTCAAACATGATATTTCTTAATTCGATTGATAGGAAGTACAGCACGGACAATTAAATAATACTGTTGTGTGATAAGTGCAGCTGTAATTTTGTCTTACAATTCATTTTTAATATTATAGTATAGTAGCCTACTCTTTCTATTTGTACATATCTGTGGGGTAGGCCTATGTCATGATATGTGCTTTGTGGAAACATCCACAACTATTCTGATAGAGCCTATGTTTTCTTCTCTACCTGATATCACAGGGGGAAGAAATCGCCTATTATCAGACAAATTACTAAAATATGAAAGAAAGAAAGGAATATAAAGTGTAGGTGGGGGGATAGAGTAGGGGAAAAGGAGGGGTAGGCACGGTCCGGGAGGGGAGAGAAGCGAGTAGGCCAGGTCGGGGACGGATCGCGCTCGAGAGTACATCGTCACGCCATCTCATATTGTCAGTTGGAACTATTTGCGTCGAGCAATAGGTTGGGGTCAAAATTTTGCATTAAGTTGCAGCTCTACCCATATATCCTCCTTGGTACTAACTATCGACAGGTTGCTACCAGATAGCGTGCGATGTACGTATCTGGGGAGTTGGCGCAGAAGTATTGATTATACACACATCAAAAAAAGTTTTGCATCACCTCGGTTCCAAGAGTTCCGGAACCTTTAAATACAAAGGGAATAGAGATCAACACAAACAACATTTCAGCTCGTTTTATTGCTCATGAGACCCACACATTGCATGTTGTACCATCATACAGCTAGACTTTCAGCATTTGTGGTCCAGATTGCAGTACACACCACTACCTCTAATACCCAGTAGCACGTCCTCTTGCATTGATGCATGCCTGTATTCGTCGTGGCATACTATCCACAAGTTCATCAAGACACTGTTGGTCCAAATTGTCCCACTCCTCAACGACAATTCGGCGTAAATCTCTCAGAGTGGTTGGTGGGTCAAGACGTCCATAAACAGTCCTTTTCAACATATCCCAGGCATGTTCGATAGGGTTCATGTCTGGCGAACATGCTGGCCACTGTAGTCGAGCGATGTCGTTATCTTGAAGGAACGCATTCACAAGATGTGCACGATGAGGTCGAGAATTGTCGTCCATGAAGACAAATGCCTCTCCAATATTCTGCCGATATGGTTGCACTATGGGTCGGAGGATGTCATTCAGGTATCGTAAAGCCGTTTCGGAGCCTTCCATGACCACCAGTGGCGTACGTCGGCCCCACATAATGCCACCCCAAAACATCAGGGAACCACCACCTTGCTGCACTCGCTGGACAGTGTGTCTAAGACGTTCAGCCTGACCAGGGTGCCTCCAAACACGTCTCCGACGATTGTCTGGTTGAAGGCATATGCGACACTCATCGGTGAAGAGAACGTGATGCCAATTCTGTGGGGTCCATTCAGCATGTTGTTGGGCCCATCTGTACCGCGCTGCATGGTGTCGGGGTTGCAAAGCTGGACCTCGCCATGGACGTCGGGAGTGAAGTTGCGCATCATGCAGCCTATTGCGCACAGTTTGAGTTGAAACACGACGTCCTGTGGCTGAACGAAACGCATTATTCAACATGGTGGCATTGCTGTCAGGGTTCCTCCGAGCGGCAATCCGTAAGTAGCGGTCATCCACTACAGTAGTAGCCCTTGGGCGGCCTGAGCGAGGCCTGTCATCGACAGTTCCTGTATCTCTGTACCTCCTCCATGTCCGAACAACATCGCTTTGGTTCACTCTGAGACGCCTGGAAACTTCCCTTGTTGAGAGCCCTTCTTGACACAAAGTAACAATGCGGACGCGATCGAACTGCGGTATTGACCTTCTAGGAATGGTAGAACTACAGACAACATGAGCAGCGTACCTTCGTCCTGGTGGAATGACTGGAACTGATCGGCTGTCGTACCCCCTCCGTCTAATAGGCCCTGCTCATGCATGGTTGTTTACATCTTTGAGCAGTTTTAGTGACATCTATGAACAGTCAAAGGGACTGTATCTTTGATACAATATACACAGTCAACGTCTATATGCCGGAGATCTGGGAACCGAGGTGATGCAAAACTTTTTTTGATGTGTGTATGATTGACCAATACTTATCGACCCATATCGATAAGTCGATCCAGTAACTATTGTATTAGTGACCGTTGTTGATGTCAAGAACGGCTTGTATTTCCGGACAAGAGAAGATGATTTTTGAAGAGGTCTGATAAAGGGGATTTAGCTAGCCTCCTACTGTAGTTAATAAAAACAAATAAAATCATGGGACAGAAATATGCTACTACCCTACCAACGAATTGTTACCGGTGGCGGAAATCGGAACTAATGCGCTCCGTCCAGCCACACGCCTGCGATAGACGTGCATTCGTCGCGAGCGAAACCTCATCGCATTGTCATTTGTGTGCATGAATCGTGCTAGGTCGTGCGCTGTGTGGTGTGTTATCATTGTATGACTGTATATGCGTCCCCCCTCTTGCCCCGCAGCCGCTCGCTGCAGCCGTTACGAGGCGAGATGATGTAATGTACACACAACAGCCCCGCTCCACGACTAGCGGTAACAATTCCCTGGTAGGGTAGTATAAAGATATAAATCATACAAAATCTTCAAAGTCTAAAAGACTTCCCCAGGATTTAGATACATTTATATGTAGAAAACATTAACACGTCCTCCGATGGTACTTGATTTTTAGATATTGTTAATATTTTGAATCTAGTAAATGGCCATCAGGTATGTAGTATTGTGATAGGACACTGAAATAATTATTTAACATTACCTGTATTTGATTGGAAATGTGTGAGTTAACTTATGTGCATTTGTGTTTGATCTGTATTTATGCTATTTATTTTGTTGCTTTTTTAGAGTTGAGACCTTGATCATTACAAGTGGTATTGGTAAGTAAGTGTGGTTTCTCACTTCGTCTTCGGGCAAATGCCGGGATGGTACCTACCGTATGGCCACGGCCGCCTCCTTCCCACTTCCTTGCCAAACCCTCTCACTCTTCCTATCCCTTCATCAGGTCTCTGTTCGCTTTGCAGGTGAGGCCGCCTGAGGGTCGTGCTGGTCACACACCCCAGTTGTATCCCCGACCAATAGTCTCAAGCTCCAGGACACTGCCCTCAGTGGCGGTAGAGGTAAGATCCCTCGCTTAGTCCGTGGGAAAAGCCGATCCTGGAGGGTAAAATGATAGCGAAGCGAAAAATTGCTAAGTAAGTGGGGTTAGAAACATCAACTACGAAACAAAGATAATGTGAGTAATTTTTCAGTGTTCCTATATGTGTGTTCTTCTGTGATTTTCGGAAAGGATTCTTCATTTAATTTTAAATAAGTCAATCCAA